>CM045734.1:47393563-47416063 GCA_024760905.1 Plotosus lineatus
TATAAGTACTACTAGTACTACTACTATTGTTAGTACTACTACCACTACTACTACTACAAGTACTACTACTACTACTACTACTATTGTTAGTACTACTACTACTACTACTATAAGTACTACTAGTACTACTTCTACTATTGTTAGTACTACTACTACTACTACTACAATAAGTACTACTACTACTACTACTATTGTTAGTACTACTACTACTACTACAATAAGCACTACTACTATTGTTAGTACTACTACCACTACTATAAGTACAACTACTACTACTAAGTACTACTACTACTACTACTAGTAGTAGTTTTGATTGAAACATATTTTATTCATTGAAGAAAGGGATTGGGCACAGCCCTCTCCACAGATTATTTAGCCATGTTTTTGGACTGTGGGAGGAAACCGGAGTACCCGGAGGAAACCCACGCAAGCACGGGAAGAACATGCAAACTCCACACAGAAACGCCCAGGCTTGGATTCGAACCCAGGCCTTCTTGCTGTGAGGCAGGCGTGCTAACCACTATGCCACTGTACTGCTATAGTACTACTACTACTACTACTACTACTAAGTACTACTACTACTAAGTACTACTACTACTACTATTACTACTACTACTGTTACTACTATTAGTACTACTCCAGTACTACAACTAAGTACTACTAATACTACTACTACTATGACTACTACTACTACTACTACCATTAATACCATTAGTACTACTACTACTACTACAACAACTACTACTACTACTACTACTATTAGTACTGCTCTAGTACTACTACTACTACTACTACTATTAGTACTACTCCAGTACTACAACTAAGTACTACTAATACTACTACTAGTACAACTACTACTGTTAGTATGACTACTACTACTACTATTAGTACTACTACAACTACTACTACAACTACTACTAATACTACTACTACTAAGTACTACTACTACTACTGTTAGTATGACTACTATTACTACTATTAGTACTACTCCAGTACTACTACAAGTACTACTACTACTACTACTATTAGTACTACTCCAGTACTACTACTAGTAGTACTACTATTACTATCAGTACTACTACTACTACTACTACTACTACTACTGCTGCTGCTGCTGCTGCTACTACTACTATTAGTACTGCTCCAGTACTACTACTACTACTACTATTAGTACCTCTACTACTAAGTACTACTACTAGTAGTACTACTTGTACTATTACTACTACTATTAGCATGACTACTACTACTACTACTAGTACTACTACAACTATTAGTACTACTACTGCTGCTGCTGCTGCTACTACTACTATTATTAGTACTAGTACTACTACTACTACTACTACTACTTCTATTACTGCCAATACTAACATCATAAGCACCACCACTACTACTTCTACTGCTACTACTAACACCACCACATATACTATTATTAAGAGTACTAACACAACCACCAGCACTAGTAGTAGTACTAACATCACCACCACTAGTTCTACTGCTACTACCAACACCATCACCAGTACTACTAATAGTACTAACACAACCACCACCAGTGCTACTAGTATTACTAACGCCACCAGCACTACTAGTTCTACTGCTACTACCAACACCACCACCAGTACTACTACTACTACTACTACTACTACTGCTGCTGCTATTTCTACTACTAACACCACCACCATCCAACCACCACCACCACTACTCCTACTCCTACTAACTATAGCTATGTTCGTAGTTTTGCTAAACACACCTGGGTCCTTTGGTATGTTTGAGGCAAGTTTCCTTGAGGTTTCTTTATGACTCCCTGTATGACTCTTTTTATTATTTTGTTTCTTCTAGTAACCATCATCATCAGCATAGCCATAAATTATCCATTTATTGTTGTTGTTGTTGTTTATGAATGTCTACGATTAAATATGCATAAAAGAGAAACAAAAGAGTCTTATATCTGTGCAACTTTGATATTTCCTCGTTGTACACGTTTCCTTCTCCATTCGAACCCCAATCACTTTGTGCTTGGCCTCGGCTTGTGAAGAGTTAAAGGGAGGAGCCGGAGAGTGACACGCCTCATTGGGCAGATTATGCGCAGCAAACAAAAAGTGTGTGCGCGAGCGTGTGTGTGTCAGTCAGCCGCTGCTTCACAGCTCCATCTGCGCTCGCGCCCGCCGGCACTCTCACCGTCAACCGGGAGCGGGAGATGCACTGAGTGCGCGGACTTCAAATTCACGGCTCTGCACGCGCATCATTCTTACAGCTTTGCAAACCTTCTGGATTATTGTTGTCAATCGGTGAGTATTTTGGGCTGAATTCGAAACAGTCCGGATGTGCTTCAGTCATTAAGAAAGCAGCTTCTGTCTGGAAGCGCAGCATCAGCACCAGCATCAGCATCAGCATCAGCAGCATCCTCGGTGCTGAGTAGTGCGGCGGCCATAAAGAGCTGAGAGATGCATTGCATTTGAATAGTATGAAGTTAGATCATAGAACAGTGTGTGTGTGTGTGTGTGTGTGTGTGTGTGTGTGTGTGTTGTTTGCATACTCAGGCTTTACTGTGGACCGTGTTCGTAGCCAGAGGACGTTTGACTTGCAAAACCTTCAGTAAACGTCACTAAACGACGTGAAAGAGCTCGGTCGTTATTATGCAGTCGTAAATAGGAATAATAACAAAGCTGAGCTCTGAAAGGGTTATAAATTTCACCATGAAGCCAGGGGTCAGTGGGTTCATCTGTTGTATTTTGGAAATGCCCAGGCTCTGTTGAAATGTTTAAAGGAGAGATGCATATTCATCGGGCTCTTTGTGTGCCTTTACCCGGCTGACCCAAACAACCACAAAAGAAGAGCTCTGTACTGAAATTACTCAAAGAAAACCGAAAAGAAAAGAAATGTGCACAGGACAATTGGTTTTAGAACAAATGGAAACTTTTGATAAACACTATAAACAAATTTTAAAAATGAATGAAATGTTTTTGTCGGGCTGGTGCCTGCAGGTCTGAGAGTCGGGTGTTCAGTTTGGGCTCCATCGTACGCGTCCAGCATGCTAATGGGCTTTTGGACGCTCATTTAGTCTCTGCTGTATTATACAAACTGTCTAGAAAAACAGCCGAAACCTAAATAGAAGGAATGTGTTGATTGAAAACTGAATAACTAAAAAGAATTTGTTTTTAAAATACGATAAAAAGAAAAAGTGAGTGAATAAGAAAACTATATGAAATTTTAGAATGGATCCGATTTTAAACCGTGTGTGTGTGTGTGTGTGTGTGTGTGTGTGTGTGTGTGTGTGTGTGTTTATTACATGCACTCAGTAGTGAAAATTTAAAACCACCAGAAATTTCACTTTATTTCACCATCTGAATAGTTATAATAATAATAATAATAATAATAATAATAATAATAATAATAATAATAATAATAATATAAAGAGTGTCATAGATTTTTTTTTTAATCGAGAGTCTCCTGTCTGTGTAAATTGTAGTAATGAGCGCTACAAGTCGTTCTCTTTTAGTGCAAAACAGCAAAACAATACCTTATAATACGTTTTAAAATAAACAATGAACAAAAAGGAGATTATTCGTAAATGTGCATTCAGGGTTAAAAAAAACCTCCTCATTTTCTGGTCGAAGTCTCAGAGGGAAAGTGGAGGATTATGGTAATGACCGCACATACGTCACGTTGGTGTAGAATAGCACTGAAGCTTCTGCTGCACAAAAAAATCAGCGACTTTGACAGTGCACTTGAAATCCATTGGACATGCTCCTCCGCTCCTCCGAGTCAAAACGCTGCTCAGCTCCCTCTCTATCAGTGGCATCAAAAATCTGCCAAATAGCCTGATGCCACCGGTGATATTACTGCAGTTGTACCTCTGTTGCATAGAACAAATCTATAATAATAATAATAATAATAATAATAATAATACCAATACTACTACTACTACTACTACTACTACTACTACTACTACTAATAATAATAATAATAATAATAACAACAATAATAATAATAATAATAATAATAATAATAATAATAATAATAATAACAACAACAACAACAACAATAATAATAATAATAATAATAATAATAATAATAATAATAATTCCTTCGATGGCCTGGCGGGCTGTCCAGGGTGTACTCTGCCCTCACACAGAAGACGGCTAAGATGGGCGCTAGCCTCCCCGCGCCCCTAATTAGGATTAAGTGGTTCAGTGAAGAGGAAAATGAATGAATGAATGAATGAATGAATAATAATAATAATAATAATAATAATAATAATAATAATAATAATAATTACTGTATTATTATTATTATTATTATTATTATTATTATTATTATTATGTGTTGTTGCTGTTCATGTTAATGTTTTATTTTAAAAGAAAACTTATTAAATATAACAGCAATATAATAATAATTCTAATAATAATAATAATAATAATAATAATAATGATAATATGTTGTTGTTCTTGTTCTTAATGAATGTTTTCTTTTAAAAGAAAAAAACTCATTATAGCAACAACAACAACAACAATAATAATAATAATAATAATAATAATAATAATAATAATAATAATAATAATAATAATAATATGTTGTTGTTGTTCTTAATAAATGTTTTTCTTTTAAAAGAAAAAAACTCATTATAGCAACAACAACAACAACAATAATAATAATAATAATAATAATAATAATAATATGTTGTTGTTGTTGTTGTTCTTAATAAATGTTTTTCTTTTAAAAGAAAAAAACTTCATTATAGTAACAACAACAATAATCTTAGTAATAATAATAATAATAATAATAATAATAATAATAATAATAATAATAATAATAAATAGGTAGACGTATATATTAACAAATATCGATGTATTTATTTCATTAAATTGCTGTGGACTGATCAAGGCTGTACTGCACAGAGATGTTTCTGGTTCCGTGAGAATCGAACATTTACTGCAATTCTTTGTCATTTCTATATCGATGGCTGAGGAGTGAAATCAGATCAGAGTGAGTTGTCCTGTATTTTAAACAGCCTGATTTCTTTTCCTTGTCCTCCGTGTTTGATTTCGAAGGCCGTGATGGAGGAGTCCGGTTCGAATAAGCTGTCCTGGGACGGAGATGCGAAAGCCATGCAGCAGTGCTTAACGGATATCTTCACCAGCGTCTACACCACGTGCGACATCCCCGAAAACGCGATCTTCGGGCCGTGTGTCCTGAGTCACACTTCACTGTACGACAGCATTGCCTTCATCGCGCTGAAATCCACAGACAAGAGGACGGCACCTTACATCTTCAGGGTACGAGTCACGCCTCATCACTGTCCGCTTGCATTTCCGCTTCACCACTGAATTCGGATTCCAGTTGAAGTTTGATTTGGAAATCTCTTTCAGATGGACTTTTTTTTTTTGGTCCTGATGGCTTTTAATGGATCAGAAGAGACTCTTGTAATGCTTTTATTAAACCTTGAACTCTTGAAAAAAAGAAATTGCAGAATGAAGTAAACCCTGAGAGAGCTTGTTTTTATTTCATTTGTTCAATGCTGATGTTTCTGAGAGTGAAAAGTGTCTCAGGTTTACCATGGCGAGGTCAGCAGATAGTCGAATAAAATCCATTGGTGTGCTTTAATTATAAATGATTTATAAACCATCTGTTTAATTACTGTTGTTTGGGTTTGTGATGATAGGTGGACACTTCAGCTGCAGGAAGTTCTGCAGAAGGTCTGATGTGGTTGAGGTTGGTCCAATCTGCAAGAGACAGAGATGAGCAGAACCTGGAGGCCTATGTGAAGAACGGCCAGCTCTTCTACAGATCATTGAGAAGGATTGAGAAGGATGAAGAGCTCTTGGTGTGGTACGGGAAGGACTTGATCGAGCTGCTTTTACTTGGGGCGAGCAGAAACTTTGTGAAAAACAAAGGTACAGTTCAAGGAGATATATTTATATTTATTACTTTATTGTTTTGAAGATAAATAAAATTAACCAATAATATTATACATCTGATGATGAATAGAGAATTAACATAACTAAGGCTTCATGAGTCTGGATTTTTTTTTTTTTTTTTTTTTTTTTTTTTTTACAAAGTGTTTGCTTTTTTGCATGATATAAGTTCAAACAAGTTTGCAATGGAGAAGATTCAGAACATTGCAGAATACAGTTAATCCAATATCCATATAAACATATACAGTATTCATTAAAAAAAAAAAAAAAAAACTTATGTTTGTTGTTTTGTTTGTATGTTTCTTTGTTTTTGTTTTCTTTTGTTTTTTTTTTTTCTCTTTGTTTGTTTTGCTTTGTGTTTTGCACAGGATCACCCCCATATCTGTGTCCTGATTGTAGTCAGCGCTTCCAGTTTGAGTTCCCTCTCCTGGCTCACCTGAGATTCCGATGCACCAAAAGACTGCAAATGATGGCCACTGGCGAGGACGATTCTAAGGACACTAGAGAACAGGCCAGCATTCCCACTTCCAGTTCAAGCCCTAAATTGGGCCGATCTGAAGGTTTCTCCAGCCCCCAGGACGGAAAGCCATCAACAGATTTCCACAACCTTGCCAGGGACTTGGAAAACAATAGGACAAGTCCAGCCACTGACAAGGAAGCAGAGATACTGAGTGAGAGTTCAGGGAAGCGTAAATTTTCTGATCTCGAGGATCATAACCGGGCGGTAGGCTCAACCCCAAAGACCAAGGAAGAGCTGGCTAATTCAGCCCAGCAGTACCGTGGAGCCTATGGCCTGGATGATAACAGGCGGTCGTTCTCACCCTCAGATGTCCCAGAAACAAAACGCAGTGCTTTTACTGAAGTCAAAAAGTCATCACAGGTCTTAAAGCATGGTACCAAAAATGGCGGTTTCAACTCAGAGAATAAAACAGAGGCGATGAGGCCTGGCGGTGAGAAGCATCCTAGCATTAGGCAAGTGCTGAGCGAGACACAGCCTCATCAGTCTCGAATCGAGAGCTCAGCGGTAGCGAGTGCTTTCACTTCAGTATCCCAGGATTCTGGATCGTCAGAGCGTAAGAGCGCCTTCAGCCAGCCATCCCGTGCTTTCTCACAGCTTTCACCACTTATCATGACGCCCAAGCTAATGCCTGGCATCGACTGCCACCCTCCTGTAGGTGACACCGTCACTTCCAGTAGACTATATCAGGCTGATCACCTGGGAGCCAAGCTGCAAGGTTCTGAACTGGGCACCAATTGTCCTGTACCAGGTGGCATGTCAAAGCAGAATCCATTCCTCTACGCAACAACTTTCTGGCCTAAGTCATCAAGCGCCATCCAGTTGCAGATGCCATCTGCCCTCACACTCCTCCCCCCATCCTTCACCTCTCTCTGTCTGCCAGCACAGAACTGGTGTGCAAAGTGCAATGCCTCTTTTCGCATGACCTCTGACCTAGTGTACCACATGCGTTCGCACCACAAAAAGGAATATTCCATGGAGCCGTTAGTCAAGAGGAGGCGTGAGGAAAAACTCAAGTGTCCCATCTGCAATGAATCATTCAGAGAGAGGCATCATCTCTCACGTCACATGACCTCTCATAACTGACTTTTTTTTTCTTTTTTTTTTTTTTTTCTTCTTTTTTTTTTGTGGCACTATACTTTCCAAAAGACATTATTATTTCTTTTTTTGTTTCCTACTGGAAGGGGAATCTTGTCAATCTTTAAAATTGGAGATCTCACATTCTTAAGGACATTTCTGTTTGGATTGTATCTTTCAACATGTCATGTTTTTGTGTATGCAAAACTTTAAAATCCAGAAACTCTAAAAAATCTATTTGAAAAATCTATTATCTTCTGAAGCACTTATTAGTGAGAGGAAAAGGAAATTATAAAATGTACATGTAATTTGTATATATATTAATATACAATTAATGTACAATTAATATTAATGTATTGTATAATGTATAGAAATTAATTGAACTGTAGTTCAGTTTCATGAAGAAAAAATATTATTGAATTGTTTTTCATGTCTATAGGCCTAATTCCAATAATTGGGAATATGATGTTGAACTATATTTAAGAATGCATGTAAATTAGAGTTATCTGTTTAAGATACAGTCTATTTACAACTATGTAAATATTTGTTTGAATACAACAAAGGTGTAATATTTTGTGTCCGTGAGGAATAGATTCTGTGTCTCATCCTTTTTTGCTGAAATTTACTATTTGATAGTTTATCTAACCATGTTGAATGCTTTGACAATAAAATAGCTTTATTTTCATTGTACCTGGTGATTTATTCTGGAACAATAAATATTGTAAACTGTGTTGTTCAGTGTTGAACATGAGGAGCTGAATAAAATCACGTGACTTCTTTAGCTACACAAGAAGAAACATCACACTCGTGTCGATTCTTAAGTCGCCATTTTAACTCGTGTCGTGGTTTTTATGGGTTCAGAGTACCAGCGGTCACGTGCTGCACTTCCGGGTCACTGCGTGTCAGCAGGTCAAAGGACGGAAAACGTCTCGTGCGGGACTCTGTTCTCGCGCCCGACGCGCTTCACATCCGGGAACAGCGCGCGCGGAAGTTTCACGCTGCATTTAAACCAAAGTTATTACGTTTTTGTATTATTATTATTATTATTATTATTATTGTTACAGTTGTTGTTCTTGAGGATGATTATGATAATAACAATAACAGCAACAATAAATAATAATAAGAAGAAGCAGTAGTGCAATTTAAATATTTAATTTAATTAGTTTACAAACCGAAATCCTCATAAATTTGAATTCATGAAATTTGAAATCCTGTCTGAATTTGTAAATCTTGAATTCGAAATACTTTCCTTTACATATTAAATATTAAATTTGCATGGCTATTATTATTATTATTATTATTATTATTATTATTATTTGCAACAAAAATACCACCACCAACAGCTATAATAATAATAATAATAATAATAATAATAATAATACCAATATACATTTTTATTCATTTGTTTGTATGTTTTTTTGTTTACTACAGAATGACGTGATGTTCCATTTTGTGTAGATTTGTACAATTTCAGACTGGCCCAAATTTAAATAAAAGTTAAATAAATAAATAAATTTTCTTCTGTTTTTCTGTGACCAATATTGATTCCATTCAGATTGATTAATTAACTGGCCTTACCTCTGACGTATAACCTCTAACTTCCGTTTTCAGTCTGACCTGACAATGATGAGGGAGAAGCGCGCGCATGTCTTCTAACGAGTGCAATTTACCTCCATCCAGACCAAGTTGCTATAAAATGGTGTGTTAAAAAGAGGTTATAACCTCAGCTGTGGAATAGCTACAGGGTGCAAGCAACTATAATTTGCAGATTATTGCCATAACAATCGATAGCTACTAACATATGATTGTTTTCTTTGCCTTTTATTACATTCATATGTCCCTTTCAGGAAGAAATGCTAATCCTTATTTAGCCTATAGCCTATTGGGGGGGGGGGGGGGGGGGGGGAGAGGGTGTGACTGGCAGTGGTGTAATCGCTCTCAAAATAGCTCAACAGGGACACCAAGCTTTCGGTGTGAGAAATGCATTTCAATAATTTTCTCTCTCGTGCACACGAGGTCAAAATGTATGTCCCCAATAAAAAAATAATTTATATGTAAATATATATAGTTTTACAAAAAAATATTAATATCAACATGCATATGAATTCCATTAACTGAATGATTGCTCCATATATGAAGCTGGATGCATTTCCCCCTTATGCATACATTCATATATTTTTAAACAAGTTATCTAATGTTGACTGAATGAATGTCTATGTTTTATACATAATTATTCCTGAGAAAAGAAAAAAGAAACTTGTTATATTAATTAAGTCTCTGATTAAAAACCATAGCTTTATTTTTCACTGCTAATTTACATTTACTGGACCATATAGTAGAATAGAACTCTCTTCTTCTTCTCCTTTTGGCTTTTTCCATTTCTCGGGAGTCGCCACAGCGAATCATCTGATTCGCACGTTTGATTTGGCGTAGGTTTTCACGTCGGATGCCCTTCCTGTCACAACCCTTTAGCAAGGGACAGAAACACGCTGACGGCTTTGCAGCTACTCTTTACAAAAGTCAGCAATGGTTCTTTTACATGAACCTCTCACCATAGACAGTGAGAGACATGGCCTGCCTTTGATAACCCGGTTAGCTGCACTGGGGAGACAGTGACAATCGTGTGGGGACTCGAACCCCCAACCTTAGGATCAGCGATCCTGCGCCCTATCCACAAGACCACCACTGCCCCTCTGTATAGTATAATAGAAACTATTCAATGGAATTTAAAAATCTCTGATGGAGAAAATAATGAAATAAAATATAATCATACCATTAAAAAAACTATCAGGGGCAGTGGTGGACTGGTGGTAAAGCTGCTAGATCATTGAGCCTAAGGTTGGGGGTTCAAACCCCACTTTCAACAGGTTGCCACTGTCCTCCCAGTGGAGCTAACTGGGTTATCAAAGGCCGGCCATGTCTCGCACTGTCCATGGTGTGAGGTTCATGTACAAGAACCATTTCTGACTTTCGACAAGAATATCTGCAAGGCTGACAGTGTGTTTCTGTCCTGTAATGGCCTGGCGAGCAGTCCAGGGTGTACTTTGCCATCGCTCGGAGTCATCTGGGATGGGTGCCAGCCTCCCTGTAACCCCAATTAGGAATAAGGGGTTACAGAAAATGCATGAATGAACGAATGAATGAAAAAAAAAACATGACATTAAAATAACCCTCCAATGGTTAAATACATGAGTCCAAAAGCTATTTGGATGATGGAGGCCAGAGCAGTGAAATAGGGGGCTGAGAGTTCAGCTCTTGGACCGCTTAGGGGTAAAAGCTGTTCCTAAGTCTTGTGGTATCACCTTTCAGGGCCTTATACAGTCTTCCACGGGGTTGCATTGTAAAGATGCGATCGAAAGAGTGAGGAATGTCCTTGATGCTTAACTTACATGAAAATTTAAATTTTTATTTTGGAAAGAGTACCAAGAACAATACAGTACTTATATTCTTTAAAGGGGACTTTGCATTTCATGTTATATTACATTAACATGAAATACTGTACAGCATTACGTCATGGAACTAATGTGTTATCAGCTACTACAAACATTACACTACTTCCCCCTAAAGGTGAACCAAGGACTAGCATGTCCACATTTTTTCTGACTGAGCACAATCACATTTCCACCCTGCAATATACAGCTACATGTCAGTTGTCCAACATGTCATAAATAGAGACATTGTAGTTTGTATGGACAACCAAGCAATTCTCTGATTCAATAGATCAGGGAGAAAATCTAGCTGGGAAACTCTGACACTCTTTTGGAGCTGTATGCACCTCTGCTTACCAGAGATATTTATTGCCCACCAATGCTTTGAGCCTGGAGTTACTGCCCACCCCTTTTCCTGAGCTCTGGTTACATTTGTCAGTCT
Organism: Plotosus lineatus; assembly: GCA_024760905.1. Taxonomy (NCBI): domain Eukaryota; kingdom Metazoa; phylum Chordata; class Actinopteri; order Siluriformes; family Plotosidae; genus Plotosus; species Plotosus lineatus. The sequence continues at coordinate 47,404,940 of CM045734.1, forward strand.
AACACTCAGCACCTACCAGTCAACCCTTCCTGCATGCAATCACCCTTGGCTAACCTATCTTATCCACTTCTGATAGTTATTGTGTGGTTGTGTCCTGTAATGAACTCTTCAACTCTTCACCATCACTCAGTGTGTCCCTTCCATTCGTTTTCTTGTTTTGTAACCGCTGGCAACTTGAACCACTTACATGAAAATAGGTCTTGGAAAGAGCAACAAGTTTGAATGGTATAACATGTAAGTTCAGTATTAATAGAATCTTCACACCAGCAGCACTGCGACACCTGAGATGATGGCGAAATGGATGGAAAAGCCAAAAGTGTGATTTACACCCACTGATTTAAGATTATATGAACCTAATTGAGATTCGTATACAGTACTCTGTGGTATATATAGAAAGGAACACATCATAGCATGGAGTGCTCTTATACAAAAAAATAAAAATCATTGACTTTTTTCACTGTTGAAAAGTCTAAAGGTATTCATTTATATCTGACTGTTACAAAAAGTCCACACTGGAGATTTCTCCCAAACCAAATGATGAAAAAGACAAAGGTGATCCAGCATAAATCTTACAATTAAAGATGACTCACATTGACTACTAACAACAACAACAACAACAATATTAATAATAATAATAATAATATGGCGGTATGGTGGCATACTGAATAGCACCTCACAGCAAGCAAGTTCTGGGTTCAGAGTTCCAGGCTCAGTGAGGGTGTTTCTGTGTGGAGGTTGCATGTTCTTACATTGAATTACTTGGGTTTACTCTGGGTACTACAGTTTCCTCCTGTAGTCCAAAGACATGCACAGTATACTAATTGGTGCTTTCAAATTGGTTCAGTTCAGTTCATTTTCTGTACCTGCTTAATCCTAACTTGGGTCGCTGGGAGGCTGGCGCCCATCCCAGCCAACTTCGGGCGAGGGCAGAGTACACCCTGGACAGCTCACCAGGCCATCGCAGGGCGGAAACTCTTGTCGAAAGTCAGCAATGGTTCTTTTACATGCCTCACACCATAGACAGTGAGAGGCATGGCTGGCCTTTGATAACCCAGTTAGCTCCACTGGGAGGGGGGGGGGTACAGTGACAACCTTGTGCAGCGTGGGACTCGAACCCCCAACCTTTGGATCAGCGATCCGGCGCCTTAAACCACTAGACCACCACTACCCCTGCTTTCAAATTGGCCTTAAGTATAAATGTGAATGTCTGTGCATCCTGGCTTCAACCAGAGTCCGTTGTAATGAACATACATAACGGATAACACTACTACTACTACTACTAATAATAATAATAATCAGTTCAGTTCATTTTCTGTAACTGCTTAATCCTAATTTGGGTCACGGGGAGGCTAGTGCCCATCCCAGCCAACTTTGGGCGAGGGCAGAGTACACCGGACAGCTCGCCAGGCCATTACAGGGCGGAAACATGCCAACGGCTTTGCAGTCTACTCTTTATGAAATTCAGCAATGGTTCTTTTACATGCCTCACACCATAGACAGTGGGTGACATGGCTGGCCTTTGATAACCCAATTAGCCGCACTGGGGGGGACAGTGACAACCCTGTGGGGACTTGAACCCCCAACCTTAGGATCAGCAATCCTGCTCCCTATCCACTAGACCACCACTGCCCTAATAATAATAATAATAATAATAATAATAATAAATTCATGGCATTTGGCAGACATGCTTTTCCAAAGAGAATTACATTTTATCTCATTGATACAACTAGGCAGAATGAAGATAAAGGGTTTGGATTAGAGCCCAGAAGTGGCATATTTGGTGCTAATGGGGCTTGAACCCCAAAACCTCTGATCAGAAACCCAGTGTCTTAAACACTGAGCCACCACACCACACTTGTCTTTGTAGGCAGACCTGGGCTCTTGGATCACTGCTTGCAACATCTATGCATGCATGCCTTTCAGATTCTTAGCATTTCCATCAAGGAACAATCATAGACGGGGGAGTTGTTGAGCTTGCACCTGTTCCTCTATCTCTAACGTCTATCTCCCATGAGCTATGTGTTAAATCTGAGTAATGCATTAAATTCCACATGCAATATAAATACAGTTCTTACTGATAAAGGATGTTGAATAAAGGTACAGTACTATAATTAAACTTCTTGCCACTGCTGAGTAAAAATATCCAAATTGCTGATTTTTGTGTGCAAACTGATGTATGATCAACTCCAAAAATAAGTTTAAAATAAATTAAATAATACGCATGAAATATTCATCCATCCAGTAATTATAATGATTATTTGTAACAGTCATCAGACACTGGAGATAATCTCAAATGAGGAGTGGGGAACACCTTGAAGAGATTGCCAGTGTATTGCCACGCTAACAACCATTCACACTTACATACTCACCAATGTAAAATCCAGCAAGAAAGTCTGAGTGTTTGAACCCAGAAGCTTCTCATTGTGAAGTGACAGAGCTAACTATCGAAGCCTCCAGTTTCCCAACATGACATCAAACGTCATATAGATGAATGACATCATATAAATCATCTTTGAGGCTTGAACAACTGTAGAAGTCGTAACCGGGATGGTTTCTTTTGACCAGGATAAAGCGTCTACTGAGGATGAATAAATGTTCTCAGTCTCCAGAAATCTATGGAGCCTCGGAAGGGACATGGAGAAGAAAAAAATGTTGAGGGAGAAAAAAAATTAAAGTTTTGTAAGATCCCAAGAAAGTTGCAAATTTTCTTGAGGACTTTTAATCAGTTTACGTCCAGGTCAGCCTATTTCCAGTTCATTAACTTACAAATGTGTTTTGTTTTGTTTTTTTATGTGGTTTTTTTTTCCTCCTCCATATACAGTACTTTCAGGGGCTCTGTAGACCTCTACGCCAACGTTCACTGATTCCCGTTTCTGTGTGCATACATGCACACACAACACATGCATGCATGCAGAGAGAGAGAGAGAGAGAGAGAAACATGAAGAGTATTCAGCCCCATTGACATTTCCCTACTTTTTCACTTTACAATCTGGAAATAAAATGTATATTCAGGAAAGTTTATCCGTCAATTCACACAACATTGCAACAACTTTGAAGAAGCAGATACAGTATTTGTTGTTGTTGTTAAGCTAAGAAGAAATATTAAATATATAAACAGAAATTTTGAGTTAGCATACCTATTAATAGTGGGGCCGGTGGCGTATTGGTTAGGGTGCTGCACTGATGATCAGGAGGTTGTGTGTTTAAGTCCCAATTAGAACCCCACTGTGCTAAGACCCCTGGGCAAGTTCTTAACCACAAGTGTGCCTCTGTTCACCCAGCAGTATAAATGGGTACGAGTAAAAATATACTGGGAAGGTAACCTGCGATGGACTAGCGTCCCATCCAGGAGGAGTTATACTCCTAATTGTTTCACATTATGGAAACCAGGGATAAGCACCAGCCTGGTGAGCCACCATGGCTTGGATGTAAAAATCCCAACAGACTTTACCTTATACCTATTAATACCCCAAATTCAGTGTCTCTTACTAAGTTGTGTTGCAGACTCTGGGGCCTTATGTGATAGGTGTGTGTGTGTGTGTGTGTGTGTGTGTGTGTGTGTGTGTGTGTGTGTGTGTGTGTGCATACGTGTGTATACGTGCACACACACACACACACACACACACACACACATACACACTGACATCATGTGACACTTATTTTGTACACAAGTGGACCTTAGGATTGCAGCAAAAGAAGCTCTGCCTGAGAGCAAAACATAAAGTGCTGCACCTAAACTTTATGAAGCATCAGAGAAATGACAACTGGAATTATGTCTTGCAGCCAGGTCAGCATAAAACTCTTCGTACTCACTTTCTGTATGTTCTATAAGGAATGGTGAGTAAAAACTGGTGAAGTTCCTCATTTACCTCCTGCACTGGTCTCAGGATATCGTTGTTTTTAGTTGCTGTTTAGTGCCTGGGGGTCAAAGAGCACCAGCTGGCATCATGTGATTCAGATGGCATCATGAATCCTGTTAAGTACGAGGATTATTCATGTCCCAGAACAGGTTTCCTCTGCAACTAAGGAATTATTTGGAGATCGAGCATTGCACCAAATAATGACCCAGATCCAAACATATGGGAACAAAATCTTTGTTTTGCAGTGGCTTTGAGGCTTTTGATAACCTGTTGCCCGGATAGACAATCTATATGCATCATCTAAACATAACCCCAAAAGCTTTGGATGAAAGTTTTCGACCAAACTTAATTTTCAACATTTCTTCTTTTTCAGTATTTGTACAGTAAACAAGTTTCAGAAAAAACTAGGCATGTGTGTGTGTGTGTGTGTGTGTGTGTGTGTGTGTAGGTTGTGTACAATGAATGGATGTTGGCCCTACAATGGTCAGGGTGTACCCTGCTCACCCAGAGCCAGCTGAGATGGGTGCCAGCCTCCTTGCCACCCTAATTAAGAGTAAGTGTCTGAGAGAATAATTGAGTGAATGAATGAATGAATGATATAAGTTATAGTACATGCGTTATTGACTAAAAAATTTTATAGAGTATATATATATATATATATATATATATATATATATATATATACTACAAGTAACATCCGACTTACGACCCGGATCGGTTTCGACCAACCGGTCGTAAGTCAGCTTGGACGTAAGTCGAATGCCATTCAAAATGGCCGACGCAAGGGTTATAGGTACTACTGTAGAGGATACACGATGTCAATCTGTTGCGTTTTTAAACAACTTTTTCTATTGAATACTATTATATACACCATAATATATATTATACACCACCACCACGTTCTTTCAACATTTTAAATAAACTTGTAGCCTTACTTTGCACTCCTCGCAACATCATTTTCACATTCTGTTATCGATTATTATCCTCCAACCACGTGTAGCGAAACTTCTCCATCTCGGCGATTGGTCCTTCACGCTGCTTTGTGATAATCGTGGACTTCATTGGGGCTGCTGCTTTTACTGCTTCCTTTGTGCAGGTCCTTATCCTTTAAGATCGTCGATACCGTTGAGTGGGAAAGCTGGTTATCCCGAGCGATGGAATTTAATTTTTTTCTTCCTTCATATTCTTTGATCACTTTCATCTTCGTCTCCAAAGTCAGTGCCTTCCTCGCTTTCTTTGCAGGATTTCCATCTGATGAAGTGGGTTTTCTCTTGGGGGCCATGGTAACGGTGTAGGGTACAAAATTTAGATGCTAGATGCTGCCAAGACGGTATCTAGTTACTGAGTGTAGTGGTAGATTTCTGTGTGAGAGTGAGATGCTGGGATACTGTGCTGCCGTAACTGTTGTACGCGATGCCGGTTGGCTGCCATAATTGTTGTACGCATTGCCGGGCTGCTACGTGCTGTGGTGCCAGATATTGAATAAAAAAAAAATATATATATATATATATATATATATATATATATATATATATATACTGTATATACACACACATACACCTTATGAAAGTATGCTTATCTTTTTTTAGCATATAGATCAGCCACTGGCAGGCATTTCACCTCAAAGCAAATACCTCCGGTTCACATAGCAGAGGCAGACAGTAATACTGAACATGTCAGTGTCAACAGTTCAATCTTTAACAATGTAACGCACAGCTGTTGTGATCCTACAGTGCTACTTAGCAAAACCTCAACCTCAGTGGAACATAAATTGTCCAAGCTCACGAGATCCACTAATCTTTCACACGTCACTATTAACAATACATCGATAGCTGTATTCGTATTTGCTGCAGTATTCCAATATGACAGGTGTGGCCATTAAGTAAATGGAAGAAGCCTATTGAACAGCAACATCTTTCAACAGGTTGCACATCATTCCATAGGTTTGTTACGTTGATCGTTGTCTTCTGGTCATCACATAAAACACATATTATTATATTAAGTACTTCATACAAGCAAAGAAACCTGGAACCTGTCACATTTTGCACTCCATCACACTGAGCTGTGTATTTTTCACATATCATGGTCAGTATTTATGAGTGTAGTTTGTTTATTCACATTTATATTTTGCGATTATTTCAATTTAATCTTAATGTTATTGCACCATTACAACAAGTCAGAGTCCACATTTTTCCCGTGCAAACTTCAGTTCTGATTCTGACTCTGAGTCTACGCAGCTTCCTTTCCACCGAGTAAAAATACAGCCCCTTGGAAATCCAGAGTAAAACTATACAGAGCTAATCTTTCGCTGGACTCTGCTTACTGCTGTTTTAGGCTAGTAAAGACAGTTAGGGATTGAGACTTGATTTATGGGACAGGGAAAGTCCCACAGTACAAAATATAATGCCGTTTTCAGTTTCTGCACAAAGTAAGCTGATGTAGCTGAATATCCACGGTATATTTTATCATTAAAACATTGCCAATAGTTCGTGTTTTGTTACCACACTATTTATTATAAGGTTCCGGCTGGGTTAGAATTATTCTAATAGTAAGAGTACAGTGTGTGTCTACATGTTTATGAAACCTCACAAATAAACCCACGAGATCAGCTTAGTACACAGAGAAAATCTAGTTTGACTCAGACCTAGATAATGTAGAAAACCAGTGCTTACTGAAAGGTGACATTAAAATAAAAGTTGATAATGCAATCAAAAACATACCTTGAAGTGATCAGTTTAATTCGAATCAGTGTGTTTACAGTACAATACTAAAACCATAAAATTTGGGACAGTGTATTCAAATATAACTTAAAACTGAAAACAGAGAAGACATAATAACAATATTTTATGTTTTACCTCATAAATTCCATATTGTTATTTCAAAATGCACATTCTCTGGTAGGGACAGGTCAGGACTACAGACAAGCCTATCCTGCCGCATCTTTTCTCAACATATTTGAACAATACATCATCATCAACTTGACATACTCCAACAAATGATAAATAAACAGATAATTATTATTGAGGTTTTTAAAAATTACTTTCAAGAAAAAAAAGATCAGACAACTGGAAACAGAAAGTGTCCCCTTACATTCATTACATCTTTAAGTTAAAAAAAATAAAATGAAGTGTTCCAGCGTAGGTGCCCTTGATTAGAAGCTCCTGCAGGTGGAACATGTCTATCAGTTCATTTTCTGTAACCGCTTCATCCTAATTAGGGTCGCGGGGAGGCTGGTGCCCATCCTAGCCAACTCAGGGCGAGGGCAGAGTACACCCTGGACAGCTCGCCAGGCCATCGCAGGGTGGAAACACGCTGACGGCTTTGCAGCCTACTCTTGTCGAAAGTCAGCAATGGTTCTTTTACATGGCTCTCACCATAGACAGTGAGAGACATGGCCTGCTTTTGATAACCCAGTTAGCTGCATTGGGGGGACAGTGACAACCCTGTGGGGACTCGAACCCCCAACCTTAGGATCAGCGATCCTGCGCCCTATCCACTAGACCACCACTGCCCTAATAATAATAATAATTTCATGGCATTTGGCAGACATGCTTTTCCAAAGAGAATTACATTTTATCTCATTGATACAACTACACACAGCACTGGGGGGGGACAGTGACAACCTTGTGGAGAGTGGGACTCAAACCCCCAACCTTTGGATCAGCAATCCGGCACCTTATACCACTAGACCACTACATGCTCACGGAACATGTCTAATTAAATCCTAATATCTAGGGTCTGGTGTTCTTATTGCTATTTAAATGTATGGATTTAACATGTCAAGTTCTCAAAAGTTCTACCAGGCCTTCAGAAAAAAGGTTAAGAATGCCTAAATGCAAGGGATATAAAATGATCTCTAAATTATATAAAAGAAATAATTCCACCGTGAGAAAAATAACCTGTGAATCATATACATTTCGATAACTGCCAGTATATCCATGACTGTCAGTCCCTGCAAATTCAGTCACAGAGCAGACCATCTGATTTGAAGACAGGCCTCCAAACGTCTACCACTTTGCAGAACTGTTGGTGTGCATACATCGCTAACCAAATTAGACAATTGTGACCTACATGGAAGCCATACCAGGAAAACAATATGCAAAAAAAAAAAAAAAAGCATTCTAATTGACCACAGAAAAAAAAAATGGGCCTTTGGGGAAAATGTGCTCTGGGAAGCTTAAACCAAAGATATAAAAGTCATTAAGCCATATCCATAGTTTATATCTGAACAGAAAAGAACCTCATACCATCTGTGAAGCATGTTACAATATTGAAAATGGTATGGATTGGGGTTGTTTCACTGCCTCGGGGACGGGGCAGCTTGCAGTCACTGATTTCACTGCGAATACTGCATCATATTAAAGAGTGCTTGGAGATAATTTGAGACCATCTGTCTAAACTGGAGTTGGACATTTTAACAGGATAATTATCCTAAACACACTTGCAATCCCACCAAGAAATAGCTCAGAATGAAGATATAGAGTTAGGATATGGCCCAGATGCAGATTTAAACCTCATTGAAATGTTATGTTCAACTGTAGCAAGGGTGGTCAGAATTTTTACAACAATGACAGTGAGTGATGGACAATAATATAAGTGGAAGTTATTTTTGCTAAACACTCAAAGAATTGTTACGAAGGGCATCCGACATAAAAATTTATGCCAAATCAAATGTGCGAATCAGATGATTCGCTGTGGCGACTCCTGAGAAAGGGAAAAAAGCCGAAAGGAAAAGAAGAAGAAGAAGAATCAATACTAGCTTTAGAAGCTAACCTTCAGTTGCTTATTTTCTTCAATAGAATACAATTACGTACTTTTATTTTTTTAATAAATGATTGAAAAAAGTTTATTTTTGTTTGAATATATGAGTGTTTTTTTTTTAGGCAAATTGTTACTTGTTCAAATATGTTTAAATATTTCTGATTAAAAATTTTACTTTTTTAAATGGAATTGTAATAATAAAAACTAAATTTACTAATTATTTAATTATTTTAATTACCATACAAAGGTGCATTAGGTTTATATTAATGCATACAGTACAATAGTTCAAATGTTTCTATAGTAAGGGCTCACTGTAATGGCCTGGCAAGCTGTTCAGGGTGTAACCCTAAGGGCAGCAGCCGACAAGTGACCCTAAGTAGGATTAAGTGGCTTAGAAAATGAACGAATAAACACATGAGTAAGGGCTCATTCACAGAGACACAGTAGATGTAGCAGTAGACACTTGATATAATCTAAATCTAACAATATTTGCAAAAAGTATTATTAACAAAAAAAACATATGAATATTGTGAAGCTTTCTGGAAGGAGATGTTTATTAATACTTCATAAAAGGAGAAAGGCAGAAACATACAAAAACACATAAAATTATATTATAATCAATGTCTTTAACATTAATTCATTTTACAATCAACATACACAAAGAAAGATTGTTTATACCTGTCCCTGCAATGGTCTGATAATCTGTCCAGGCTAATTATCTGTTCCAAATTGTCCCGAAGTTTGAGTGTGAATGTGTGTGTGTGTGTGTGTGTGTGTGTGTGTGTGTGCTCTGCAATGGTCTGAAGAGCTGTCCAGGTTGTACCCCGCTCTGGCCCAGAATCAGCTGAGATGGGTGCCAGCCTCCCCATGACCATAATTAGGATTATGTGGTTCAGAAAATGAATGAATGAATGTTTATAGCTGTTAAAAGCCAAACATCGTATGTAAGTACTTACATGGTTATATTATAATATAAAAATAGTAAACAGTGTTATAATCCTTCAATTTAACTTGAATTAATGAAAAGTTATTAATACAGTACAGTACAATATATTAATAAATGTTATATATTAATAAAAAACTAATAATCAACTAATAATTAATGTTATCCAATCATTGTATGGCGGAAGTTCCCATCATGGCAGTTTCTCATCACCAACTGAGGCCTGAATTTGACAGGTGTCGCTGTCTGTAATGAGTGAACAGGTGCTTCTTTATTCTTCATCAAAGTACCAGGCTGTAGTCAAAGCAGGAGAGTCATTCCCACACATTAATGGACCTCACTTTTGTTCCATGCACATGTTGAGATCCTTTGCGCTGATTAAATGCTCGGCTGATCCGCAGACTGTTTTGACACGACGCACTGGAACTGAGCAGCTTTCTTCGGGTCTCTCTGGCATTGCTCTGGCATTTAGGGATGAAGGGGGGTGGGGGACAGGGGTGAGAGACTTTGACCCCTAAATCTCAAAAATATGTCTGTGGTTTGAAAAAGAGAAGGCGATCGGAAGCAGAATCCCGGTCTCTTGTTCTGCTTTGCCAAGACGGAATGTTCCAGAAGACTGAAGCCATGTTGACAGGGCATTTCTAAAAAATTAAATTGTATGCACCAGATGAGTGCTGTCATAAATACACAAGCAGCATGACTGCAGTGTAGGATATAAATTTAAAATTGAACTTCTACACAATGAATACCAAAACACAACTGTTAATGTTCACTAGTGGACTTTACAACTACCATCTTGCATATTTATGAAAAGCAAAACACTGGAGAAGCAGCATTATAGAGTTTGTTTAAAATGTTATTGAATAGTTGTTGCAGCCTAAAGCACTGTCTATCAAAATCTAAAGTATTTTATAAGTCCTCTCTAAAAACAAGTTGACCAACCAGTGTGTGAATAAAACTAATGTTATTGCACTGCTCAATGTAGATGTTGAGCATGAGAGCACAATTAACAAGTCTTTCTTACTTTGACTGTGGTCATCAACATTATCTGTATCGGAGGTTTTTATAAATGAATGTAAACTCAGTTTAAATTAAACAGTTAGTTGACAGCTGTTGCTCTGAGATTTTTTTTTTTACCTGTGAGGTTCCACAGGGTTCTATTTTAAGACCTACTAGTCTTCTCACTGGAAAGAGTACTCCTTTAACATTTCTATTTTTTTATTTTTTCAATGTCAAGACTTTGTTGACAGGCTAATCAATGGGTATGTTCTAAATTAATATATTCATGGCTCAAAACATTCCTTAGATTAATCAGGCCAAAACCTAGGTAAGGAAAGAGTGTTGAATTTCACAGTAAAGTATTCCTGAGAAAGTAGATCTTTTTTGGTTCATTTATCAAACGTAGTGTTCAACACGTGTAATTTTAGATTCTAAGCTGGTTTACCACTCATTTAAATAAGCATAACTGTTGGGTTCTATCATTTAGAAAGCATTGCTAAAGTGAACATTGAAGAAAAATAGAGCCATGCATCTGTGGAAGCACAACACTTTACTTTTAAA
>CM045734.1:47421063-47428563 GCA_024760905.1 Plotosus lineatus
TTTAAATCAAAATATGGTGGTTTCGGCACAAAAACTGAAGATGGATCATCACTGGGACTTTCAGCAAGATAATGATCGCAAACATGTGGCCAAATCTACACAGAAATGGTTCACCAGACACAGAATCAAGCTCCTCCCATGGCCATCTCATTCCCCAGACCCCATTGAAAACCTGTGGAATGAGCTGGAGCTGAAGAGGAGAGCGCAGAGGAGAGGATCAGGTTGCTGGATGATTTAGAGATATTGTGCAGAGAGGAATAATCCAAGATTCCTCTTTCTTTATTCTCCCATCTTGTGAAACATTATAGGAGAAGACTGGGTGCTGTTTTGTTGCCAAAAGAACAAAAATACTATTAACAACAGGGGTGCTAATAAATGTGACATACATGATTGGATGTAAAAGAATTATTTCTTAATGTGGGTTGCTTTTTTCCCACTGAAAAAATGCACTTGAATTAAAGGTTGTATTTTCTTCTTTTTTTCATTGTGGTTCTATAGTAGTTAATAAAAAAATGAATTTTTAGAAGCGAAAGAACACATCTTAGCCAGGCGGACAGTGTACATCTTTTATTAATAATTTACTAATAGACTATAATTAATGAGGATACTTTACATTACCAATTTCAAAAATGCGTTTAAATAATAATTTTGGAAAAAAGGGTAAAAACAATTCTGAAAACAGACTTGATTTGCACTTTTTATAAAACATGCTTCTGGAACCGCATTTTACTTCCACAGTCAGTATTTTTCAAGAGTTAGAGGTAAAGGTTCGGCAGAACTCCAGATTTTCTTACATGAAAAAGTATCTGTTTGGACTCCAGAGTTAATTAGTTTTCGAATAGTACATTGTGTAATTTTTTGTTTTTACAATAATAAACATTGCCCCCCACAGGTCAGGTAACTGGGTTATCAAAGGCCGGCCATGTCTCTCACTGTCTATGGTGGGAGATTCATGTAAAAGAACCATTGCTGACTTTCGACAAGAGTAGCTGCAAAGCTGTCAGCGTGTTTCCGCCCGGTGATGGCCTGGCGAGCTGTCCAGGGTGTACTCTGCCCTCGCACGGAGTCTGCTGGGATGGCCGCCAGCCTCCCCATGACTCTGATTAGGATTCAGCGGGTACAGAAAATGAACGGATGATGAACATTGGCTATGTTGAGCTTAATATTAACTGGGCTCCAAAATTTTCCAAACCTTTCTTTTTGCATGCTAGTGATTGAAGGAATAATCCTTTAAATACTACAGGGATGAAAGTAAAATAAGATTCTTGCAGGAACTGTGCAACTCAAAAAATATTTTAGCCTGCAAAAAAAATTTTTAATTTAAAAATGCAAAAATTAAAATAAAAATAAAATATTTTCTGGCTTTGATTCTCAAATCCTGTCCACATTCTTGAGTACTGAAAGTATGATGTTTGCACTTTACCTGAAAATAAAGTATTTCTTTAGATAGAGATAACATCAGAACAATAATAACACAACAAACTCAACATAATTAAAGTGTTTTCAAAAGCTTGCTTACAACCTTGGCCCACAGTAAATGTAGACTACACAAAACTATCATACAGCCTACTGTTGTGTCCTGGTCTAATAACACTGTCAGCCTTTCATGGTTCATCTCTGGTCCACTGCATCGCTCTCTGCTCCATGTGATTCCTCTGCACTTTCTGCTCTCTGTTCCTTAACTTGCTTGTCATCCCTCTTTCTCTTAAACATAAAACCAATTTTTATTTGCATCTTTTTTACATTCGTGTACAATAAGCTGTGTTTAGATCCCGTTCCGTATCAAGAGGATGCACACGACCTCCAGCTGACCCCACACCACTGTCTGGGGTCATTCCATCACCTAGACAACCAGCCATCCAATGAAAAGGATGCATTGAGTTTTCAATCTTCAAAATATGTTTTTTTGCGGAAGGCAGTGGTGCTGCTCGCTTAATAGAGACAGACTATTTCACGTCGCGAAAAAACCCTCACAATTTATTACTTGGGGATTTCTGTTTTGTTTATTTTTTTAAAAATGACGAGTCTGTTGTCTGCAACAACAAAAAAAAAACTTGCGTGGACATTGAATTAATGTTACACTACAGTGAGGGACTGCTTATTACAAGTTGCAACCTATCATGGTAAGTGAGTACCGTAGTCTACAAATTACAATGTATGTCCAGCAAACTAAATCGTACTTCAACATGTCACAGAAGGCAAAAAAGAAAGAGGCTTGCATTGTATGCATGGGTGAAATTTGCTTTTCCGAGGCTTTCCTGTGCATTACAGAAGAAAAGGTCTGTATATTTCTTATTGACATGGCGTTCCAGTGCGTTCCTGCTTACGTTCACCTATGCTTAAGTAGCTTTATATCGTCTGTCATAGAGGACTAAGGATATAATGCTACCTGAGCATACATGAAAGTAGTTTCTGAATGGAGTTTGCATATCCTTCCTGTGCTTATGTGGGGTTTATACATGCACTCCTTTTTATTTCCACAGTCCAAAGATATGTACCTTAGGCTAATTAGCAGTTCCAAATTGCCTTTAGGTGAGCGAAAGTGGAAATGGTTTGTGTTGTCCCACTTACATGATGCTGTCAAGCTGTTTATGGTGTACCCTGCCTTTCCCTAGAGTTGGCTGAGGAGGATTGTACCTCCTAGTAGGAGTAAGCGGTTCATCGAATAAGCAAGTAAGTGAGAGAGTTTCCTTCAACTGTTGTTGGACAATTGTGTGACTAATTAGAGCAGGAGCTTTGTTTTTTCTTAATTGGCAGAAGATTTAATGCTCTTCGGTTGTTGTAGTTTATCCGCCTCATGGTACAGTGTGTTGTGTGTTCTGAGATGCTATTCTACTCTTCAGGAGTTGATATCTGAGTAAGACTTCTTCTCAACTTGAAGCAATTTGGCCAGTGTCCTCTAAAATGTCATCAACAAGGAGTTTACCCATGTTTTATATGTTTGTTAGTAGGATTATTCAAGAAGTTAAGTGTGGATTTTGATGAAAGTTCTAACAGAGGTGGAAGATTCCATTGGATTTTGAAGATGATCAAATTCAGGATCCAGCTTTGGGGTCATGCGGGGGATTTCTAGGCTTGGCAGAGGTTTGTGTTCTCTGACTTTGTTCTCTCTCTCTCTCTTCCTCTCCCTCTCTCTCTCTCTCTCGCTCACACTTTATATATATATACAATATATATATATATTTATATATATATATATATATATATATATATATATATATATATATATATATATATATATATATATATATATATATATATATATATATATATATATATATATATATAGTCGGCCCTCTACTTACAAAATTAATCCGTTTCAGTGCCTTTTTCGTAAGATGGGGTTTTTGGAAGTAGAGGTGCATTTTACATGTAAAACGTGTGATTTGTTCCAAGGCTCCCAATACTACCTCATAAACCCTTTAAAAGTGATAAAAGTACACCGATTTTGTATGAAATATGTGTTAAAAGTAAAAGAAAATTATTTACCTTTATTTAAATCTCTCAAACCACTCATGCCACGCTTTAAAGTCCGGGGATTGCTGGTCTGAAGAACCCTCTACCGCCGTCCTCCTTCACGAGGTCCTTAAATATGCCGGTTGCTTTTTAGGAAATAATCGCCTCCATCACTGTGTCTCCGCTTTTAGGGTATCCTTCTGCTTCAAAATCATCCCGAGGGGGTTTCAGCCATACTCCTTCACGATTTCATTCAACAACATCCCACTTTCGTATTTTTTTATTATCCCCTGCTTCACTTCGATTAATAACGGAGCCCGCATTTTCTTTTCGGTGTCACCGGGAATCACTTTCTTGGGGTCCATGATGGATAACGAAATACTATATAACGCTGCAATAATCACTCTTAAAAAAAACTCACGAGCCAACAGTCCTCCTGTTCAACTCTCCTTCACATGTGTGACAAACAGGAAGTATGGGTACAGGAATGGGTACAGTTCAGCTCCCTCCTGGCCAATGGGAGGCCAGCGGGGCAGGATGTTGGGAGACAGCCAATGAGAGAGCAACTCGCGCATTGTTTGAATGTTTGAATGGAGCGTTTGAATTTTTGAATGGCGCGTTTGAATGTTTGAGTGGCTCGCTTGAATTTCTGAATGGCGTGTTTGGTGCTTTTCATAAGAAGAGATTGTTTCATATACAGAGGATGAAAATTTAGGAAAATGTTTTTCGTAACCTGGAGTTTTCGTATTCAGAGATTTTCGTAAGTAGAGGGCTGATTGTATCTATATCTATCTCTCTCTCTCTCTCTCTACACACACTTGTGTGTGTGTGTGTGTGTGTGTGTGTGTGTGTGTATTTACACCATTATGGGTCAGCTATACCCACTACTCTGGGTGAAAATCCCCAAAGTATCTGTCCTGTATCTGCATGTTTTTTGTATTGCACTGCTAATACAGCAGCACCTGATTATGTAACTGCATTAAAGGAACAAGACTATTAGTGTTCCTATTAAAGTGGCTGGAGACTGGCTGGTTAACTTTCTTCATTCCATTGTTAAAATACTTATGATTTATTTTAATGCTAAATTTTTTGGACAACTATGTATTTCAATGTGATTTAGTAGGCATGTTTGATATTCAGTATGTCTACAATAGACTGTTTTCTAACACTTATATTCTATGCTGCAGAATATTCAGCACCTTATGCAAATGACAGGAAAAAAATAATGATTTTGCAGTGTGTCATGATTTCAAAGGTTTTCTCAGCAACCCTTAAATTTTTCAGGGAGCATAGAAGCATCCAGCTGTCCAAATCAGTTGGTTTCCCATCGCTCTGACTGCATGGAGTGGGGCCATCATAGCTCATGAACACTGTGTCTATGCCATGTGATTCTAAACAATCAGTGATGATTACAGTTTAATTTTATTAATACACTCATATATACATTGATAAACACTGATAAATTACAATTAACAGGATGCAGATATAAGTTTATGGGGAATATAAGTATAAGGGAAGTAAATTAAAGGGCAAAATAATGTAAATAGGGTACTAGGTGTTTTATTGTACACATTACAGTACACACTTCCCAGTTAGAGTCACAAGTAAGATGGTAAATTGTGATTATACAACACATTAAAACAAATCTCATGTTACACAAGGTAGCATACAAATGCAAATACAAATACAAACACAAAACCCTATGATAGTATATGATATGTACTATGTGAAAACAAAGAAAACTAAAACAAGATTCCTATGGTTTATATTTATGTCTTGTTTGCATGTTATATAAATATACCGGTATACATAAGGAAAAAATTGTTAATAAAGTTATTCTTTGTTGAAAGTTGATCTACTTATATATATATTATATATTATATTTATATTTATATATATATATATTTATATTTATATAAATATATTTATATTTATATATATATATATATATATATATATATATATATATATATATATATATATATATATATAAATATCCCTCGCTACTTTACGCTTTAATTCATGCGGCTTCAGTGCATCGTGTTTTTTTTTTAAATATTCATCGAATTAAAAATTAAGGGAATTAATGAGGAATAGAGAAAAAGTTAAGGAAAATTCTGCAAAAACAAGGTCAATTATGCAAAAAACCCTAAACAAACACAAAACAAACAACAACCCTCAACCCTCCAACAAAACTACTTCCATTTTTATGTGAGGTGCACATCTGAGTGCATGCATGCGCATCTGCGTGCGTACGCGCGCGCGGGCCCGTCTGTATGTGTTTATATTTATATTTTATTTACTATCTTATGTATTTTTTTTTAATGTTTAATTATTATTATAACCATTTATAGCATTGAATATGTATTTATTGATATTATATACACATACACATGTACGTATACGTCAGTCGGGGGGATTGGGGGGGTTGGTTGATCCTACTTCGCGGAATTCGGTGGTCATGGGGGATCTCGGTCCCAATAAACCACGGAAAGTGAAGGATCCCTCTGTGTGTGTGTGTGTGTGTGTGTGTCTGTGTATATATATATATATATGTACACACAGCATATTTGTAATGCTGATGTAAACAGACAAAGCACCATCGGAGTCCAGTGATGTTTTCGATTCTGAGTTACTGACTGGGTGCATGTGTGCAGTGCATGTTCCAGACATGTCTTTTTCTTAATTGGATTTCATCTTCCTCTGGTTTCCTTCTATGTGCAAAAAATGTGCCTGGATTGTGTGTAGATTAAGATAATGAGTTCAGTAAAGATGAATGACTGAATGAAACATCTTCAACATCCTTGTCCATAAGTATGAAATCACCTAATACCACCCAGGGTGGAGCCAGTGGTGTAGTGGTTAGAGTGTTGGGCTCATGATCGGGAGGTTGTGAGTTCAAATCCCACTGAGACCCTCACTGTGCTAAGACCCCTGGGCAAGGTCTCAACCACAAGTGTGCCTCTGTTCACCCAGCAGTATAAATGGGTACCAATAAAAATATACTGGGAAGGTAACCTGCGATGGACTAGCGTCCTATCCAGGAGGAGTTCAACTCCTGATTGCTTCACACTATGGAAACCGGGGATAAGCACCAGCCTGATGAGCCGCTAGGCTCAGGTGTAAAAACCCAAACAATTAATCAATCAATCAAAAAGCCACCCAGGGACCAAGAATGGAAATATATTGTCATTATATATTATCAGAGCTCTCAGTGTGAAGCGAGCCGAATGAATCTCCATATTTGGTAATAAACTGACCTGATTTTTTTGTTTGTTTGTTTGTTTGTTTATAGCACAATCTCAGTACCGACAAACCAGTTTAACACTGTTTAAAGTTTTAAAACTGCTCAAAATGTTACATATTTTGCTTCTGAAATATACTGTAGTGTCTTTTATCATCTAATATATTTTCCAGTTAAATATTTACTTTTTCCAAATCATTGACTGACACTTTATTTCTGCAGAAAATAAAAACATGCTTATAATTTATGACATTTGGGCAGTGGTGGCACCATAGTTAAGGCTCAGGATTACATATCAGAAGGTCAGAGATTCAAGCTACAGTACCATCAAGCTTCCACTGGTGGGCCTTTGAGCCTCAGCTGCTCATTTGAATTAGATGAGAAGTAATAATTTAAAAAGTTGATGTGGGGCGCTACGGTGGTGCAGTGCTTAGCATTGTTGCCTCACAGAAAGAAGGTCCCGGTGTAGATTCCTTGGCTCAGCACTTTTTCTGTATGGAGTTTGCATGTTCTCCTATGTCTGCGTGGGTTCTCTTACGTACTCCAGTTTCCTCCCACAGTCAGAAAAATGCACAGTAGGCTCACTGGCGGTGACAGATTGTCCCTTAAAGTGAATGTGAGTGTGAATGATTGTATGTGTGTTGGCTCTGCAATAACCTGGAGAGCTGTTCAGGGTGTGCCATGCCGTTGCCCATAGTGGGCTGAGATGGGCACCAGCCTTCCTGAAAATTTAATTAGAATTTCGCAGTTTCTTCTTCTTCTTCTTTTCCTTTCGGCTGCTCCCTTCAGGGGTCGCCACA
>CM045734.1:47436063-47493563 GCA_024760905.1 Plotosus lineatus
TTTGATAAAGGGCAAGGACTGATGTTGTCGGATGGAACTGGTGATGTCATACGTGATCGTTTTCAATAGCTAATAAGACAAATTCAATACAGATACCCATTAAACCCAGGAGCGTCTTGCTGTGTGACGAACCTGCAATCCACTACACCACTGTGGAACCCAACAACTGGCCTGCGGATGTTACAAAACTAAATACCCCAGGAGTGCAAATAATGAAAGCTTAGACTTTCAGCATTAATGCATAATAAAAAGTTTTAATAAATCAAATACAATGTGCATTTCTGACATTTAGAACATTTAGAACATCTGACATTTAGAACAAGTTGAAATGGTGCCAGTTTCAAGTGAACATCAAATCCTTATCTGTTATTGTAACTAAGGGAGGGGTACACACTGCACAGCTCGCCATTACAGCGCCTACACTCACACAACTATTCACACCTACGGGGGACTTGGAACAACCAATTAAAACCTACTGTGCATGTTTTTGGACTGTGGGAGGAAACCGGAATACCCGAAGCAAACCCACGCAAGCACGAGAAGAACAAGGAAACTCCACACAGAAATGGCCAGGCTGGGAATTGAACCCAGGCCGTCTTGCTGTGAGGCGTGCTAACTACTACACCACTGTGCCGGCTTGATATTTACATTTACATAAAATCGTAATTTTGTGTATGAGTTCTGGGGAAATTCAATTTAGTTCAAACAAACAGTATCCATTATACGGTAGGTTCGCAAATTTCATGGTTTATACATGGACCAAGTAGGTCAAATGGAGCTTTCGCACACACGCACGCACGCGCGCACGCATGCACGCACGCACGCACGCACGCACGCGCGCGTGCACAAAATCAAATTAGTATCAGCACCAATGTCTGAGATGACTTTTTCCATCTGAGCTCATATCAGGATGAATGCTAGCTTTTTTTCTGCAAATCTCAGAGGTTCATGAATGATAAAGATTTACTCTGCTCTCAGCCGCACCATGTTGATGCTGACAAGCATCTGTTTGAGCCTGAGTCCAGCTGATAAAAGTCAGAGCTCATTAGCATGTGTTAATGGGGAAGGCAGATTAGGGAAGAGCTTGAGATATCTGATAATAGAGAGGAAAAAATCAATACGGAGAGCAAAGAAATACACACATAAGCAGAATGAGAGGGAGAGAAAGATTTCAGAAAGTGTGACACTGCAGTAATCACATATATCAATGGCAAACTATAAATTGTTGCCTGAAAATAGAAAATAGAAACAAAGGGTTGGTTTATAATTAAAATTTTATTAAATTAATACTAGGCAGCATGGTGGCATAGTGGCCCTGAGATGGAATTGGAAACTGTTCAGGGTATACACGGCCTTCTCCCAGGGTTTGTTGAGAAGGCCGCCCATTGTGAGTCTAGTAGGATTAAACTGCTCAGCAAATGAATTAATGAATGAATGGTGGCATATTTGGTAGGTCCTCGGTTCAAGTCCTGGGCTTGGCGGGGTGGGGGTGGGGGGGGGGGGGTTGTGTAGTTTATGTGGTCTTTCAGCAACATTCTGATTTTATCTCATAGTCCAAAGACATTGGACTATGCACATTAAGGTAATTGGATGTTTCAAATTGCCCCTAAGTGTGAGTGTGAAAGATTGTTGTCCTTGCATGGACTAATGAGCTGCTGAGGTTGTGTCCTGCCTTTGTGCAAAGTCAGCTGAGATCGACTCCAGCTTTCCCAGGACACTAATAGGATGAAGTGGTGAAAGAAAGTAATGAATAAATTACTGATCATATTAATACTTCGCTCAATATTTCCTCCTTTAGAAAGTCAGGAAATATCTAGCAAGCTAATAAACACTACAAAAACAAACTATGGTTGAAAATTCAAATAATGTCATTGGGCAATTTGTTTACAGAATATTGGTTGAAATAAACAATCATTTGGCTGCCGGAAACTTGAGCCCATATAAATTGTTGGGTGCTACCTATCAATATTGGTTCTCACTAGATTGGTGAAAATAGTTGTAGGTGATAAACATGGATTATGTATAATGGCTAGGAGCTAGTTCAGACCACAGCCAGAGAATGACATTATGTACAGTCTGTAATCCATGGGTTTCCAAGTACAGACATTAAATAGAGCCTATAGATGGATTCCTCGTGACGTAATATATACAGATGTTCACATCCCCCTTCTTTAAACCTGAATGGGGTTCACTAGAAAATGGCAATCGTAGGCAAGTTGCTGGACAGTGGTAGATAATATTTTTGACAAAGCAACCAATGTTAATTGTTTATGCCATACAATGTTTTGGTTGGACACATTTCAACTAATTCTGAAAGGAAAAGTGTATAAGACGGTGTTGAGGCCAGTGATGTTGTATGGTTTAGAAACAGTGGCACTGGGACAGGAGACAGGAGGCAGAGCTGGAGGTAGCAGAGATGAAAATGTTGAGGTTCTCTCTGGGAGTAACGAGGATGGATAGGATCAGGAATGAGCACATCAGAGGGACAGCACATGTAAGAGGTTTTGGAGACAAAGTCAGAGAGGCTAGATTGAGATGGTTTGGACATGTACAGAGGAGGGATGGTGAGTATATTGGTAGTAGGATGCTGAGGTTGGAACTACCAGGCAGAAGGCCTAGAGGAAGACCAAAGAGGAGATTTATGGATGTGGTGAAGGAGGACATGAAAGTAGTTGGTGTAAGAGAAGATGCAGAAGAAAGGGTGAGATGGAGGCAGATGATTCGCTGTGGCGACCCCTGAAAGGAAAAGCTGAAAGGAAAAGAGGAAGAAGAAGACGATATTGGTAGCAGTATAAATGGGTACCAGTAAAAATACTGGGAAGGTAACCCACGTTGGACTAGAATCCCATCCTGGAGGAGTTCTAGTTATTTCACACTCGAGAAAAGCTCGACCTGATGAGTCAGTAGGCTCAGGTGTAAAAATCCCAACTGGCATTTCAACCAAATATTTTGGTTGGCTTTATCAATTATATTGATTGTTTTAACCAAAGTAGTTAGCGGACAAAAATACAATACACTGAACAGAGTCAATCGTACTGGAAATTTCATCACCTAAATAGTACTAAAGAAAATGCTATGGGTCAGCAGGCTAGTGTGAATGTGTCCTCAACCACAGCCTAGTCATCTTATAGCTTGTCTTTGTAATACAGACGCTCCCCAACTCACATTCATCTGTTTTACGTTTTTTCGATTTTACGTTTGTTTTTGTTTTTTTCCAAAAAAAAAAGGTAAAATTTTGAATTTAGACATACCTATGTAGTACGCCGATGTAATGACGCAATGACGTAATGACGCTGCGTCCATTGTTTACTGAACGTGCCTCTCCTTCTTACCAGTTCAGTTATATATATCGTTTTATATATATATATATATTTATATATAGATATATATCAGTTATATAGCGTGTTACCCTTGTGTTAAGACGTCGTCTTTGTGATCTCTGTGTTTACACTGTTTTGTGGACTTTTGTAACCCTAAGCAAATATGGTTGGTCAGAAGTGTAAGCCTACTAGCATGGGTGCAAGTCTCATACACAGAGATGAATTAACTATCTGCTCGGATCGGCGCAATCTACCATGCATACTCAGTTAAGCAAAGAGAGTTCTAAAATGAATGAAAACCCGAATCCAGGAAAGAGAATTCTCTGCTCCGTGATTCACATTTAAACGAGTTCAACGGCACCCTTGTGCACTTGAAAGACCGGAAGTCCGTATAACCCACAGCAAGTACACTTCTTTTGCAAGTACACTACGTTCGGTATTGAGCACCTCATATATTGTAAGCATTGATTGGCTGTTTTAAGCTTCATGTAAAGTGACTCGGTATAAATAAGTGACTTATTTGAAATGAATGTTGATATTATTTTATTTTATTTTACAATGTTATGTTTATAATAATTGATTTAGGGGTGTTTTATGAGATACGGTAATGGTATTTACGGATGTATAGTACAGTATGAGCGTCATACGTCACACGTCATACGTCATACGTCACTGTAACAACTTACGTACACTTTCAACTTATGTTCGGCTGTCCAGAACCAATTAAAAACGTAAGTCGGGTAGCGTCTGTACATCACATCAACATTTCCATAAAATGAATCTCAAATGCTTTTGGTTATGATAATGATTAGCGTGAGAAGTAAAGGATAACATGGTTTGTATTAGCCAGGCTTTTAGTGATCACAGATTTATATTATTGTTGTGTAATGGGAACAGCCTTAACATGACATCATGTGATGAAGATTGGTAAGGATAAGCAGAAATAAAAACATCAGTAGATTAATTTAAGCTCAGATTAATTCCTACAGTAAACATCTTCCAGCTCTCATGCATTGTATTCGGTGATGATTTCATGCTCAGTAAGGACTTAAACTGTCCATTTGGGTGTAGAGTCGAAATGTGTATCGTGATTTTTCTGTTGAAATAGGAAGGGTATTTTTCTCTGATTGGGTAGAAACTTTTTTGTGATAAGTAATAGCATCTCATATAATCCTAAATGCATTTAACTCAATGTCTGAGCTCAAAAAAACTTTGCTCAATTAGCTCTCATTTTTTATAATCATCTTTTTACACAGATGTGCCGAAATGTGCTGTCTTGCATAACTCTACTTAGAGTATTTATAAAACTGAGTTAAACTGCTGACAAGAGATGGGGAGAGAGGGGCAAGGTGGAATGCAAGACGGGAAAAGACCTACACATCAATCTGAAGATGATCCTTTAAGCTGCTCCAGAAATCATCAGCAATTAGAGCAGCTGCAGTGGCTCCATCACTGTTGAATTAGGGTTGATTTTCCTCAGGCCAGCTACAGTTGCAGGGGTTTATTTAATAGTCCTGTCAGCTCAGCTCTTAAACCCCAGAGTGCAGCTCTTCACATATACGCCAGCCCGGCCAACACGGGTATCAAGTGACACAGTGTCTGATGTTGATGCACTGTCTGTCATATTTAATATTTAGATGTTTTTACAGGACAATTTATTGCTGAGATAATAGATCGTAAAGGGGGGGGGGGGCGGCACAGATGTATATCACGCTGCATGACCTCTCCCTAAACTATTACAATCCTAATCTTTTCAAAGGTTAAAGGGTTACCTGGATTTATAAAGCAAATAATAGGCAAGGGGGACAGGGACAGACCAAGAGAAAAATAGAGAGAAATACCTCTCCTCCAGTTTTACAGATGTATTTCTTCATTTATGAAACTTTAGATTGCTGCAGCACTGTTTAATCGTTGAGTCTGAAGGTATGGATTAGTTTTCAATAACAACATGACTATGACACTACTTCAACCTGTAACATAAATCTTCATTCATTCACTTAGCCGCTTATTGCTAATTAGGGTCGCAGGGAAGCTGGCACCCATCTCAGCCGACTCTAGGTGAGGGCAGAGTATAATGTGGACCGCTCTTCAGACAATTGCAGAGCCAACACACACATACACATACACACACACACACACACACACACACACACACACACACACACACACACACAAACACACACACACATCTGTGAACAGATAACTAACCTACTGTGCATGTTTTCGGACTGTGAGAGGAAACCCAGGCAGGCAGTGGGCGAGCATGCAAACTCCAAAACAGAAATGTCCAAACGTGAAATCAAACCCAGGCCTTTTTGCTGTGAGACAGATGTGTTAGTCACCGTACTAACCACCGTGTCACTCTGCCGCCCAACATAAATTGCAGACGCTCCACAACTTACGTTTCAGTTAAGTTCCGAACGGCCGAACTTAAGGTGAAAAAAAAACGTAAGTTGTTACTGTATGTTCCAGTGACATATGACGTTCATACTGTACTATACATTGACAAATACCATTACTGTATCTCATAAAACACCTCTAAATCAATTATTATAAACATAACATTGTAAAATAATATCAAATATATCAAATAATATCAACATTAATTTCAAGCAAAATAATTTCAAATAAATAAATTTTAATCAAATTCACTCATCAAATATCAAATACAGTATCAAATATAACATTTAACATTCTCTATGATGCGATCTTTCTGCTTGTAAATGGTTCCGATGGTCGACGGCGCCATTTGGAAGAAACGGGGAACATTCACATGTTTATCACCAGCATCAATTTTCTTGATAATAGCCATCTTCGTTTCTAATGAGATGGCTTGCTGCTTTTTTCTGATTACCGCTATCACTAGTAGGCTTACGCTTATGACCAACCATATTTGCTTAGGGTTACAAAAGTCCGTAAAACAGTGTAAACACAAAGATCACGGAGACGACGTCTTAACACAAGGGTAACACGCGGTGAACTGGGAAGTAGCGGGGCACGTTCATTCTGTCGTTTGTAAACAATGGATGCAGCGTCATGCGTAAGTAGCGTACAGTACTGCGTCAGCGTACTACATAGGTACATCTTGTACTACAGAGAGCGCTCTTAACTCAAAATTTGACTTATAAAAATGATTAAAAAAAAAAAACGTAAAATCGAAAAATACGTAAAACGAATGAACGTAAAGCGGGAAGTGTCTGTACACCATTTCCTTCAGGATCAATAAAATATTCAGATTACTCTAATATTACTATATTAATATTACTCTAATGATGCTAATGCTGAGAGATGGGAGACCTCATGGTACTGCAAGAGAAAAGAATGAATTGCGTAAGTGCTGCCCTTCAAATGAAAAGCATCTGTTGGTCGAAAATTTCCATAACAACAGCTCTAACCAGTCCATAGAGTCAAAACACATAACGATTTGCACTCATACTCACAGTGTGGCGATTTTGAAACAGCCAATTAGCCTAATGTGCATGTCTTTGCACTGTGGGAGGAAACCGGAGTGCCCAGAAAAAACCCTCGCAGGCACAGGGAGAACATACAAGCTCCAAACAGAAACATCCTCACTTACCCAGGGACTCGAATCCAGGACCTTCTTACCGTTAGGTGGATGTGCTAACCACTACCGCACCATGCCACGCCCTGACAGTTATGACATCTGTACTTCAAATGAGTTTCATATTTCGTGTTCATTCGAATACTGTACATTATAGATTCTATAGTAACAGCTCATTCTAGAGGAACCTGTATGGCAGTTGCTCCATCTCAAGGTTTCATAATAAACCAATTTGCAAGTATGTTGTGATCAAACAAAAGTAAACATTTCATCATTAGAATAATGACGATTTCTTGGAAAGGGAAATCAGTTTAACAATGCTAGCTGGATTGTGACCAGTGTCTTTGTATTCTGTCCATAAGATTTCTGCTCTTGGGAAAGTCTTTCTGATTTCACCGTCATTCGTGTTTTTATCTTTAAAGCAAGTGATACCAGGAACGGACTTTTCTTGTTAGGAGGAAAAAGATACACAAAGAAACATAGCAATTACATCCAGAGCACTTTGGCTACTTGGTACAATCTACATGCCTTCAGGATGTTATGGCCAGTCAATCTGTAATTGGCATCATTTTCTGCTATGCTGCGCTCTTCAGTAAACCAGAACAAGTTTTATTTTTCCAGGGATTGGGGTTACTCATGGCTCTATAGTGGGAATGACTATCCTTGGGCACATAATATAGTTTCCCACTGGTTTTATTTTTAGGAATCACTTTTCCCTGATGGGCAGTGGTGGTCTAGTGGTATAAGGCGCCGGATCGCTGATCCAAAGGTTGGGGGTTCGAGTCCCACTCTTCACAAGGTTGTCACTGTCCCCCCCAGTGCAGCTAACTGGGTTATCAAAGGCCGGCCATGTCTCTCACTGTCTATGGTGTGAGGCATGTAAAAGAACCATTGCTGACTTTCGACAAGAGTTGGCTGCAACGCCGTCAGAGTGTTTCCGCCCTGCGATGGCCTGGAGAGCTGTCCAGGGTCTACTGTGCCCTCGCCCTGAGTTGGCTAGGATGGGCACCAGCCTCCCCGTGACCCTAATTAGGATGAAGCGGTTACAGAAAATGAACTTTTCCCTGATTATTAGTGTCCTTGAAGATAATTCAAATATTCATAAGCTATATGTTACATTACACGTATCAACCGACATCTATCGGCGGCTTCGTGTAAATATTTTATACTTTGTGAAAGATGGAAAAGAAGAAACTAGGAGACCTTGGAGAAAATTGGTTGTCCTTTCAACATTAGAAGGAAAATATAGAGGGTGAGGATACTCATTGAAATACTATAATAATAATCAGAGTCGTATCTGAGCCATATGATCATCACAGACTTCCATGACCGAAGGGCAGTGGATATTTTCCTGAGATGTGTTGGTGAATGATGGGTGGCAAGGTGGTGTAGTGATTAATGTAGCAACCTCACAGCAAGAAAGTCCTGGGTAGAGTTCCTGGGCTCAAGTTTTTGTGTGTGTGTGTGTGTATGTGTGTGTGTGTGTGTGTGTGTGTGTGTGTGGAGTTTGCATGTTTTTCCTGTGCTTGCGTGCTATCTCTTGGTACTCTGATTTCTCCCTCAGTTTGAAGATATGCACATTAGGTCATTCAGATCCTCAAAACTTCCCCAATGTGTAGGTCAGAATGTTTGTTTGTGTTTGCCTGCGATGGTTTGGTCTGCTGTTTAGGGTGTACCAACCCTTCACCCGGTGTTGGCTGAGGTAGGGTCCAGTCTCCTTGCAGTCTTGAGAGCATTAAACGGTTCAGCAAATGAGTGTGTGAGTGACAATTGGTGAATTAATCAAGAAACCCAGTAGATAGGAAAGACTAAAATCTCATTAATTACAAGTAATAGTACCCAACTTTACTGTATATCCTCTCCGAAACGAGATTTTTAAAACTTTGCCAATTGGTCCTTGTTTATGTTTCCCCTTGAATGTCCTGGATAATTATTCCATGAGGTCAGTCAGCTGTTAGATCCGGAAAAGTTGGTGCTTAAGAAAAGCAAGTAATAACTGACTATGAAAAGTTCTCAGGCAAATGGCATTTGTATTATTGTAACTATAACAAAGGGTTAAACGGCAGTCTCGCAAAAATTAATGATTGCACATATAATTTCATCATAAAAAAACCTACAAATTAATGACATCACTGTACACTATGTAATATGTTATAAATTTTGAAAGAAAAAAATCATAACAAATTCACAAAAATTTGAGCTCCTGTTTCAAAATACTCCAATTTCCAAAATGCCATGGCGAAATCTATGAAACCTTAGCCAAGTGAAAATGCTGGCACAGCGTGTACGTGAAGACTTACTGAAATAAGACTCAGAGCATCTGTCTTTCTGCTAAATGATGTTTTTTTTTATGGGCTAATGAGGTTTCTCGCCTGCACAAAGGACAGCTTGTGACTATATTTTGAATGCCTTGTATAGGAAAGTTATTTCAGGAGTGTTCCATCGACAAACTTCAAATGCTCATTTGCGTAGCTCGGTGGATGCAATCTTCTTGTTGTTGTTCATTCATTTGCTTTAGGAGAGGCTAACTTAATCAAGCCATAAAGCGCCTGAGCTGCAGCAGCTGCTAAAGTGGTCGCTGATAATGTGTGTGCATGATAATTACTGACTGTTTACGCATTGTGTTCTAGTTCTTTCACACTAATAAAGATGATGATTACTGAGATACAAGATGTAGAGTAATGGAATACAGATAATAGAAACAGGACACATTATTCAGTTTATAATTCATTGTGGCCAAGCCGTGAATTGTAATCACAATATAATGCAGGGGTTAAGGCTGAGGCAAACAGGGTTATCACGATTGGCAGCTGCTCTAAAACCACAAGGGAATCCCCGCCTCCTCTAAAATGTCACTAAAGATCGAATCAAATACTGTTGTATTGACAATAATATTAGAAACATAGTGCTAGAATGTGTACAACTTCATGGCTAGTCTGATTAAAAAAATCTATATAAATTTCTCGCAGTTAATCGAATGTGTTTTGTTTTTGTGAGTATATCAGAGGGACAGCCCATGTAAGATGTTTTGGAGACAAAGTCAGAGAGGCTAGATTGAGATGGTTTGGACATGTACAGAGGAGGGATAGTGAGATATTGGCAGTAGGATGCTGAGGTTGGAACTACCAGGCAGAAGGCCTAGAGGAAGACCGAAGAAGAGATTTATGGATGTGGTGAAGGAAGACATGAAGGTCGTTGGAGTCAAAAAAGAAGATGCAGAGGACAGGGTGAGATGGAGGCGGATGATTTGCTGTGGCGACCCCTGAAGGGAGCAGCCGAAAGGAAAAGAAGAAGAAGATTCCTTCCTGTTGCAGCGCAATCCATTAAAACTAATAGAAGCACAGCTCATCCAGAGTCGTATGGCACTGTGAATACACTCTGTTTAGACTTTATTGTATCAAAGTGTAATGTTTACTTTACAAATTCTTGAAAAAAGTCATGCCCAACAACTTGCTCCTCTTTGGGATCCTATGACTAGTGTTCAGCTCAGGATGCTAGGCTGCTTGCATTATGATTGGAGGAGCATTCAAAGTGGTGGATCCGTTTTTTTCATGACAGAGTCATAGAAGCTTTTCAAGTTAGTACCAAACACATTTTTAGCAAGTTAATCCTGCTTATAGTCACAATCTAATGTACATATCCGCAGTACTCTCTGGAAACCCACAGAAGCAAACACCAAACAGAAACGCCCTTGTCGAGCCTAAGACTTGAATCCAGGGCCTTCTTGCTGTGAGGTGGACATGCGAACCATCAACCATGCCACAGTGCTCCCCATCATCATTATCATAAATCATTATTATTGTTGTTGTTGTTGTTGTTGTTGCTATCTTTATTATTCATAATAGTTTTATTGAATGTGTTGGTTGAGTTACTTCTTAGAAAGCTGTGCTATACATAGTAACTTTTGTGTTTTA
This sequence comes from Plotosus lineatus, assembly GCA_024760905.1. Classification (NCBI taxonomy): domain Eukaryota; kingdom Metazoa; phylum Chordata; class Actinopteri; order Siluriformes; family Plotosidae; genus Plotosus; species Plotosus lineatus. The sequence goes on from CM045734.1 coordinate 47,446,860, forward strand.
TACAAAGTATTTTTCATATACAGGGATCCCTCATTTTCCGCGGTGAATGGGGACTGACCCGCCTTGTGCGCGCGCGCGAACGACATTTTTCCGCGAAGTAGGATCGACCCCCCCTGACTGACGTATATGTACATGTATATGTGTATATGATGATGAGAGAGGGATTTCCTTTCGTCTTTTTCCCTTTTCAGGGGTTGCCACAGCGAATGATTCGCACGTTTGATTTGGCATAGGTTTTTACGTCGGATGGCCTTCCTGACACAAACCTTTAGCATATAATATCAATACATACACATTCAACACTATAAATGCTTATAATAAGATTTAAACATTCAAAAATAATGCATAAGGTGTAAATAAAATATAAATACACATATAAATACACACACATACAGATGCACTCGCACACACACTCAGATGCGCACCTCACATAAAAATGTAAGTCGTTTTGATGGAGAGTTTTGGGTTTGTTTTTTTTTGTTTTTGTTTGTTTGGGGGTTTTTTTTCCATAATTGGCCTTGTTTTGTGGCATTTTCCTCAACCCTTTTCCCTATTTTTCCTTAATTTTCGATGAATATTTTGAAAAACCCGCGATGCACTGAAGCCGCAGAAACTGCAGCATGAAGTGGCGAGGGATCACCGTATATTTTTGCTGAAATGCAAATACTTGAGCATGTTTTTTAATTAGTCTTAAATATTTGTTTTCATGGTTTCGTGAGATTTCATTGACAAAAACAAAAGTAAGAATCATGAATTTTGGGACATGTCTGTCTTCCTTTCGGCTTTTTCCCTTTCTCGGGAGTCGCCACAGCGAATCATCTGATTCACACGTTTGATTTGGCAGAGGTTTTTACGTCGGATGCCCTTCCTGTCACAACCCTTTTAGCAAGGGACAGAAACACGCTGACGACTTTGCAGCTACTCTTTACGAAAGTCAGAAATGGTTCTTTTACATGCCTCTCACCATAGACAGTGACAGACATGGCCCGCCTTTGATAACCCAGTTAGCCGCACTGGGGGGACATGAATGTTAATAAATCTTAATAAATATTTAAAAAAAGGAAAACCACACAGATGGAGAAATTGCAGTCTGTTGTAAACATGTTGTTGTTTGGAATATCATGAGATGTAACATACAGAAGTCCCACTGAAGAACGCGGAAGTAGTGAGTCATTACCTTTTACATGAGCTATAGATTGTTCGTGTTATATTTATATTTATAGTCTATTTATAGTAGATATTTGAGATCTTATGGAAATTGTACTAAAGTAAAGTACGGTAATATTATGATAGTCATTACATTTTCATAGACAGGAACTTTCTGATAGGTCTAATGCTGGGATTTAATTCGATCATAAGAAGTTCAACTTTAAATCATCTTTGAATTAGACAGAGCATGTGTGTGTATGAAAACTCAGAATAATTAAGCTTTTAAATTGTAATATCTCCAATAATAACATAGTCTTCTTCTTCTTCTTCTTTTCCTTTTGGCTGTTCCCTTCAGGGGTCTCCACAGCGAATCACCTGCCTCCATCTCACCCTATACTCTACATCTTCTTCTCTTACACCAACTGCCTTCATGTCCTCCTTCACCACGTCCATGAATCGTCTCTTTGGTCTTCCTCTAGGCCTTCTGCCTGGTAGTTCCAACCTCAGCATCCTACTACCAATATACTCACTATCCCTCCTCTGTACATGTCCAAACCATCTCAATCTAGCCTCTCTGACTTTGTCTCCAAAACGTCTTACATGTGCTGTCCCTCTGATGTACACGTTTCTGATCCTATCCATCCTCGTTACTCCCAAAGAGAACCTCAACATTTTCATCTCTGCTACCTCCAGCTCTGCCTCCTGTCTTTTCCTCAGCGCCACTGTTTCTAAACCATACAACATCGCTGGCCTCAACACCGTCTTGTACACTTTTCCTTTCATTCTTGCCGATACCCTCCTATCACACATCACACCGGACACTTTTCTCCAACCATTCCAACCTGCCTGCACACGCTTCTTCACCTCTTTTCCACACTCTCCATTGCTCTGGATTGTTGAGCCTAAGTACTTAAAATCCTCCACCTTCTTTATCTCTGCTCCCTGTAACCTCACCGTTCCTGTTGGGTCGTTCTCATTCATACATAAAACATACATACATTCAGGTAACGTAACATAACCTAACATAAAGCTATATGATACTAGTGAGCATATATGTTCATTACACTAGTCATTTTTTTAGAGATTGCGACATTGTATTAGCGTAACTTACGTGGTTATGTTACTGGTTGAATACAGTATATTAACATTGTTCTTAAGTGACCAAATCAATCTAAGGTTACTGGGAATTTTTAGAAGAGGCCTGGAATAATTATTAGCATGAAATGTGAATATCTAATTATAAAATTACAGGAAAATATTAGGTCAGGCAACTTTACACTACAGAAACATCATCACCATCCCAGATGTGCTCCAGATGATAACACTTTACTTCTCAGCCTGTTTTCATTACGGTGCTACATGCCAAGGAATGACCCTTTGTGTCACATGATTCACTGCTAATCCCTGACTAGCATTAAGGCTTGCATGCTTCTGAGTTGTATCCCAGAGTTGCACTGATTGCACTGAGCTAACTACATTTATTAATTGTTTCTACAGGAGAGTTTCACTGATGACTGCAAATTTAGAGAGCGGTTTCAAGAGAACAGTTACAACACGTACGCATCAGTGATGCACAAGAATCACCGAACTGGAAGAGAGTGGTTTGTTGCACTCAATAAAAGAGGGAAGGCCAAAATGGGCTCCAGTCCAAGAGTGAAGTCCCAGCATGTGTCTACGCACTTTCTTCCGAGGATGAACCTGCACATGAAAATGGAAAAGGGCTTTACAATAACAGACAAACAGAAGGAAAGGACCCGGTCTCTGCAAAAACACCAAGAACCTAAAGTCACGGTGAACACGAGGCTGAAACAAACTCAGACTGTGAAATACTGGCCAAAATTTAGGTTTGGTTAGACCAGCAATGTTGGAACTGTAGTGTAGTCGTTAGCACATCCACCTCACAGCAGGAAAGTCCTGGATTTGGGTTCTAGGCTTGGCCATTTCTGTGTGGAGTTTGCATGTTCTCTTATTGCTTGTATGACCTTCTTTCAGGTCCTCCAGTTTTCTCCCACAGTTCACCGACAGGCACATGAGGCTAATTGGCTGCTCCAAACTGCTCCTAGGTGTGAGTGTGAATTATTGTGCGTGTGTTCTTCTAGTGATGGACTGGTGAGCTGTATAAGATTTAAGCCACGTTCATCTAGACTCAGCTGAAATAGACTCCAGTCTCCCTGTGACCGAAGTGGGATTACACGGTTCAAAAACCAAGTAAATGAATGAATGAATGAATGAATGAATGTATGAATGAATAAGTAAACCAGCACTGTCTTAAATTGGAGAAAACTTGAAAAACAGGCTGCATCTGTATATGAATCAGTTTTCTCATCCATTCCATAAAACAAAAATGAAAAGGGCTCTGAAATCCAAATGTCTATGTTTGTTTATGAGACTGAATTTGAACTTATTGACATGGGGGTATTACAATGATAATACCTCTGCAAGAACATACTGTATTTATGGTAATATATGTATATGTATATGTACAGTTGTTTATATGTGGAAATGTCTATTAATTGAATGTGTATGATAAAAATTTGGATATATACTTCATAGTTGAAATACAGTATTTCTAATCAAGCAATACCATTATGAATGTGCCTTATTACAAACAGAAAATAATCAAAAATGTAATTATTGCACTTTTTGTAAATACTTTATATTATGGTTTATTTTATCACTGTCCATGTTACTCAACAATTGGTTTATGTCATGGTCTTTAAGTATACATTTAGTGAAACGTTTTTATGCACTCTTCATAGACGTGGCCATAACTAGAATTTCATGTCTCTCTGAACTGTTTTGTAGAATCTGGGACAGAGGAATTCTAGAAAATACATCTTTAATAGAAAAAAAAAGAATTTGATGCACAACCTTTTGTTTATTTTGTATTTTTGAGCTCACTGCAAGAATAATATTATAAATACAAGTTCAAAAATATACATGTACATATATACAGTAGTTTATTACAGCGCCCTCCACAGTCATTGTCACCCCCTGTAGAAATGGTTAGAAATTAGCATTTGAAGAAATATTGTAACTTAATATTACAATAAAAACCTATAATTAATTAGAGTAATATAATTCGAGTGGTGGCCTGGTGGGAAGGTGCTGGATCACTGATCCCAAGGTTGGGGTCCAAGCCCCACCTTCAACAGGTTGTCACTGTCCCCCCCAGTGCAGCTAACTGGGTTATTAAAGGCCGGCCATGTCTCTCACTTTCTATGGTGTGAGGTTCATGTAAAAGAACCATTGCTGACTTTCGACAAGAGTAGCTGCATAGCCGTCAGTGAGTTTCTGCCCTGTGGTGGTCTGGCAAGGTGTCCAGGGTGTAGTCTGCCCTCGCCCCGAGTCGGCTGAGATGGGCTGATTAGGATTAAGCAGCTCAGAAAATTAATGAATGAATAATTATAGATAAACTGATTCCTTATCAATAAATAATTATTTATACGCAAAAGACATGTACTACCATTATTGGTGCAATAAATACTTTTTTACAACTTTCCTTTGTATCAGTGGATCAGCTGAGACAATTCCTTCTTATAGAATCTCTCCAGCTCATCAAGGATCCTAAGCCCTCTCTTATGCATTTTTCTCAAGAGTTCATTGTCCAGGCTTTCCAGGGACAGAGATGGCCATGGCAGGAGTTTGATTTAAAGCTCATTACTGTGTTAATAGTAAAATTAAGAATATTTAGACACAAAATACAAGAATACTCATAGGATCGTGGTTTACAGCTGTAGGGCTGTGTGGCTTTCAGTTTGCTAGGAAGCTTAAATATTGGACTCAGGAGTAGGGTGGAGTGAAAATTGTGAAAAATTTAATTTTTGATTATTTTTACTTGGAATAGCAATAAAAAGATGTGGAGAGGTGTCATCTAAAAGATTCTAAAAGTTCATCTTGATAAGTTGATGTCTTAGGCTCCCCCAAGAGTGATGTAAATGACCATATTTGGGCATTTTTACTGAAAATGTTTAATTCTGATATAGTGATCCAATTTGCTTCTATATTATCAAAAACATATACTGTATTTTAGGTAGTTTGGCACAGTGTTAACATATATTGTCTCAAAAAAAACACACATATTCAGATGAGTCGGTATTAGTGTCACATACTGAAGTCTCGTTTTGTCTCAAAAACTGGCATTTTGTCCTCGACTTCAGTCTTGTATGGATGAAACCGTCTCGTCGATTGTTGCCACATACAGACTGTGATGAATCGGTCACCACCTTGATGCACCTCGCCACAGCCTGTGTGTGGCATGGGTATCTGTTGAATGTGCCATACGCTGTGCCATATGCTATCGCCTCCTGCCAATAGTTTTCCCTACTAAACTACTGAGTCCTGACCTTTCCAGTCATACCAAATCTGTGAACTGTGAATGTTCTAATTATTTAGAGTTATTCCCTTTGTCGGCAATCGCGTGCTCGATGCTCTCAAAATCGACTTGACATACCTTATTCCAAGTGCATTGGGGGAACCTAGAAATTTTTTACAGATTTTTAATATTTTGCATATGTTTATAACTGGTATTGTTACGTCTTTTGTACACTATTCTGAATTGATTGTGAAAAACTATATGCTTCACACCGCCCTACTCAGGAGTGATGGAAAAGGGTATGAGCTAAAATATGAGCTAAGTCCATTTTATCCTATCCCAGAGTGATGGGGGTGTCAGGGTAAGTAGGGAAGAGCATGAAGAGATGTACCAATCATGCAGAGTGACCACTGTTCAAGCCCCTGGACGGAGTGTTGTGATCCAAGGGTGCTTCATTTTTGTCAAGTCGATGCTCTGCAGTATTATGTAGCAATAATACGATATCAATAATAATCACCGATGAAGCAGCTGATGACCTGATTGTTCTGAATGTCCAGGTTATCCCATCAATTAACTTTTCTTCTCTGATGATACAGATACAAAATTCCAGGTCAAATAATGAAATAGTCCTGACCTTAACCCTACTGAGAATCTTTTGGATAAGCAGGAGATTTTTTTTTTTTACACAGTAGTTCAGGTATCCGATCCTCAACACAAGATCTCTAGGAAAACCCTGGGATGAAAGAATATAAAATAATATTTGTGACACTTTATTTTCAATCATTCACAACCTATAAAGTAATATTTAAGATTGAATTAATTATTAAATTCCAAATCAGACATTGGTTTGTTCATTGAACACAAGGTGCAAGGTGGGAATACATATTTTGCAGACACATTAAAATTATGTAGAATATGTAAAAATACAAAATATCATAAACGTAAAACTTACGATTGTAAATACGGTATTGAAATTTCTCGACAGGCCTAGAACTTTGGTTTCATTTCATCATACTACATGTTGTAATGATCATAAAGGACTACAGGTGGGTTTTTGCAGAAAAGAGCCATGTCCTGAGGTGTTACTGCAGAAATGTGATGTTACGCAGATGTTTTTACTTTAAAAAGGTCATGGGAAAATTGTCATTATGGGTTCTGTCCAGTTCTAAGATGTTTTACAACATAATCAGACGATTCTGCTGGGAAGCAAATACTTTAGTTGTGATTGGGGTGTCAGGTGAGACCATGATCCAAAACATTCCTCCAGACCTTCACAGAAATGACTGAATTAAGCATCTGAAATCACTATTCCAGCCCTTGAGTGAACTGAAAGGAAATTTTTAAATATCTGCCATGATAGTTTCTATTGGACTATGGCAGGGGTCGGGAACCTCTGGCTCACGAGCGAGAGGTGGCTTGTTTGATGACTGCATCTGGCTCTCAGATAAATCAGGTGGTCGTTCTTAACAGAATAACTAATACATAATTTTGCTGTCCTTTACATAAAAAATACAGAAAAAAACATCAAATAAAACAAAAACATAAATAAATCTCAGGCATTTCAATCTATACATCTATTTTCAATGCCACTTGTCGCTGTAGTGCAGAGCGGAGAACCAATCCTTTCTCTACTCTAGTGTGTGGGCGGGGCCGATACCTTGAAACTCTTATTTTATTGGATTATATGCAACAGCCTGCTTGAGTTGTTTTTGGGTAAAGAGGTAAATTTCCCTCGTTTTGATCAGCTCATATGCAAGAAGCCAAGCAGAGCTGGCAAGCAAAACACAAATGGACAGAATGAATAAATTTCAACCCGCAGATCAGCTGATTGCCAAAACTTGGGACGCGCTTCCTGTCACATAAACACTGCAGTGTGAGTCCTGTCCTATTGACCATGTTTGGCTAAACATGCGCACGCGAGCAGTCCTTCTCACACCTGAAAAGCATCAAGACCAACCTGCAGTCATGTTTAATAGATGGAAGCCTAAACGCCTTCCTGAAACTGAACCTCAGTACATATCAACCAGACTACAAAGCCATCAGCAACACCATGCACCACCAAAAGTCAGATTAATAGGAAGAACTTCTTTTTAATAAATAACTTCGTTATAACAATGTTGTTTAAAATAAATTCAGAGTCTTATTATACTCTAAAATTGTTGGTTGGTCTCAGTATTAAAAATATATATTTGGCTCTCAGAGGATTAGATTACATTTTTTTTTTTTTTTTTTGGTTCTCTTTGTCAAAAAGGTTCCTGACCCCTTTACTAAGGGCTCCGATTAGCTAAACATTGGGATACTGTATTGTGATTTTGAATGTGACTGATATTTAGCGCTGTGCACGCTAGTATTAACGTCTTCCTAAAGATCCTATGCCTACATGATGGCAGTAACAATCATTTCATCAACAAGAAGATGGGCTAAAAAATGGCAATTCTCATCCAATTTTAAAAAAATTTCCAGATTATCTCTAGTGACCACAGGATCAGGAAACATGAATTTGAATGAGAAAATCTTCTCTGGATTATAATAATAATAATAATAATAATAATAATAATAATAATAATAACAATTTTTCTTCCCTGTCTGGCTAAACCAGGCTGGCCCAACAACATTTGAACCAAGCTCTATGGCGTTCTTCCGTTTGGTGTAAACAGTGCACGTGGGTGTTAATATATAAAGGTAAAAGTCTGTTGGGTTTTTTACACCCGAGCCATAGTGGGTCATCCAGCCGGTGCTTATCCCTGGTTTCTGTAGCGTGAAGCAACTAGGAGAACAACTCCTCCTGGATGGGACGCTCAGCCATCACAGGTTACCTTCCCAGTATACTTTTACTGCTACCCATTTATACTGCTGGGTGAACAGAGGCACACTTGTGGTTGAGACCTTGCCCAGGGGTCTTAGCACAGTGGGGTCTAACTGGGATTTGAACACACAGCCTCATGAGCACAGCACCCTAACAGGTACACCACCGGCCCCATGATTGATCTATCATAATGCTAAGAATTTCAATATGACAATACTCCAGATCAAAAGGCAGCGGCATCGTGACATGATGGCTATCATGTCCTTCTTACAACTAGAAGGTCTGGGTTCGATTCTTGGGCTCAAATGTTTCTGTGTGGAGTTTTCATGTTCCCCTCATGCTTGTGTGGGTTTCCTCTGGGTACCGTGGTTCCCTCACACAGTCCAAAAAAATGCACAGTAGGCTGATTTTTCTTCTTTTCCTTTCAGATTTTTCCGGGGGTCGCCACAGTGAATCACCTGATTCGCATGTTTGATTTGGCATAGGTTTTTACGTCGGATGCCCTTCCTGACACAACCCTTTAGCAAGGGGCAGAAACACGTTGACGGCTATGCAGCTACTCTTTACAAAAGTCAGAAATGGTTATTTTACACGAACCTCTCACCATCACAGTGAGAGACATGGCTGGCCTTTGATCACCCATTTAGCTCCACTGGGGAGATAGTGACAACCTTGTGGAGAGTGGGACTCAAACCCCCAACCTTAAGATCAGCGATCCTGTGCCCTTTACCACCAAGCCACCACTGCCTTGCACAGTAGGCTGATTGGTGGTTCCAAATTCCCCTAGAGTGTGTGTGTGAATGTTGGCCCTGTGATGGCCTGTTGAGCTGTAAAGGGTGTACCCCGCTCTTTCCCACGGTTGACTGAGATAGGCGCCGGCCATTTTACACTAGGCTCGGGTGTAAAAAGCCCATCCGGTCACACTAATTAGGTTTAATTGACTTAGAAAATGCAATGTACACTGCATGTCATCTCCAAACGGTACAGGAACAGAGAATTGAGTTTTCTCTGCGTCTCACTGAGCAAGTCTGGGACCTCTTTCAACAGAAAATAACTGCAGTGTTCATCTGATAACTATGAATCCTCTTTCATTAAGATTCAGATATGACCAAAACCATTTGAAGTAATACAGTATATACTGTATTCTTTTCCTTTTTGGGAAAACTTAACAACATGAAAACCACTAGAGGGCACAATTTACCCAGTTACCTGATCTGCTATCATTTAACCATCATCAAGAACAGCTGCACTGTGAACTGAATGCACTGATATTGACAGAGTTCATTAGAATCCATACAGCTGTGATTAAGGAGCATATATTTATATTAAAGAACATACGTGTGTATTTGTGTTGGTAATTTATTTATTCATTGATATGTCTTTTGATTTTCACTTGGGATTAAACACCACAGCTGAATAAATAGAAACTGAAATGAAAGACCTATACAAGATTTCATAATGTCCTTTAAGATATAGTGAGAACCTTTTTAAAAGATTTGGGCTTGTGCAAGAACAAAAGCTTTGTGCCGTCTTGAATCACTATCTGGGACTAAAGGAATGTAGGAAAAAACACAGAGATGTCCATGGCTGTCAAAACTGTTTATTAGTATATTATGCAGGACTAGATGGTATTTCTGGTAAACACATACTAGCTGTTCTTACTTTCTTGGGAATTAACTTATATAGAATGTTATATAATCTGACATGGTGTTGTAATATTAGCACATCCGCCTCGAAGCAAGGAGGTCATGGGATCGATTACCAGGCTCAGGTATTTCTGTGTGAAGTCTACATGCTCTTCCTGGTTTCCTTCAGGTACTCTGGTTTCACAGTCCAATGACATGCACATTAGGCGAAGTGTCTGCTCCAAGGTGCCCTGTGATGGTTCGGCTGTTCAGGGTGTACTGTCTTTGCCCAGTGTTGGCTGAAATAGGCACCACCTTCCCTGCAATCCTAGTAGACAAAAAGTGAGTAAGAGTAAGTGTGTGTTATAATCAGCAACCAATTTTAAAGAAATACTATTTACATTTTACATTTAAAAACCGGGCAGAGGTGGCCTAGTGGCATAGGTGCTGGATCGCCGATCCTAAGGTTAGGGGTTTGAGTCCCACTCTCCAAAAGGTTGTCACTGTCCCCACAGTGCAGCTAACTGGGTTATCAAAGGCCGGCCATGTCTCTGAGTGTCTGCGGTGAGAGGCTGTAAAACAGGGGTCGGGAACCTTTTTGACTAAGAGAGCCAAAAATAAACACATATTTTAAAATCTAATCCTCTGAGAGCAATATATATTTTTTTAATACTGAATTCAACTAAATGGAAAAAGAAGACCAACAATTTCAGAGTATAATGAGATTCTGACTTTATTTTAAACAACATTGTCATAACGAAGTTATTTATTAATGAGAAAAGTACTTTTTACTCTTAATGCGACTTCTGGTGCTGCATGGTGTTGCTGATGGCTTTGTAGTCTGGTTGATACGTGCTGAGGTTCAGTTTCATGCAGATGTTTAGGCTTCCATCTGTTACACATGACTGCAGGTTGGTCTTGATGTTTTTCACGTATGAGAAGGACTGCTCGGGTGCGTATGTGGAGCCAAACATGGTCAATACAGCATGAAGCACACGCTGCAGTGGTTGGTATGTGACAGGAAGCGCGTTTTGGCAATCAGCTGGTCTGCGGGTTGAATTTTTTCATGTCTCTCCATTTGTGTTTTGCTTGCCAGCTCTGCTTGGCTTCGTGCAAATGAGAGGATCAAAAATGAGGGAAATTTACCGCTTTACCCAAAAACAACTCATGCAAGCTGTTGCATATAATCCAATAAAATTAGAGTTTCAAGGTATCGGCCCCGCCCACACACTGGAGTACAGAAAGGAATTGCTCTCCGCTGCATGCCACAGCGACAAGTGGCATTGAAAATAGATGTATAGATTAAAATGCATGAGATTTATTTATGTTTTTTTTTATTTGCTGGCTTTTTCTGTATTTTTATTTAAATGATGGCAAAATTATGTATTAGTTATTCTGTTAATAAAAGCCATCTGATTTATCTGAGAGCCAGATACAGTCATCAAAAGAGCCACATCTGGTTCCCGACCCCTGCTGTAAAAGAACCATTGCTGACTTTCGACAAGAGTAGCTGCAAAGTCATCAGCATGTTTCTGCCCTGTGACAGCCTGGCGAGCTGTCCAGGGTGTACTCTGCCCTCGCCTGGAGTCGGCTAGGATGGGCACCAGCCTCCTTGCAACCCTAGTTAGGATTAAGTCTTCTTTTCCTTTCGGCTTTTCCCTTCAGGGGTCGCCACAGCGAATCGTCTGCCTCCATCTCACCCTATCCTTTGCATCTTCTTCTCTTATACCAGCTACCTTCATGTCCTCCTTCACTACATCCATGAATCGTCTCTTTGGTCTTCCTCTAGGCCTTCTGCCTGGTAGTTCCAACCTCAGCATCCTACTGCCAATATACTCACTATCCCTCCTCTGTACATGTCCAAACCATCTCAATCTAGCCTCTCTGACTTTGTCTCCAAGACGTCTTACATGTGCTGTCCCTCTGATGTGCTCATTCCTGATCCTATCCATCCTCGTTACTCCCAAAGAGAACCTCAACATTTTCATCTCTGCTACCTCCAGCTCTGCCTCCTGTCTTTTCCCCAGGGCCACTGTTTCTAAACCATACAACATCGCTGGCCTTAGGATTAAGTGGTTACAGAAAATGAAATGAAAGTGACATTTACAAACCATGCAGCAGAAACGTCACTACATTTTACATTTCAGCATTTTGCAGACGCTGTTATCCTGAGCGATTTACAGGTATTGTATTGAGAATGTAATGTTGTAAAATATTGTAATGTCTACTGGAAGGCAAATAATGTCTGTCTTCCTTTTGGCTTTTTCCCTTTTGCTCGGGAGTCGCCACAGCGAATCATCTGATTCGCATGTTTGATTTGGCATAGGTTTTTACGTCAGATGCCCTTCCTGTCACAACCCTTTTAGCAAGGGATCGAAACACACTGATGACTTTGCAGCTACTCTTTACGAAAGTCAGCAATGGTTCTTTTACATGAACCTCTCACCATAGACAGTGAGAGACATGGCCCGCCTTTGATAACCCAGTTAGCTGCACTGAGGGGGGGGGGGGGGGAGGGGGGGGCAGTGACAACCTTGTGGAGAGTGGGACTCGAACCCCCAACCTTTGGATCAGCGATCCAGTGCCCTATACCACTAGACCACCACTGCCCCCTACTGGAAGGCAAATAATAACGTTGTAAAAGATTTCACAGCTCATTTTATCACCTTTAAATGATACACAAATTATGAATCAATATGAGGCACATTTAAGTTACAGTAATCAAACCAAAATTAATTTGATTAACTCCAGTCCTGTCAGCATGGTAGTGAAGTGGTTATCATATCTGCCTCATAGATGAAAGCCCTGGGTTTGATACCCAGCTCAGTGTTTCTGTGCGGGTTTCCTCTGGGTACCCTGGTTTCCTCCCACACTCCAAAAGAAAAAAAAAAACCCATACACAGTAGGCTAATTGTCTGTTCAAATTCACACCTCGGTGTGAGTGTGAATAGTTGTGTTATTGTTGTCCCTGGGATGGCCTGGTGTTCCCCACCCTCACTCAGAGTCAGCTGAGATGGGTGCCAGCCTCCCCGCGACCCTAATTATGATTAAGCGCCTTAAAAATGAATGAATGAATAACTCCAGTCCCTGAGTCCAGGTGGAGGGCAGACTCTTAACATGTGTTGTACAGTTGTTATATGTATATATAATCTTTCCTTATCCTCAAAGCATTTGATCCTCTACACACATACTTAGGTGACATAATGCTGGATACTCTCTTCTCCTTCAAGCCATGTTTTATGTCATTGCTCAGCACAGGTTTATACCAAACTTGAGTCAGTCACAATCCTCAGGTTACCACTGAGCAAGAACATATGAGCTTTTTCAGCATTCCCCACATATGCACAAAACACGGGCCTTTCTTTGAGGTCTGGCCCATAAAGTACTCAGCCACTTATTTGTTTGTTTGTTTGTTTGTTTGTTTATCTATAACCTCGTTTCATATTCTGAACAACTTTATCCATGGGCAGTGGTGGCCTGGTGGTAAAGGTGCCGGATCACTGATCCCAAGGTTGGGGGTTCGAGCTCCACTGTCCACAGGTTGTCACTGTCTCTCCCCAGTGCAGATAACTGGGTTATTAAAGGCCGGCCATGTCTCTCACTGTCTCTGGTGTGAGGTTCATGTAAAAGAACCATTGCTGACTTTCGGCAAGAGTAGCTGCATAGACGTCAGCGTGTTTCCACCCTGTGATGGCCTGGCGAGCTGTCCGGGATGTACTCTGCCCTTGCCCGGAGTTGGCTGAGATAGGTACAAGTCTCCCCATGACCCTAATTAGGATTAAGCGGTTACAGAAACTGAATGGATGAATGAATAATTTTATTCTCTATTAAGGTTGCGGGAAAGCTTCAACTCATGCCAGCCAACTCATTCATTCACTTAACTGTTTAGTAATAGACTGGTGCCTATCTCAGCCGAACTAAGCAACAACTCATCAGACCATTGCAGGGCAAACACACAAACAACACCTAAGGGTGATCTGGATTGTTCAATTATCACTGAGTCATGTTGTTTCCGGTGCTTGCGTGCTTCCTCAGGGTGTCTGGTTTTCTTCTGCAGTTCAGAGATCGGCACATTACACAAACTGGCTAACAGGACTGAGTGTGGGTGTGAATGGTTGTGAGCATTGCCCTGCCATGGTCGTCTGGCTTGTAGTTCAGGGTGTACCCCACCAATCGTTCCCCCAGTTTCAGCTGAGATGACCACCAGCCTGTAGGACTTGGTTTGGTGAATAAGAGAGTGAAGATGGGTGAATAATACTAACTCTGGCAAAGGTATAAGTCAAATGTCAAATAAATGGGGGGTCGCAATAAACAAACCGGAAGTGAGAGCAACAGGATAGCAACATATTTCTCAAAGAGGACCGCAGTAAAAATTATATGTATATTTTCGAACAAATGTTTATGTCTTACATTTAATATTTAGGGAATCGCGGTTAAACTTTAATTGTGTAAACAGCTTAATTAGTAATGAAAGTGCTCGTGTCGTGCTTCTTAAAGAGGAACCACATTGGCGACATGACCCCGTTGTTATGGAAATGACCTTTCCCGTCACAACCAAAATGGAGAAAGACAACAGAAAGACGGATTTCGACGGCACTAGAACCGAATTTCTGACCTATGATGAGTATTTAGACTCGAAGATAACACCGTTAGACCTTTATTACCTCGAGGTAATTTTAAATAATACATTTATGGTGAATTTTCCTTCATAGCGCAACATGTTTGCTAATTTCATGGTCCGAATTAGCTCTTTTTCTCTCTTAAGAGGCGTCTATATGGAGCACTTGCCCACCAGGTTAGCAGAAAAGCTAAAAAGGAACAAAAATCCAGTGCTTTGTGTTCGTTGCTATATCACTGCACTGTACAGTACTTGAACTGTGGTTGTTAATTGAGCAATGCATTACCCTAGCCTAACACTAGATGGCGCCACAATTATGCTGAAACTCGAAGTGCGGATATATGACCGTTATAGTTTGCTTTTGGGGCAGTGGTGGTCTAGTGGTATAGGGCGCTGGATCGCTGATCCAAAGGTTGGGGGTTCAAGTCCCACTCTCCACAAGGTTGGAATCCACTGTCCCCCCTCCAGTGCAGCTAACTGGGTTATCAAAGGCAGGCCATGTCTCTCACTGTCTATGGTGTGAGGCATGTAAAAGAACCATTGCTGACTTTTGTAAAGAGTAGGCTGCAAAGTTGTCAGCGTGTTTCTGTCCCTTGCTAAAAAGGTTGTGACAGGAAGGGCATCTGACATAAAAACCTCTGCCAAATCAAACGTGAGACTCAGATGATTCGCTGTGGTGACTCCCGAGTAAAAAGGGAAAAAGCTGAAAGGAAGACAGAAAGTTTGCTTTTGGGGCAGTGGTGGTCTAGTGGATAAGGTGCAGGATTGCTGATCCTAGGGTTGGGGGTTCGAGTCCCTACAGGGTTGTCAGTGTCCCCCCAGTGCGGCTAACTGGGTTATCAAAGGTGGGCCATGTCTCTCACTGTCTATGTTGAGAGGCATGTAAAAGAGCCATTTCTGGCTTTTGTAAAAAGTAGCTGCAAAGCTGTCAGCGTGTTTCTGTCCCTTGCTAAAAAGGGTTGTGACAGGAAGGGCATCCGATGTAAAAACCTATGCCAAATCAAATGTGCGAATCAGGTGATTCGTTGTGGCGACTCCCGGGAAAAGGGAAAAAAAAGTTTGCTTTTTCACATATAGACTCTTAATTCATTCATTTTCTGAACTGCTTAATCATAATTAGGGTCTTGGGGGGGTGGCACCCATCTCAGCTGACTCTGGATGAGGATGGGATACACCCTTGAGAGCTCGGCAGGCCATCGCAGGGCCAACACTCACCCAACCGTTTGCACCTAGGGGAGATTTGGAATAGCAATGTTTTTGGACTGTGGGAGAAAACTGGAGTAGCCGGGGGAAACCCACACAAGCACAGGGAGAATATAGAATATGCAAAGTCTAGACAGAAACGCCCAGGCTGGGAAGGTTGCTAACTAATATGCCACCTACCATTAATGTGCACAATAATTTTTACATACAGTATAGACACCTGATATTTATGTGAAAAAATAAAAATGTAGGCAGGCTTTGAGGTCAGTATGTTCTCTGTTTACACTTTGTGTCATATTTTATTACCTTTCTTCAATATGCATTGAATATAAGCTGTGCAGCAAGCATGCTCTCATTAGCTATAAGTACATTTTATTGATTTGCACTCACTCAATTGCCAAACCAATTAATCCTAGTAGGGTCAAAGCAAGGATCTAAGGCGACACTGGGCGAAGGTAGAGTACACTGAACAGTTTGTTAGACCATTGCGGGGGAAACACGTACACACAGTCATTTACACTCACACCTAAGGGCAAGTTTGGAATAGCCAATTAGCCTGATGTGCATTTATTTGTACTGTGGGATGATACCAGTGTACCCAGAGGAAACCCCTGCGAGCACAGGGTAAACATGCAAATTCCACACAGACATAAAGTCCAGGACTTGGGCCCAGGATGTTCTTGCTGTGAAATGGGCCTACAGTACTAACCACTATGCCATTATGTCGTCTTTGTTTGTATTGTGAAAAACAAATGGTTACCTATGGCCAAACAACACACTGGATTATAAATATTGTAACCAGTTGAGTTTGTTTTTGTTTTTTTAAGGGCATGTTAAAGGCTTGATATTAACCATTTTCAAACTTTTACTTTTCATTCAGGGCACCAATGGAGCACCAAAGTATGATTCATAATCCAAAAACACTCCACAGTTCTTCAGGAAGCTGCTTCCTCATCTCCACTGAAACACTGATTTTGAGTGCACATGCTGAACGTCCTGTTTTGCTTCCTTCTCCAATTTATGGTCTTTTCACTGTTTGTGCCTACTGTGCACTGATCGATCGTAATGTTTCTGAAGTTTGTCACCATTCTATTCAGTGCACATGGAGGCAGACCCGGATTGACCACGATGGTGCACTGGAGGAAGGGGTAGGACAGAAGGGGCAGGCGAGCTAATCAGGAGGCCCAGCACGCTCTGATGTACGAGTGTTCCCCCAAAAAATCTAAAAGTGTGTGTTTACAGCCAGTTCAAACAACCCAGAGGGGAAACTTAAACATTCATTAACCTCATACCTCATTATTTGACACTATGGCATTGTCTTATGCAGCTATTCAATACTGTAACAACATTTAGGGGTCAAAGAAGTGGAAAATACATATTTCCCCTTTAAACCGCTCACTCTCCCACTCATTTGCCAAAGCACTTAATCCCCGAGTTTACCTCAGTTGACACTAGGCGAAGCATAGGGACACTGAACAGCTTGTCAGACCATCGCAGGGCAACTCGTATCAAACTATCGCAGGGCAATATGAAACGGCCAATTAGCTTAAAGCAGCCTCCCTGCGACCTTAATTAGGATTGAACAGTTCAGAAAAAGAATGAATTAGCTTAATAGTCTTTGGACTGTGGGTGAAAACCGGAGTACAGTACCTGAAGGAAACAGATGTAAGCATGGGGAGAACATGGGAACGCCACACAGAAAAATCTGACTCAAACCCAAGGTCTTCTTGCCATGAGGTGGATGTGCTAGCCACTACACCCCCATGCCACCCTCCACTTTAAAGCATTTTTTTTTTTTTTTTTTTTTATGAAAAAGTCAGGATTGTGCTGATGCTGTTAATTATTTCTGAGTTTATGTTTATTGTAAAAGCCAAACTTTAAATTCAAATGTAAGTTTATGTACAGTATAGAATTTACTTACATGCGAGGTAGTTTCCATAATAGCACAAGAAAGGCATTTTTTTTTTTTTAAATCCGTATGCTGTTTTTACTCAAAAGAACCAAAAATGATGAAAAAGGATCTATAGTGAGTGATCCTGAGTAATATTTTTGATATTTACTTTTTCACACTAGCAAATCAATCATGGCAGACAATCAGAATTAATCCCAGAACTTGTGTTGCAGGTACTTCAGCCTGGTATGAATCCTGGGAACATTCTGCCTAGACCCCCCAAGGACCCAAGTCCGATTTCTAAATAACATTTTTCCATCTGACTGCTTGCTTACTTGGGATTTGTTAATGTGGTGCTCAGGAGATGAGGTTTATAAATAATTCAAACATTAGGTGGAGGAATAGTTTGCAACAGTGAACTCATTATGTGTTTTGTTAACTATGATTACCCCAAGGGGACGGTTTCAGACACATGTTTGGGATCATTTTTCATTGGCCAAGACTCATTCTGGTTTATAAGAATGTCAGTGTACTAAACTATATATCAAATATTCTCAGCAGTGACCTTACTGCTGTCATTCACAGGCAGCCTTTTACCTGATGTTAAATTACTGTTTAATGAGTTAATTAGCCTTCAGGATGTCAGTGGAGTGTTTTATAGCTCAGTATTTTTAGATTATCGAATCTGATTGGTCAGAAGTTGTTTTAAAAATTTCTATAATAGTAACTTGCTTTGCAAAATCCTGGTGTGCTGTCCAGGGTGTACTCTGCCCTCGACCAGAATTGGCTGAGATGTGCCCCAGCCTCTCTATGACCCTAATTAGGATTCATCAGTTCAGAAAATGAATGAATGAATAACTCCGACAATGGTTCAGGATGCAAAGCCATTCACTGATTTATATTTTCTTGTTCCAATACATGATAGTTTTTATAGTAACAACACCTACTTGGAGGTTGTGTGTTGGATGTGTCAGAGCCTACCGCTAATAATAAGCATATTATTTTCTTCTTAAATTTATAAAATAAAACTTATTGTACGTCATTGAACATGTATAAGCAGTCTTGCATGTCAGCAGGTTGAAAAAGTTTTGTGTCAGTTGATTCTCCTCTCGAAGGACATGGTTTGGGAGTTGTTTTCCAAGAGCCAATCGGCTCCTTCACCCCTTCAGTGAGCTTGCAGTAATTCTGAATGGAAAAAAAAAAAATTGTTCCCATGAACATCTTTATCGGGCACTATCTCAGAAAAGAAATCCTGCCCCAATCATGGTTTGACCACGGTCAAATTGAGTAATGTGATTTATTGAGTCATATTATACATGACATTTTTGAAAAAAATTCCCTGCACAAACCTTTCTGGAGTTCAGACCCAAAATGTGCATGTATGTAAACTATGATCTTTACTAAACTACTACGTATATGAAGTTTATTCTTGATCATTGTTTCATGTTTTGTTTAATTTCATGAGTTTGCCCTTTACCTTCATGTGCTGCAGGCATGTAGGCAGCCATGATGCAAAGAGGCAATACCTCTTGTTCCAACATCACCACCAGATGTTTCACCTGCTTTCGTGCAGGGCTAGTACATGTACAATTGTGTCCTTGGGTACTGAAATGGCCTATTGTGCCAAAAAAGGCAGATGTACAATTGTATATTCAGCTGCTCAAGTGGTTAAATTGGCAACATCTGTGTCATAAGATGAATGTACTGTCACCTTTTAGGGTATGAACACTATGCCTTTTCCAGTGAGTAGGCAGCTTGTCACTTCTTTTCCTTTTGGCTGCTCCCGTTTTCTCAGGTGTTGCCACAGAGAATCTATAATTCGCATGTTTGATTTGACATAGGTTTTTACGTCGGATGCCCTTCCTGACACAACCCTTTTCGCAAGGGGCATAAACATGCTGACGGCTTTGCAGCCTACTCTTGACGAAAGTCGGCAATGGTTCTTTTATATGAACCTCCCACCATTGACAGTGAGAGACATGGCCGGCCTTTGATAGCCCAATTAGTTGCACTGGGGGCGACAGTGACAACCTTGTGGAGAGTGGGACTTGAACCCCAAGCCTTAGGATCAGCGATCCAGCACCTTTTACCATCAGGCCACTACTGCCCCAGTAGGTTGCTTGTCACTTCTTCTTTTCCTTTCGGCTTTTCCCTTCAGGGGTCGCCACAGCGAATCATCTGCCTCCATTTCACCCTATCCTTTGCATTTTCTTCTCTTACACCAACTACCTTCATGTCCTCCTTCACCATATCCATGAATCGTCTCTTTGGAAGAGGAAGCTCTAGGCCTTCTGCCTGGTAGTTCCAACCTCAGCATCCTACTGCCAATATACTCACTATCCCTCCTCTGTATATGTCCAAACCATCTCAATCTAGCCTCTCTGACTTTGTCTCCAAAGCGTCTTACATGTGCTGTCCCTCTGATGTGCTCATTCCTGATCCTATCCATCCTCGTTACTCCCAAAGAGAACCTCAACATTTTCATCTCTGCTACCTCCAGCTCTGCCTCCTGTCTTTTCCCCATGGCCACTTTTTCTAAACCATACAACATCGCTGGCCTCATCACCGTCTTGAACACTTTTCCTTTCATTCTTGCCGATACCTTCCTATCACACATCACACCGGACACTTTTCTCCAACCATTCCAACCAGCCTGCACATGCTTCTTCACCTCTTTTCCACACTCTCCACTGCTCTGGATTGTTGAACCTAAGTATCTTTTATAATTACAAACCAATCACTTCCTCATAATGAGAGTCAATACTGATTCCAGCCCATGATAAATTTGCTTGGAAATAGAAGCAATCCCTGCAACCTTCTTTTCTACTTAACATATGGCCTGCTGCACTCACTAGTTTGTAGTTTCTTCAGATGATTTAGATAACGGATCACAGAAGACTTTATAGAGTGAAATCATGTGCCACCCGAAAACATTTGAAACAATTTTCTTGTCTTTAGATTCAAATTAACAGTTTCCACTGTTTTCCCCACATCGCTGCCGTTTCCTAACCAGTCAGGCGTTGCCAGCTCATTTCCTCATGGCCACATAAAAGCTGCCCTTTTGTTTGAAGGCCCAAAGAATCTTCCTCAGTCATGTGGCTGCTGCATGAACCATGCCAAGTTGACTCACTAACATGTGGCAGAAATCCTTGATCCAGAAAGCCGTAGTGCAAATTAAAGATGGCATTTTACCACCGATCAATAGAGATATATCAAAAGTAAATAGACATCATAATTTCTGAACGATTTATACAAAGATATACATAGAAATAGTTCCCAAGCTGATGGAGATCTCGCTGCAGTACTCTGACTCACTTGGACTTTTTCCATCAGATCAGATATCATAGGATTAAGTACCAAGGATTAGTTTCCACAATTCAAAAACACCTGTCAGAGAGCCCAGATTGACCTGAGCGGGATGATGTTGATTTCTTTCTGTTGAGTCTTTGTTGGTCAATTGTACAATCACTGTTAAGCAGGGCAAGACCAATCTCAGGATTTTTCGTAATCTGATTCAAGTTCACTGTCAGATTGACCCACAATACTGTACATTCATTTAGTCGCTGATTTAACCCTACTAGGTTCTTGGGGAGGCAGGAGCCTCCTGGAGTCAACACTGGATGAAGGCAGGGTAGTCCCTAAACAGCTTACCAGACTATCACAGGGCCAACACACACTACCACAATCATTCGCACTCGTACCTCGGGGCAATTTGTAAGAGGCAATCAGCGTAATGTGCGTGCCTTTAGACTGTGAAAGAAATTCAAAGTACCCAGAGAAATCCACACAGGCACGGGGAGAACACGCAAACTCCATTCAGAAACGCCCTTGCCAAGGCCAGGATTCAAACCCAGAACCTTCTTGCCGTGAGGAGGACATGTTAACTACTACATCACGGGCCAGCCCCCCCAATGCACCATCTTTAGACAATTTTTTTTGTGGTCATGGCATAGCTAGTTGCTATAATAATTTATGTACTGTAATCTAAAATACTCTGTATTGAAGGATGTCTATTTATTTCTGATTGTCTGTCTTCCTTTCGGCTTTTTCCCTTTTACTCGGGAGTCGCCACAGCGAATCATCTGATTCGCACGTTTGATTTGGCAGAGGCTTTTACGTCGGCTGCCCTTCCTGTCACAACCCTTTTAGCAAGGGACAGAAACACGCTGACGACTTTGCAGCTACTCTTTACAAATGTCAGCAATGGTTCTTTTACATGCCTCTCACCACAGACAGTGAGAGACATGGCCCGCCTTTGATAACCCAGTTAGCTGCACTGGAGGGGGATGGTGATAACCCTGTGGAGAGCGGGACTCGAACCCCCAAACTTTGGATCAGCGATCCAGCGCCCTACACCACTAGCCCACCACCGCCCCAATGTCTATTTATTTCTGATATGTCTGAAGTTTGTAATGTGTTGAGGTAAACTTAAGGTGGATAGTCTTGATCGTTGCTATTCATTGAGTTAGAGGTTCTCCCTCCTGGCCGGTGCGAAACTCACCAGATCTGATTATTGCTCTTTCAGGATGAGAAGTTGGCTCGCCAGGTGGTGGAGCTGGGCCTCAGGGGTACTGGCGAGGTCTTGAAGAGGGAGGAATTCGAGAGCAGGAAAGCAGCTGCTCAAGCCTCTAGGTTCTCCAAAAAGAGCAAGTAAGTTAATGTGTGTTGACTGCAGAGAAGGATAATCTTCACGCCAATGTGTGACCTTGAAAGTGCACATTTGCCAGTGTGTTTTACAGTAAGTTCACAAGTAACATGTTTATTCTACATTTCAAGGACAATGGTACGAAGGTGAGCTGAAAAGTTCAAAGACTGACTAAGATGGAGTAATGCCAGAGCAATATAACCCAAGAGATTCTATACCTAGGGGATACAAGTGGTGCAGCACAGATGATACAGGTGTGTAGGCAACTGGGGAGACTATTTTGAAAGATAAGCCACATTTGGTTAAATTTGACTATTGCATCATGGTCAGCCTATTAACCTTCCAGTCTACCATTGTATAATTCTGGGTAGTTCAAGTAAAGATAAAGCAGGATTGTCATCAAGGACCAACAATGTCCACTGCGAATATAAAATCAAAAGAAAAACTGAAAAAATTCCAGCTACAGTGTAATTTATTTACATTTGGCTCATGGCAGAACCTTTTTTTTTTTTTTTATCAGCTGGAATTAAATGAGAATTTTCATGAAGGTCCGTATCGTTGTGCTGTATGACACTCGGCGAGTCTCATGTGTGATATGTCTTAGAGCTATGTTGCCTGGACTGTGATGAGAGTAAAAGCAGTGCTTTCTCTCTGTGTTTGTGGGAGTTTTGGGATGCCGTAAACTTGGACTCACACTCAGCGATGATTGCATAGTTGGTGTGGTCGGTCTTCAGGAAACATTTTTGGAGCACTATATTTGTATTTTCTCTGGCTGCTTGCGGCCAGCTCCCCTGCCTAAACCACCTGTAGACGTGTCTCTTTGGCATCCAACCCTACTAAAACATGGTTAGACATTCTTGGTTTCAACTTAAGTAAAGTAATACATCAAAATCAAAATGCTGATTGAAAAAAAAAAAAAAACAGTTGCTGAAAATAAAGTGTAGGAAAGCAACCAAAGTACTTCTTTATAGCCGAGGGCTTATCTGTGGGTTAAGTGCTGACCTTTATCTTGTTTAAATCATGTGAACTTGGAAGACACCTTATAACTCATAATGATCTTATATCAGTAATCATATTTTAGGTTTGCAGGAAGCAAAACATGTTTTATGTTTTAGATTAAATGCATCAAAAAGAATCACAGATGATAGAGGGGTATTACGTGCTTTGGCTGTTTGAACCATTTGTCTGCGGAGTCCAAAAGAAGCTCTGAAGACATGTTATACCTCTTCTTCTTCTTTTCCTTTCGGCTGTTCCCTTCAGGGGTCGCCACAGCGAATTATCTGCCTCCATCTCACTCTATCCACTGCATCTTCTCTTATGCCAACTGCCTTCATGTCCTCCTTCACCACATCCATAAATCTCCTCTTTGGTCTTCCTCTAGGCCTTCTGCTTGGTAGTTCCAACCTCAGCATCCTACTACCAATATATTCACTATCCGTCCTCTGTACATGTCCAAACCATCTCAATCTAGCCTCTCTGACTTTGTCTCCAAAACGTCTTACATGGGCTGTGTCTCTGATGTACTCATTCCTGATCCTATCCATCCTTTATACTATACATTAAAATGAATGAAACAAGCTTGGTAATTAGAGATTTGGAACAGCACAGAGAATGACTGTCACATGGGTTCATCGACTGCCATGTACACGCTGAAAAAGGACAGTTACGTCGCAGAAGTGTTCACTGTCTTAGTATTTATATCAGTACTAATACAGTACCTACACAGAAAGAAGGCCCTTGGTTCGAGTCCTTGGCTCAGCTTGGATGTTTTTATGTAGAGTAGGCATGTTCTCCCCGTACTTGTATGGGTTTCCTCTGGGTACACCAGTTTCCTCCCACA
The DNA here is from genome assembly GCA_024760905.1 of Plotosus lineatus. Classification (NCBI taxonomy): domain Eukaryota; kingdom Metazoa; phylum Chordata; class Actinopteri; order Siluriformes; family Plotosidae; genus Plotosus; species Plotosus lineatus. The sequence goes on from CM045734.1 coordinate 47,470,952, forward strand.
GTCAAAAGACATGCACTTTAGGCTGACTGGCTGTTCCAAATTGCCTCTTGGTGTGAGTGTGACTGGTTGTGTGTGTTCTGGCTATGTGATGGCCAGCTGTTCAGGGTGTACTCTGTTTACACCTAGAGTTGGCTGAGAAAGGCTCCACTCTCCCTACAATCTGAGTAGGATTATTCTGTATGACAATTTAATGAATAAATAATATTCAAGCTGTTTAAAGATCTGCGTCTTTTTAAAATTTTTATGTTTTTAATTAATTAATTAATCGATTTTTATTTATTAATTATTTATTTATTTGCTGTCATTAGGTTGTTCTGTTTCACATAATTTAATCTAATATTATTATCCCATCACAGTAGCCACCTATGGCGCTTGAACACATCCGTGGCATTCTTTCAGCCTGAGGTTCATTAGAGGTTCTCACAAGTGTTACACTTGTTACTTTGAATTCAACCCTTCTGTCCGCTTCATCCCAAACCAGCTTGATGGGGTTTAAGTCTGGAGACTATACAGGGGCCATTTAAAAGTTTTGGTCCATTTCAAGTCAACCACTGGATTTAAACTGGTTTAATTTCTATCCAACTGAGAAAAATGGAGGCGGTCTAAAACCTTTGAGCGGCAGTATAGTTTCAAAACCGATAAATGTAGCAGGATAATTATTTAAAGCTCTGCTGGGACATTTATGTGAACATCATGTTTTACGCAGTGTGTTGCATAACATACAGTCTTGATGTTATCTGACACGGTGAACAGTGTATCATCGTTTCTTTGCCAGACCCAGCTGAATTAAGCAGTGCATAAGCAAGTTTTATGAGTCGGCCATGAACAGGATGTTTTCATCACATTCGGCGTTTCCAAGAGCTGCTGTATTCACGACTGCTGTTTCCCTCGTCTTTTGCGTAAGACTCCTCTCGTCTCTATAACTCTCCTCATTCTCTGCCTGCCTTTTTTTTTTTTTTTTTCTTTTCTGCAAGTCCTCACATTCTCAGAGAGCTTTAGTGCCTGCAGGTGTATAAATAGAGCTGTTTTCAATTAGGATAAGCTTTGCCCATAGCGTGCATCTGATCAATGAATGCCCTTGCACCTGTGGTAATAAAATACTAAGGGAAGAGGGAGATTGTGCAGTGAATGCTAATCAGATGTTGCCCTTTTGTTACCCTGCTAAAGGCTAGTATATAACATGCTCCATTTGACAGCTTTCTGTAGAGGTATCTTGCCAGCAAAGTGTGAGACAAACAAACGAAGGGAATTTGCTTTGAGAGGACTTGTGTGAAACTCAAACTCCACCCAATGAAGAACACGTGAATGAAAGAGACGCCTGAATGAATGATGGCTGTTCGGATGAATAGAGGTTCTGCATTTAGTTATGATAGCATTGAATCAAGAACAACCGTAAACTCAAGCTTTTCCTTTGTGTGATTAAACTGAGTTTGGGTACTGTTTGAATGACTCGGCTTCCCCTTGCCCCTTATTTTTCTCTTTTTCTGTGGTTTTCAGTGACAGCTACAAATAAATGAAACATTATTTTCTCGAACCAGATTTGAAGTGCTAGAATTGGAGCCGATCTCGATTTGTCTCAACGGACACACAGTCAAAAAAAAAACAACAAAAAAAAAACCACTGTAGTTATTGTAATTGGCATACTGTTTAGATTAATACATAGCAGCTAGACTAGAATATCAACTTGGGGCCCACTCTTCACATTTACAGTTCACAGTATCTTCACAAATGTATGACTGCTAACCTCAAATCAAAAAAGTACAGGGTCACGCTGGTCTCAAAGTGTCAAGAAGAGGCCAGGTGGTTTAACGCAGTACCGATATGAAATACTGGCATAAGCCCCAAAACCCGCAACTTGGCCAGTGCCCAGTAGTAAATGTCAGCAGATGTCCTGACCTTATGCACCCGCAACGGGCACTTATTTCCCTGCAGCAAGCGACCACAGTCATGCTCTTTGTCCATTGTTATGCTCCTTCCAAAAAAGGCCTCTGCCGAATTCTAGTCTTTCTACCTCAATGGCCGGAGGGGCCATCCTTCCTTGGCCAAGTAAAACTGTGCCGCGAACGTACACTGTACACATGCACCCGGGTGTTAATCCCTCGTCTGCATATGCTGAAATTGGACCCCGTGTTTTCAAGGCATATACAAGAAGGCCTGGACGAAGATGCTATGGTGTTCAGTGGTTCCTGGAATCAATGGTTAGGTCAACATGAAGCATTTTCATATTTTACTAAAATGGAATAATGATAAAATTATGTAGTGCTGTTCTACTTTTAGCACAAATTTAACAAAGGTTTCTGAAAATATATAGAACTAAAATATCAACTCTGTCACATGGCTTTCATGCCACAGTTTAGTTCACATCGCCTACCAGGATGTGAAGCAATTAAAGGTTATTTTCAGGCTTGATTTTATTTATATTCTATATATTGCTGAAAAAATATATTTTTAAAATATCTCCTCTCCTCTGCCAAACCGCTTAATCCTGCTAGGGTCCTTGGGAAGGCTGGTGCCTATATCAGCCAATATTGTGTGAAGCACACGCTAAATAGCTCTACGGACCAACGCAGGGCAAACACACACAACCATTCATATTTATATCCACATACTGGTCCTTCTCAAAAAATTAGCATATTGTGATAAAGTTCATTATTTTCTGTAATGTACTGATAAACATTAGACTTTCATATATTTTAGATTCATTACACACAACAGAAGTAGTTCACGCCTTTTATTGTTTTAATATTGATAATTTTGGCAAAAAAGTAAAGAAAAACCAAAAAAAAAATACCTATCTCAAAAAATTAGCATATTTCATCTGACCAATAAAAATGCTTTTAATACAAAAAAGTCAACCTTCAAATAATTATGTTCAGTTACGCACTCAATACTTGGTCGGGAATCCTTTTGCAGAAATGACTGCTTCAATGCGGCGTGGCATGGAGGCAATCAGCCTGTGGCACTGCTGAGGTGTTACGGAGGCCCAGGATGCTTCGTTAGCGGCCTTAAGCTCATCCACAGTGTTGGGTCTGGTGTCTTCAAGTGTTGGCCCTTCTCCACAATCTTCCTCAGGGTCCGGTCACCTCTTCTGGTTGTGCAGTGTTTTCTGCCACACTTTTTCCTTCCCACAGACGTCCCACTGAGGTGCCTTGATAGAGCACTCTGGGAACAGCCTATTCGCTCAGAGATTTCTTTCTGTGTCTTACCCTCTTGCTTGAGGGGGTCAATGATGGCCTTCTGGACAGCAGTCAGGTCGGCAGTCTTACCCATGATTGTGGTTTTGAGTAATGAACCAGGCTGGGAGTTTTTAAAAGCCTCAGGAATCTTTTGCAGGTGTTTAGAGTTAATTGGTTGATTCAGATGATTAGGTTAATAGCTCATTTAGACTACCTGAACATGATATGCTAATTTTTTGAGATAGGGATTTTGGGTTTTCATGAGCTGTATGCCAAAATCATCAGAATTAAAACAATAAAAGACCTGAAATATTTCAGTTGGTGTGCAATGAGTCTAAAAGAGATGAAAGTTTAATTTTTATAAGTACATTACAGAAAATAATGAACTTTATCACAATATACTATTTTTTTTCCGAAGGACTTGTATAGGGTCAATTTGGAGTAACCAATTAACCTTAAGTGCACGTCTTTGGACTGTGGAAGGAAACTGGAGTGCCCAGAGGAAAACTGTATACAGTCATGCTCGAACCCAGAACTTCTTGCTATGAGGCAGATACTATGACAACCAATTGCTTTTTTTTTACATTTACATTTTACATTTATAGCATTTGGCAGATACTCTTATCCAGAGCTACTTACAATTATCTTTTTTTAATACTACAGAGCAATTGAGTGGGGCCGGTGGTGTAGTGGTTAGGGTGCTATGCTCATGATCGGGAGCTTGTGAGTTCAAATCCCCACTGAGACCCTCACTGTGTTAAGACCCCTGGGCAAGGACTTAACCACAAGTGTGCCTCTGTTCACCCAGCAGTATAAATGGGTACCAGTAAAAATCTACTCGGAAGGTAACCTGCGATGGAACAGTGTCCCATCCAGGAGGATTTGAACTCCTAGTTGCTTCATGCTACAGAAACCGGGGATAAGCACCGGCCTGATGAGCCGCTATGGCTTGGGTGTTAAAAGCCCACGGACTTTATCTTGCAGAGCAATTGAGGGTTAGGGGCCTTGCTCAAGAGCCCAACAGTAGTGACAGTGGGGATTGAACCACCGACCTTCGGATGAGTAACCCATTGCCTTCACCACTAAATCACCACTGCACTTTGTATGGTAGGATATGATGTATGGTTTATTTTATTTTATTTTTTTACAGTTACATTATAAAATAAAATACATGTCATGTGGCAAAATTTGCATTCACTGAACAGATAAGAAGTGTTAAATATTTTATTTAACATTATAACACTATTTCTGTGCCCAGCTGCCTGCTTTTGAAAAGAGTGAATATGCAAAAGTGTTGTCAATCATGTTCCTATAGGTTCTTTCAGGATAGAACAATGGAACAGCTTGAGTAAAAATGAATTGTGTGTGTGTGTTGGATTATGGTCTTTTCCCACCTTTCCTTGCTGAATGTTCCCGTTGAATGGAACTGTATTTAAATCAGCTGAACAAATATCTGTATTCACTGGGCTTAAATGCCAGGTCCCTCATTCAGCTTGTTAGCGTTGAAAAGAACTCAAAAATTGGCAAAAACCCTGCTTCCTTGATAGATTTGCAATGCATCAAGGCAATCTGGAACAAATGTTCTTTTTAAAATTGTGTATACGCATGTGTCTTGAATGCGGTTGATAGCTGTGAACGTGCTATGAGCTGTTTCGAATGAAACTTGGCGGTGCAGAAATTAGCTCGGCACATGTGTGGCTCAAACCAGAGGCCTGAAGGATAACAAGTTCGTTTTTGTGTGATGGAGCTCATCATGAAACTAGTACTACAACTTGATTCTGAGTGATTTGTGTGAAGAACATGTTAGGACATGGCAGCCAAGCTGATCTAGAACGTGCCATTTGGTATGAGAAATAAAAATGGATTGGGTCTTGTTTAGCAAATTTACATTTGGAGGATTTGTCTGACTTGGCTGGATTTTTAATAATGTTGGCAGTGGACACGTACTTATTATTTCTTCGTGAAACACCAAATAGAACATGATTATAGCTATATTATTTGTACGTGTTCTGCTATCATTCTGTACATCTGTACTACATGACCACTCAATTGGATGAATCATTAAAATCCAATTGTCTATAAAGGGACAATAGTTCTTGATATTTAATGAGCTTTAATTAAGAACATTTCATTTATCAGGCTCTTTTGAATTACTATAAACCAGATTGCCAGATGACCAGACCCCAGTTAGCTTTGTCCTGGAATCATTTGGCTATGTGTGCTTGTGATCATTTTCACCACCACATGTAACAACTGTGTGGTCAAGGCGTAAAGATGGTTTCATTTAGCCTGCTTTTGTAACTGATTAATCTTCATCGGGTCCGTATCAGCATTGAGGCTTAATGAGTGTGCACTCAGAGCTCATACGTTCCGAAAACGCTCGCCATCCCATATCTAACCAGATTCAAAGCAATGCGGACTGAATTTCTGTTAAGGCCATAATGAAACCATCTGTTTGCTTGTGCTGATTTTAACCATTTCCTCTCCGTGTGCCATTTGTCATGTAAGGAGCGTTTTTCGAAGAGAGGCCTAAAGTCGGAGGAGCGGTGCAGTGCTTTCTCCACCCACCCGCTCTGGACTTCTTAGTAAACCATTTTTATTAGATATTTTATTAGAAGCTGTTACAATGGTTAGTGACCACGCAGAGGTAGGCTATGTATTAATCTTTATCCTTTACATTACACTCCAAGGCCTAGGATTGTGTGATGACTCATAAGCTGGGCTCCAGTATGCCGGAGCAGAGGTGGAAGTGTTTTTTACATTATATATCTGCACAGCAAACACAACACACAGTACTGCTTTGTAGTTTGGCAACCCCCCCCACCTCCCTTTGCCAATATATATGATGAATTCTGCAGCAAACAGTATCTTTTATATTAAAAGACTTCTCAAATTAACTCACCACCTTTAACGTCTTGAGATCCAACTGTCCTCACATGAGGACATCATATTTTCTCTCAAGTACATTGTGTGTATGTTCTTGGAAGATATTCATTCATTATATATATGATATGAAGTAATGATACTTTTGGGTATTACTCTTATGCCAAACAACTTCCTGTTTTAAGACATTAATCAAGTTCTGTAGTTATCAGGCGGTAAAGTACCTTTAAAGCAGTATGGAGAAATGAAAAGATACACAACATTAGGTTTTGGTTCTTATGAGGTTATGTTTCCATTGTAGTTACATTAAATACAAGTACTGAAAAAGAAATGATGCACCAAATTATAGCAAAAATATGCAATTCTGATATTTACAAATTTACAAATGTACAAAGTAATCTACGGCTGAAGACGCTGTAAGCCTCCTCAACCGAGAATTAAAAAGGTCGAGCTACCATTTGAATTAATTTCTCGGTTCATAACTTGTTCTCATACAAACTGCATCTCCAACATACAGAAAGAGCGCTCAAAGGAGTGCCAAGCCCAGCAATCCACCATATGATTAGCCATGCTGTCTCACAATGTTAAAGAATCCTTTAAAAAATCCTTCATGTAGAATTTGACTCGGAAATCTATTTACAACTTCCTTATCCAAAGCCTCAGCTGTGGTAGAAATATCATAAAAACCTGTTCATACCTTTTTGTCGAACAACAGTTTGGTTTCATGCCAAGAAAGAGCACCACAGATGCAATGTTTGCTTTGAGGATGTTAATAGAGAAGTACAGAGAAGGTCAGAGGGAACTGCATTGTGCCTTTGTGGCTCTGGAGAAAGCATATGACAGGGTGCCAAGAGAAGAACTGTGGTATTGCATGAGGAAGTCTGGAGTGGCAGAGAAGCATGTTAGAGTGGTGCAGGACATGTATGAGAGATGCAAGACAGTGGTGAGGTGTGCTGTCGGCGTGACCGACAAATTCAAGGTGGAGGTGGGACTGCATCAAGGGTCAGCTCTGAGCCCCTTCTTGTTTGCTATGGTGATGGACAGGCTGACAGACAAGGTTAGGCAAGAATCTCCATGGACTATGATGTTTGCAGATGACATTGTGATCTGTAGTGAGAGTAGAGAACAAGTGGAGGAAAATCTAGAGAGGTGGAGGTATGCCCTGGAAAGGAGAGGAATGAAGGTTAGCCTCAGAAAATCGGAATACATGTGTGTGAATGAGAAGGACCCAGGAGGAACGGTGATGTTACAGGGAGCAGAGATAACAAAGGTGGAGGATTTTCAGTACTTAGGCTCAACAATGCAGAGCAATGGAGAGTGTGAAAAAGAGGTGAAGGAGCATGTGCAGGCAGGCTGGAATGGTTGGAGAAAAGTGTCCGGTGTGATGTGCGATAGGAGAGTGTCAGCAAGAATGAAAGGAAAAGTGTACAAGACGGTGGTGAGGCCAGCGATGTTGTATGGCTTAGAAACAGTGGCGCTGAGGAAAAGGCAGGAGGCAGAGCTGGAGGTAGCAGAGATGAAAATGTTGAGGTTCTCTCTGGGAGTAACAAGGATGGATAGGATCAGAAATGAGTACATCAGAGGGACCGCCCATGTAAGATGTTTTGGAGACAAAGTCAGAGAGGCTAGATTGAGATGATTTGGACATGTACAGAGGAGAGGTAGTGAGTATATTGGCAGTAGGATGCTGAGGTTGGAACTACCAGGCAGAAGGCCCAGAGGAAGACCAAAGAAGAGATTTATGGATGTGGTGAAGGAAGACATGAAGGTCGTTGGAGTCAGAAAAGAAGATGCAGAGGACAGGGTGAGATGGAGGCGGATGATTTGCTGTGGCGACCCCTGAAGGGAGCAGCCGAAAGGAAAAGAAAAAGAAGAAGATGCTATCTATCACAGAAATCTAATCAAAGGCAAAACTCTTTGTCAAAGGTAATAGTTTCATTAACAATTAACTATTCAATAAAAATGCTTTGTGGTGTATCACATCGATATAAAAAATAATGAAAAACTCAGTGTTTAAATATATTATTCCAAATTATTTATTAAGATTTTCTTAATTTTATTTACATATATATTTGTTGTTGGCCCCGTCGATCTCGAAAGATCATTGGGGGGGAGGTTGTTGGGTTGGGAGCTGATATTGATACTAGGAGCACTGCTGACATCCTGGCCCATGACCTCGGTCTTGTTAAGGCTGATGGTGAGATCAAATTCGGAGCAGGCATCAGCAAAACAGTTGATAAGACGCTGGAGCACTTCCTCGGTGTGGGCAACAAGACCAGCATCATCAGCAAAGAGCAGCTCCCTGATGAGAACGCTCCGCACCTTGGTCATTGCTCTGAGGCTCCTGGTATGGAGGAAGACGCCGTCTTCAGAGTCCCGGAAGGTGTACCATAGGAGCAGGGAGATGATGCCAAAAAGGGTTGGAGTGAGGACACAACCCTGCTTCACACCATTCTTGATCGGAAAAGGGTCTGAGGATGATCCATCAAACTGGACGATGCCATTCATGTCCTGGTCGAATGACTTGATCATCCTCAAATGCTTGGGGAGGGACATCCAGTTCGCTGGAGGAGGGCCAACAGTCCATTCCTGCTGACCAAGTCAAAAGCCTTGGTCAGGTCGATGAAGGCCAAATAGAGGGGTTGTCTCTGCTCCCGGCACTTCTCTTGCAGCTGCCTCACAGAGAAGACCATATCTATGGTTGACCTGGCTGCCCTGAATCCACACTGCGCCTCTGGATATAGGGAACCCTTACTTTCCGTGGTTAATTGGGACCGAGATCCCCACGCGACCACCGAAATCCACGAAGTAGGATCACCCCCCCAACCCCTCCTGACTGCCGTATACGTACATGTATATGTATATAATATCAATAAATACATATTCAATGCTATAAATGGTTTTAAAAGCAATTAAACATTAAAAAATAATGCATAAGATGTTAAGATGTAAATAAAAAATAAATACACACATGTACAGGCGCTTGCACGCATGCAGATGCGTGAGCACGCACTCAGATGCGCACCTCACAAAAATGTAAGTAGTTTTGATGGGAGGTTTTGGATTGTTTTTTGTTTTGTTTGTTTAGGGTTTTTATTTTTTATTTATTTATTTTTTCCATAATTGGCCTTGTGTTTGCAGCAGTTTCCTTAAATTTTTCCACTATTCTTCCTTAATTTCCTTATTTTTTTAATTCGATGAATATTTTTGTAAAAAACAAAAAACACAATGCACTGAAGCCACAAGAATTGGAGCACAAAGTAGCGAAGGATCCATGTATGTGTGTATATATAAAAGGATAGAACAGCGCAATAACTGGCACCGCATGGTGGCGACGAGCGCATTGAGCGTACGCGTGTATGGAGTATACGCTATACAAGCATCCATAATAATAAATAATAATAATAATAATAAATAATATGTTTGTGTGTGTGTATATATATGTGTGTGTGTATATATATATATATATATATATATATATATATATATATATATATATATATCTCCAAGTACTATATCTTATCTCATATTTAATCTGTAAGTAATATAACTGTTTCACAATAGTTATAAATATTATTTTTATTTCCTTTCCTTTGGTTACTTTCTTTGCTTTCAGCTTCAATGACATGAGCCTTGAAGAATTATCAGATTATTTTTTTCATCTTTTCATTTCAAAATAAATTCACATTTGTGGCCTTATAAAGGGGAGAAAGTCGATGTAACAATTTTTTTTTTTTTTTTTGCACTGTTGTTGTTTTTCTAAAAAGTGTAAGAACCAATAGTGTTTACATCCCAGACTACATTTTCATCTTTGTGCTCTTTGCATATTCTCCATTTCTCTACCATCATATGTTCTTTTATATATTCATATTTGCTCCTAACATTCAAATAACATAGACAGTGCATTAAATCAGATCTAAAATGTAGTTGTAGAGACCTGAAAAGAACCATGAGGTGTTTCTTATCCTCATGGCCGAGCCTGTAATTCCGATGACAGGGATTCCTGATGCTTTTAAGTTCTAGTGTGGTAAATGACCACCAAGCAAGAGTATGATTAGAAGCTCTTACAAGTTGATGAGGCTAAACCCACAAAGCCAGCATGTGCAAAGCAGATTAATGTAATACGCGATAGTTGTGTGTAATGGAGGAATACTGCTCCTGAATGTTGGCGATAGCAGGAGTCATGTTTAGTTCTTTAATAGTATATTATTATAAGGTTGGACATGAATCAGTCATAATTAGGTATGGAAGATTCATTAAAGAGGCACCCTAAAATGGATAGGTAAGTTCTCACTTCCTGTCTGTAAGTATTCAATCATCTGACACAAATTAAGTGAAGAGTGAAACGTTATATAATTCTCTTTGTTCGTTGGACTGCTTATGAAGTGGAACTTGGTCAAATTTCTATCATAGGCTCATTTAGTTTGTAAAGGAAAAGGTCTTAAATTTATGACATTAAAATGAGGTACGAGTTATTCAGCTTGGAAAACATTTTGACAAAGGATTAGCTGGCGCCTATGTTAACATGACAGCAAAGCTTTAGGTACATGTTTTTAAATGCAAATCAGTGGGTACAGGGAAAAACAGATTATGTTATTAAAATATTTCTCATGTGTAAATGTATGACAGCTGTGGGACTCATTTACAGGGCACCTTCTAACACATACATGAAGAGTTTGTAATGAGGGCTGAACAGCAAGTACAGGATGTGTAATTGATACATTTGGCTCAATTTAATCAGAGGTGACAGAGGATTTCCAAAAAAAGAGAGTTAAGTAAATTGTCATGCTGTGTGGAATTTCCCTTGACGTTCAACAGACCAAAATAATATTTTCCATAAGATTCTGTTCGCCCAAGCACCCTCAGGAAAAATATTCCAAGTACTGTAAGTGCAGATTTTTTTAGAAATCACTCTATTATTTAAAGTTGCCATCTGCCTGGCTATTGAAAGCTCAATCCCCCCCCCCCCCCCCTTTTCCTTCTCATACCTCAGACTTCTTCAGGGAATCCTTTCTTTTAGGACAATCCAGCAGAGTAATTTGTTTGCAAATCGTGGCCGAAGCTGTGATTTTTTTGATGGATGTCATACATTTTCCAACGAAAGGAATTTGAATGACATTTCATCAACAACGCTTGAATTGATTTGCCGTAACAAATTTTAGGGTGGAAAACTAGACAGCAGTGTTCAGTGATAATTAGGATGCAGTAAGTATCAAATTTGTTTGGCGTAGGTGATAGAATAGCAGAGAGTTCGTTTCAAGGCAGAGCACTGTATTGAATTTCTTTTATTATATTCCAGGCGTTAAACATCGCCTCTCCTCTCAGCTGTACAAACAGATAGTAAATTTGAGCTTGAACACAGCTCGAAGATAAATCATTATTGAACAAGTTGGTCAGTACAAAGATTGGGGAGCGCCACAGGAAACGCCTTTTGTCATGCACTTTATAAAATTGTGCTTATCTTGCACAGCTTCGGTCTCTCAGGTCCTTAACAGTGCTTAAATATAGTTGCCTTGTGAGTTCTAAGTTTTAGGAGAGATATATTTTTGCCTTTGGTAGTACAGAGTGTGCCTAAAGTAGGTATACGCTTTACATTTTATTTTACATATATTTATTACAATTACATTTGATAACACTGTTTAATTTCAAAATGTCCTCGTTCAACATTACAACGTCCCTTGAACCTCGCCATCGAGAGCACAATATCTGTAAAAAACAAAATTAAAAGTCATGACAGTTGTATGTCTACTTTTGGCCCACTCTGTAGATTAGATTTCAGGAGAACACTGATTTTACCACTTTTAAATTATTTGCAGTTGCCGTAACATTGCAGGAAAAAGTCCACGTGGAAGAAGGTCGAATGTAAAATACAGTTTAAACATCTGCTTGAGGTACGAGGATTTATGAGGAACTTTGGCCTTCTTATGCTAGTGGTCATCTATCCAAAGCAAGCAGCTCTCGCCAAATCCTGTTTATCCTGTGCGTTCATGCAAGAGTGAAAGAAAGAGCAAAGGGAGCAAGAATCTGAGTATCATCATTCATCCCAACACACAAAATAATACATTTGTGACTATAAATGTACTTTACAATCGGCCATAAACGCGTCTGAGACTTGAGGGAAGAGCTGCAACTACAGTCATCACCAAACTGCCCTATCCCTTGTGCTCTCTCTCTCTCTCTCTCTCTCTCTCTCTCTCTCTCTCTCTCCAAACTACCTACCTACCTATCTATCTATCTGCCACCACACGTTTTCTATAATTAGGAAAACAAATGTCTCTAGTATCACTTCCATCTATGAATCATTTTACATTTTTTGTGGAATGTCTGCACATCTTGCAGAGCTCTTGCCAGCTCTTTACTTTCATGAACTGTTAGACCAGATTAAAACAAATGAAGTTATCCAGTCCAAGTGTTTCTGATGCATCTGCCAGCGTACAGCTGAATGGAACATATTAGAAATGCCAAAGCATTTGCTGAATAAATTGTTTGAAAGATTATTACAAGAGGGAAAGGGTCAGATGAATCTGTCTTGCCAGTAAGCATCCTCTCACACTAATGCGTCATTTATACTCCTGTAAACACATTCAGAGATAGTTCATAGATCCTCCGGATCCAGTGACAAGCAGTTTACCCCCAGCAGGGACTGTAATACTCTGCGGAGGGTCCGTATTAGGAAAGAGTTTTATTTCTATCAGGTTTCATTTTAAGGCTGCCACATGTAGCGTGTTTGCAGTACATGAAGTGTCAATGCATTCCTCGTTTCATGAGAATCATAAACACTGTAATGCTGGGATAGTTCTCACTGTAATCGCATACTTGCTCGTTACCGTTTAATTGGATTGGTTTCAAATTGTCTACTGAACACAAACTCAAATCCATATAAAGCTGCTTACATTATAATGCTGCAGCCAGTAATAATGCTTTTAATTTGCACATCACTTGCTTTAAAGTAGCATGTGCTCTACAAATGGTAAAAAAAAAATATATATATATATATATATATATATATATATACACAGAGTGAAATTAGATCTGCACAGTGGTGTCATGGTTAACACGTTCACCTCACAGCAAGAAGGTTTGAGTTTGAGTCCCTGACTCAGGTCTTTCTGTGTGGAGTTTGAATCGTGCTCATATGGGTTTTCTTGAGGTACCTGGTTTCCTTCCACAGTCCAAAGACATGCATATTAGACTAATTGGTTGTTTCAAATTGCTCTAGGTGTGGTTGTAAGCTTGAATGGTTGTATGTGTATTATTCTGCGATGTTCAAGTGATCTTTTCTGAGTGTACCCACCCTTCATCCAGTGGCATCTCAGATAGGCGTCAGTTTCCCACAACCGTAAAAGTAGGATTAAGTGGTTTGGCAAATGAAATGCAGAGAGAATAAAATTTTCCAGCAAAAATTTAAGTGAAGACAAAAATACAATGGAGGAAGGGTGGTGTCGTAGTTTAGTAAAAAGGTCCTGGGTTTGAGTTTCTGCATGTAGTTTGCATGCTTTCCCCATGCTTGCATGGGTGTCCTCTGTGTGTCCTCTATGCTGTCATCTGTGCTCTGGTTTCCTCCCATAATCCAAATACAGTATTTGCACATAACATGAACCGGCTGTTTCAATTTTCCCCTAGGTGTGACTGTGAGTGGTTGTGTGGGTATTGGTCCTAAAGTAGTCTGGTGAGATGTTCAGGATGTACCTCACCTTCGTACAGTGTTGGCTGAGATAGGCTCCAGTCTTCCTATAGTGACTGAAGCTATACACTTTAGATGAGGAGTGTTTTACATGTACATATACTGTACATTTTAACATGTAATAACCTGTAAAACTATGAGCAACTGTCTACAGATCAGCAGCCTTACATTAAAAAAAAATACAACAACAGCAGCAGCAACCAATAAACCAACCTTAGGATCAGAATCTTAGCGGAATTGTAGTCTGTATTGTTTTCCCTTGTTTGAGGCATCTTCCGAGGTTTTGAGCATGGTTTCTCAAGGGGGTATGATGCAAGGCCCATTTTCGGGTACGGGCACTGATGAGAAACCAGGGATTTTTTTTTTTTTTTTTTTAATCCAGCCTAAATTGCACCATCTCAACTTTTGTTTTTGGAATGTGTTGCATGCCTGAAGCACAGTAATGGCTGTGTACTGACAAATGAAATTAATTTGACCAGAAAAGATGAAATACTCTGGTTCATACTGTTTGCAGTGAAAATTTTCAAAATCGTTGCTATCTGTTTATTTTTTATTTATTTTTTTTATTTGCTTTTTCCATACCATGTAATCTTTTCTGATTTAGGGTTGTACTTTAATTTTCGCATTTCTTTCAGAAAGAATTTTAAATCCACAAATTCTTATTATAGTTATATATAGTTATATCTATAGTTATATCCTGTGAACTATATAAAGAATATTGAAATTACTGTCTAATAATTTGATACCAATGTGTAATAATGAAGGCCTGCTTAACTCTCACAAATGAGCCTTAATTAAGAATATTTCATTTTAAAACGGTTGTAAAGGAAAAGCCTGATCTATTTTGGTGATACATAGGTTATTTTAATGCTCTCAAAGCATAGTGTGTGTGTATGTGTGTATGTGTGTGTGTGTGTGTGTGTATGTGTGTGTGTATATATGTGTGTGTGTTTCTATTGCTACTGGATGGGGGTAACCCCATTTACGCACCTCCTCAGCACCTGTGTTTACATTGGGGCCTCGGCCTCCATGACCTAGCAACTTGTGCCGAAGATGAAGTGGGTTCCCAGTCTTCAAATATGTGCTACCCCTGCACTTTCACCACTACACGATTCCTCTAAGACTTCCATTATAAGCATTGGCCAGAGCAGGGTATAAATTACATTCCTCCCTCAAATTTAAGTTTATTTTAACATGCAAGGGGGTAAAAAGGAGGAGAGTCTGTGTAATACTACTACAGTGTAAGGATATCGAGTAAGAATTTTATGATTGATTCTAGATTTTATTAGCAGACTAAGCAAAGCTCTATGAAGGTGTAAGACATTCAGTTCTGCTTTGAATTGCAAGTACACGTGCAGACATGGGTTCTGCAAGTATAACTGTTGTAAAGGTCAAAACAGGAAACTGGAAAAAACTAGGGGAAAAAGTGAGATCTAGACAGTCAAAAACTCGAAATCCCAAAATTATGAGAAACACAAGAAACTAAGGAGACTTGGCTCAATGTAACAACAAACAGACACAAACAAATGAGAAGTCTTTACATTGAAGTAGCAAGACCGGTCATTAACTGGTAATGAAAATTAATATAATGTGATCTTTGTGTAGTGGTAATATGATCATCTAAATGGATCAGAGATTTTTTTGAACACTGCTTCTCCTCACTGTGCAATCATTTCCCTCTATGACACTCCAAGTTTCATAGTTTAAGGTTTAAACCTTTTTCTTTAAGTCTGATGTTTAATAGCTGTAAAACGTTATCTGATTTGTATACTGCCTGTTTAGATTGTCTTCATGCAGTATGAGAATGGTCAGCCATCTCTGTAAATATGTACTTGTGTATGTTTATAGGTTGGCAGTTTCATTCATCTAAAAAGAAGTGGATGTGATCCTCTCTCAATTTCATCACAGCCATTAATAGACAAATAAATTAGATATACTGTTATTTTGAAAATAGAAATGTGGCCAACATCTGTCGAAGATGTTTTGTGCATGACTGTAGCAAAACGTTACATTACACAAAAATAGTTCATCTGAGACATCTCACTCTTGTGTGCAAAAACAAAGCATTTTCCTCACAACAATTTTGGAATTCAAAACATCTGGAACACCGACTGCTTGAGCTAAGGACTTTTGACAGGACCAATATATTTCATGACAGGGGTTGAATACCGATATTAAAGTGTAACACACACTATTGGAGTTAGTTTACAGCTGGAACTTCTCACTTTGCAGGAATGAAAAGCATCTATTCATTCAGAATCATGGTGACGTTTGTCGTGTGAGACTTCATGGTTTCTCTCTATTTATGCCATTTACATTTTTTGCACCAATAATGTACATTTTTATGCTTCCCCATTATTGTGATAATGGCACCAGAGAGTATGTACAGCAAAAACACCATCTGAAATCTATTAAGAGAAAGAATTTCTTTTATTACCCTTAACTGTGATTAATTACTTCCTTTATGTTTCCCTATTTTGAAAAGTGACGATGTGCATATATATATGTGCATATATATATGTGTGTGTGTTTGTTTGTTTCTTTTTTTTAAACAAGGACAGACGGATACTGAAGACACATATACATGTCTTGTAACCTCAGTCTTTGATTTGACATCATGCAACTGAGTGGCATGTCTTATATCCAAAACACCCTTAAGTCAAATGTAAATAATAAGACCCATGGTGTACCTCATATTTCAAAGCCACTTAGGTTTGTCCTCTAAGGACCATTTATCATATCCCAATAAAAATAGTGATGGATTCAGATGCTCAGAGACCACATGACCACGGAGCAGAGTCCAACAGAAACCTGTAATCCCTTCTATTTGCAATATGAAACCTATATAGGTTATATAAGTATATATGTTTTCATATTTATTATTATATTTTAAAGTTTCCTTACCCAGTGTGCTAAACCACTTGTACAGAACTATTCATATTGGTGAATGGAGTCATACTCAAACACAGAAACACAAACAGTGATCTTCATTTCTGTCTTCACCACACATACAGTAGCTGTCAGAAAGTTAGAAGCTTTAAAGGTATGCCGGATTCATGGAGTAGTGTGGTAAATTTTGTTGGACAGAAATAATGTTTTCTCAGACGCTTCCCTCCCACCCACTGAATATGTTTGCGGCCACTGGCAAGCAAATAAATGTGTACTTTCCAATTTGCTATGTAAAATTGTAATTAAGACACATCTGTTTGACACTTATCCAGGAATCCAAACACTACACAAATGTCAGAATGTTTAGTTTCATCACAAGTACAACCCTTGGCAAAGATTATGGAATCGACACACTTGGAGGATCCTTACCCAGTTATATATATATATATATATATATATATATATATATATATATATATATATACACATACATACATACATACATACAGTCGGCCCCCGACTTACGAAACCCCGAGAGAGGTACAAAAATCCCGGGTAAGAAAAACATTTTCCTAAGTTTTCGTCCCCGGGATACAAAAACAACCTCCTCTTACGAAAACCGCCATTCAAAATTTCACACGATGCACGAATTGCTCTCTCATTGGCTGTCTCCCAATATCCCGCCCGCGGGCCTCCCATTGGCTAGGAGGGATGACGCAACGGAACATGATGCATACTTCCTGTTTGTCACACACGTAAAGGAGAGTTGACTGTTGGCTTGTTTTGAGATTGATCATGCAACGTTATACAGTATTTCATTATCGCTGAAACACCTCTACAATCGGGACGATATTGAACCAGAAGGAGACCTTAAAGCAGAAATACAGTGAGGACCTCTGATCTTTCAAACAGATACTGTAATTCTGCTTTAAATAAAACATCCTGTGTGTGTGTGAGAGAGAGAGAGGGAGAGAGAGAGTGTGTGCGCGTATGTGAGAAAGAGAGAGAGCGATAGAGAGAGAGAGACTGTTAAATTAGTTAGACTTCGAGCGTAAATGGTCAAGAAATTAAGCATTCATCAGAGATAACGAAGCCATGCTGCTCTGGCGGGCTTTGGAGAGGGGTGTGGCTCATCACCTCTGTCCCCTTTTTATTGTGTCATGTTAGGAGTTCAATATTAACAGCGACAGAAGGAGGCTTAACTCTTTAGTTTTTAGTTTAGTTTTTTAAGTTGTTTGATTCAGTAAATGATTAATAAATGTGGTGCATGTGAGCTCATCTGGAATTCCAATCCTTCAAGTAATCAAATTAAAGTTGAGTTTGGACCGCTGATCTGTCAAGCAGGAAATGCGCTTTGAATTCTACATCTTGTGAGCTGGCCCACAGCACTACAATAAACATTGAATGTGTATACAATACACACTTAATGCGTACTTGTGTGTGTGTGTGTGTGTGTGTGTGAGAGAGAGAGAGAGAGATAGAGAACAGGGGTGTGTGTGTGTGTGTGTGTGTGTGTGTTAATTAAAATGTTTAATAATGGTTTAATTAATAAATATGTTAATAAAATTGTTTAATATGTTAATAAAATGTTTAAATGGTTTAATAAATAAACCTCTTTTACTTTTAACACCTATTTCATACAAAATTGGTGTACTTTTATCATTTTTAAAGGGTTTATGGGGTAGTCTTGGGAGCCTTGGAACGAATCAGGCGTTTAACATGTAAAATGCGACCCCTACTGACGAAAATCCCGTGTTACGAAAAAGGCGCTGGATTAATTTCATAAGTAGGGGGCCAACTGTGTGTGTGTGTGTGTGTGTGTGTGTGTGTGTGTATATATATATATATATATATATATATATATATATATATATATATATATATATATATATATATATATATATATATATAAAAATGTATGTATATATATATATATATATATATAAAATGTATTTATTTATAATATATACAGCCATGGGGGGCCCACAAGCCAGTGTTCATCCTCACGCCGGTCCCAAGCCCGGATAAAATGCAGAGGGTTTTGCCAAGAAGGGCATTCAAAATGAAACGTGCCAAATTTCATGCAAATCATCAATACGACTTTCATACCGGATTGGTCGAGGCCCGGGTTAAACATCGACCGTCATCAGTGCTGTTAATCAACAGGGTGCTGGTGGAATCTGGGCTAGTGTTGGTCAAAGAAGGAGAGGTGGGAGGCGTGTCCGTAGGCAGAGAGAGAAGAGGAAAGGCATGAGTCTAGGACTGAGAGTAGGGACTTTGAATGTTGGAACTATGCCAGGAAAAGGTAGAGAGCTCGCTGACATGATGCAGAGGAGGAAGGTGGACATACTGTGTGTTCGGGAGACCAGGTGGAAAGGTAGCAAGGCTAGAAGCTTAGAAGCAGGGTTTCAGCTGTTTTATCATGGTGTGGATGGGAAGAGAAATGGAGTAGGAGTCATCTTGAAGGAGGGATTTGTCAGGAATGTTCTAGAAGTGAAAAGAGTGTCAGACAGCGTGATGAGTCTGAAGTTTGAACATCACGCCTTTAATTTCTATGTTGTTAGTGCTATACCCCACAGGCAGGATATGAGCTAGAAGAGGAGGAGAGATTCTGGAGTGAGTTAGATGAAGTGATGCAGAGAACCCCCAGAGGTAAAAGAGTGGTCATTGGGGCAGACTTCAATGGACATTTTGGTGCAGGCAACAGAGGGGACGAGGAAGTGATGGGCAGGTTTGGTGTCCAGGACAGGAACGCAGAGGGACAGATTTTGATTGATTTGGCAAAAAGGATGGAAATGGCTGTGGTGAATACTTTCTTCCAGAAGAGACAGGAGCATAGGGTGACTTATAAAAGTGGAGGTAGGAGCACACAGGTAGACTACATCTTGTGTAGGCGATGTAATTTGAAGGAAATCAGTGACTGCAAAGTAGTAGCAGGTGAGAGTGTTATCAAACAGCATAGGATGGTGGTGTGCAGGATGACGCTGATGGTGAGGGAAGGTGAAGAAGGCAAAGGCAGAGCAGAAGACAAAGTGGTGGAAGCTGTGAAAGGAAGAGTGTCGTGTTGTCTTCAAGGAGGAGTTGAAATAGGCTTTGGGTGGTCAGGAAGTGCTTCCAGATGACTGGACAACTCCAGCTAATGTAATCAGGAAGACAGGTAGGAGAATACTTGGTGTGTCATCTGGAAGGAGAGGAGATGGACATGGTGAAGGAGGACATGAAGGTAGTTGGTGTAAGAGAAGAAGATGCAAAGGATAGGGTGAGATGGAAGCAGATGATTCGCTGTGGCGACTCCTGAAGGGAACAGCCGAAAGGAAAAGAAGATATATATATATATATATATATATATAATAAAATATAACTGAACTGGGAAGAAGGAGGGGCACGCTCAGTCTATCGTTTGTGAACAATGGACGCAGCATCATTACGTCATTATGTCATTACGTCATCAGCATACTGCATAGGTACGTCTAAACTCAAAATTTGACCTTTTTTTTTTTTTTTTTGAAAAAAAAAAACAAAACATAAAAGCGAACAAACGGACGAACACAAGTCGGGGAGCATCTGTAATTAATATACAGTTAAAAGAAAGTGATTACAGACGGTTTGTTTAAAATATGGCTGCAACTTGAGAGATGTCATTGAAGCACTGGAAATAATCATAAAACCCCTTTTTAAAAAGGAAATCCAACAAAGGAGTGGAGCAAAAAAAGTTGTTCTCAGCAAGTTTAGTCTAAAATCTGTAGGAGTATAAAGTCAACATGTGACAATAGGAAGCTTGTTAGAATAAAAAAAATTAAAGTGCAAACAAAAATTGAATGAATGCAGAGAGAATTCAGTATTTTTGAGGGAAATGTACAGAGCTGACTGAAAGAAAAGGGATTTGCATATACAAAAACAAACAAACAAAAAAACCCAGCAGCATTTATACCTCAATATAAAAAAAGCTAATGATTAACGAAAAGTGATATTGAGTAATGAATTACAAATCCTCATTGGGCATGGAGCATTCCCTGTAATTTCCCCAGACAAGTGATCCCTCGCTACTTCGTACTTCAGTTTCTGCGGCTTCAGTGCATTGCAGGTTTTTCAAAAATATTATTTGAAAAATTAAAAAATAAGGAAAAATGGGCAAAAAGTTAAGGAAGATGCCGCAAAACAAGGCCAAATATGCAAAATAAAACCTCCAAACAAGGTTCAGCGATCCAGCACCCTATACCACTAGACCACCACTGCCCCAGCTATTAATTAATTATATATAAGGAGGCTTTGGGCCTCCTCTATCTGACCGTGTAAAAATCTCATGTTTCATTTTTTGACCTAAGAGCCTACTTTCGGTGGAGTGGCTCACAATTACTCCAAGAGCACGGCACAAACTAAATGGAAAAGTCACAAAGGATCCAAAAACCACTTATAAACAACCACAAGCCTCACTTGCCTCAGTTAATGTTCATGACTGTACCATAAGAAAGCCACGAGGCAAAAATGGCATCCATGGAAGAGTTCCAAGGCAAAAGCCACTGTTGACAAAAAATAATATCAAGGCATGATTCACTTTTGCCAAGAATCATCTTGATCATCCCCAAATCTTTTGAGAAAATGTCCTCTGGACTGATGAAACTAAAGTTGAACTTTTTGGGAGTAATGCATCCCGTTACATCTGGCACAAAAGGAACACTACATTTGATAAAAAGAAGATTGTGCCAACAGTGAAACGTGATGGTGGAAGTGTGATGATCTGGGCCTGCTTTGCTGCTTCAGGATCTGGGTGACTTGTCATGATTGATGGAACCATGAATTCTGCTCACGAGCAAGAAATTCTGGCAAAGAATGTTCGTCTATCAGTTCGAGATCTCAAGCTAAAGCACACCTGGTTTCTGTAGCAAGACAATGATCCAAAGCACAGCAGCAAGTCTACTTCTGAATGGCTAAAACAAAGAACAAAATGAGGGTTTTGGATTAGCCTAGTCAAAGTCTCGACCTAAACCCTATTGAGATGCTGTTGCATGACCTTAAAAGGCTGTTCATGCCTGAAAACCATCCAATTTGGTTGGTCTTAAAAAAAATTCTGCAGAGAAAAGTGGGCCAAAATCCCATCACAGTGATGTGAAAGACTCATCGCCTTTTATCGCAAATTCTTGAGTGCAGTTATTGCTGCAAAAGGTGGTTCAACCAGCTATTCTGTTCAGGGGGCAATTACTTATTCACATGTGCCCTTGTAGGTTCAGATGGGTTTTTTTTTCCCCTGAATAAATGCAATTGGCACTGACAACTGCATTTTGTGTTTACTTGTGTTCTATATTTGTATAATATCTAGTTTTGCTTGATCTGAAATGGATGACCATGACAAACGTGCAAAAAATGTCAGAAATTGGTCAGGGGCAAAGGCTTTTGTACAGCACTGTACATGTACGTATACGTCAGTCCGGGGTGGGGGGGTCGATTCTACTTCATGGTACTCTGTGATCATGAGAGTCTCAGTCCCCATTAACTGTGGAAAGTGAGAGATCCCTGTACATGTACCAAGCTGTCTACACAGTGTGTACGTGATTCATGAAAACAGGCCACCTTCTTCAATTTCTAAATATTCCATTTCCAATGCTCACATGCCTCATGTAAATTAAAGACAGAAAAATACTTCCAAAATCAATAAATAAAATGTATAAACGAAGAGCTCACTATACAAATATTGGTCTGCATTGGATCTATAGAAATCCTAAAGTATTTGAACAAGCACATTAATATACAACTGTTACACTAACTACATCTGCCATTATTGCCAGAAAAAAAATCACAACCAGTCAGTAGCAGAAAAAAGAACATGCTTGCTTGTTATTTTGTGATCCCAAAGCACGTGATGTGCCTAACATATTTACCAGATAACAAGTCTTTTAGGTTTTGGAGACAAAGTCAGAGAGGCTAGGTTGAGATGGTTTGGACAAGTACAGAGGAGGGATAGTGAATGCATCGGTAGTAGGAT
>CM045734.1:47498563-47566063 GCA_024760905.1 Plotosus lineatus
GTAAGGCGAAAGTAGCAGTGGCTAAGGCCAAACAGAGGGCGTATGATGACTTGTATGATAGGTTGGATAGTAAAGAGGGAGAAAATGATCTATACAGGTTGGCACAGCAGAGAAATAGAGATGGGAAGGACGTGCAGCAAGTTAGATTGATAAAGGACAGAGAGGGAAATGTATTGACTGATGACAGAAGTGTGCTGGGAAGATGGAAAGAATACTTTGAAGAGCTGATGAATGAGGAAAATGAGAGAGAAAAAAGAGTAGAAGAGGTGACCATTGAGGAGCAGGATGTAGCAAAGATCAGTAAGGGTGAAGTGAGAAGGGCATTGAAGAGGATGAAGAATGGAAAGGCAGTTGGTCCTGATGATATACCTGTGGAGGTATGGAAGTGTCTAGGAGAGGTAGCAGTAGATTTTCTGACAAGAACATTCAACAAGGTACTAGAGAGTGAGCAGATGCCGGAGGAGTGGAGGAGAAGTATGCTGGTGCCCATTTTTAAGAACAAGGGAGACGTGCAGAGTTGCAGCAACTACAGAGGGATAAAGTTGATGAGCCATGCAATGAAGCTATGGGAAAGAATAGTGGAAGCTAGACTAAGGGCAGAGGTCAGCATTTGTGAACAACAGTTTGGTTTCACGCCAAGAAAGAGCACCACAGATGCAATGTTTGCTTTGAGGATGTTAATCGAGAAGTACAGAGAAGGTCAGAGGGAGCTACATTGTGCCTTTTGTGGATCTGGAAAAAGCATATGACAGGGTGCCAAGAGAAGAACTGTGGTATTGCATGAGGAAGTCTGGAGTGGCAGAGAAGTATGTTAGAGTGGTGCAGGACATGTATGAGAGATGTAAGACAGCGGTGAGGTGTGCTGTCGGTGTGACCGACGAATTCAAGGTGGAGGTGGGACTGCATCAAGGGTCAGTTCTGAGCCCCTTCTTGTTTGCTATGGTGATGGACAGGCTGACAGACGAGGTGAGACAAGAATCTCCATGGACTATGATGTTTGCAGATGACATCGTGATCTGTAGTGAGAGCAGAGAACAAGTGCAGGAAAATCTAGAGAGGTGGAGGTATGCCCTGGAAAGGAGAGGAATGAAGGTTAGCCTCAGAAAATCAGAATACATGTGTGTGAATGAGAAGGACCCAGGAGGAACGGTGATGTTACAGGGAGCAGAGATAACGAAGGTGGAGGATTTTAAGTACTTAGGCTCAACAATCCAGAGCAATGGAGAGTGTGGAAAAGAGGTGAAGAAACATGTGCAGGCAGGCTGGAATGGTTGGAGAAAAGTGTCCGGTGTGATGTGCGATAGGAGAGTGTCAGCAAGAATGAAGGGAAAAGTGTACAAGACGGTGGTGAGGCCAGCGATGTTGTATGGATTAGAAACAGTGGCGCTGAAGAAAAGGCAGGAGGCAGAGCTGGAGGTAGCGGAGATGAAAATGTTGAGGTTCTCTCTGGGAGTAACGAGGATGGATAGGATCAGAAATGAGTATATCAGAGGGACAGCCCACGTAAGATGTTTTGGAGACAAAGCCAGAGAGGCTAGATTGAGATGGTTTGGACATGTACAGAGGAGGGATAGTGAGTATATTGGCAGTAGGATGCTGAGGTTGGAACTACCAGGCAGAAGGCCTCGAGGAAGACCAAAGAAGAGATTTATGGATGTGGTGAAGGAAGACATGAAGGTCGTTGGAGTCAGAAAAGAAGATGCGGAGGACAGGGTGAGGTGGAGGCGGATGATTTGCTGTGGCGACCCCTGAAGGGAGCAGCCGAAAGTAAAAGAAGAAGAAGAAGAAGTTGTGTATTGTTGTACCACACCAATGTTGAATTGGTCAGGAAGAGTTGATTCATTTTCTGTAAGAACATAGCTTGCAGTGTGGTATGAGCTAAAAGATAAATGTGCTTGTTTTAAATAACAATAAAAATAATAACATTTTAAAAGATAATTGGAATAAGAACAACCATTAATAGTGCAAATTATTAGTTGCAAGTGTAACAAGAAGTACACAATCAATTATGGGTTTTAGGGCACTGTTAAAAATCTCAGTAATAGGGTTATGAAGAAGATGGGTTCAAAAAAATTCAAAAGCTTTATCAAAGCCTTGGAACATGGCAAAGTCCATAATGAAGAAGTAGAAACTGTTTGGTACTATAGCCAGTGTACTCATATAGTGGACATGTTTTACAAATCTTGTCGTATTCAGTGAGCTGAGGGTAAGCAATAATAAATAGAATATTTATTGTTTCCAACTGTGACATGGGTTTTGTGGTTTCTCCGCTACAACCTGGGTAACAACCATGGTAAGCTGGAAGCTTGCTTTGTTTATTTATTTATTTATTTATACATTTATTTTTGGCTTATTTAATTGAAAATGAAGAAAAGACACCCCTGTTTATAACTGGTGTTCTATTAAATGTAAATGTAAAAAATATACATTGTCATTTTCATTTATTCATTGATTTTCTGAACTGCTCAATCCTAATTGGGGTCGTGGAGAAGCTGGCACTCATCTCAGCAGGCAAGTGCAGAGTACACACTGGACAGCTCACCAGGCCTTCCCAGGGCAGAAACACACTGACAGCAAACCAATGGCCTGTTCTCAGCATTGGTTCTTTTTGTGGTCATCAATTACCACAGACACTGAGACACTGGCTGACCTTTAATAACCCAGTTAGCTGCACTGGTGATGTGCGTGTGTTTATTTATATATATATATATATATATATATATATATATATATATATATATACACACACACACACAAATGTAGCCGTGGGGGAGGCACAAGACAGTGCTCATCCACACGCCGGTCCCAAGCCCGGATAAATGCAGAAGGTTGTGTCAGCAAGGGCATCTGACATAAAATATTTGTCAAATTTGTTATTCGAGTCATAATTACGAATCTCATACCGGATCGGTCGAGGCCCGGGTTAACAACGACCGCCATCATTGCTGTTAGCCAACAGGGTGCTGGTGGAAACTGGGTGACTGTTTGTCGAAGAAGGAGAGGTAGGAGGTGTGTTCGTAGGTGGAGAGAGAAGAGGAAAGGCATGAGTCTAGGACTGAGAGTAGGGACTTTGAATGTTGGAACTATGACTGGAAAAGATAGAGAGCTGCTGACATGATGCAGAGGAGGAAAGTGGACACACTGTGTGTTCAGGATACCAGGTGGAAAGGTAGCCAGGCTAGAAGTTTATGAGCAGGGTTTAAGCTGTTTTTTCATGGTGTGGATGGGAAGAGAAATGGAGTAGGAGTCATCTTGAAGGAGGGGTTTGTCAGGAATGTTCTAGAAGTGAAAAGAGTGTCAGACAGAGTGATGAGTTTCAAGTTAGAAATTGAAGGTGTGATGTTCAATGTTGTTAGTGCTTATGCCCCACAGGCAGGATGTGAACTAGAACACAGGAGGACAGATGTTGATAGATTTTGCAAAAAGGATGTAAATGGCTGTGGTGAATACTTTCTTGCAGAAGAGCAGAGCATAGGGTGACTTATTAAAGCGGAGGTAGCAGCACACAGGTAGACTACATCTTGTGTAGACGATGTAGTTTGAAGGAAGTCAGTGACTCAAATTAGTATTAGGTGAGAGCGTTGCCAGACGGTATAGGATGGTGGTGTGCAAGATGACACTGATGGTGAGGAAGGTGAAGAAGGCAAAGGCAGAGCAGAACAGAACAGAAGACAAAGTGGTGGAAGCTGAGAAAGAAAGAGTGTTGTGTTGTCTTCAAGGAGGAATTGAAATAGGCTTTGAGTGGTTAGGAAGTGCTTCCAGATGATTGGACAGCTAATGTGATCAGGGAGACAGGTCGGAGAGTACTTCGTGTGTCCTCTGGAAGGAAAGTAGATAAGGAGACTTGGTGGTTGAATGAAGAAGTGCAGGGGTGTGCACAAAGGAAGAGGTTAGCTAAGAATTGGGACATTGAGAGGATTGAACAGAGTAAACCGGAGTATAGCGATACACAGCATAAGGCGAAGGTAGCAGTGTCAAAGGCCAAGCAGGGGGCATATGATGACTTGTATGATAGGTTGGACAGTAAGGTTGGAGAAAATGATTTATATAGGTTGCCACAGCAGAGAAATAGATATGGGAAGGATGTGCAGCAAGTTAGAGTGATTAAGGACAGGGTGGGAAATGTATTGACTGATGACAGAAGTGTGCTGGGAAGATGGAAAGAGTACAGTACTTTGAAGAGCTGATGAATGAGGAAAATGAGGGAGGAAAAAAAGAGGAGAAGATGTGACTGTTGAGGACCAGGAAGTAGCAAAGATTAGTAAGGGTGAAGTGAGGAGCGCATTGAAGAGGATGAAGAGTGGAAAGGCAGTTGGTCCTGATGACCTACTTGCGGAGGTATGGAAGTGTCTAAGAGAGGTAGCAGCAGATTTTCAGGCAACAACATTCAACAAGGTCTTAGAGAGTGAGACGATGCCAGAGGAATGGAGGAGAAGTGTGCTGGTGCCCAGTTTTAAGAACAAAGGAGAAGTGCAGAGTTGTGGCAACTACAGAGGGATAAAGTTGATGAGCCATATGATGAAGTTATGGGACAGAATAGTGGAAGTGAGATTAAGCTCAGAGGTTGCCATTTGTGAACAACAGTTTGGTTTCATGCCAAGAAAGAGCACCACAGATGCAGTGTTTGCTTTAAGGATCTTTAATAGAGAAGTATGGAAAATGTCAGAGGGAGCTGCATTGTGCCTTTGTGGATCTGGAGAAAACATATGATAGGGTGACAAGAGAGGAACTGTGGCATTGCATGAGGAAGTCTGGAGTGAAAGAGAAGTATGTTAGAGTGGTACAAGACATGTATGAGAGATGTTAAACAGTGGTGAGGTGTGCTGTTTGGCGTGACAGAAGAGTTCAAGGTGGAGGTGGGACTGCATCAAGGGTCAGCTCTCAGCCCCTTCTTGTTTCCTATGGTGATGGACAGGCTGATAGACGAGGTTAGACAAGAATCTCCATGGACTGTGATGTTTGCCGATGGCATTGTAATCTGTAGTGAAAGCAGAGAACAAGTAGAGGAAAATCTAGAGAGGTGGAGGTATGCCCTGGAAAGGAGAGGAATGAAGGGTAGCCTCAGTAAGACACAATACATGTGTGTGAATGAGAAGGACCCAAGAGGAATGGTGAGGTTACAGGGAGCAGAGATAAAGAAGGTGGAAGATTTTTAAGTACTTAGGCTCAACAATCCAGAGCAATGGAGAATGTGGAAAAGAGGTGAAGGAGCATGTGCAGGCAGGTTGGAATAGTTGGGGAAAAGTGTCTGGAGGGATGTGTGATAGGACGGTATCAGCAAGAATGAAAGGAAAAGTGTACAAGATGGTGATGAGGCCAGCGATATTGTATGGTTTCGAAACGATGGCGCTGAGGAAAAAACAGGAGGCAAAACTGGAGGTAGCAGAGATGAAAATGTTGAAGTTCTCTTTAGGGGTAACAAGGATGAATAGGATCAGGAATGAGTACATCAGAGGGACAGCACATGTAAGAAGTTTTGGGATAGTGAATATAATGGCAGTAGGATGTAGGATGCTGAGTTTTGAACTGCCAGGCAAATGACCTAGAGGAAGACCAAAGAGAAGATTTATGGATGTGATGAAGGAAGACATTCAGGTAGTTGGTGTAAGAGAAGAAGATGCAGAGGACAGGGTGAGATGGAGATAGACGATTTGCTGTGGCGACCCCTGAAAGGAGCAGCCGAAAGGAAAAAAAGAAAATAAGAAGATATATATAGATATACATACTAGTATAAATGTATGCAGTGGAGCCACGGTACTCGAACTTAATCCGTTCCAGACGGCTGTTCGGATTCTGATTTGTTCAGATTCCCAATCCGCTTTTCCCATTACAAATAATGTAAATGGTCTTAATCCGTTCCGTTGTCTTTCGAACAGACGTTAACAGTACCGTAACTCATACCATAAGTCTGCAAAAATTAAGTGAAAAAATGATTGAATACAGTACACTATGTTATAGTCTGTGTTCTGAGAGACTCTTAACCTTTCTGTGGTTTTAATTTTAGTGTGTTATGGTCTCTCTCACAAAAGAGTTATGCATTGGAGAGGGGCGTGGCTCTCACACCAGTGAGAGTGAGAGTTAGGAGTGTTAAACACACACACACCTAATTCCATTTAATCACGGGCTATAAGGACTAGCAGCACTCTTCCAGGTGCAAGAAGATTGTCTCATTTCCCCGTGATCTCTCTGACTCTCAGCTCTGTGCTCCACAAGTTCCTGCTTTAGTTTGATTTCCATGTTTCTAGTGCTCTAGTGCCCATGCTCTAGTGCCTTCCCTGTGAACAATAAAGTCTAACCATTTTCATATATGAAACGGGGAAATCATAGTCACTGTAATAGAGATGCAGAGGAACACGGAAATCAAACTAAACCAGGAACTGGTGGAGCACAGAGCTGAGAGCCAGAGAGAGACAGTCTTCTAGCACCAGGAATGGCGCTGCTGGTCTTTATAGCCCATGATTAAATGGAATTAGGTGTGTGTGTGTTTAGCACTCCACCAGCGTGTGAGAGCCACGCCCCTGTCCAACGCACATTTCAACATGCAACTCTTTTGTGAGAGAGAGAGAGAGAGACCAAGAATTTTAACCTTTGTGGTGGTGAGCAGTTGGTATACGTACATGTTGGAGAGGAAGAGAAGAACCGGATTGCCTTCCATAACAGCTTCAGGTAAATCAGCCAAAGGTGTTTTTTTTTCCTCTTGCTACAGCTTTTCATGGATGACTCTTCTTCAGGATGTTCCTTTATTTTCTTGAACATTTTTAAAGTGGCTTGTTTCTGCCTTCTTTTCAAAAAGTGGCTCATGACCTCACAGTTAAAGGTGTTCACAGTGCTGCTAGCGCTTTAGCTTAGCTTTAGCACTTTAGCTTAGCTTACATACATACATCCTCTTCAGTTTCGTTTAGGAAGTTATGCCTATAAGCCGATCTGTGGGTTTTCCGTTCGGTACTCTAAATCGTATTTGTCGCTGGAGGTGGTATATGGCGTTAGTGATTAGATAGCTTTAGTGCTTTAGCGCTAGCTTTAGCTTTAGTGATTGTGATACGTACATAGTACTGTATCAACAACTTCCGGACTTCCCCAGACAGACATAGTATCAACAACTTCCGGACTTCTGGAAGTCGCGCACTTTTCCTCCCTCTCAGTCTCGTTTTTTCTAGCGTGTTTCTCGAGTTTGACTTCCAGTTTTTGTTTGGTTTCCCGGACGGAAGAACTCACGGATTTTTTGTTCAGATTCCGATTTGTTCGGACTCTAGAGTGTTTGGATTCCAAGGCTCCACTGAATATATCCACACACACAAACACAGTGGTGCCTTGAGTTATGAATTTAGTCCGTTCTGAGGACAAGCTCATAAGCCGAAAAAGTTTGTTAGATAAAACAATTATTCCCATAAGAAATAACAGAAATCCAATTAATCCATTCCAACCCTTTCCCAAACTCATATAACCTTCCAAAAACACGCGTACTGATGCTCCCCGACTTTCATTTTTAATTGGTTCCGAACGGACGAACGCAAGTTGAAAGTGAACGTAAGTTGTTACAGTGACGCATCACGCTCATACTGCATTATACATCCATAAATACCATCACCGTATCTCATAAAACACCCCTAAATCAATTATTATAAACATAACATTGTAAAATAATATCAAATATATCAAATAATATCAACATTAATTTCAAATAAATTCAATTCAAGCAAAATATTTCAAATAGATAATTTTAATCAAATTCACTCAAGTATCAAATACAGTATCAAATATAACCTTTAACATTCTATATGATACGATCTTTCTGCTTGCAAATGGTTCTGATGGTCGACGGATGGTCACGTTACATGAAGCTGAGCCGAGTCACATTACATGAAGCTGAGCCGAGTCACTTTACATGAAGTTTAAAACAGCCAATCAACACTTACAATATGTGAGGTGCTCAACACCGAAAGTAGTGCACTTGTTTGTGCTTGAGACAAAGCGCGGGTTATACAGACTTCCGGTCTTTCAAGTGAGCAAGGGTGCAGTTGAACACTTGTTTAGTACTCAGCTTGCACTGATGTGAATCACCAGCAGATTGGAGAGTTCTCTTTCTTTCTGGATTTGGGTTTTCATTCATTTTACAACTCTCTTTGCTTAACTGAGTATGCGTTGTAGATTGCGCCGATCCGAGCAGATAGTTAATTCATCTGTGTATGAGACATGCACCCATGCTATTGGGCTTACGCTTCTGACCAACCATATTTGCCTCGGGTTGCAAAAGTCCACAAAACAGTGTAAACACAAAGATCACAGAGACAACGCTTAACACAAGGGTAACACGCTCTTCTTCTTTTCCTTTTGGCTGCTCCCTTCAGGGGTCGCCACAGCAAATCATCTGCCTCCATCTCACCCTGTCCTCTGCATCTTCTTTTTTGACTCCAACGACCTTCATGTCTTCCTTAACCACATCCATAAATCTCTTCTTTGGTAACACTTCTTTGGTAACAAGGGTAACACGCTATATATATATATATATATATATATATAATGTGTATATGTGTATATGTATATATGTGTATATATATATATATGTGTATATATGTGTATGTGTGTATATGTATATATGTGTATATATATATATATGTGTATATGTGTGTATGTGTGTATATATATATATGTGTGTATATATCTGTATATATATATGTGTATATATATATATATGTGTGTATATATATGTATGTGTGTATATATATGTATATATATATATATATGTGTGTATATATATGTATATATATATATATATGTGTGTATATATATATATATATATATATATATATATATATATATATATATATATGTATGTGTGTGTGTGTGTGTATATATGTGTGTGTATATATATATATATATATATATATATATATATATATATATAGCGTGTTACCCTTGTTACCAAAGAAGTGTTACCAAAGAAGAGATTTATGGATGTGGTTAAGGAAGACATGAAGGTTGTTGGAGTCAAAAAAGAAGATGCAGAGGACAGGGTGAGATGGAGGCAGATGATTTGCTGTGGCGACCCCTGAAGGGAGCAGCCCATATGGGGAGCAGCAGCATATGTGTGTATATATATATAAAACTGAACTGGGAAGAAGGAGGGGCACGTTCAGTCTGTCGTTTGTAAACAATGGACACAGCATCATTGCGTCATTACGTCAGTGTACTACGTAGGTACATCTAAACTCAAAATTTGACAATTTTTTTTTATTTTGAAAAAAAAACGTAAAATGAATGAACATCATAATACATGTACCTTAACATGAAAAATAATCAAGAATAAACAATGTCAACTCACCCTTCCGATCATCGACTCTGGTGAAGATGTCAAATGGGCAGGCAGGAGGTGGTGCGTAATGGAGGAGGAGGATAATTTTGTGTGTGTGCACCTACAAATGCCAGCGAGGAAAGGCTCATGGTGAGCTCCCAAGGGGAGGCGTGGTGTGATGCCAGGGGGGCTATGACCCTGGGGAACATGCTTTTTAACCATACTGTTCTAGAATTAAGTGTAATTGCACATCATCTATAGTAGGTGTCAGTGGCACTCTCACTATGTCCCCTATGGTGTAGGGGAAAAAGCACCGAGCAAATGATATGAAGTGCAGTAAACAGTATTTATAGTCTCGGGTGGGGGTTGAAATGTTTTTTGTTTTTTTGTCATAGAAAATAATTGAAAAGCACTGCACAAGGCGTTCTCGGAGCACGGAGGAATACACGTTGATGAATACGAAGCTAATTGGCCCGGAAAATCCATTTCCCCAGCAGAGCTCATAAATCCAAATTTTGCTCGTTGGATAGGGCAGATTTTTGGTGGGATTGAAGTTCGTATCGTAGAAAATTCGTTATAAAAGACACTCATAATTCGAGGTCCCTCTCCAGTGTACTTTATATAATAAAGCTGTTCCTCTGTAAATTATTATTGTCATGTAATTGTTAATTCCCAAGGATTGACCATTTATATACCTCAACATGGGTAATTTTTATCTATGATTATGATACTTATAACACAAATAAATTTTAAGGGTGGCACATTGGCATAGTGGGTAGCATGGTTGCCTTATAGCAAGGTTTTGAATCCTGTGCTTTTTCATTCCTGTGTGGAGTTTGTATGTTCTTCCTGTGGGCTAATTGGCTGTTCCAAATTACCGCTAGTTGTGAATAGTTGTTTGCATGTGGCCCTGTGTTAGTCTAGCGAGTTGTTTCAGAATGTGCCCTGTGGTCTTGCTAATTTTACAGTACTTGGCATCACCTGTAGAATAGGTAGTATAAGCAGCCAAGTAGGATGAGCAAAACAAATGGCATGTGTGTGTTCCATTTACTTAGTGCTGCCCAAACACACACACACACACACACACACACACACACACACACACAATTTCTTTTCATCATCCAGAATAAACAGAAGAGGCTCCAATCGCATCATGGTCTACTAAATCCTTTCTGAGTGGTGAGACCTGTTTGCATGTCGTCTGAGCAAGTTGAGCAAGAATTGATAATGACTTGAAGCTAAGACAGTTTAGCAGCCCATTAGGAGTATTAAATCTCCTGATCTTGCAGGTACATGACTTTTGACTTTACACTTCTTTGCAAAGGTCAAACTCATAAAACATATGATGTGAAAAAAAACCAACCTTTTTAAGTGACCTGTGTTTAGGGATTAATGAGGGATTATCTTTCCTTGTCATTACTGACCTCCTTGTTTTGCTTATTATAAATTATGTAATAAATATTTCAAATGAATCACAATTTTCAGCACATTTTAATTGTGTTAAGGGAAGGTCGTAACATTGCTGCAAACTAAAGAAGGGAGGGAGAAATGAATGACCTGGGTCAGTTGAGCAGTGCTACACAGTAAACAGAGAATGCCATGTAATATAATCTGTACTGTATATGATAAGTAGGTAAGAATCGGTCACGCTGTTCCCGAGCTACCCTTTTCACCCCTCCATGCACCTCACAGAGCGGTGCGTAAACTCAAGTTCTCAAATACCTGTCTACTGGCAAGTGGATGATTCTGCAGACATAATGCAGACACTATGAAAGTTGAGCAAAGTGATGGTTTGGGGGAATGACAAGGCGCTATTGCTGGTACTACACTGTGAAAGGTGCAAGATGAGTGCCAGTGTTTTGTCAGGTGCCACGGATCCTGCAGTATGCCAAAACTTTGCTTCCATTGCAGGGAATCCACTCATGCTGAAAAAGCAACATTCAGCATAAGACAAAGGTGTATAGGAATAAGAAGAAAATTCATGCAATAGCATTTCCTGCTGTGATTAATTATCTTTAATTTCCAGTTATTGGACTGAAATCCCTCACTGGGACTGCAAACATTTTGCAATTCATAAATCACTCCTTGTTTTGTGTGTTCATCAGTTGTGATTTAATGCCGTTTGGCTGCATTTATTTTTTCCGTTCCATGCTGAAATACTTGGGGGCTTAATATTTTTAAAAATGAGACCCTTTATATTGCAGGTTCAAGCTATGCTTCTATATGCATTTCAGCCCAAAAACCTAGTTCGTTCCTTTTTTCTGTGTGTGTGTGTATATATATATGTGTGTATATATATATGTGTGTATATATATATATATGTGTATATATATGTGTATATATATGTGTATATATATATGTGTGTGTATATATATATATATATATATATATATACATATATATATATATATAAAATTTTTTTTTTTTTTTTTTTTTTTTTTTGATATACTGTATTAATCTTGCAAGGAAAATAAAAATTTTGCCTCTGCATTTAACCCATCCAAAGTGGGCGCGCACACACATATAAACAGTGAGCGCACACACTCGGAGTCGTGGATTGCAATACACTGGGGGCGCCTGGAGAGCAGTTGGGGTTTTGATGCCTTGCTCAAGGGTGTTTCAGCCATGAAGGTGGAGGAAGGAAAGGTGATGCTCATTCCCCCACTGCTACACATTTTCCCCACTGGTTCGGGAATTGAACCAGTACCCTTTCAGTCCCAAAGCTGCTTCTCTAACCATTTGTCCACAGCTGCCCCTTGTATGCCATGATCTATCTTCCTGTTTGTTTGTTTTTTCTTTTTGGAAGTTTATTATTTTTTCAGCTTTGGCTACTTCAGAAATAAATATAAGTAGTTGTGAGAACTTAAGTTTAAAAAAAATTGTGTGTGTGTGTGTGTGGGGGGGAATTAAAGAAATCCATCCAGAGAGAATTTTAGGCATTAACGAACTTTTCAAAGGAACATTTCAAATGTTGTCATTGTTGACTTTTTCAGGACCCTGGCAAGTGCAGGAAAAGAACTCAAAGACAACTTCCTGCGAGCCCTGGCCAAGCGTGAAGAGGCCAACCGCAGTGGGAAAAATCATGTGAGTACATTATTACAGCACTGTGTTCACTACCGAACGGGATTCCCCCTTAAAATATTGAGCCAATTCCATCAGGACAAGAATAGAATTGACACTGTGTTTAGCAGGGAAATACACACACTCATAAACACACACACAGAGAGTAGGGGTTTATATGCATAATTAAAACTATCTTGCATCTAACACCAGAGAAAAATCCTTTTCACTTGATTACATAGTGAGCATCAAATTCTATTTAAATTTTTATCCACATAATTGAATTAAGGAAACTAAAGGCTTGAATTCTATGTGATGACAGGGTTTATTTTTACATTACATTTTGGTTTTGTTGGCAGAATTTTAATCAAATTATAAATATTGAAATGTATTTCTGCACATTAGTGTGGCATTTTAATATTGTTTTGGTTAAAGTGCTTCACGAACCTAATAATCAGGCCAAAAGCCCAGCCAGCTTTGAAAATTCAACAGCACTGGATGACCTCACTGCAGACTTTTATCACAGTTTGTCTAGTGTGTCTGTGAGTTTACAATTTTTTTGTCTCAAGTTCAGGACTAAAATGTTTGTTGCTTTGACCTTTCACTCAAGGCTGCATGTTTATCATCACTTCTTGTCACATTCATCAGCTAGCGACAACATTACATGTTTTTAATGAAACAAGAGCCGTGCAACATTAGGGAAATGAACAGATGACGAACTGGAGACATGTACACACATCCTGACAATTTGTCTGGTCTTATATGACCCCTTAGCACTTCCAATTATAAAATCACATGAGGTATGGCAGGCAAGTGTAGACGGAGTCCCAGCCAGAATTTCCCCCAAAATGCTGATTGTGTAAACAATACTACACCACCATGACTTCAATTTAACATTATACCCCGGTGTTACCAAGGCTGGTAAAATAAAGACTCTGTTACAGCTTGTTCACTTACGTAAATATTCAAAGAAACCCCTGTATAAGGTCCAAAAACAAAACAAAAAAACCCTGTGAACCAAGCACTGTCTGGTATATCACTTCCTGTGTTTAGAAGAGAAAAAAAAAAACATCGGAAAAAAACACTGTTGTGTATGACCAACAATATTATGCCAGTATGACTCTCTCCCCTCCTCCCACTGACCCCTTTTTGCATTTTCTTCCCCCACTAAAGTGCTTCCTCTGATGAAAAATAGCATTTAGAAAAATGTTTATTTTTTTTCTCAGCCCCCTCCTATCCAACCCTATTTAAAATCAAACCATTTGAGCACGTCACTCCTTAAGAATTTCTAACAAAAGATAATTCTCTCATAATTGAACAATCATGCACAAAGCTCCTTAAATAATCTACTCAACATTCATTATAGATATTATTACATTATATTAAAAAAATTCTCAATATTTCTTATTATATATTTGTAAGTATGTTTTATATTTTTCACAGCTCCTACATATGTACGGAGATGTATGGTCACCGACAAGCTTTAAATAAAGTAAATTGAGCAGATCATTCAAACATGATTATAGAAGAAAGGCCGAATTATCCCTGCTGCTCTCGTGTTCCGTGTTGGTGTTCTTCTTTAACATCCTAGCTTGACATAATATAAGGATTTTGCCTTCTTCAGCCTGGATAACATAGTGCTCTCTGAATTGCATTACAAAAAAGAATCACCCCCCCCCCCCAAAAAAAAAAAAAGGTTAATCTTTGATGAAGCTGAATATTAGGACCACCCACTAGTGTAAACTATACTGTAAAGAAGTCTTTCTGAGCTCTCAGGATTGCCTGATCAAACATGTCCTCTCAGCTTATAGCTTAGTACTGTTCTGTATTACTAACATGCTGTGTGAATTATTAACCTTTCCATTTCTGAGAACAGGAGTGTGATATATAATGTAGTTTGCTAAACCGTTAAAACCAGTTTAATCACACAGATCTCCTGCATCATGCTGAAGGACCACACAGTATTTATGCACATGCTTTATTTCATGCCTCATCTCTTATCAATAGGGCACACCTACTATATTGTAAAAACGTAAGTCAGATAAATGACTTGTTAATGATCTGCTGAAAACTTTTAAAAAATAATCATAAAACTATTTGTTTGTCTAGTCTAAACGCAACACCTGAAACAGATCCCATTAAAAAATCATTTAAGCAACTACGAAAGCGCTCGTGTCATCAGATGTGTTTGCCAACATCCTTCAGAACAGGGTGTTTGTTAAAGGGAATGACCCGACCCTTCCAAACCTCTTTTTTTTTTTTTCTTTTTCTTTTTACGTTATCTGTGCCATCAGCTGAGTTCATAAAGCCTCAAGCTTGGACATATTGTGCTTCTCCTCCCCCGTCCCTGTTGCGAAAGTCGCACCACTGCCAAAAGTCACACACAAACAAAAGGTGCACCTGGACAGCTTTGGCATTATTTACTCTGAGTAAGAAGTTAAGTTTATCAAATCCAGGTCACACCTGTGCTAAGGTGCCTCAGGGGTTTCTTTGTTTGGGAGGTACACATTTGAAACTGAAGGTGTTCTAACCCCCACCTCACCTTCCACCACATGCCACCCGCCTATTTGTGTGTTTTTTTTTTTTTTTTTTTTTGTTCCCCCTTCTCTCTTTTTAGCAAGTGATACGATGATGTCAGCAATCATGCTCTCTTTGTATTTTCTTGCCAACAAAGTTTAAGGAAAGAATCCCTGCACAGACTGAGTTTCATTCCTGAAATCTAAAATCAAGAATAGAATACAACTGGTGCTAGTGGGTTTTATTATTATTATTATTATTATTATTATTATTATTATTAGCATTAAATGAAACCACTCAAACTCATCAGTATTCAATGCATCAATTTCTTGACACCTCTGTCTTAGTCCAGATTTGGAGCTTACTTGACAAACCCATCCGTACATTCCATATGTAGCTGTTTTAAACCCACAAAGCTCCTAAAAATTTATGTTCAAAATGTCAGCACAACATAAATATTGGGCACATATGGTTATAAGAATTTAATACTGTGTCAAGACTTAAAACAGTAACACCCATAGCCATGCGTATTGAGGCTGGCGTTGAGTGTGTGCATCTCTGAACATATTGTAAGCAAATGTGTTAAAGACACATGGTTTAAGATTTTTCTTGCAGTTAAAGCAATATAAAGGTTCCAGAAAGCTGCAAACTTGAACGCTAAAAAAAAAATTAAGAAATCTGGAATTCTTTTTTTTTTTTTCTCTGCAAAGCCTGTAGTCATTAACCAACATCATGTGTTGCCTTAGTTGCCTTTTGTTCGTACTGAGTTAAAGATAAAACCTGTATAACCTTAAACCTGATAAAGTAATATCGACCAAAATGAGTCAATCTGCAGTTACGAATAATCTTCTAATTATTTGCACACATTGTTCCCTTTAAGTAAATATAGATAGGGCATGTTGCTTTTTCTCAGCTTATAAGGGTACAAATGTATTATTTTTGTGTGAATATAACCTGAATTTTGTCAGCTATTCCAGTGGGGTTGCCTGTACAAAGCAAGCGCTTGTTTTTGGTCTGTGGACCCAGCATGGTGTATATTGATAATCCTTGATCGCATATAGATAATAAAGTGGTCAGTCATGCAGTCCAAAGATCACATTTAGTATAGAAATGAGAGTGGAATTCCCAGCCAGATCGGTTTACAGTCGGTGTGTGAGTCCGTCAGTCGGCCCTTTGTCCCCGTCATGGCCAGTAAAATAACAATAGCATGTTTCTTTCAAAGCACTTGACCAAAGGTGAAAGCACCTCAAAAAAGAATCGTACAGAGCTATCATGTGACCCTGCCTCAAAAGCCATGCAATGGACTGGGGGTCGGTTGGAAGAATATTTGACCTTCTAGTTTAGCTTCAATCGGAGTAGATTAAAGTGTAATCATTTGAATATTTCAGAAAGGTGTAAAATTTTTTAATATTTTTCAAAATCCTCCAGAAAACATTCTTCGTTTGCAAACACCATCAGCTTCTAATAGAGAAATCTTTCTGTCTTGACCTTCCAGTCAGTCATCAAAGATAATTACAGTTTCATAGATCTTAATTTGAACACACGGTTCCAAATCTATGGATCTGAGATCGAGCCCCCGTTCTTGAAGAAAATAAATACATTGCAACAGGTTCAACTCATTTGAACCTCCTGGGTGCATTTTTAAATGAAGGGACCTTTGAAACCATTTCTCTTGGCTGGTGCTCTGATGCGTTATGGAAGAAATCAAAAATAATTTCACAACTATCACTCTGTTGTGACACGTTTGATGTTTTAAAGCACAGTGAAGGCAGATCCCATTTCTCCATTCTTTTTCCTCTGAAGATATTTGAGATGATTGGCCCCAGTTGGAAGAAGCAGCTGCCATTAATGAAAAGCTGACTTCCCACACCATCTCCACCAAATGTGACCCGTAAAATGAATGGTATAACAGATGTAATAGATGCAAGGTGTAGTCGCATAATCTTGGACCGTTATGTATGCTCAGAAAAGCAGCTAAAATCAAGCCAGACAAAATCTGGATGTTGCTGTGTAGTTTGAACATTGATAAAATGATGGTAAAAACATAGAAGGGTACCTGCTTAATGATTTCTTCAAATGGACAGCTGTAACCTTTTCCAAAAATCATCTAAATGGATTGAGTGTATTCTGATCTATTTTTACTCGGCACTTTTTCAGACTAAAAAGAGTGTAATGTGCCTTATCTGGATTTGCTCAACGAGAGGTACAACTTCCTGAACTCGACCAAAAAAAAAGTTGTTTCCAGTCTTCTGGGCATGTGTATATTTTAAAGGAAGATTAGTTGGAACAGTGTTTTCATGATACTCCCTTTTACAATACAGTTGGAACATTTCAGAATATACGACATTGGTATTTGATATGAATTTGATGTTGAATACAAATTGTTTTTATCTAATCAGAATATAAACTTAGACTATATGGCCAAAAATATGTGGACACATGGCCATCACACCCATATGTTGGTCTTCCACACAAAATTGCAAGCAATGAATTGTCTAATATTGTCCGGGGATGTCCTACCTTACATACTGTACAACGGGCCCATGTGGGTGCAGGTTTTCATTCCAATGAAGTAGGAACCACACCTTCTACCTGCATGAAAGTTAAAATCAATTGATTTGAGCAGATGGAAGGCATGGCTCCTACATGGTTGCACCCCTGGTCTAAAATGTTCTTGAATGTTGTAGAATTTAAACTTTCTGCCTCCGGATTTAAGCCCAAACATGATCAAGCATAACAATGCACTTCTGTACTAAGTGAAGTTGATGAAATTATGGATTTTCAGGGTTTCAGTGGAAGAGCTCAAGTGGCCTGCCATGAATTTCACTGAACAACTTTGGGCTGAGCTGGAAACCAGACTGTACCCCATGCATCATTCCCTGATGTCAATGATTGGATTTCCTAATGCGTCTGTAGTTGAATGAGCATGAAACACTCAACAATGCTGCAAAAAAATTAGTAGAAAACCTTCCCAGAAAACTGGAGTTTGTTCCTCTTGCAAAAAGAGGACTGTGACGTGTCAATCAGTCATCAGTCATCTTCTGTTTGGGGCATTCTCAGACCAGTTGAAAGACATAGCCACTCCAGTGTCTTCTGGGTCAACCCGGGATCTTTTAACAGTTGAACATGCCCAAATCACCACCCCAGAGAGTGTTCAGAAGGTGTTCTAAGCAGATGCCTGAACCACTTCAACTGACTCCTCTCAATATGAAGGAGTTCTACTCCGAGCTAATCCCAGATGATCAAGCTTCTAACCCTATCTTTGAGGGAGAGGCCCATCATCCTGCGAATGCAGCTCTTTTTCAGCCACTTGTATCCAAAATCTTGTTCTTTCGATTACTACCCAAAGCTTCTGACCATAGGTAAAGGTAGAAACATAAATCGACTGGTAAATTAAGAGCTTTGCCTTTCAGTTCAGCTTCCTCCTCACAACGGACTGGTACAAGCCTTGTTTTACAACAGAAGCTGGACTGATCGACCTGCCAATCTCCCGTTCCATCCTTCCCTTACTCGTGAACAAAACCTTCGAGATACTTGAACTTGGGACAGAAATTCATTCCCGACCTGGAGGGTGCATTCCACCGTTTTCTGGCTGACCACAGACTTGGAGGTGC
Source organism: Plotosus lineatus (assembly GCA_024760905.1). Taxonomy (NCBI): domain Eukaryota; kingdom Metazoa; phylum Chordata; class Actinopteri; order Siluriformes; family Plotosidae; genus Plotosus; species Plotosus lineatus. The sequence continues at coordinate 47,517,047 of CM045734.1, forward strand.
TGATTCTTTTCCCGGCTACTTCACACTCAGGTGCAAATTGATCCAGTGAAAGCTGGAGGTCCCGGCTCGACGAAGCCAAAAGGACAATGCCGTTCACGAAAAGCAGAGAGGGGATTCTATGGTCATCATACCAAAACCCTTCAATACTTTGGCTGCATCCAGAATAAAAATTATGAACAGGATCAGAGGTAATTTTAAAAAAAAAGTAAAGTTGTTACCTATGTGGAATAAGCTCTGGATCCTGCAATGCAGAGCCTGAATGGCCCATAGCGACAGGTCCACTACACCATATTTCTGATGTACACCCTAAAAGAATGCCAGAAGGGCATAATCAAAAGCCCTCTCAAAGTCCACAAAGCACATGTGGACAGATTGGGCAGACTCCCATGCCCCCTCCAGGATTCTGTAGAGTTGGTCAGCAGTGCTGCGGCCGAGATCATTGTTCCTTCTGAATCCTAGGTTCAACCATCAGTCAACTCCTCCTCTCCAGTACTCATGAATAGACTTTCACAAGGAGGTTGAGGAGCGTGATTCCATGTTAATAGGCTGTGATGTGATTGTGGAGTGGGCTATTTAAAAAGCATATGTGAATGTGATAGACAGCCATCCAAATATTTTGTAACAAAATCATTTTCAGCTTTCAGCTATTATAAAATTTTGGTGTTCTCAATTCAATATCAAGGGAGGCACGGTGGTGTAGAGGTAAGCGCATCCGCCTCACACCAAGAAGGACCTGGGTTTGAGGTCTGGGCTTGTATGTTTGTATGTTCTCACCGTGCTTTCGTGGGTTTCCTCCAGGTACTCTGGTTTTCACCTCCCTTTGCTATACATCAGTTCCACTTCTTGCTATGGATTCCGCATAGTTTTCCCTTGCTATGTAGGATGTACTATTTCGCGATCTTGCCTCACAATCTGTATTGGTTCCCTCTTGGAATTTAACATCTCTCAGAAGCATCTCTTTCCTCTCTGGCTTTGCAATTAAAGTCACTTCAATTCACAATCTTCACAATCGAGAGCTTCACTCCTCCTCCTGGCTTTATAGGGGATATCTATGTCCTCATTGACTCTGTCTTTGGCTCTGATCTGCTACAGAGCTTCACTGTGGCTATCACTCTGTTTTATTGAACCTGGAGGAGATTGCTCTGCCCCACTGTAGCATGGAAGACATTGGGTCTCCAGCCAGCTATGCTGTGGGTATCACTCTCATCAATCTCTTGCTTATGATCTTACTTTTTCTTTAATTCACATAAAATCCACATAAAAATCCATTATTATGCAAAAATCCACAACTTCTTATTAAATATTTTGTACTTGCATCTGGCCTTATCTTAATATTGTGCATTATATATTTGATGCAGTGAGGAGGACTTCGGATCCAACCAATCCACCAATATCCCTCGCACCAATAAGCAATGATTTAAATGAGATTTTTTTTTTTTTTTTTGTCAGAAAGTCCTTTTTCTTACAACATATAATCTTTCTTTTGAACCTAAATAGCTATGTATTTTACATACTCATTCTTCACTCATTCACTTAACCGCTCAATACTGTGAGATTCACAGGGAGGCTGGGACCTACCTGAGCCAACACTGGGCAAAGACTCTAAACAGCTTTCCAGACCAGTGGAGGGCCAAAACATACAGATAACCATTTACACTCACACATATTTTTGGACTGTGGAAGGAAACTGGAGTACCCGGAGGAAAGATGTGCATGTATGCTGCCCAGTGTGAATCTGAAAAATGAAAAATTATCTGCCAAAGATAATTCTCTTTACACCTTTCGAATACCAACTGCATCACTGTAGTCACTCAGCTCTGTTCTACGTGCCAACTTAATAGGTTCAGTGTTTCTGGTTTTATTCACTGTGACTGTAATGTCTTCTTAATCACTTGCCACTATCATGATATTATAAAAGCAACTCTGACCTACAGGCCTCATTTTTCAGCAAGACATGTGTTCATGTACGTGTAAGGAACTGTTTAACCTCTGATCTCTGAAAGATTCCTGTCTCTTCTTTCTAAGGAATGGACACCTGCTCAATAGGAGCTGGCAAAATGATTTCTGGGAATTTATGTCAAAACTTGTGCCAAAAGTATATTTTAGACTTTCACCTGAAGTCAGCAGAAAGAGTTAGTTTCTAAATCAGTTTCATGGTTATAATAGATCAATTCAAACAGTTGTCTCAAAATTATAATCCGGTCTGACGTTCATACATTTTATTGTGAGTGAGTGACATGTCACCAAGAATGTAGAGTTCTAGCTGGAACTTTCACGTGAACCCCTGTTGTTGGTCAAGGCTGACTATCCAACTGGGAAATGCAATTACACTCGAGCAGGCTTACGAGCACATGGAGCACATTCTTTGGAATCCTCTTTGTTTTGTCACCACACAGTGGCCTGCTTAGATGTGTATTATTCCACCTGAATAAATACCGTACAGCATTTCTCCCACATGGCTCCGAACATGTCTTCGATGAGAGAGTCTTTTTCCACCTCACTCAATCTCATCCACACCATTCTATTTGTTCTTTCCTCTGCTTTAATCGAGCACCTCTCCATCACTGAAATTTTAATACTGTCAGACAAATCTTTGATACGCATATCCGTTCCCCAAAATATTATTGTGAACTGTGTGAGGACATTCATTCATTTGCTGAACGCCTTGCTCCCAATAGTGTCCCAGGGAGGCTTTAACCTATCTCAGGCACTTGGCGAAGGTGGGGTACTCCCTGGACAGTCTGCCAGACTATCACAGGGCTAGCACTTACACAACACTCACACATAAGGGCAATTTGAAACAGCAAATTATCCTAAAGTGTTGGGTGTTCTTAGGCCTAAAGTGTTCTTTAGACTATTATGTGGAAACCCTAGTACCAGAAGGAAACCCACACAATCACAGGGAGAACATAAAAACTCCACACTGAAACGCCATCAACAAGCTCAGAACTTAAACCCAATGCCATTTTGTTGGGAAGCAGACGTGCTAACCATTACCCCTACCATTGGTGTCCTGTATGGGTACAGTTTCTGCTGAATTATAGCCTTAGTCTAATGTATGCACCAATAAATACAGCTCACTGTAAAACTTGATTTAAAAAGATATTGGCATGCCAAATTCCTCACATAGTTTCATCTCAATTTAATGCGTGATTTCAAGTGCATAGTTTAACATCATGATTTATGTATCTACTAGATAGTCAGATAGCATTAAATTAATCATTTTACCCTGTTAGATCTTGTACTTCAAATCTCAGGAATTTATAATTGAATGTGATTTCTTCCACACTAACCAATTTGTATTTCCAAAAAAGTGTGCAAAGTTTTAATTTGGTTGACTGCAGTGCTTACATAAATGCTATACAGTACTGTGAAACAACCATCATCTCTAACTGATGAAATAAAGGCATTGTGAATTTATCTTAATTTATTAAATACAGTGTATAAATTATATTTACTCATATTTTGCAACAGTTGGTATAATTAATTCCTGGTGACTTAAGACTTAATTATTATATCAAGTTTGTCTGCATGATAGACATTTATTCATTAATTTATTCTTTTTTGCTTAATCCTATAGGATTGCAGTGAGTCTGGAGCCTACTTCTGCTGACTCTGTGCCAAGGATACACCCTTGCCAGTCCTATTGCAGACTATCTATTCTATACTGTTATTATGTAGTCTGTTTATTCTTAGTGTTCACGTCTTGGGGCAATTTGGAACAACCATCTATCCGTTTCTTTGCCAAACCACTTAACCCTACATGGGTCCTGGGGAGGCTGGAGCCGGTGTCAGCCGTCTGTGCGCAAAGGCAGGGAGCTCCCTGAACATCTAGTCAATTTATTACAGGGCAACACACTCAACCACTCACACATACACACACCTAGAAGCAATTTGTAACGACAAGTTAATCTAATTTGTATGTCTTTTGACTGTGGGAAGAAACCAGGGTACCCAGAGAAAAACCCACATAAGCACAAGGAGAGCATGCAAACTCATACCAACAAAACCTGGGACTCGAACCCAGGACATTCTTCCTGTGACGTGGAGGTGCTAATCCCTACACCATCGTGTTGCCTCACTTTCATAAAGGGTGAAAATCTTATTCTATTTTTACTCTTAATTATATAAGCTTGCTCTGTTTTGGGTAAATTTTCCTTCAAATTCTACTTTAAAAAATAATTAATAAATTGTTCTAAACCAACTGTTTTTCTCCACAAGTTCGTAAGAGTTACAATACATTCACTCTCCTTATCAGCTTCCTGCCCCGATCCACCATCTGGCTGAGCTGATACTGCTGCTTCGTGAGGTAAAAGTGCTCCATCTTGTTTAGTTTCCAAATAAAATTGGCTCATCTTTTTGTTCAAAGAGATGCCTGGTCTCCTTCACTGCAAACTGACAGCAGCTATCAACGCATTTTAGTAGAATAAGCACAGGCGCAGCTTTAGTCTTAAGTGCAATTTCACCTGTTGTTAAATGCATTTCATGCAGAAATTGATATTTGCAGTAATTTTTCCTGTTTTCGTGAAATGATTCTTAGTTGAAATCTTTAATGATATGAAGTACTTTTGCTTAGAAATCAGATTTTTTTTTTTTTTTTTGGAAGACCCCTTGTACACCCACTCTACACATGCTTCTTTGTTTACACGTGATATGCACAGTTCTGGCACCTTGTGAATTGCCTAGGCTCCAGCCGTACTCGATGTGGTCAGTTTATGCATGTGCATTTAGATTCATCACGCTGAATTATTCCCTCAATGTAAAAAACTACAGCATAGCAAACAAAGCCCACTCAGCACACGTACTTGGATTACCTTTGTGTACACAAGAAAATGATGTGTACACACATATGTGAGATTATGGGATTGCATAGACAGTAAAACTGTTGCAAAGTGCAAGTTGCATCAAATGCATGTACAGTGGTACCTTGTATAACGACTTTAATCCATTCCGAGGGCAAGCTCGTAAGCTGAAAAGTTCGTTAAATGAAACAATTATTCCCATAAGAAATAACAGAAATCCAATTAATCCATTCCAATCCCCTCCCAAACTCTTATAACCTGCCACAAACACGTATATTTGATCTAATATATTAAAGATAAACATATAGAAACAATAAATATTTCTTCATAATAATAATAAATGTACATTAGCATTCATAATAATTAATAATAATTAATAATAAAACAAGAATAAACAATAAGTCAAGCCCTGCGGCGAAGATGTCACATGGGCAGGCAGGAGGTAATGCGTAACAGAAGAGGAGGAGGAGGAGAATTATGTGTGTCCAGGCTATGAATAAGCGAGGAAAGGCTCGTGGTGAGCCCCCACAAGGCCAGTGCTTCTCAAATACTGGGGTGCGCCCCCCCTTTGGGGGTGGGGTATGATGCCATGGGGGCCACGTATGACTCTGGGGAACATGCTTTTTTGCCATATTGTACAGAACTAACAGTAATTGCGCATCCACTACAGTAGTTGGTAGTGGTGCTCTCATTGTCGTGCTTTGGTGTAGGGAAAAGCACCGAGCAAACGATGTGAAGTGCAGTAAACACTTTATAGTCGCACACAGGTCGCTGGGGGGGGTGATTTTTTTTTTTTTTTTTTTTTTTTTTTCCCCCCCCCTAGAGGAGGCATCACAGAAAATAATTGGAAAGCACTGCACAAGGCGTTCTCGGAGCGTGGAGGAATACGAGGCTAATCGGCCATAAAAGCCATTTCGAGGAGAGCTCGTAAAGTGAATTTTTGCTTGTTGGATGGGGCAGATTTTTAGTGGGTTCGAAGCTGTATCACAGGAAAATCGTTATAAGGGACACTCGTTAGACGAGATACCACTGTACTTTATATGCATTGAGAAAATGATCATGCCTATAAGATACTATAACAGAGGTAGGAAAGTTTATTTGATAAGTTCCTTTGACTGTCTGATAGGAGAAACATAATTGTGTTATAATTTCTGTTTTACCAAAATGATCTTTAAGGTGAGAAACTTAGAAATCTTCAGGGAGCTTAGGGTACAGCCTGAAATTAGTCAATTGAGGTGGCTCAGGCATCTGATTACAATGCCTCTTGGTCACCTTTAAAGGTGATCTGGGCACGTCCACCTGGAAGGAGAAACCAGTTCAGACCCATAACTCACTGGAGGGATTACAAATATATCCGTCTGGCCTGCAAATATCTTGAAAGCCCCCAGGAGGAGCTAAAAAGAGTCACTGGGAAGAGGGATGCCTTGGTTTCTCTCCTAGACCAATTGCCTGGAAGACACGACCTCAGACCTCCGAAAAACATGGATGGATAATGGATGGATAGCTGAGTTTTTGAGGTGACGTTCTTTGCTGAAATAAATATTTATTGAGCAAATATTTATCTCTGTAATGCTACTGGTGAATTGGCATAAGAGGAGTGTGAGAACATGGCCGAAACTAATAGAGTCCAGCTGTTGTTTGTTTAGCAGGACAACAAAGAAGAGGCTTAAAGGTACCCATTCACTTACCAGGCATTAAATAAATATCAGTACAGTGTTATTTCTTGGAAATAAAGTGGAACAGTGTCTTTTCTGGAACTATTTCTTATGCTTGTACACGGGTGTCAATGACCCCTGCACCGGCCATGCTGATGTTAGCAAACATAGCCATATTTTGTATCGTATGCCTTCTGTTTCTTATCACTTAATCTCGGACTTTTCCACTTTTTATAATAAATCAGAGCTGCACTGCCAAGTTATCACACATTTCCAAGCTCATTCCTCAACTTACACAGACTGAAATTATGTAAACAGGCAGAACTAAAACAAAATTTTAAAAAAAGGTGAATAAAAGCTACTGTGCCCTTAAGCTGCGGTGGTTTCACCAGTAAACCTCTGTATTCAGCCAAAATGAACTGATAATGGAAGATAAACTTAGTCTGTACCGAGTGAACACCTTTAACCCAAATACACAGAAACCCTAATTACAGAGTTATTTGGATGTAATAATTATTAAGTTTTATTGAATGCAATCGCATTAAAGGGGAAATGAAACGCCGACTAAATAAGTTGGCGACCCCTGAAAGGGAACAGTCGAAAGGTAAAGAAGAAGTTTAAGTATAGTGTATTGAAGCGGTTGGGGCTTAAATTTTATCATAAATAAACCATTGCACACACAGCGGTTTTGTTTTATGTGCTTTTCGTATAAGTTATCAACCCGAAAGCCACCGTTGCTAAGTGCCCGCGTACACAAAGTTACCGTGAAGTCACTGGGTTGGTACGAAGTACCACATGAAATATAGTGCATGTATATCACAGCATATTATATGATATAAACGATGACAGTGATCACGGACATGCCGGTGAACATGACCAATCGGCAATTTTATGTGCACTTGTGACAATTGTACACCGTTACCACAAATGCCTCGCTGCCAGGATGCCGCGCTTGACCATCTCTTGCGAGCTGAGGTGAAGCTGACCTGCATAACAAACCACAAACTGTTTCCTATGCGGTGACTTGAAAGGGATATTTTAGAGGTGGCCATGGTCTCCATGAGAGATGTCCATGCTGAAACCTTTGAATGCCCCATAAATAGTCGGTAGGTTTACAGATCAAGTCAGAATTGTCATGTTATTATCTATGGTTCAAATGTTGTTGTCTGTGATTGTCTAATATTCCATACCTCTGTGTGTTCAGCCTGGAGAGCTCATTTTTCCGCCCTTTGCTTACGTGCCAATACTGTATTACTTTGCAGTGTGCTTGGTCTGTCGGTGCTTGTAATATTGTATGCAGAAAAGTCAAATACGGTCGGAACTGATCCTGCTTTCAACAATGCGGTTTTGGACCACAACATGGGACCAGTTTCTTCGGATTTGTACGAGTGTACATAATTGTCTGTCCTGAAATGGGCACTGCCAATGCGTGCGCTTTCATTCACTGGTGGGTCGGCACGTTTCAGTGCACTGAGCCAGGCTTTCAATAGCTTACTGTTGCTTAAAGGCAGCCGGGGAAACTGCATGCCTTTACGTTTATAATAGCAGTTTGTACAGCCCAGTGCGATACAATGATGACCGGTACTTAAGGGCTTTTTGTTATTATGCATTGATGCGTTGCTAGCCATTGTGATATTTACACAAGTTCACGACCATCAACCCAGTGACGTCACAGGAAACAGCCGGGAACGGCTTACATGGTCTCACACCGCGAATCAGGGCGATTTTCAACTGGTCAGCTGCAAAAACATGATACTGTATTGAAGACCAAATGAAGCGAGACAATGTTAGATTGCGATGTGCTTCATTTCCCCTTTAAGGTACCTGTATTTTTGGGCCTTTGAGCAAATTTATAACATTTTTCAATGGGTTTATAATTTTCATACTAGTTCATTCTTACCTAGTGGGAAAGGAGGAAAACGATCTTTCCAGTATTTAATTCCAGGCTATTATAGCATGTGCCATGGCCAGGAAAGTGTTGTGAAAACACCGAACACTCAAGCCTACAGCACACCAGCACAACTACCCTTGGTCACACTGGCAGTCTGAGGGGAGCTTCTTACAGGAGCCAACCCAAACAGTGTCATGTTTGAACACCTATTTCCACTGGGAAGGCGGGAAAAAAGAACTGCAGCGCTTTAATCAGAATCTTACAAACAAGGACGCCTTTGATAACAGCCATGCTGTTCATTTATCTTTCTACTCTGAAGGGTGCACTGGCTTATGTCACCCGCTTTGATCCTGCTTTTTTGGAACATGATGTCGGATGTATCTCCTCTGCAGTGCTGCCTCCAATAACAGATCTTTAGTTTGAGATCAAATTGAAAATCTATTTGAAAAGTTTCAACCTTGCGTATTTTGGGGGTTTTAATGAGCAGTGCTCAGACTGAGTGTGGGACACATCGTCCTCCTTTTTTTTTTTTTTAATGCAATCAGGTCTTGTTGTTGCTGCTGCTGCAGTAATAGATTTGTATTTGGGACCCTAACAAAAAGAAATACAATTAAGCTTATGCACTGAACACACTTTGCTCAGAGATGTTCTTCAGGCCTTTCTTAACGAGTCCTTGCCATAGCTTTATATAGGTTTCCACAGCTTTTTGCTTTTTTAATTGTCCCTCTAATTTTTATATAATGTGCGTGTGTATGTGCATGTGTGTGTGTATATATATATATATATATATATATATATATATATATATATATATATATATATATATAATATGTATGTATGTATGTATGTATATATATGTATGTATGTATGTATATGTGTATGTATGTATGTATATATATATGTATGTATATGTGTGTATGTATATGTATATATGTATGTGTATATATATGTATATATATATATATATATATATGTGTGTGTATATGTATATATGTGTGTATATGTGTGTATGTATGTGTATATATATATATATATATATATATATATAAAACTTCTTCAGTTTGAATTATCTGGAAAAACTTATTTTGTCACAGACAACCCTTATTTGGAGTGTCATAGCGATTAGTATGTTCGCCTCACAACAAAAAAGGTCCCAGGCCCGCCAAGGACACTTCTGTGCAGAGTTTGCATGTTCCCCCTGTGCTTGTGTGGGTTTTTCTTCAGGTACTCTGGCCTCCTCCGAAATTCCAAAGATATGCACATTAGGTTAATTGCCTGTTCCTAATTGGCTCTCCCTCGGTTTGATTGTGAAAGGTTGTGTTTCCCTGCAGTGGTCTGGTGAGGTGTACAGGGCATACCCAGCGATACCATTGTCACCTGAAATAGGCTTCATTCTCCCATGACCCTTATAGCAGGATTAAGGGTTTTTTTGCAAATGAGTGAAAGTGAGTAGCCACATTTTCTTGTCTTCCCTTCAGAAATACTCCCAAATGTTGATAAAAAGATAAGATGTAATATAATTTCTGTATTTTTTTTAACCATTGCATGGATATCCAGTACTAAGTACTGTATCAGGAGTATAGTTACTACGGATTCATCAACACAAGAATGTACCTCTTTCGAACCTGAAAGGACTTTATGGATCAGAAACATGGACACTGCTCATGTCAGACAGATCAAGCATGCCTTCCAAATACAACGTTTATTACGAATCATGGGAGTTTAACCTCCTCTTTAGAAGCAAAACCATCAGATTAAGGGTGTACTCGCACTAGGCTATCTGTACCGCTCCCAATATTTGACTCCCAAAAGCTGTGATGTTGCATAATTGAGAAATCTGTATGGCTTCTGAGAGGATCATGTGTTGTTCTTCTTCTTCTTTTTCCTCTTCTTCTCCTTTTGGCTTTTCCCTTCAGGGGTCGCCACAGCGAATCATCTGCCTCCATCTCACCCTATCCTTTGCATCTTCTCTGACACCAACTACTTTCATGTCCTCCTTCACCACATCCATGAATCGTCTCTTGGTCTTCCTCTAGGCCTTCTGCCTGGTAGTTCCAACCTCAGCATCCTACTACCAATATACTCACTATCCCTCCTCTGTACATGTCCAAACCATCTCAATCTAGCCTCTCTGACTTTGTCTCCAAAACGTCTTACATGTGCTGTCCCTCTGATATGCTCATTCCTGATCCTATCCATCCTCGTTACTCCCAAAGAGAACCTCAACATTTTCATCTCTGCTACCTCCAGCTCTGCCTCCTGTCTTTTCCCCAGGGCCACTGTTTCTAAACCATACAACATCGCTGGCCTCAACACCGTCTTGTACACTTTTCCTTTCATTCTTGCCGATACCTTCCTATCACACATCACACCGGACACTTTTCTCCAATCATTCCAACCTGCCTGCACACGCTTCTTCACCTCTTTTATTCATACACATGTATTCTGTCTTACTGAGGCTAACCTTCATTCCACTCCTTTCCAGGGCATACCTTCACCTCTCTAGATTTTCCTGCACTTGTTCTCTGCTCTCACTACAGATCACAATGTCATCTGTAAACATCATAGTCCATGGGGAATCTTGTTTAACCTCGTCTGTCATCCTGTCCATCACCATAGTAAACAAGAAGGGCTCAGAGCTGACCCTTGATGCAGTCCTACCTCCACCATTATTGTAAAATGTAAAACATAAACATGAACTCCAGGTGGCAGAGTGGCATTGGTGGTTAGCAAATCAGCCTCAGAGCAAGAAGGTCCTGGGTTCCAGTCCCAGGCTTGGGCATTTTTGTGTAGAGTTTGCATGTTCTCTCTGTGTTTGTGTGAGTTTCCTCCAGGTACTCTGGTTTCTTCCCATGGTTATATGAATTAGGCTAATTGGTTGTTTGAAATTGCCCCTCAATGTGTGGATGTGAATGGTTGTGTGTGTTTACAATGGTCTGGCTAACTGTTCAGAGCACCTTGCACCAAGAGTCACTTAGATCAGCTTCAGCTTACCCATAATGCTAAGCACAATAAGCGGTATGCTAATGATTATATGAATGATTGATTTCTTGAGAGATGTTGCACGTATTAGCACAATGGTGGCATAATTAGCACATCCACTTCATTGCAAGAAAGTCCTGCATTCGAGTCTCCGGCTTGAGTGTCTCTGTGTGGTGTTTGCACGTTCTCCCCATGATTTCTGCCTAGATTTCCCCTAGGTATGAGTGTGTGTGTGTGTGTGTGTGTGTGTGTGTGTGTGTGTGTGTGTGTGTGTGTGTGTGTGTGTGTTGACTTTGTAATTGTTCGGGGTGTGCCCTACCTTCACCAACACTGGGCAGAAATGGTAGGTGCAGTAATGCTCATCTTTGACCAGATCTCCGCCAGTAAAAGCATAAAAGTAATTATCATTGCATTTTCTTGTAATAATATGTCAATGTTCTCTGCATCGGTAAAGAAAGAGGGCAGCAAAAGTATTTACTAAACCAGCTTTACTTTGATGACAGAAACGTTTAGCCTGACTACAAACTTCAGTTCACAGTTTCAACACCTGAGTCCACAAATTAGCCAGACGTATAAGCCCAAAGGCATAACTCATTACCTAAATCATGACCTGCAAAGACAAATACTTTGACGGACTTATTTTTCAAGCACTTAGACCCTAATGGTCTGTGTCCAGGGCCCAAACTTAATCCTGTTTTGATCACGAAAATAAGGCCGTATTCACCCAGTTATTCAGCCAGTTTAACACATGTTTAGCAGCAGATACCACACAGTGTGCAAATGAAGAATCTTATGGTGTTTCAAAATCAGGCTTAAACAACTGGCCACTGGGGTTTGCTTTTTTTCTGTTGACACCTATAACTGCCACTTATCTAGATCGACTGCAGAGCCTCCACTGTTCAGGCTCAATGATCAAAAACTTTACTTACAAAAAAAGTCTGCCTCACAAAGGAAAAATTATGAATAGCTTTTAAATTACAGGGACACTGACAAAACTCTGGTTAGTGTCTGCTCTGGTCATTACAGCCATTCTGTGCTTAATAGATACTGGTGGGGCCTGTTAAAGAATGAACTGTGTAGGGGTTAACCCTGATCATTACTGTACATTGCTGATGTGTAGTTTTAACCTGGTTAAATTACTTATTTCATTTACAGCTACTGGAAACCAATCCGCTTATTTCAACATCAGTGAAAAGTTATGTCTTATTAGTTTTAAGTGTGTGTGTGTGTGTGTGTGTGTGTGTGTGTGTGTGCACGTGTGCGCACATACAGTCCACCAGATGTTTGCAGCTGTTCGGGTTCACTGTGACACAGGACTAAAATTGACAGTATATCAAGCACCGTGTTCATCATATTACGCCATTCCTTACTTGATATCGTTTTTTTAGTCTTCAATTTAATAATTTCCATGAGAAGAATTCACTGTGGTTTACTGTACTATACTGAATTCTGCTTGGTACTGGGAGAAAATATTTTAATTTCTGACAGATCATAGTGCATCAGTGTACCTTTCTAGTATCTTCTATTACACTCATATGGCTAAATGGCAACAACTCAATAAAGCATACTGTACCAATAATTTTACAGTAAAGTTTGATGCTAAAAACATATTAATGAAATCACAATGTAACCTTAATTGTCTAATTTTCTCCATTTTTTTAATTCTTGGAATTATGTTGTGTTATTACGCCTCATCATCATCATCATCTTCCACTTAATCTGGGGTTGGGGCATGGGGGTAGCAACTTTTAAGCAAGGAGGTCAAGACATCTCTCTCCCAAGGCACTTACTCTAATTTTTCCAGGGGAACACAGAGGCGTTCCCAGACCAGCCAAAAGACATAATCCCTCCACAGTGTTCTAGGTCAACTCCAGGGTTTCTTCCTGGTTAGACATGCCCTGAAACACCATACCAGGGAGTCATTCAGGTGACATTATAACCAGATGCCTGAGCCACCTCAACTGGCTCCTCTCTACGTGGAGGGGCAGCGGTTCTACTCCAAGCTCCTCTCAGATGGCTGAACTTCTCATCCTATCTCTCAGGGAGAGCCCCGCCACCCTGCAAAGGAAGCTCATTTCAGCCGCTTATATCCGCGATCTTGTTCTTTCGGTCACTACCCGAAGCTTGGGACCATAGGTGAGGGTTGGAGCGTAAATCGACTGGTAAATTGAGAGCGTTGCCTTGCAGCTCAGCTCCCTCTTCACCATAAAGCTTTACAGCAAAGGCTGCAGCGATAGGTCTGTCAATCTCTTGCTGTAGCCTTTCCTCACTTGTAAACAAGACCCCGAGATACTTGAACCCCTCCCTTTGGGGCAGAACCTCATTCCAGACCATGAGAGTGCATTCCACCCTTTTCCGGCTTAGAACCATGGCCTCGGACTTGGAGATGATGATTCTCATCCCAGCCACTTCACACTCGACTGTGAATCACTCCAATGAGAGCTGGAGGTCCTAGATTAATGAAGCCAAAATAACAATGTCATCCGCAAAAAGCAGAAACGAGATCGGTTGGCCACCAAACCAAAACCCTTCAACGCACCTAGAAATTCTGTCCATAAAAATTATGAACAGATTTGGTGACAAAAGACAGTCTTGGCGGACTCAAACCCTTGCTGGAAATGAATTTGACCCGTTATTATCAATATGAACCAAGCTTTGACTCTGATGGTACAGAGAACAAATGGCACATAGCAACAGGTCCGGTACACCGTACTCTCAGAGCACACCCCACAAGCCTGATGGATACGGTCAAAAGCCTTGTCTAAATCTACAAAACACGTGGACAGATTGGGCAAAGTTCTCCTTATTACACCTACAGTCATTTAAATAATTATTTTCATTCATTTTATGAAACGCTTAATCCTAATTAGGGTCATGGGGAGGCTGGTGCCCATTTAAGCCGTCTCTGGGACAGGGCAGAGTACACCCTGGACAGCTTGCCAGGCCATCAACATGCTGATGGCTATGTAGCCTACTCTTGACAAAAGTCAGCAATGGTTCTTTTACATGCCTTTCAAAACATACAGTGAGAGACATGGTCGGCCTTTGATAACCCAATTAGCTGCACTGGGGGGCAGCAGTGACAACCGTTGATAGTGGGGCTTGAACCCCTGACCTTGGGATCAGTAATACAGTAACCTACTGTATAACACGCATCCTTTCTATTCAGTTACTGTCTACTTCTTTGTGCATTTTTTGTTTACTTATGAATTTTGATGTAAATATATTTACATTACATTTTGGCAATAAAACACAAATTTACACAAAAAAATCCATATTGTTACAATATCCCTAATCATATGTAACTGTTTTACACTTAATAATCTTGAGATTATTTTTAATATTTTTATTCAAATCACATTATTATATGCACACTTTGCTTTGATTTTTGTTTTCTAATTTTATTCAAGTATACTTATTACATTAAAAATTAGTTTTAGGGATTGTAATTGAAACAAATGCATAAATATAGTTTGCACACACAGCTGAATTTCACCGTACGTGATCATGGCTCGAAGTGAAGCAAACTCCTGGAATGAGGGGATCTTAATCAAACACTGCTAATCCTACAGGAACCCACTGTGTACATTTTGTCTTGCTGTGACAAACAAATTCTTCTCTCAAATAGTTTACGGCTCAAATCAACAGGAAGAGGAAGTATCGAAGACTGTGGTAACGAGAGCATAAAGTCTTTGTAAAGATTTCCTTTAAAATAGGCTGGTATTAGAGAATATCCATGCAGCCATTTCCAGATGTGTTCCGCAAGGCTTGGGATATCACACTATTGCCCGTAGTTTTGTCCTGTGTACTTTGAAGTAATTCATAATAATAATAATAATAATAATAATAATAATAATAATAATAATTAAAGTGTAATTTATGAATTTTTGATGAAATATTGTTGAAATTCATCAATTAATAACCCGGGGAAAAAAAATCACAGTAAACACACACACAAAAAAAATTTAGGCAAGGATTGACTAAGATGATAAGACTGCTGAAATCTTTTGCCTACGTCCACTGACTCACCCCACCCCAGTTAACCTAATACAAGGAAGGTTAGGGTTTCTCTTAGATAAAATTCAAACATAAATGTCAAGATATTAATGATTTGAGGAGAAACAAAAGAAAATAGCATCACTAAAATAAAAATTATGATAACGTCAACTCTTGTATTTGGTGTTTGTGTTTTGGCAAGGTATATTTTAACACAACACAGAACACATTATCTCATTATCTAATGTCCATAAAACTGTCTATTATTATAGGCTTAGTGCAAATATAAAATTGTGTCTGTTTATTGCTGTAACTTTATTAAAGCCACGTTTTACCCCGTCTTGCATTTCAGTAGTTCTACCAGTTCCTTCAACTTCTATGTCTTTGTTAGTATTTGTTTTTTTTCCCCAAGGTGATACGGTGGTATAGTGGGCAGCACGTCTGTCTCACAGCAAGAAAGTCCTGGGTCCAAGTTGTTGTATGTTCTCCCCATACTCTCGGTATTCGTCTTTCCTCCCACAGTCCAAAACGTACACATTAGGCTAATTGGCAGTTCCAAATTGCCCCTAGGTCTGACTGTGTATGATTATGTGGGTGTTTCCCCTGCATTGGATTGGTAAGCTTTTCGGACTATACCGCACTTTCACCAAAAGTTGGCTGAGATAAGCTCCTGCCTCCCTGTGAACATAAAAGGATAAAGATGTTTGGCTAATGAATGATTGGATTTTTTTTATTGGGATTTTTTAAGACATCTATCTGTAGCACAATATTGCTTTATAAGTCTCTTTTCTACTTTAATAATTATTTTGTTCTAGAGGCTGGTTGTGTAATCCTGTGTGAAATTTGCGGGGTTAGCCTTACTTTCTGCAAAATATGTCTAATGCTCTACTATTATATTCATTACACTGTCTGTCTGTCTTCCTTTCGGCTTTTTCCCTTTTACTCGGGAGTCGCCACAGCGAATCATCTGATTCGCACGTTTGATTTGGCAGAGGTTTTAGCAAGGGACAGAAACACGCTGACGACTTTTCAGCCTACTCTTTACGAAAGTCAGCAATGGTTCTTTTACATGCCTCTCACCATAGACCGTGAGAGACATGGCCCGCCTTTGATAACCCAGTTAGCCGCACTGGGGGGGGGACAGTGACAACCTTGTGGAGAGTGGGACTCGAACCCCCAACCTTTGGATCAGCGATCCAGCGCCCTATACCACTAGACCACCACTGCCCCTATTATATTCATTACACTGTTGACCAAAAAATCCCTCTTCACTCATCACACGTAGTAAATTGCCGATAATATTCATAGAGGTTTAAGTCATTTGAACTCTGTACGTTTACTCGTGTGCAATGAAGCAATGTTTTTCATTCTAAATATGGAGCAAGTAAGTCTTCCTATTTAAGCCTATTGTACGCTTCAAAGGTCTAATCATATCCTCATTTCCTCGCTGTGTGTATTTTTGTATGCTAAACCTTTAATTACAAAAGTAAGAATCAATCTTTAACAAGTCTTTCATTTGTAAAATTGTTTTTGACCACTGAAATCACTCAAATCATCTGTTTTTAGCATCCAATAAATGTTACCACATTTGCATGTGCTTATGGGAATAAACTGTTCACTAGTGTCTTCTTTTTTATTAGCCAGTTTGAAATTATTGTTTTGTTTTTTGTTTTTGTTTTTTTTTTTGTTTTTTTTACACCTGGCTAAAAAAAACATTGCACGCTTTAATTTATTTGTCCAGAATCTTGTACAGTATTTAAAATATCAAACCATAAAGTTTTTTTCTAGAACATCCCAAAGACTTTCAATGAGAGTAAGGTCAGGAGTCTGTGGTGCCAATTCATTCATATGTGAAAATGATTCCTCATGCTTCCTGAACTACTTTCTGAATTCGAAATTGAGTCTAATGTCCGTCTTATAATTTAAAAAAATAATACGTAATAGTTCGTGGACGACCTTGTCATTCCTGAAATTCAAGTTATGGTCTGAATTAATTATTGTTGCTGAGCCTCGACCAGTTGTAACAGCTCCAGAATGAGAACACTGCCCCTCTTATCCTGTACGGTTACCAGTATGCATGATGGGTACATCACCTCATGTACATTCCTTCTTACCTGATCCTCCCATCACACGCTTATATTAGGTAAATCTGGACTCATCAGAGCACACAACCTTTTTAAATTACTCCACAGTTCAATGTTTGTGCTCCTTAGCAACCTGAAGCCTTTATTCCCTTAGTACCCTCGCTAGCAAGCACATTCCTACACAACTGTTTAATCACAATCCTTTGAGTTATGGCTGCATTGTATGTGTGAAAATTCTCTTACTTTTGGTTTTAAATACAACTCTGGGTTCTAATGTCTATTATTTTACCATTTGGCTTCACATTAAGTGATTTTCTCTTCCGTGTCTGTTAAGCTTTTCTATCCATATTTCTGCTTTTACCACCATTCTTCCAGTTTGTTGTAATGTTTTGGATAGTTGTTTATGAAAATTCAGTAATTTCAGCAATCTCATTAGTTGTTTTCTTTGCTTGATGCAAACCAATAATTTGACCCCTCTAAAACAGTAAACATATATTTTTTCATAACCATGAAATACACATTTTAACATTGTTGTTGAGGAAATAAGAAACTTCTCACTGCATCAGATGAGGTTGAAAGAACTGTTCTACCCCAAAACATATTAATTCCAGCAATAATCCGAATGGTGTAAGCATTGGTGATTCAAGGTTAAAGCTCTGGGTTGGTGATACCAGCCTGATAGATACTTGATGACCGATATTTTTGCCCTGACTGTATGAATACTGAATAGTTTTGAGTTGTACAGTAGCACTGACAGTATATAAACTTTTACTGACATGAGATTTGGCCTGATGATGGTGGTGGAAGAGGGTGAGGCTTCCAGACATCCAAGATAGTTAGAAATTCTTCCTCCAGTCTGATACTAGGGTGCCTTTTTTTTTTTTTTTTTTTTTTTTTTCTTTTCCCAAATTTCCTGAGTAATAAATGGAAGATGCTGGATCACTGATTGGTTAGGGGTTCAAGCCCCTCTCTCCACGTGTTATCACTGCCCCCCCCTCCCCATCCAGAGTAGCTAACTGTGAGTTATCAAAGGCCGGCTGTGTCTCTCACTGTCTATGATGTGAGGCAAGTAAAAGAACCATTGCTGACTTTTGATAAGAGTAGCTCCATAGTCGTCAGCGTGTTTCCGCTCCGCGCGATGGCCTGGTGAGCCATCCAGGGTGTACTCTGCCCTTACCCGGAGTCGGCTGGGATGGGCCCCAGCCTTCCCGCGACCCTAATTAGGATTAAGCGGTAACAGAAAATGATGAATGATGATAAATGTAGGATATTTGGTGAAAACAGGAAGTTGCAATCACAAGATATAGCATATTATTTTACATAGTTGATTCACTCATTCAATTGATTTGCATCATCCAGATGGTTTTGCCAATAATTTTAGCATTTGTTTATTCATCTTCTGAACTCCTTAATCCTAATTGGGGTCGTTGGGGACCCATCCCAGCCGACTCTGGGCAAGGGCGGGGTACACCCTTTACAACTTGCCAGGCTATCGCAGAGCCAACACACCTAGGGGCAATTTGGAACAGCCGTTTAACCTACTCTGCATGTTTTTTAACTGTAGATGGAAACTGGATACCTGGAGGAAATTCACGCAAGCACGGCGAGAACATGTAAACTCCATCTAGAAACACCCAAGCTGGGAATCGAACAGAGGACCTTCTTGCTGTGAGGCGGACATGCTAACCACTACACTACTGTGCTATGCATTGGCAGAGTCTTTAAAAAAAGAACAATGAGCTTAAAGCAAATTTCAAACCTAGCTAATGTTGAGTTGGAAAGATATTATGATTAACTGGTTGAGGAGAGAATCTTTCTGGTCCATACAGCTGATTAAAACTGAGAACGTTCGTAAGTGGCCAATGTGAACTTTTTGGATAAACTAGCTGAATCATTATCCGGGATTTTACACTCTGGATACATTATATCATAGAATTTAATAAGAATCATTAGCTTGTCTGATGAACACTAATCACCATCCCAACATTTTGGAAACAGCCCTTCTGAGGCATGGGAGTGCTTGGACAAAAAACTTGGATACGTAATGTGGCCGTTCTTAGACACAGCAGCTAACCAGCATTTTGTTTAACAAATTAAAATGGCAAATAATGTAATTTTGTACAGTAATTATTATTGGACCGAACATTAGTCCAGAACGGTGGCATAGTGGTTGGTATGTCTTCCTCATAGCAAGATGGCCTAGGTATGATTCCCAGCTTGGGCATTTGTGTGTGGAAATCACATGTTCTTGTGCTTGCATGGATTTCCTCTGTGTACTCCGGTTTCCTCCCACAGTCAAAAATATGCACTTATGCTAATTGGCTGTTCCAAATTGCCACAAGCTGTGAGTGTGAGTGGTTCTATGAGTGTTAGCCCTGCAATGGCCTGGCGAGCTGTCCAGGACATACTCTGCCCTTGCCCAGAGTCAGCTGTGATGGCTACCAACCTCTCTACTACCCTAATTACGATTAAGTGGCTTAGAAAATGATTAAGCCCAAGTCTCTCCTTTGTTTTGTTTTGGCAACCTGAAGAAATCGACTTACTTGATTAAACCAGCGACGTCACCGTTAAATGGGCCTATAGCATGATTCAGGAGATATCAAACAAAACATAATACAGCATTATATTGCCAACATTAGGTCAATAATGTAAGTGGGCTGCAGTTCTATCACTTCTTGCCAAATGTGGTATTTCTACACATTGCAGTCTTTTATTCATGAAGAGAAGGAGTCAGAATTCTTCTAAATATTCTGGTCTTTAGAACTTTTTTTTTTTTTTAAGAAACTGTTAGGAGTCATAACAAGAATACAGTGATCCCTCGCTACTTCATGCTTCAGTTTCTGCGGCTTCAGTGCATCGCGGGCTTTTCAAAAATATTCATTGAAAAATAGGGGACAGTTAAGGAAAATGCCACAAAACAAGGCCAATTATTCAAAAAGAAAAAAAAACCACACAAACAAAAACAAAAAAACAAAAAAAACAAAACTATTTACATTTTTATGTGAGGTGCGCATCTGGGTATGTGCACACGTGTGTTTGTATGTGTGTGTATTTACCATATTCGACGTGATAAGTGCCCAGGGCACTTAAAAAATCGGAGTGGGTGGGCGCTCATTTAAAATGTTACCAGCAGAGTGGAAGGGTAAGTGCTTATTACCATCAAGGTGGAAAACATGAATAATAAGAGTTTTACTGGTATTTGTGTTATTCATTTTGTGGTATCAACCAAACTACTTACCTGAAAGCTGAAAAGAAACCGAAAACAGGATATATATCTATTTTTTTAATGGACTTTTCCTTCCCTTACTTTTCGCTCCCGGTGCTTTTCCTTTAAAAGTTTCCTGTAAACATTTAGTTTAAACATGTTCCCAAGTAAAATGAGCCAATCAGAATGTCAACTTTAGCACATGGCAAGTTGAACCAATCAACACGACCATAAACAAAAGCACATGGTCAGGAACTTCTTTAAATTTATGAAGTTGGTGATCAGGAGAATCGGGTGAAAAATACTCATCACTTTCTGATAGGTCCATATCTGGCTCATCACTCCATTCATTCAGAGCATCCCATAGTTTTGCTGTAGCAGTTTCTAATGGTTCATTGGTTATTGGACATTTACCAAGAGAACACCACAAAATCTGTTCATTTTTTTTAAAGCACGGCAGAACAATCAAATGTGTTGTTATTGATGAACATTATAGGCATTCCCCAGTGGCAGGGGGTCTTGAAATACCGTGTAAACTCACTTTACAAGCAGTGAACGCCTCATTTTACAGCTTACAGAGACTGATCGAATAAAATTGTTAGGTTTGATTTACAATTTTGCTCCCAGTACACATTAGACGTAAGATCAAAAACATGGGGGGGGGGGGGGTTATTGGAGCAGGACGCTTATTATTTCGAATACGGTATATTTTATTTACATTTTATGCATTATTTTTGAATGTTTGTTATTATAAGCATTTATAGCATTGAATATGTATTTATTAATATTATATATACATGTACGTATACGTCAGTAGTGGGCAGTGGTGGTCTACTGGTATAGGGTGCAAAATCGCTGATCCTAAGGTTGGGGGTTCGAGTCCCCACAAGGTTGTCACTGTCCCCCCAGTGCAGCTAACTGGGTTATCAAAGGCAGGCCATGTCTCTCAATGCCTATGGTGAGAGGCATGAAAAAGAACCATTGCTGACTTTCGTAAAGAGTAGCTGCAAAGCCGTCAGCGTGTTTCTGTCCCTTGCTAAAGGGTTGTATCAGGAAGGGCATCGGTCCCCATAAATCGTAGGAACTGAGGGATCCCTGTATTATGATTTTCCTCTTAATTGCATATATAGAAAATGAGTCTTTGTGTGGATCCAGACGTGCTGCAAATAATGACCCTTAATACAGTTGTTCCATATTACTTACTAATATAGAAGGTTAGCTACTGTAAGTATTAAATACCACATGTTTATAATCTGGTGGATTTTGGGTGGTGGTGGCCATTAATGCTTAAATATATTTGGCACCAATCCATTAAGTGTGTGTGCGTGTGTGCGTACAACTTACTGCAGTCCATCATGGTTTCTAGCAAAGTAGCAGGAAAGAAGTTCTATTTCTTCTTCGTTACTAGCATTAGCTTCATCAGTTGGCCATTTACACCTCACTATATTATTTAGTCATCAATCATACCATTATCTGAAACTGTAAAGTAGTGAATTTGTATGTCAATATCGTGAACCTAATAGAACAACAATGTAGTTATGAGAGTAAGGAATTTAAGTCTGGACTGGCTAACAGGGAGTTAAGTGGTTATCTTATTTAAACACAATTGTTCCATGCACAGTGGCGTATCAGGAACTGGGCTGTACGTATGTATATATCTACACAGTATGTACACTGTGTCACAAAAGTAGATAACAGATTAGTCACTGGGCACTGCTCTGCAAACCTTCACTCTCATTCACAACTTGAAAGTGTAATAGTTTATTCATAATGTCTAACAATCATATGAGTATTATTATTAATCTTTTATAAAGAAAATAGTTTGGTGTGATTGTATTTTTAAAGTATATTGGGAACATGATGCATGTAACATTAAAGTAGGGTCAGAAATTTTAATTGTGATGCGTACCAATACTTGACATGGGAGTGCAGAATGTATGTTTTATTTTATGTCCCATAGTAGTTTTTTGGTGAACATGTTAAGATCACAATGATGTAAACATCCAAGGGTGGAAATTACTCTCCACCCAGTGCTTTGAAGACATGCATCCTCCCCTTTTTCCTGTTTTTTTTTTTTTTTTTTAACTTACATCAATGATCATAGCAAGAAGCCTGCATGTCTAGAAGATAAGTTAAAATGTTTTTTTTGTTTGTTTGTTTGTTTGTTTGTTTTTTAAATGTTTATTATATGAATAGTGGTATGCATTTATCACAGATTAAGAAAATAATATATTTGTCACGTTTGTTGAGACTTCGGAAAGCTCTATAAATTCTAATACATTTTCCATTGCAAGGCTATAAAATGTAATTGTATTTAAATAATGCCTGTACATTAGTCTATGATTACTATAATTATATAGAACTAAAAAGTGCTGTAGCTTGTAATAATCTTGGCTCGCAGGCAAATTTACAACTACCTGACCACCAGTCCACATGGTTACTAGACCAACATTTCCTAAAATGAATCTGTGTGGGTAGATGAAAAGCATTCTTTGCCTACAGTAAACAACACAATTTTAAAACCTATGTTATCACAGTTGTGTAATTTGCACAAGAAAACTTCAAAGATAGGATTGAATCATATCACTTGACCTGGCATGGGTTTTTATGTTTATGCCATGGGTGAGGTTAGGTACTGTGGGGTATTTTTTGTAATTAACATAAATGAAAAGACGATAATGAAGGGGGTTGAGTAGCCAGGCAACTGAGGAAGAACTTTCAAGATTTCTCCTTTGTGTGTAGGAAAAAAAATCTTCACACACACACTGGTTTCAGAGTGACCATGCAGTCAGATAAACTGTGAGGAAATGGTGGAATTAGATAAATCTCTTCAGAGTAATAGAATCTGGCTAGCATCATATCAAAAACGTGGGAGAGAAAACAATTGCTTTTTTCTTCTTTCTTCTTCTTCTTCTTTTTTTTTTTTTTTTTTTTTTTGAATGGTGTTCTCACAGAAATACGCCACAAACACAACACCCTCCACCACCTCACCCCCTATTGTGACTGTAAGGTGCACCTGTGCAGCCTTCTTTTAACATCTCTCGTGACATTTAGGAATCACACTCCTTTTGATCAAAGTGGCCATGAATCGTCTCTTGCAGAGATATTAGATCTCACGAGATAGACTTTGGTGTTTTTTCCACACCTTGACAGCATCTCGGAGAACAATGAGCCGACCACTGTTACGCAAGACAGATGAAATGGCCGTGTAAACATACAAGGGTGCTTAAGATCTGCACATTCTCTTTCTCTCTCTTGATCGCTCACTCGCGCTCTCTCTCTCTCTCTCTCTCTCTCTCTCTCTCTCGCTCACTCTCTCGCTCTCTGATGTGCAGGACCACCTGGCAGTGCTGGTTGTCTATGTGAATCAATGAGCATGTTCAAACTCATCTTGGCTCCAGATAAAAAGCAAGGCTAATTACGCAGCAGCCTGAGTAGTCCTGGCTAATTCCACTGGCCACTGAGCTAAAACCTTTATCGCCATTCTAAGCAAATGAATGAACAATACAAGTCAAAGCCTGAATCAGTTGCGCAGAAGAAAAGTGAAGACTGTCCCAAAATTCCAGTGTACACAGGGGCAGTAGTGTTATCACAGCACATTTGGGACTGTCCCTCCTAATTACAAGAGGCTTGGTTTGTTCAGGCCAGAGGCACTGTGTAATTATCATGATTGCAATGCATTAGGATATATTAGACAGCTTTTTTTTATCAGGATGTATGCTTTCAAAGTGTATATTTAAAGATTCGCACCATTCTAATGACCTTGAGACATTAGCCAGAATAATTCAGTAATTTGGTATTATAGTTATTATTCAGCATATCAACTTTTATTTTGAATTAATACAGGCATGTTTAGTTTGAGGTTTAGCTAAGATAATAATTTCACAGCTTTTACAACTCGCATACATGTTCTGACCGCTTAAGTGTAGCAAGAAAATGTCAAAGCAATGAGATATGACACAAACCATGCACCTATTACTACTATATCTCCTTGGTGTGGCTAAAATAAATGAAACAGCCTCTGTGTATTGCCATTGGTTAAAACAACACTTAGTTGCACAGCTCATTCCTTCTCTCTCTCTCTCTCTCTCTCTCTCTCTCTCTCTCTCTCTCTATCTATCTCTTCTTTCTCTCACTCTGTCTGTGGTTGAGAATAATGAAAGGAATGTCAAAGGGAGTCGCCCGATGTGCCGTCCAGCTGCAGCAAACCCCAAGCCTCACTTTTAGGTTAGCAAGTCACCCATTCTTTGAGACATTTTTTTTTAATTACTCTCAGTGAATACCTATGTGCCACATATTTACTTCCCCTTACTCAAATTAAGACATCCCTCTTAAATAACAGGAAGGGAGTACACTGCAAAGTAAAGTTGGATGTGGCAGACCTTTTATGTCTGACCAAGGAATTTGAGAAGGATGATTTTCACATAAAGCTTCCTCAATCATTCAGGGTGGTTGTTGTGGGTGGTTGTAACCATAGGATGTTATGTTTTAGTAGCAAGTGAATCACTAATAGCCGGATATAGGTAATGCTGGATTTAACTGTGGAAAGAACTTCATTTGAACAATGTTGCGATCACTCAACACAAGCTCCAGACTGAAAACATAAAGGAAATCCTGAACTGGCATTCTGAACGTCTGGCTTTATTTTATTAAGAAAATAACGTATTTTACACAAACTCAGCTTGGATTTCTTGGTTGTAAATCAGTGAGAGTACTCAATGGTCCAAAATCAAGGCAAGCAAGAATGAATAAAGCTAAAGTGTAAGGCACACAATTGCCTTCACAAACTTTCCCATCTTGATAAAACACTCTTGACAAATCCCAGTGCTCAGGTACCGCTCGTGTACACCTGCAGAAACAAGGATGTATAGCGACTAGGCTTTTAGCCTTCTGTTAAACTTCTAAATTGGAATAAATAAACTTTTGCCCCTTGCATTTGATAAATCTGATTTTTTTTTTTTTTTTTTTTTTTTTTTTTTTTTTTTTTTTACTGAGCACCTGAAACAACAAAGAGTGCATTCTTTAAAACTTGTATTTGCAAGCACATATTTGTTAGAGGAGGATACAATGAAGAAAACAGTTCTGCATCAAATCTGCATGAATGGTTAGTCATGTTTCTATAATGAGCTATTTTTAATAAATGATCTCTCATATACTTTGGGGAATATCTGGTTTACTTTACTGGTTTAAAGTGTCGATGATTCCCGGTGGCCTTCACCTTTACATGTTGAGGTTGATGAAGAGTTGAAGTTTTTTCAAGCTTTGACATGAAGCAGTTCTGCATATTTTATTTAGACCTGGTTAACCTCTGCTTTGCTTTGCTTTGCATTACTTTCGTATTCGGATGGTGAACTCTTCAAATAATGGCAAGGTCATTTCCTTCTCTAACCCGGAATCTTTCATTAGTTTGCACAAACGTCTAGGCTCACATCTCATTCCCAGAAACTTGGGATGCGCCGTCATAACAGGGTGTGCAAAGTAAAACATTGTGGCTAGGACAGCATTGTGAACTGAATCACAAGTGGTGAAGCTGCACAGTTAAGCATAGAATACTGAAGGCATGAAGCTACAGCTCCTCACTATAGTACAGTATCACCTCTTCCCTCACCGCTGCCTGATTTTTGTTCCATGTGTAATGAAATTTGGCCACCCTACCCAATGTATTTTTGACAGGTGTCTGTGCCTGGGGTTGCTTTGCACCACCTTTAATTGAATGAGCCGCTTTCTACTTTCATGTGAGTCCGTCCATCCATATATTTTCTATGCTCCTCATTAGGGTTGCAGGGAAATGGACTCTGGACGAGGGCGGGGTACACAATGGACAGCTCACCAGGCCATTGCAGGGCCAACATTCACACAACCATTCACAGTCACACCTTGGGGAGATTTGGAACAGTCATTGGAATATCCAGCTATTGTATGTATTTTTGGACTGTAGGAGGAAACTTGAGTACCTGGAGAAACCCCATAGGTAGAACATGGAAACTTCACACAGAAATGTTCCAAGCTAGGAATCAAACCCAGGCCTTCTTGCCGTGAGGTGGATGTGCTAATCACAGTGCCACCGTACTGCCCTCATTTGAGTCATATCTTTTAAGTGTAGGCATCCATTTAATGAGTTCATTTTCTGTCAGCTTCTGGTTTTGGCATTTGCTCTATGAACATTTATTTACTTGCAAGTCTGTAGGCCTACATGAGTTTGTATGTTTTTTTTGATTCTGTGCAAGTCTGAATGGTGGTGTGTGAGCTGCTTTTTTTTTTTCTTTTTCTTTTTTTTTGGGGAGTTTCAGTTTTGGTTTTAATGCGAAACCTATTATTATTATTATTATTATTGTTATTATTGTTATTATTATTATTATTGCAACCCTTCATGCAAATGAGTGATGTAAATCAGCATTAATTGAGCATTACTGCAGGATCATGGAGTTTTCTTGATGGGTGTGCATGAACACCGGACACACACAAGACAATCACTCAAGCCATATTGAATGATTATATGCAACACTTGGGAGCTCTGCTAGAAGGCTACAGTGAGTCAGCAGTATAATAAAGTTATGACTTGGAAAAAAGGTATAAATAAATGAGCTTAGAGTCCATGTACTATATGTCATTCTTTGGAAAAGTCTCAAACTGATTAACAAATATGGAAATCCTGTTGTCTCCCAAAAGCTGAAGTACTTTGCACATGTGTGATCTAAACTTAAAATGTTCTTTCCCATAAGCAATTTACAAGCCAAAAGTATGTGGGGGAAAAGGAAAACCATGCCTATGTTTGGTTGAATCATTGTATGAAATCCAGGCTTGACTGATTTGTGTTTTTGTCACTGGTGCCAAAGGTTTTGGCTCTATAATTCTTGATATAATTTAGTAATATATGTTTGTCAAGGATTTCAGATGTGTATTTCAAGACTCTTTATTTTCCTCCCAGAAGTAGTTATTTAGAAAAATATACATCATTGCTGTTCCCACCTGACACAGTGTCAACTGAACAAAAATGAAAAAGTCTCATCTCTAATTTAGTATGATTTGGGTTACTGTTTCCTAAAAATCTTCAAAAATAGAGTAAAATCTTTTAGACATTAAATATTCTATTTGAAAACAATGCAAACTACATGTTTCAATCCCATTTTACTGGTAAACTGGGGTTACCTGGCCTGTACTTGCACACTGGACTTCAATAGGCTTGTATAAGTTATAATGCTTAGTATTAATTCACACTTCCTTAATAGTGTCAAAAGTAAAACGGTGATCATGTTCACAGTTTGACCAGTCCGTCCATGCATCTTTAATATTTGGACATTTAAAACAATTATTAATTTGTTTAACTTTTATTACATTATATGATGATTTTATGGTGAACAGATATCAGTTGTAGGAAGTAAAAGCATATCTTAATGTATAACTGCAGCAAATACTTCTCAGTGCTCTGGGTGATGTATGAACCCCATAACTTTTAGATGCATTTTAAAATATTATAAAAAGTTAGATATTTCAAATAGACCGCAGGGGTTCAAAGCTCCCACTGCCCAGGAATGTGTATTTTAAAGTTGATCTATATCTTCTTAAGCCAAAACTATTGTGTTAAACAAATTAAGTCCAGCTGGCTCATTAATCATGCATGGATTTTGGTGTGCTACGTTTCCAGGCATGGTACCTATCAGACAAACCCACATAACAAATTTCTCAAAAATCCAAGCAAGCATTCCAAGTTATCATCTGGAAACCAACCTTTGGTGTTAAGTAAATGAAGTCCAGCTGCCTCATTAATTATGTGTGGATTTTTACCTGTAAATCGAATTCACATACCAAATTTCATCAAAATCTGAGCAAGCATTCTCAAGTCATCATTTGGAAACCAAACTAATGTGTGATAAACAAATTAAGTCCAGCTGTCTAATTAATTAAATACAGATTATGGTATGCACCAATCCCAGGCAAGGTACTTGTAAGACAAACCCACAAATGAAATTTTATCAAACTCCGAGCAAACATTCCTGAGTTATCATCTGCTAATCTAAGTGTGATAGACGGACGGACGCCACCCATTCCAATAGCTCCCGCCGCTGTGATTGGCATGAGCTAAAAAGTGAATTGCTTCTTTACCTACTTTTGTCAAACTCAAAGTTGTTCTAATGGACCATATGTACTTGCTTGTTTACTTAAGCCTCTGTCACATATGTTGAGCAACAGGTATATTACGGCTCCACAACAACAACTTGACAATTGTGGATGTGTTGTATGAAACTCACCTGCTGTCTGATGAGAAATGTATTTGTGGATCCTAATTATGTAGGGTTGAACATGTTTTTTTTCCATGTTCATAATCTCCGGTATATTTCCTAGGTATTTTGTATGGTACCTGACAACATCATAAGTCTTTGTTATGGTATACATATGAATTTCATATAAAACTGTAAGGCTAGACTTTCATCAAGAACAGGGTGCGTAAATGTCAGCGTGTTTCCGACCTGTAGTGGTCTGGTAAGCTCTCCAGGGTGTACTCTGCTCTGGCCGAGAGTCAACCGAGATGGGCGCCAGCCTCCCCACGACCCTAATTAGGATTAAGCAGGTCAGGAAAAGAATGAATGAATGGTTGAAAGGCTATGTTATGGTAGACATACGAATTTCATATGACATCATAAGGTTATGTTATGGTAGATATATGAATTTCATACATCATAAGGTTGTTCAATTTCACCTTTCCATCTTATAGGTAATTCTCAATCAAAATCAGATTTCTTAATGAAGTTTGTGTTTACAAACAAGGAATTTGACTCCAGTTTAACTTCACTCACTGTATAGGAAACTATAAAATCAAGCTTATACAGAATGCAAACACTGTTTGTGAGGTAATGTAGTGAACAATATATGTGTACAATGGTTTATTTTCATTGAAGGTTATTTCACAGTGGATTATTTTATGGTGGTAGACATTGTTGGCACAAAAAACTTTTTCCAATATTTTTGGGTCACATGATGAGCCCAGGGTCAAACTGTTCTGTTACAGTACTCATGTGATTGCTCTTATTGTCTATCTATATTAAACCCACTGTACTTCCTTATACCTTATACCGATGTACTGTATATTGTCGTCTTTTCCTTTCGGCTTTTCCCTTCAGGGGTCGCCACAGCGAATCATCTGCCTCCATCTCACCCTATCCTTTGCATCTTCTTCTCTTACACCAACGACCTTCATGTCCTCCTTCACCACATCCATGAATCGTCTCTTTGGTCTTCCTCGAGGCCTTCTGCCTGGTAGTTGGTAGTTCCAGCCTCAGCATCCTATGACCAATATACTCACTATCTCTCCTCTTTGTCTCCAAAACATCTTACATGTGCTGTCCCTCTGATGTGCTCATTCCTAATCCTATCCATCCTCGTTACTCCCAAAGAGAACTTCAATATTTTCATCTCTGCTTCCTCCAGCTCTGCCTCCTGTCTTTTCCCCAGGGCCACTGTTTCTAAACCATACAGCATTGTTGGCCTCAACACCGTCTTGTACACGTTTCCTTTCATTCTTGCCAATACCCTCCTATCACACATCACACCAGACACTTTTCTCCAACCATTCCAACCTGCCTGCACACGCTTCTTCACCTCTTTTCCACACTCTCCATTGCTCTGGATTGTTGAGCCTAAGTACATAAAATCCTCCACCTTCCTTATCTCTGCTCCCTGTAACCTCACCGTTCCTCTTGGGTCCTTGTCATTCATGCACATGTATTCTGTCTTACTGAGGCTAACCTTCATTCCCCTCCTTTCCAGGGCATATCTCCACCTCTCTAGATTTTCCTGCATTTCTTCTCTGCTCTCACTACAGATCACAATGTCATCTGCAAACATCATAGTCCATGGGGAATCTTGTCTAACCTCGTCTGTCAGCCTGTCCATCACCATAGCAAACAAGAAGGGGCTGAGAGCTGACCCTTGATGCAGTCCCACCTCCACCTTGAACTCTTCTGTCACACCGACAGCACACCTCACCACTGTCTTACATCTCTCATACATGTCCTGCACCACTCTAACATACTTCTCTGCCACTCCAGACTTCCTCATGCACTACCACAGTTCCTCTCTCGGCACCCTGTCATATGCTTTCTCCAGATCCACAAAGGCACAATGCAGCTTCGTCTGACCTTCTCTGTACTTCTCCATTAACATCCTCAGAGCAAACACTGCATCTGTGGTGCTCTTTCTTGGCATGAAACCAAACTGTTGTTCACAAATGCTGACCTCTGCCCTTAGTCTAGCTTCCACTATTCTTTCCCATAACTTCATCGTATGGCTCATCAACTTTATCCCTCTGTAGTTGCCACAACTCTGCACGTCTCCGTTGTTCTTAAAAATGAGCACCAGCACACTTCTCCTCCATTCCTCTGGCATCCTCTCACTCTCTAAGACCTTGTAGAATGTTCTTGTCAGAGAATCTACTGCTACCTCTCCTAGACACTTCCATACCTCCACCGGTATGTCATCAGGACCAACTGCCTTTCCATTCTTAATCCTCTTCAATGCCCTCCTCACTTCACCCATACTAATCTTTGCTACTTCCTGGACCTCAACAGTCACCTCTTCGACTGTTTTTTTTTCTCTCTCGTTTTCCTCATTCATTAGCTCTTCAAAGTACTCTTTCCATCTTCCCAGCACACTTCTGTCATCAGTCAATACATTTCCCTCTCTGTCATTTATCAATCTAACTTGCTGCATGTCCTTCCCATCTCTATTGCTCTGCTGTGCCAACCTGTATAAATCATTTTCTCCCTCTTTACTTTCCAACCTAGCACACAAGTCATCATACGCCCTCTGTTTGGCCTTTGACACCGCTACTTTTGCCCTACGCTGTGTCTCCCTGTACTCCTGTTTACTCTCTTCAGTCCTCTCAATGTCCCACTTCTTCTTAGCTAACCTCTTCCTTTATACACACTCCTGCAATTCCTCATTCCACCACCAAGTCTCCTTAGCTACTTTCCTTCCAGATGACACACCAAGTATTCTCCTACCTGTCTCCCTAATCACATTATCTGTAGTTGTCCAGTCATCTGGAAGCACTTCCTGACCACCCAAGGCCTATTTCAACTCCTCTTTGAAGACAACACAACACTTCCTTTTTCAGCTTCCACCACTTTGTCTTCTGTTCTGCCTTTGCCTTCTTCACCTTCCTCACCATCAGCGTCATCCTGCACACCACCATCCTATGCTGTTTGGCAACACTCTCCCCCACTACTACTTTGCAGTCACTGACTTCCTTCAAATTGCATCGCCTGCACAAGATGTAGTCTACCTGTGTGTTCCTGCCTCCACTTTTATAAGTCACCCTATGCTCCTGTCTCTTCTGGAAGAAAGTATTTACCACAGCCATTTCCATCCTTTTTGCGAAATCTACCAACATCTGTCCTTCTGTGTTCCTGTCCTGGATACCAAACCTACCCATCACTTCCTCGTCCCCTCTGTTTCCTGCACCAACATGTCCATTGAAGTCTGCCCCAATGACCACTCTTTCACCTCTGGGGGTACTCTGCATCACTTCATTTAACTCACTCCAGAATCTCTCCTTCTCTTTTAGCTCACATCCTGCCTGTGTGGCATAAGCACTAACAACATTGAACATCACACCTTTAATTTCTAACTTGAGACTCATCACTCCGTCTGACACTCATTTCACTTCTCGAACATTCCTGACAAACTCCTCCTTCAAGATGACTCTGACTCCATTTCTCTTCCTATCCACACCATGAAAAAACAGCTTAAACCCTGCTCCTAAGCTTCTAGCCTTGCTACCTTTCCACCTGGCCTCCTAAACACACAGTATGTCCACCTTCCTCCTCTGAATCATGTCAGCCAGTTCTCTACCTTTTCCTGCCATAGTTCCAACATTCAAAGTCCCTACTCTCAGTCCTAGGCTCATGCCTTTCCTCTTCTCTCTCTGCCTACGGACACGCCTCCCACCTCTCCTTCTTTGACGTCTTCGACCAACAGTAGTCCAATTTCCCTGTTGGTTAACAGCACTGATGGCGGTCGTTGTTAATCCGGGCCTCGACCGATCCGGTATGACATTCTTTGTAGTGACTCGCATATTTTATTTGGCATTTGTTTTACGCCGTATGCCCTTCCTGACGCAACCCTCTGCATTTATCCGGGCTTGGGACCGGCGTGAGGAAGAGACACTGGTTTTGCCCACCCCTTATGGCTGCATTTCTTGCAAGAATTGTATAAATATCACTATTGTATGAACTTCATATGATTTAACATACAGACCTCCCCCTTTTTTCTATGATGGACATGTGACTGCAACTACACAACCTTCGATCCCACGTCACCCAGACCTACTTCAGTTCCCTCTGTCATAGCTTCATTAAATTGACACGACAGAAGAAATTCCAGGGGGCATATATAAATGTGTGTGTGTGTGTGTGTGTGTGTATATATATATATGTGTGTGTATGTATATATGTGTGTGTATATATATATATATATATATATATATGTGTGTGTGTATGTATATATGTGTGTATATATATATATATATATATATATATGGGGCAGTGGTGGTCTAGTCATATAGGGTGCTGGATCCCTGATCCAAAGGCTGGGGGTTTGAGTCCCACTCTCCAAAAGGTTGTCACTGTCCCCCCCAGTGCAGCTAATTGGGTTATCAAAGGCCGACCATGTCTCTGACTGTCTATGGTGTGAGGCATGTAAAAGAACCATTGCTGACTTTCGACAAGAGTAGGCTACAAAGCCGTCGGCATTTTTCCGCCCTGCGATGGCCTTGTGAGCTGTTCAGGGTGTACTCTGCCCTCGCCTGGAGTTGGCTGGGATTGGCACCAGCCTTCCCACGACCCTAATTAGGATGAAGCAGTTACAGAAAATTATGATGAACAAAAAAATTCCAGGGTATTTTTGAAGATGCTTTTGATCTGACAATAGGTTCACATCCTTATCTTTTTTCTTCCTCCTCCTCTTTATGGGCTGAAAAAAAAAAAATTGCATTATTATGCAGCAATTGCATTATTAGTCTAGCTGTTCCACAGGACACCCACCTCATGGGATCTCACAAAACCCACCTCGTCTGGCTCTGGGAGGAATAGTGATTAAATGGATGAGTAGCCATTGGCATCTTTAGTCAACAATCACCAACACATATTTAAACTCGTTTTGTTTACAGAGACCCTAGCACTGGGTGCACTTAACATGGCATACAGTGTTGCGACGATCTTTTATAGTGCAGTGACGATCTTTTATAGTGCAGCATATCTGAAGTGACTTCATTTCTTTCCATTATTTCCATATGGCAGAATGTGGAGCTGCTCTTTCCTTTACTCCCAGTGCGTTGTAGTTTTAAGATCTGTTAGCCGCATACAGGTTTTTACAGGGCTGTCCTTATGCTGTCCTGAATGAGCTAGGAGGAAGAGACATTATCCAGAGCTGTCATGGAAGCAATCTATAAAAAGGAAAAACAAAACTGGGTATGAAGAAGTTTGTAAAGGTTTTAAGTCGAAACCTTAAATCTTGAAATATCAAAAAAAAAAAAAAAACTGGACAGCATTTCTGATTTTCAGTGCCTTTTAATTTGATGTATGTGGGTTCGCAAAACCACTTATTTTGTGGTTTGAGCTCTGCTGGCGACTTGTGCAAAAAAAAAAAAAAAACAGCAACCAACACAGTTTGCTCTAAACTGTACATCAGGCTGATTGACCAACTCGGGTACAGCTGCAGTTGTTCTGTAACATTTCACATTTGCTTATTGGACACTTGATGTTTGAACAAGGGATAAGTGGACACCTGGCCTCTCTTTGGCTTTCCTGCATGAACACCTAATGCACGGAGATGAAGAACACATAAGTAAACAAATCTTCTAATCCCGCTCGCTCTTCCTGTTTTTATAATAAATTTTTTAGCTTCCCTCCTTTTTTCTTGCATCCTTGGGACACATCATGTGCTACTGGTGACCACATGACCAAAAAAAAAAAACAAAAAAAAAAAACAAGCACATGGTACAAATCAAATGCCAGTCTTCATATGTCCACCCCCCAGCCTAATAAACTCTCCAGTCAAAGTTCTACTACCTGTTTCAAATTTGATTTTCATGAATAACGGGTCTTGTTATGTTTACTCTCTATGTATTTTCCTTCATTCATTGTGTTTAATGATACAGTGCTAAGACGCAGCTACAATAAAGTAAATACAGATTGAATCCATTAACCAGCCGTGCAAGCAACTTCTTGGTACAGCTATAGTCATACTTTTTTTCCTTTCTTTTTTTTTTACCTTGTGCCAAGACATCTGTCTTAGGACACGCCCTATGATTATAAGTGAAAGGAAGCAGCATATTTTGATTATTTTGCTCCATACTGCACACACATGCAGAGAGGTCTGTCAGAGCCATTAAAATAAGATACAAAGAACATTTGCCAGATTTGATTAATTTGATGCAGATTAACAGAACTGCTAGAGGACACTGATACCAATTTACTGACAGATTAAAAAGCTAAAGCTAAAGTGCAAGATAAAAATGAAAAACTAAGCAGTTTTTAACTAATTATCACACCGATATTTTATAGCCTTACAAAAGTGTTAAAATGCATACAGAAGAAATTTATTGCATGAAAAGAACTACATCATGCTATTGCGACATGCCCAAGGGATGAATAAAGCACAAAGAAATTATACTGTAAGCAAAATGAAAGCAATGTAGTCCTCTGTGTGAGCTGGCACTATATTTAATATATTTAATAGTATTAAGCTATGCATGAGAGTTCATTGCTAGTCTGGCATAGCTGCAATCATTGACAGCTTTAATTCGTTTACACAGTGATTTGTTTTGCACAGATTTAACAAGAAAAATGTGGGATTTCTCTCATTTTTTTTAATAAGTTTTTGACCAATAATTTTGTCAATTATGAACTTAAACGGAATAATTTTAAAAACAATTAAGTTGAAGATCTCTGAAAAAATTTTAATTGTATTGACCTCCAATGATGCATATGGGTGGCCTGGTGGTGTAGTGATTAGCATGTCCACCACAAGAAGGTCCTGGGTTCAAGTCCCAGGTTAAATCATTTCTACGTGGAGATTGTATGTTCTTCCTTTGCCTGCATGGGTTTACCCTAGGGATGTCATTGACAATCGGAATATCGCAAAATCGCCGATGTAGTTATGTCTGTCTATAATCGATACCTATAAAAGGGATACTTTTAACGTTACATAAAATTCATCTTATATTAAATTTCATACAAAGGTGTTTTAATTTAAATAACACTAGAGCAAGCGGTATCTATTAATAAATAAAATAATGTACGAAAACACGTTATATAGTTTCAGTCGAAAACCAGCTTAGCGTAATGCCGCATTTCACAGTCTCCAGCCTCAACTTCGGCATTATTAAATATGCTAACAAAAACATAGGATTGCCGAGAGCGGCCGAGGGTTAGTCCAAGCTTCCTGTGTTCATGACCGCGTCTGTAGTAAATGGTACATCCCGCCTCTCTGTATGGGATTCAAGGCCACTGACAGTTTTCACTGACAACAAAAATGGCATATCTCAAACTTTTAAATTGACAAGTGTTTGTAGAATAGAAACAACTTGCTTGGAATTAACTAGTAAACAAGTGTTTATAGATTTGTTAAATACAAAAAGGTGTTAATTAAAATCTTGTCGGTGGAAAACTATTTCCTGTCTTTCATTTCAGATTTGGTTTTAGTAATTGGTCACTTTATTATAAAATATTCAATACATTATACAAACTACTGTAATATATCTTAGTCTTTTCTATATAATGCATTTATGGAACAGTACAGCAATATTCTAATGTATCGTCACATCGGAATTTTTTTTTTTATCAATATATCGATACTAATAATAAGTTTTCAATGATACTCCTAGTTTACTCCTGGTACTCCGGTTTTTCAAACCGTTTCATCTTAGTAGGGTCATAGGGCGGCTGACCTATGATCCATAGTCAGACCATCACAGGGCCAACGCACACACAACCATTCACACTCACACCTAGGGGCAATTTGGAACAGCCAATTAGCATGGTTTTTGGAATGTGCGAGGAAACCGGAGTACCCCTAAGGGACCCCCCACGCAAGCACAAAGGGAAATTGCACACTCCACACTGAAATGCCTGAGCCCAGTTTCGAACCCAGGACTTTCTTGCTTAAAATCAATTTATTAAATTTTAACTGTTATCATTTGTTATGACACCTTAGTACTGTTTGAAGAGTAATAAGTAAGGTTAATGATCATGCCAACCCGAACTGAAATGCTCCAGTCAGTTGCGCATCAGTTTGCATCCCAAGAAAGTGCGATACTGTTCGATCCCAGCAGAAACAGCCCACCTCAGCACATATGGTTTCCACTGCTGCATCTATTACACAAGCCCTACTGTGTGAAGTCACTTCCAAGTCAAATAAGCCCCCTCTTCCTTTTCCAAAAGGAACACCTAAAGAGGGACAAGGAGAAAGCCTGCCAAAAAAGGACTAGGATCTCAAACATTCCTGTCATCTAGGCCATGTTTTCATTACCCCAACAAATTTACACAGTTGTTAGTGATGGCCTGGGATTCCTCCTAAAGCTCGGCCCACCAATAATAAACAGAGAGTAGCTGACACCCTTAGACACCTGCACAAGCTGCCCTGACACTGCAGGATTGTTCTTGTTGTGAGGAGGTAGGATATAGAAGGAGATATACCAGGAAGCTTGAATGTTGTCTTGAAAGAACCCTTCTGCACTGCTACCATGTACCACCCTGATTCTCACCTCAGAGATAAAATGAGTCCATGGAAATTCCCTCCACAGAAAAAGGCACTTGTGCAACCCTGCGATAAAAGCCATACGGTCATTTTCCATTTCTCCGCTCAGAGTTTCTGACGGGTGGGTGTTTGAACGTTTTTAATGTTTTGCCAAAAACGAAGGATGTGAACCTCTTTATCCAATAAATTCTATAGTTATTGGATGCATGTTAACTGGAGTGGGCCATTTGTAATCATACGTTATAGCTGTCTTTGTTTGGGGGGAAAATTCTTATCTACAAAACCCTTTTCTGCCAGCGACATGAACGTTGTATAATAACTTTGTTAAAACGTCAGTCAAATAATCTTCTTCTTTTCCTTTTGGCTTTTCCCTTTTTTTCAGGGGTTGCCACAGTGAATCATCTGATTCGTATGTTTGATTTCGCATAGGTTTTTAACGTCGGATGCCCTTCCGGACACAACCCTTTAGCAAGAAGCAAAAACACGCTGATGCAGCTACTCTTTACAAAAGTCAGCAATGGTTCTGTTATATGCCTCTCACCATAGACAGTGAGAGACATGGCCAGCCTTTGATAAGCCAGTTAGCTGCACTGGGGGCAGTGACAGTCTATTGAAGGTGGGGCTTGAACCCCCTGTCAGCCAAATAATATTATTAGATATTAGTGTTTCACCCTGTCCGGTATAGTAATGATTCATCCAAAGCCTATCATTATAAGATTCAACCTCTAAAAAGCAAACTTGTTTCTGGAATTCATAATAATGTAGTATCTAAATAGAAGTTAATAAATGTAATTGTGGGGCCAGGCTGTAGAGCAGTGGTTCCTAACCTGGGTTCGATCGAACCCTAGGGGTTCGGTGAGTCGGTCTCAGGGGTTCGGCGGAGCCTCTGCCACGGAGGTCAAGACACACCCGACTCATCATGTCAATTAGTGATGACACGCCCTGATTGGCCATCACTGGCTGCAGATGATCACATTACATTGCTTGGCCAATCAGTGCCATGGGGAATTTAGCGCACTCAGTGGTCAATGTGTGAAGTCGTGAGATTTTTTTCGGAATATTTTAATCCATACTAACTATGTCGAGCAAGAAAAAGAAAATGGTCGGACGAATATGTACAACATGGATTCACACGCATCACGGAACGTGATGGGATTCAGCGTCCAATCTGAATGATTTGCAATGCCAAGTTGAGCAACTCTAGTCTTGCACCGGCAAAACTAAAGGAACACTTCGTGAAACTGCATGGAGATGGGGAATACAAGAACACAACAGTACCTATGTCTTGAATTTGAAAAAAAATCACATTTTTATTTTTCATTGATGAAGGGTTCGGTGAATGTGCATATGAAACTGGTGAGGTTCGGTACCTCCAACAAGGTTAAGAACCACTGCTGTAGAGTGATGGGCTCGTGATCGAGAGGTTGTGGATTCAAATCCTAACTTGTCTCACACTGTGCTAAGACCCCTTTGCAAGGTCTTAACCACAATTGTACCTCTGTCCACCCAGCAGTATAAGTGTTTACCAGTAAAAGTACTGTAACGGTAACCTGCGATGGATTAGTGTCCCATCCGGGAGGCGTTTAACTCCTAGTCGCTTCATACTTCAGAAATCAGGATAAGCTCTGGCTGTGATGAACCTCTAGGCACAGGGGTGTAAAGCACAACAGTCTTTGAAAATTGTAGTAGGTACAACTTTTTTGAACAGAGTTTGATTAATTTGGCCTTGTATGAAAGGTTGTTTTTAATTCTACATGTGGTAGTCGGTTTAGAGCTTTGCTACTTCCTGTCTCACAGTTCACTCCAAAGAGTCACCAACAAATACTAATGATAGTCACTACAAATGGGGATTATTTCGAGAGGTGCTTTAATATAGCAGCATCGATTGAAAGTACACTTTCTGCAAACCTCTGAAAAGATTTGAGGAAAAGTTGGAAAAAATTAACACAATAAATGGTACACAAATTTTATGAAAATAAAGTATTGTGTCATTATAAATGTGTAGTGATGGGAAGTGAGCTGCATCTTCATAAGTGTCCTTGAACTAGGCACCCGTTTTCAGGGCGTCTCCAATATGTGTGGCAGCCCACTGCTCCAAGTGTGTGTCTGCGCACGGTTTACATTTGTGTGTTCACGTTGGATGGTTTTAATGCAGAGGTTCTGGGTAAAACATGGCAGAGGAGGAAAACGCAAATTATATGTTATGGCAGTATTATATGTTAATATGTACATTGCATTGTATATTTTAATATCAGATGATTTAATGTTTTTTGTTTTTAATTATTTAATGTTTGATGGTGTAATAAAAAGAAGAGAATGACATGCTTTTTCTTTTGTCTGTGTTGCACCAGTCCAAAAATTTCATCAATACAAATCCCCCCCAGCCGTCCCTCTTAATCATGGCCCTAGTTCCGAAAAACAGAAAGAACTTTGGGCCTCTACTGTGGATTTTTTTTGCCATTCGTATACATCCATGACAAGCTGTTATGGCTGCCGCCTACACCAGAATTCTGGCACGGCACCCAGATTGATTGATTGAGTTCTGAAAACCCACAAAATACAACTGGAGTCCTATTCCATTACTCCTAGCTCAGGTATTCTGCCATAATATTGCCATAATATATAAGTTGCCGTTTTTACCTGGTACCAATGCAGAGGCAATCATTTATCTTGCAGGATTATTACAGTATCAGAATCAAAAAATCTAAACTAAGTCTCTTAATGATTTATGGTTTGGAAAAAAGGTTTGCTTGAGTGAAAACAATCCTGCAATGTTGACTGCTTTTAGCTCCTGCGACAAGCTCAAAATTGACCCACAGCATGGACCTTAGTATTCATGTCAGGAGTTACTAAATGCCATGATACTATAATATCTATAAAATTACCAGAACAACAGTTACAACCCATGTCTTCATGCCAAAAGTTACAAATAAACTAGGTAGTACTGTACTTGTATAGAAATTGGGCAGCACGGTGGCATAGTGGTTGGCACATCTGCCTCATAGCAAGATGTTCCTGGGTTTGAGACCCAGGTTTGGACATTTCTGTTTGGAGTTTGCATGTTCATACCATGCCTGCAAAGGTTTCCTCCGAGTACTCTGGTTTTCTCTCACAGTCCAAAGACATGCATGTTAGGCTAATTGGCTGTTCTAAGTTGCCCCTAGTTGTGAGTGTGAAAGGTTGTGTGTGTACGTGTGTTTTGGCATTGCAATGGACTGGCTGTTCAGGGTGTACCCATCATTTACCCAGTGTTGGCTGATAGGAAAATCAGTGAATGAATGAATGAGTAGTGCTGGAATCTCGTTACGTACTGGAATCTCTTCTGAGCACCTGTCTCCAAAACTCCATGATAGAACCAAGCAGTTCCTTTCCTTTGAGCCACGCTTTTGTTTTATTACTTTGATTCGTGAGTTATGAGGGTAAAGGTAGCTGTGGGCCGAAGGGTTTTGATTCCCTTTTCTAAATTCGAAAGACGATCCACTTGCCTTGTTCTTCCCACTCTATTTCTACCCCACCTCCGCCACCCCGCTCCGTCTGATGGTTTCTTTTCAAGGGAGTGTAAAAGCCACAGATAAGGTAGATCGCTCGGCCTCTGGGCAGCTGTAAACCTGATAGCATCTGTTTAAAGTATATAAAGAGGAGCTCTTTTTTTTTTTTTTAAGTCTGCGGCACAAGTTATCTCCCTTTTATCCCACACATGTAAGGGAATCCACAGATGGCCAGAGTTCAGACAGAAATACAAATGTGATATCACTGACTGGAGTGTTGTTGGGTGTAGAGGAGGCTTCACAGTAGTAGTGTAACTGTCTCACATTGAGGTAAACAGACCAGCCAAAACAAAGCTCCTATTCACAGCATATGTTATTGGAAGTCATTCTTTCATCATTATTATCTAGACAAAATAACCACTGAATGTTTTTAAAATGCTGAATCCATTTTGTCTTGAAGTTGCCCTCTACTTAGATATCAGATCCACCTAAAATGTTTGTTCCAACCATTATCTGCATTTTAATTTTTATTGGAACTTTGAACCAATTCCTACATTATTATTTTTTAATAATTTGTGAAGTAATATATTTTAATACAGTCCAGGGCAGTGGCAGCCTGGTGGTAAAGGGCACTGGATCGCTGATCCTAAGGTTGAAGGTTCGAGTCCCACTCTCCGCAAGGTTGTCACAGTCCCCCCCCAGTGGAGCTAACTGGGTTAACAAAGGTCGGCCATGTCTCTCACTGTCTATAGTGAGAGTTCATGTAAAAGAACCATTGCTGACTTCCGTAAAGAGTAGGCTGTATAGCCGTCAGCACATTTCTGTCCCTTGCTAAGGGTTGTGTCAGGAAGGGCATCTGACGTAAAAACCTATGCCAAGTAATCTGATTCGCATGTTTAATTCGCTGTGGCAACCCCTGAAAAAAAGGGGAAAGCCGAAAAGAAAAATGTTACTTCATTACACGGATCCCTCACTTTCCGCAGTTAATTGAGACTGAGATTTCCCACCCTACCCCGCAATTACCGAATTTAGCGAAGTAGGATCGACCCCCTTGTTTTGTGGCATTTTCCATAACTTTTCCTCCCTTAATTTACCTATTTTTTAATTCGTTGAATATTTAAAAAAAAAAAATACGATGCACTGAAGCCACATGAATTGAAGCGCGATGTAGGGATCCCTGTATTTCATTTTGATGTCACTAGATGTGATGTGATAGATAATTAATACTGTAAATTTTCCTTGACTCTATGATTGTGACCATTACTTCTCCACTGTGTTTTTAAGTTTTCATCATGTTCATTTCAATATTATGTATGTAGCATATGCTTTTTTTTCTCACAGTCCATAATTTTCATAAGAGACCACAGTGCTTGTGGAGAGGAAATATCTGGGTATATAGACTACGCCCACAGACTGAAATGTGAAGACTTTGAATCATATTTCAATGGGGAAAAAAAGCTTTTGCCACAACGAACTGATTTAAGGTAAGCCTAGTTGTATTTGCTTAAATTATTTGCTGTCATTAGCCTTCAGTAGTTAATACTGTTCATTATTATACTCTTATACCCCCATTTCACTGGAGCACAGTAGACTTAAGGAAGCAAAAATGTTGTTATCCGCAAATGTTCCGTAATTACAGACGCTCCCCAACTTGCGTTCATCCGTAAATGGCAAATCTCTTGGGATTTTACACCCAAGAATACAGGTCGGAGCTTACCCGTGTTTCTTGGCATGAAACGATTAGGGGTTTAACCCCTTCTGGATGGGACGCTAGTCCATAGCAGGTTACCTGCCCAGTGTTTATATTGGTACCCATTTATCCAGCTGGGTGGACGGAGGCACACTTTCCCATGGGTCTTAGAATAGTAGCACCCTAACCACTTAACAACCAGATTTTAAGAATGTATGACTTTAGGAGTATCATTCTGATGGGGCACTTCAACACAAATGTCTTGGTTCGTGTTGCTGGTTCAGCAAATGAATGAATTAATTTGGCTTTTAGATTAATATATTAAATTGTAATTGGTGATTGAACAACACACTTGTTATTAGACTGTATATAAATTAGATTATCATAAGTTGACAGACATTATTTTTAATAAGTAAAACAAATCTAAATGTTTGGTTACACAATGCACAATAAGCATGCACCTATCTTTTGTAATAAAAACAAAATGTCTCCCAAATCTGAAACAGACATATTTTTCTTCATACAACTCAAAAGGAATAGCCTACAGTATTTCATATTTATGATGGTTTAGTCCAAAAAACACAATCTAACACCCAGTGTAGTGACTTTTCTAACTGTAACAGTAGTTGTAGCTGCTGCTACATGTTCATCAGCCCACCCTTCCTGCACACATTTTATATAAACATATTAAACACTTTCAGAAGTCAGAAGTGAGTCGTCACAATGTGTTGGGCATTATAAACTAATGTTCTGTGTTCTATGTAATCGTTGACTGCCAAGGAATTTTTAAATGCAGGCAATGATTCATTTGAACCATTGCATATTAGACATGTGCCTCGCCAGTGGCAAAACTTATCAATTTCAGATGTGTAGAAATCCCATGAAAATTAGTAATTGTTTGTGTGTGAGAGAGAAAGACAGCGAGAATGTGTCCTGTGTGCATATATTGGAAACCAACAGTTAACATCCTAACATATGATTTTTGATAATGATTATGCTTCTAGCTTGGAATATGATTTTTGTCTTGTAAAATGTTCCATGGGAGTCGTGTTCAATGATGCTCATACCTGTAAACCCCCAGCTCTTAGCAGTGTAAACAAACAAAGTAAATGCATTATAACATAAGCTTAGCCTGGACAACACCCCCCACCCCCACTCCTCTCTCTTCCTCTTCCTTTCACGGGAAAAATAACATTCAGTGCTTGTGGTTGCTGGTAACATGGAGCAGATGAGTTCTTCCTATATGGATGCACAAACAGATGCTACAAGTACGACTCTATCCGCCTCAATATAAAAAAAATACAATCCAAAAAAATAAATAAATAACCAACAACTGAAGACATTTTCAGAATGTTGTAAGTGCAAGGACGATGTATTGGTAAGGAGACAGTAGAGGAGCAAGTTTATGACCCACCGACATGATGGAGTATGCTGAATGTTATGGTTATGCTAGGATGTAATATTCATGACAGGCTCTAAACACAGCTTTATGACAGACACATTTGGGTTTTTTAATAACTTGAATTGCAAACCGATCCAGATTTGTGCTGCACTCAAAGTTTTTATGCAGAAGAATACAGAATATTTCAATATGTCAAGTCATGTTTTGGTTAAATCCAACGTGCAATGTATACAATTCATGGTCAATTTCCTTTACCATCTCCTATGTTTACTCCACAATGATCCCTTTGACAGATGTTTAGAAGCACTGCCTGTTCTGGTGTATCCAATTTTACCACAGTCATTTACAAATACCTCTTTGGGAATTAGTGCACAGCAGTTGTGTATATGCGCAATGAAACAAACAGCACAAAGTTCATATAGGCGATACTGTACTTTAATATTTTTAGATGTAGAGCCGTTTAAAGGTGTCGCTTTGGCCGAACCTTTTCTGTGCCTCTCCGTGCTGCATTACTGTTGTGCACCTGTTGCTCAACTCTGCAGTTTTAAAGATATGTGCATTGCAACTTCTTTGACTAACGTTTAACATAAGTGGAACTGAGATAACCCCAAGAGTAAAGATACAGTTTTAGGTAAGTATGACCTCTAAGTATGACCCATCACTGTAAAATAAGTCTTAATGCACCAAACTGACATCTTAAGTAAAAAAATATATTTGAATTAACTTCTTAAACTTCAGATACAAGTTTTGTAATGTCTTTACCTAACATTGTCTGATTTCTTGTCTTTTTCTTTTCTTTTGTGGATCATTTTAAAGTGGAGATTGGCCTTTGTTTATGTGGGTCATTCTGTGAAACTGGGTCAAATTTAATGATTCACAATTTGGAACCAATATTTTTCAAAAGCTATAAATAATTAAACATCCAATTCCTCCCCAAAACATGCCACATGGTCATATACAATGTGTAAAACAACATAA
The DNA here is from genome assembly GCA_024760905.1 of Plotosus lineatus. NCBI lineage: Eukaryota > Metazoa > Chordata > Actinopteri > Siluriformes > Plotosidae > Plotosus > Plotosus lineatus. The sequence continues at coordinate 47,561,975 of CM045734.1, forward strand.
TTCAGAGACATCCAGCGGAAAAAAGTGTGGCGTGCATATGTTGGGGTTGTAGAAATTGTCAACTCTTTTGTACTTTGAACTCTTAATTTTACAGTGTAAATGTGTAATGGAATGTTACATCTCTGATGTGGAAGGAGCCTGAGCTAGTGTGGGAGGTGGAGAGATACCGACTAGATATAGTCAGACTCACCTCAACGCATAGCTTGGGCTCTGGAACCAACCGTCTTGATAGGGGTAGGCTTTATTCTATTTTGGAGTTGCTCATGGAAGAGACAACGAGCCTGTGTGGGCATCCTTGTTGCCCCATCTCAATGCCCACAGATTGGAATTATCCTCAATTGACGAAAGAGTAGCTTCACTTTGCCTTCAGGTGGGGGGACGGGTCCTGGGCGTTGTTTGTGCTTATGCACCAAATGTCATTTTAGAGTGCCCACCCTTCTTTGAGTCTTTAGATGGTGTGTTGGTAAACGCTTCCCCGGGGGACTCCTTTGTTGACCTGGGAAACTTCAACGCCCATATGGGCAACGATAGTGTGATCTGAAAGGGCGTGATTGGTAGGTACGACCTCTGCAGTCTGATCTCGAATGGTGTTTTGTTATTGGACTTCTGTGCTCATCACGGTTTATCCATCACAAACACCATAAGGGTGTCCGTAAGTACACTTGGTGCCAGGACAATCTTGGCCACAGTCCGATGATCACCTCTGTAGCCATGTCACCGGACACTCGGATGAAGAGGGGAGTTGAGCTGTCAACCGATCACCACCTGGTGGTGAGATGGCTCCGATGGCAGGGGAGGCTGCCCTCCAGAGTTGAAACGCTCCATCTTGTAGTTAGGGTCTCTTGGGAATGTTTGGCAGGATCTCCTGTCAGATGGGCCTTTAACTCCAACCTATGGCAGAGCTACAAGCACATCCCGAAGGAAGCTGGTGACATGAAATCCAAATTGGCCATGTTTTATGCCTCCATTATTAAGACGGGAGCAGATAGCTGTGGCCAAAACACCATCGGTGCCTGTCGTGGCGGTAACTCCCAAACCCAATGGAAACCTACAAAGAAGGTGGCCATTCAGCTGAAAAAGGAGGCCTATCGGGTCTTATTGGTTTGTGGGACTCCTGAGACAACGCACAGGTACCAACAGATGACCTTCTGGAAAGGTTAGTTGATGGGGATGGAAGGAATACTTTGAGGACATTCTCAATCCCATCAACATGCCCTCCATGGAGGAGAAAGACCCCTGGTGGTTTGGGTGGGGTCCACCCATCACTGGAGCTGAGGTAATCAAAAAGCTGCTCAGTGGTCAGACTCCGGGGTGGATGTGATCTGCCCTGAATCACACTCCTCAGCCTACCCGGGAAAGTCTATACAGGAGTGCTGGAGAGAAGGATCCGACCGATAGTTGAACCTCGGATTCAGAAGGAACAATGTGGTTTTCATCCTGCCTGCAGCACCGCTGACCAACTCTATATGCTCTACAGGATCCTGGAGGGGGTATAGGAATTTTCCCAGAATTTTTCCAATCTTTCCACATGCATTTTGAGGATTTAGACAAGGCTTTCGACCATGTCCTTCGGGTTATCTTGTGGGGTGTGCTCCAGGAGTATGGCATACCAGACCGGTTGCTACGAACCATTCAGTCTTTGTATCATCATAGCCAGAGCTTGGTTCACATTAGGAACAACAGGTTGAATTCATTTCTCGTGAGGGTTGAAGTCTGCCAAGACTGTCGTATGTCATCGATTCTGTTCAGAATTTTTATGGATAGAATTTCTAGGTGCAGCTGGGTTCTGGTTCGGTGGCCATGGGATCTCGTTTCTGTTTTTTGTGGATGATGTTGTCCTTTTGGCTTCATCAATTCAGGACCTCCAGCTCTTATTGGAAAAATTCACAGCCGGACTGAGAATCAGCATCTCCAAATCTGAGGCCATGGGTCTCAGCCAAAAAAGGGTGGAATGCACCTGCCGGGTCTGAAATAAGGTCCTGCCCCAAGTGGAGGAGTTCAAGTATCTCATAGTCTTGTTCATGAGTGAGGGAAGGATGGAGTGGAAAATCGACAGGCGATTGCTGCAGCCTCTGCTGTAAAGTTCTAGTTGTCCATCGTTGTGAAGAGGGAGCTGAGCTGCAAAGCAGAGCTCTCAATTTACCAGTCGATCTACGTTCCAACCCTCACCTATGGTCATGAGCTTTCAATAGTGACCGGAAGAATAAGATTGCGATTACAAGCAGCTGAAATGAGCTTCCTTCGCCAGGTGGTAGGGCTTTCCCTTAGAGATAGGGTAAGAAGCTCAGCCATCCGGGAGAAGCTCAGAGTAGAACTAGTGCTCCTTCACATTGACAGGAGCCAGTTGAGGTGGCTCAGGCATCTGGTTTGAATGCCTCTGTGGTGTGGTGTTTCGGGCATGTCCAACTGGGAAGGGATCTAGGGGTCTACCTAGAACACGCTGGAGGGATTATGTCTCCTGCTCAGTCTGAGAACACTTTGGTGTCACCTCAGAAGAGCTGGAAGAAGTCGCTGGGGAGAGGAATGTCTGGAGCTCATTGCTTAGGCTGCTGCCCCCGTAACCCGACCCTGGATTAAGCAGAGAATGATGATGATGATGATGGTGGTGGTGGAGTTAGTTCGGTATAGTAAAGTGCGAACTTGGGAGAGATACAGTTCAATGATCAAAATTAAAGTCGAAGGGTTAGCTCTGTATAGCAATGGGTTGCTCCATTCAGCTCCGCCACTGATCTCTTTATCTGGAGTTTTTTTTTTAAAAAAAAAGGTTTTGAGGTCACAATGATGGACTTTTAGGTTCATTGTGTTTGGAAATGGCTTTACCTGTCATATACCGTGCCAGTTTAATTTTTTGCAAAGCTTTTTAAAAATGTGTGCATATTCAATAGGAGATGTGGAAGCTTTTTATAAAAGTTGAGAGAATCTTCTTCTTTTCTTCTTTTCCTTTCGGCTTTTCCCTTCAGGGGTCGCCACAGCGAATCATCTGCCTCCATCTCTCCCTATCCTTTGCATCTTCTTCTCTTACACCAACTACCTTCATGTCCTCCTTCACCACATCCATGAATCGTCTCTTTGGTCTTCCTCTAGGCCTTCTGCCTGGTAGTTCCAGCCTCAGCATCCTACTACCAATATATTCACTATCCTTCCTCTGTACATGTCCAAATCATCTCAATCTAGTCTCTCTGACTTTGTCTCCAAAACATCTTACATGAGCTGTCCCTCTGATGGACTCATTTCTGATCCTATCCATCCTCATTCCTCCCAAAGAAAACCTCAACATTTTCATCTCTGCTACCTCCAGCTCTGCTTCCTGTCTTTTCCTCAGCGCCACTGTTTCTAAACCATACAACATCGCTGGCCTCAACACAGTCTTGTACACTTTTCCTTTCATTCTTGCTGATACTCTCCTATCGCACATCACACTGGACACTTTTCTTTAACCATTCCAACCTGCCTGCACACGCTTCTTCACCTCTTTTCCACACTCTCCATTGCTCTGGATTGTTGAGCCTAAGTACTTAAAATCCTCCACCTTCCTTATCTCTGCTCCCTGTAACCTCACCGTTCCTCTTGGGTCCTTCTCATTCACACACATGTATTCTGACTTACTGAGGCTAACCTTCATTCCCCTCCTTTACAGGGCATACCTCCACCTCTCTAGATTTTCCTGCACTTGTTCTCTGCTCTCACTACAGATCACAATGTCATCTGCAAACATCATAGTCCATGGAGATTCTTGTCTCACCTCGTCTGTCAGCCTGTCCATTACCATAGCAAACAAGAAGGGGCTGAGAGCTGATCCTTGATGCAGTCCCACCTCCACCTTGAATTCTTCTGTCACGCCGACAGCACATCTCACCGCTGTCTTACATCTCTCATATATTGAATGTTCTTTTCAGAAAATCTACTGCTACCTCTCCTAGACACTTCCATACCTCCACCGGTATGTCATCAGTACCAACTGCCTTTCCATTCTTCATTCTCTTCAATGCCCTCCTCACTTCACCCTTACTAATCTTTTCCACTTCCTGCTTTTCAACGGTTACCTCTTCTACTCTTTTTTTTCTCTCTCATTTTCCTCATTCATCAGCT
>CM045734.1:47571063-47628563 GCA_024760905.1 Plotosus lineatus
TGAATCAACCAATTAACTATAAACACCTGCAAAAGATTCCTGAGGCTTTTAAAAACTCCCAGCCTGGTTGATTACTCAAAACCGCAATCATGGGTAAGACTGCCGACCTGACTGCTGTCCAGAAGGCCATCATTGACACCCTCAAGCAAGAGGGTAAGACACAGAAAGAAATCTCTGAGCGAAGAGGCTGTTCCCAGAGTGCTGTATCAAGCCACCTCAGTGGGACGTCTGTGGGAAGGAAAAAGTGTGAACCAGAAGAGGTGACCGGACCCTGAAGAAGATTGTGGGGAAAGGCCGATTCCAGACCTTGGGGGACCTGTGGAAGCAGTGGACTGGGCTACAGGTGCCGCATTCCCCAGGTCAAGCCAGTTTTGAACCAGAAACAGCGGCAGAAGCGCCTGACCTGGGCTACAGAGAAGCAGCATTGGACTGTTGCTCAGTGGTCCAAAGTACTTCTATCGGATGAAAGCAAATTTTGCATGTCATTCGGAAATCAAGGTGCCAGAGTCTGGAGGAAGACTGGGGAGAAGGAAATGCCAAAATGCCTGAACTCCAGTGTCAAGTACCCACAGTCAGTGATGGTCTGGGGTGCCATGTCAGCTGCTGGTGTTGGTCCACTGTGTTTTATCAAGCGCAGGGTCAATGCAGCTAACTATCAGAAGATCTTGGAGCACTTCGTGCTTCCATCTGCTGAAAAGCTTTATGGAGATGAAGATTTAATTTTTCAGCACGACCTGGCACCTGCTCACAGTGCCAAAACCACTGCTAAATGGTTTACTGACCATGATATTACTGGGCTCAATTGGCCTGCCAACTCTCCTGACCTGAAGCCCATAGAGAATCTGTGGGATATTGTGAAGAGAAAGTTGAGCGACACCAGACCCAACACTGTGGATGAGCTTAAGGCCGCTATCAAAGCATCCTGGGCCTCCATAACACCTCAGCAGTGCCACAGGCTGATTGCCTCCATGCCATGCCGCATTGAAGCAGTCATTTCGGCAAAAGGATTCCCGACCAAGTATTGAGTGCATAACTGAACATAATTATTTGAAGGTTGACTTTTTTTTGTATTAAAAACACTTTTTTTATTGGTCGGATGAAATATGCTGATTTTTGGTTTTTCTCTACGTTTTTGCCAAAATGATCAATATTAAAACAATAAAAGGCTTGAACTACTTCAGTTGTGTGTAATGAATCTAAAATATATGAAAATCTAATGTTTATCAGTACATTACAGAAAATAATAAACTTTATCACAATACGCTAATTTTTTGAGAACGACTAGTGTGTGTGTGTATATATGTATATATGTATATATATATAGGGCAGTGGTGGCCTGGTGGTAAAGGGTGCTGGATCGCTAATCCTAAGGGGGACTTTAATCCTAAAGTTCGAGTCCCACTCTCCACAGGGTTGTCACTGTCCCCCCCAGTGTAGCTAACTGGGTTATCAAAGGCTGGCCATGTCTCTCACTGTCTATGGTGAGAGGCATTTAAAAGAACCATTGCTGACTTTCGACAAGAGTAGCAAAGCCATCAGCATGTTTCTGCCCCTTGCTGAAGGATTGTGTCAGGAAGGGCATCCGACGTAAAAACCTATGCCAAATCAAACACGCGCATGACCCCTGGAGAAAGCGGAAAAGCCGAAAGGAAAAGAAGAAGAAAAAAGATGTGTGTGCGTGTGTGCATTAATGTATGCATGTACTGGTTCAGTAAAAATATGAGTCACACAGTGTAACTTTTAATGTGCTAGATGCTAGTAAAAACTATATACCTATAAACTGTAAATTTATTTTATATATATATATATATATATATATATATATATATATATATATATATATATATATATAAGGCGGCACGGTGGCGTAGTGGTTAGCACATCCGCCTCACAGCAAGAAGGCCTGGGTTCGATTCCCGGCCTGGGCGTTTCTGTGTGGAGTTTGCATGTTCTCCCCGTGCTTGTGCGGGTTTCCTCCGGGTGCTCCGGTTTCCTCCCGCAATCCAAAGACGTGCACTGTAGGTTAATTGGCCGTTCTAAATTGACCGTAGATTCTCTCCTGCAACGGCACTGGAACCCAGTCGTATCAGCACTTGCCTTTCCATTGGATCCTTCCGGTGGCGCCGAGACGGGGGACTTGCTGCTTGGGTAACAGCCTGTCCCTCATTACTCCCTACCCAGGCTCTGCGCACTGGGGAGTATCACCAGCCAGGATACCAGCCAGAGCGCAGCCATAGTCCTTCGGGACTGACGGAGGCCTACCATACCATATATATATATATATATATATATATATATATATATATATATATATATATATATATATATAGTAAAATTCAGGTGTATTTAAATGGGTAAGTATTTAAGCTACTACAATATTAAGTGCATTTTATATATATATATATATATATACATACTCCTTTTGGATTTTTCCCTTTTTCCAGGGTAACCACAGTGAATCATTTGATTCGCATGTTTGATTTGGCAAAGGTTTTTACGTCAGATGCCTTTCCTGACACAACCCTTTAGCAAGGGACAGAAACACGCTGACGGCTTTGCAGCTACTCTTTACGAAAGTTAGCAATGGTTCTTTTACATGAACCTCTCACCATAGACAGCGAGAGACATGGCCGGCCTTTGATAACCCAGTTAGGTGCACTGGGGGGATAGTGACAACCTTGTGGAGAGTGGGACTCGAACACCCAACCCTTGGATCGGCGATCCAGCACCCTATACCACTAGGCCACCACTGTCTACTGCCTATGTATATATATATATATATATATATATATATATATATATATATATATATATATATATATATATATATATATATATATATATATATATATATATATATATATATATATATACACACACACACACACAGACGCTCCCCGACTTACGTTCACTCGTTTTATGTATTTTTCGATTTTACGGGTTTTTTTTGTTTTGTTTTTTTAATATATGTCAAATTTTGAGTTTAGTGTGCTCTCTGTAGTACAAGACGTACCTACGTAATACACTGACGTATTGACGTAATGATGCTGCGTCCATTGTTTACAAACAACAGACTGAACGTGCCCCTCCTTCTTCCCAGTTCACTGCGTGTTACCCTTGTGTTCAGATGTCGTCTCTGTGATCTTTGTGATTACACTGTTTTGCGGACTTTTGTAACCCTAAGCAAATATGGTTGGTCAGAAGTGTAAGCATACTAGTGAGAGTGGTAATCAGAAAAAGCAGCAAGCCATCTCGTTAGAAATGAAGATGGCTATTATCAAGAAAATTTATGCTGGTGAAAAACATGTGAATGTTGCACGTTTCTTCCAAATGGCTCCGTCGACCATCGGAACCAAGAACGCATCACAGAGTATGTTAAAAGTTATATTTGCTACTGTATTTAATATTTGATGAGTGAATTTGATTAAAATTTATCTATTTGAAATTATTTTGCTTGAATTTAATTTATTTTAAATTAATGTTGATATTATTTTACAATGTTATGTTTGTAATAATTTATTTAGGGGTGTTTTATGAGATACAGTAATGGTATTTATGGATGTATAGTACAGTATGAACGTCATAGGTCACTGGAACATACAGTAACAACTTACGGTTTTTTTTTTTTGTTTTGTTTTTTTTCACCTGACATTCGGCCATCCGGAAGCGAACTAAAACGTAAGTCGGGGAGCAGCTGAAAATATACTCAAACATAAATATACTTACAGTTCTGTTCGTAATACTAGCAGTGTGTTTAAAAAAAAAGAGAATAAATCACAAAATCTTTATAAGAAGAGCTTTTATTATCATTATACACAAAATAATTGGGAACACTACACATTCTATTCCAAATCCAAACAAGAAGAAATATATCGTATATCAAATTTGTTATTCCTTCTCAGAAATTGAATAAAAATGAATATTAGACTGTTCAAAAAAATAGCAGTGTCTGCCTTCTTCACAAACTCAAACATTCACTGTATAAACTGAAAAATGTTGTAAGCTTTTGTTTTCCTTCGAATCACTGAACTAATATTTAGTTGTATAAACACTGTTTCTGAGAACTGCTGCATGTCTTTGTTGCATGGGGACAACCAACTTCTGGCAACTGTGGACAGGTTTTCCAGCCCAGGATGATTGGACCACATTCCACACTTCTATATTTCTTGGTTTTTCTTGAGAAATGTTTGTAATTTTGATGTCACCCCACAAGTTTCCTATTGGATTAAAGTCCGGGATCAGGCCGGCCGCTCCATAACATCAATCCTGTTGGTTTGGAACCAAGATGTTGCCTGTTTACTGGTATGTTTGGGGTTTTCTTGTTAGAACAGCTATTTCAAGGGCATTTCTTCTTCACCATAAGGCAGCACGACCTCTTCAAGTCTTCTGATGTATTCAAAACTGATCCGTGATACCTGATATATGATAAATAGGCACAACACCGTAGTATGAGAAACATCCCATATCATGTTTGCGCCACCAGGCTTCACTGTCTTCACAGTGTACTGTGGGCTTGAATTCAGTGTTTGTGGAGCGTCTGACAAACTGTCTCCAGCCACTAGACCCAAAAAGAACAATTTTACTTTCATCACTCCGCAAAATGTTGTGCTGTTTCTCTTCAGGCCAGTCAATGTGCTCTTTGGTAAATTGTAACCTCTTCTGCACATGGCCTTTTTTCAACGGTGGGAATTTGCGGTGGCTTTTTGCTGATAGCTCAGCTTCACATGGGCATCTTCTAATTATAACAGTACTTACAGGTAACTTTAGACCTTTCTTCCCCGTCTTTCGGGTTTTGGTTACCATTTTAAAGCATTTGGGATCATTTTAGCTGAGCAGCCTGTCATTTTCTGCCCTTCTTTATATGTTTTCCCCTCCAATCAGCTTTTTAATCAAGGTGTTCTTCTGAACAATAACTGGAATGACCCATTTTCCTCAGAATTTCAGAAAGAAATTGTTTATGACCAGCATCTACAACATTTGCTGCCTTCATTCCTTAAATAAGGACAATAATTGGCACCTGCTTTCCAAAGAATGAATGACGTCACTAATTGAACTCCATCCTGAGATTTTTTTTTAAACATGCCTTTTTTAAATTTTGAACACAACTGTATGTATTTTGTATGAGACCAAATTTGTTGTCACTAAAATAAATCCTACATTTTTGTTGCTGGGGTCTTTTTTAGTTTCTACAACTGGAAAACAAATGAAGTAGCTTCGAATGACAGTGAGAACTACCTCGTGATTACTAACAACTCGAATGATGTAGTCTTCAAGAATAAGATGGACCGACATGTTGTGAATGTTAACCCACAGGTAAGAATGTGCATTTCTCTTTTTTTAATACTATATTTCTTATTTAATTGATAACAAACAAGAGATACTTTACAAACAGAAGTTTACTGCGAGGGTGGTAGTACTGTGGTGCAGCAAATAGCATTCCTGTTTTACAGCGTCAGGGTCCGTGGTTTGGTCTTGAGACCCAGGTTAGTGTTCGTGCCCTATGTGGATTTCTTCCACATCCCAAATTTTTTTTCTGTAGGTGAATGTCTCTGTTAAAGAATGCAGCCCTGAGGGGGGGCACAAACCAGTGTCTCTCCCTCACGCCGGTCCCAAGCCCGGATAAATGCAGAAGGTTGCGTCAGGAAGGGCATCCGACATAAAACAAACGGCAAATAAAATATGCGAATCACAAGAAAGAATGTTATACCAAATCGGTCGAGGCCCGGGTTAACAACGACCGCCATCAGTGCTGTTAACCAACAGGGTGCTGGTGGAAATTGGACTACTGTTGGTCGAAGACGTCAAAGAAGGAGAGGTGGGAGGCGTGTCCATAGGCAGAGAGAGAAGGTTAAAGGCCTGAGTCTAGGACTGAAAGTAGGGACTTTGAATGTTGGAACTATGAAAAAAAAAAAAGGTAGAGAGCTGGCTGACATGATGCAGAGGAGGAAGGTGAACATACTGTGTGTTCAGGAGACCAGGTGGAAAGGTAGCAAGGCGAGAAGCTTAGGAGCAGGGTTTAAGCTGTTTTTTCATGGTGTGGATGGGAAGAGAAATGGAGTAGGAGTAATCTTGAAGGAGGAGTTTGTCAGGAATGTTCTAGAAGTGAAAGGGTGTCAGACAGAGTGATGAGTCTTAAGTTAGAAATTGAAGGTGTGATGTCAATGTTGTTAGTGCTTATGCCCCACAGGCAGGATGTGAGCTAAAAGAGGAGAGATTCTGGAGTGAGTTATATGAAGTGATGCAGAGTACCCCCAGAGGTGAAAGAGTAGTCATTGGGGCAGACTTCAATGGACATGTTGGTGCAGGAAACAGAGGGGACGAGGAAGTGATGGGCAGGTTTGGTATCCAGGACAGGAACACAGAAGGACAGGTGTTGGTAGATTTTGCAAAAAGAATGGAAATGGCTGTGGTAAATACTTTCTTCCAGAAGAAACAGGAGCATAGGGTGACTGCACACAAGTAGACTACATCTTGTGTAGACAATGGAGTTTGAAGGAAGTCAGTGACTGCAAAGTAGTAGTGGGGGAGGATGTTGCCAAACAGCATAGGATGGTGGTGTGCAGGATGACGCTGATGGTGAGGAAGGTGAAGAAGGCAGAGCAGAAGACAGAGTGGTGGAAGCTGAAAAAGGAAGAGTGTTGTGTTGTCTTCAAGGAGGAGTTGAAACTGGTTTTGGGTGGTCAAGAAGTGCTTCCAGATGGCTGGACAACTACAGGTAATGTGATTAGGGAGACAGATAGGAGAATATTTGGTATGTCCTCTGGAAGGAAAGTAGATAAGGAGACTTGGTGGTGGAATGAGGAAGTGCAGGAGTGTGTACAAAAGAAGAGATTAGCTAAGAAGAAGTGGGACACAGAGGACCAAAGAGAGTAAACAGGAGCACAGGGAGACACAGCATAAGGCGAAGGTATGGGTGTCAAAGGCCAAACAGACGGCGTATGATGACTTGTATGCTCGGTTGGAAAGTAAAGTGGGAGAAAAGGATTTATACAGGTTGGCACAGCAGAGAAATGGAGTTAGAGTGATTAAGGACAGGGTGGGAAATGTATTGTCTGATAACAGAAGTGTGCTGGGAAGATGGAAAGAGTACTTTGAAGAGCTGATGAATGAGGAAAATGAGAGAGAAAAAAGAGTAGAAGAGGTGACCATCGAGGACCAGGAAGTAGCAAAGATTAGTAAGGGTGAAGTGAGGAGGGCATTGAAAAGGATGAATAATGGAAAGGCAGTTGGTCCTGATGACATACTGGTGAAGGTATGGAAGTGTCTAGGAGAGGTAGTAGATTTCCTGACAAGAACATTCAACAAGGTCTTAGAGAGTGAGAGGATGCCAGAGGATTGGAGGAGAAGTGTGATGGTGCCCATTTTTAAGAACAAGGGAGACGTGCAGAGTTGTGGCAACTACAGAGGGATAAAATTAATGAGCCATATGATGAAGTTATGGGAATGAATAGTGGAAGCTAGACTAAGGGAAGATATCAGCATTTGTGAACAACAGTTTGGTTTCATGCCAAGAAAGAGCACCACAGTATTTGCCTTGAGGATGTGAATAGAGAAGTACAGAGAAGGTCAGAGGGAACTGAATTGTGCCTTTGTGGATCTGGAGAAAGCATATGGTGCCAGGGTGCCGAGAGAGGAACTGTAGTATTGCATGAGGAAGTCTGGAGTGGCACAGAAGTATGTTAGAGTGGTGTAGGACATGTATAAGAGCCGTAAGACAGTGGTGAGGTGTGCTGTTGGTGTGACAGAAGAGTTCAAGGTGAAGGTGGGACTGCATCAAGGATCAGCTCTCAGCCCCTTCCTGTTTGCTATGGTGATGGACAGGCCGACAGACGAGGTTAGACAAGATTCCCCATGGACTATGATGTTTGCAGATGACATTATGATCTGTAGTGAGAGCAGAGAACAAGTGCAGGAAAATCTAGAGAGGTGGAGGTATGCCCTGGAAGGGGAATGAAGGTTAGCCTCAGTAAGACAGAATACATGTGTATGAATGACAAGGATCCAAGAGGAATGGTGAGGTTACAGGGAGCAGAGATAAGGAAGGTGAAGGATTTTAAGTACTTAGGCTCAACAATCCAGAGCAATGGAGAGTGTGGAAAAGAGGTGAAGAAGCATGTGCAGGCAGGTTGGAATGGTTGGAGAAAAATGTCCGGTGTTATGTGTGATAGGAGGGTATCAGCAAGAATGAAAGGAAAAGTGTACAAGACGGTGTTGAGGCCAGCGATGTTGTATGGTTTAGAAACAGTGAGTGGCCCTGGGGAAAAGACAGGAGTCCGAGTTGGAGGTAGTAGAGACGAAAATGTTGAGGTTCTCTTTGGGAGTTACGAGGATGGATAGGATCAGGAATGAGCACATCAGAGAGATAGCACATGTCAGACGTTTTAGATACAAAGTCAGAGAGGCTAGATTGAGATGGTTTGAACATGTACAGAGGAGGGATAGTGAGTATATTGCTAGTAGGATGCTGAGGTTGGAACTACCAGGCAGAAGGTTTAGAGGAAGACCAACAAGACGATTCAATGATGTGGTGAAGGAGGACATGAAGGTAGTTGGTGTAAGAGAAGAAGATGCAAAGGATAGGGTGAGATGGAGGCAGATGATTCACTGTGACGACCCCTGAAGGGAAAAGCCGAAATGTTGTGAAATAGTGTCATTCCATTTGGTGTGTTTCTGATCTTCGTGCCTGGTGTTTACAGGATTAAGTGATTGAAGACTTAAATACTTGCTTAGGGTTACAAAAGTCCGCAAAACAGTGTAAACACAAAGGTCACAGAGACAACGTCTTAACACAAGGGTAACCGGGAAGAAGGAGGGGGACGTTCAGTCTGTCATTTGTAAACGATGGACGCAGCGTCATTGCGTCATTATGTCAGCGTATCTACGTAGGTACGTCTCGTACTACAGAGAGAACGCTAAACTCAAAATTTGACTTTTTTTTCTTTTTTTTTTTAAATCACAAAATACGTAAAACGAATGAACGTAAGTCGGGGTGCGTCTGTACTGAAATTAAAGAAAACTGGATCTTAGCTTTTTGCACATTGAATTATAACTTCCCATATTATATTATTTGATATTACATCTCACAGACTGCCAATTTTATTTGTACATTACTTATTGGTTGACAGAATTATATGTGATCTGTATAAAATGCCCCTCCACGTCAAAGTTTCAACATTTCAACAGCTTCAAGATTTCAAAGTTATTTATTTGACTGGAAGCTCGTTCATTAAACATAATAAATCCTGAAACCATCCAGATAGAAAGCAAGATTGAATGACACTACATCGTGTTCTGGTTTCTGCCAATCCAATGGAATCAGGTAATGAGTGTTTCTTGGTCTTCTTCATTAAAAAATGAACCTGCAGTGGATGAATATATTGAGATCCAGACATAATTGCTTTGGGCCAAGATCTTTAGATAGGTGCTTCCTTCCCGTCACTGCACTCTGGTTAGGTTAGATAAAACACTGGAGAATGTGCATTAAATTCCATCCTGGAAAACTGTGCCACTTTGGTTTCTTCATCTCTGCACTCCGAGGACAGGCTATTTTAGTAAAGACACAGCGCTGCAGACGGGCCGCTTTGAACGCACATTGAGGCCAAGATGGCAGAGGCAAATTGTGCCTGTGGTCGAGCACACCCCAACCAGGACGGCTATTAAAAACGAAGGGAAGGCTTGAGAAATCCAGACGCCAAAACCACCCAAGCACCCTGAACCCAGCACAGGCCCCTACTAGTCATGATCTCACTGCCCATATAGATGCATTCCTGCCGACAAAATGGTACATGAAACACCGATGTGGTTTGGTTGTTTTGCTTTTTTCCTCATATTATATCTTTTTGTTTTATTTGCTCCAAATAAATAACTGTTTAAGGACCTATTTGAAGGGTTTTATAAACTTATATATGGATTGGTTTCGTTCAAAAACAATAATAAGGCATAAATCAGAATCAAACGACTGCTTGTTTGATCACTTTCTTTTTGCTCCTAAATATTAGCTTCCACACAGCAGATACGTGTCTCCATAAAGGGATCCTATTAAGCTCACTCACAAAAACCCCTGATCCCAATAGAACCGTGAGCTGGGGCCTATTTCAGCTGACAAAGGCGAGGTACACTTTGAACAGCTTGCCAGACAATTCCGGATCCAACACACACACACAGACACACACACAGACACACACACATACCAAGGGCAATTGAAAACAACCAATTACCTTGACGTGCATGTCTTTGGACTGTGGGATAAAATCGGAAACTAAATAAGTATGCAAACTCCACTTAGAAATGCCCTCGCTGCACCGGAGACTCAAACCTAGGATCTTCTTGCTATGAGGTGGACGTGTTAACCATTACGACATCCCCCGTAAAGTTTACGCTCTCAATCATTTGCCTAATTCTGTTAGGGTTACAGGCTGAAGCCTATCTCAGCTAACGTTGTTCGAAAGTCTGGATGCACCCTGAACAACCCGCCAGACCTTTGGAGGGCCAACACACACACACACACACACACACAAACTATTCACTCTCACACTAAGGGGAAATTTGAAACAGCCAGTTACCACAATGTGCATGTCTTTGGAATGTGGAAGAAAAGCAGAGTATCCAGAGAAAACCCACTCAAACTCTACAAAAAACTGTCCTTACCAAGCCCAGGACTTGAACCCTGGACCTTTTTGGTGTGAGGCAAACCACTACGCTACCATGTCACCTTGCACTTAAAAAAAAAAAAATGCCTGAATACCTTGAGTAATTACATGAATATAAACTGAAATTAATTGTACACGCAGATTATTTTTCTCAAACAAGAATTTGCTTTTAACTTTGCAGGCATCATCTTCTGAACCCTCGCCCAGATTGCTCTTCAAATCTGACATCTATCTTCACGTTGCCATCTTTGACCATTATGTCAAGTGTACACTCTGACACACAGTGGAACTGCAGCATCGACAGCTTTGGCATTAATGCTGTACAGTGTGTGGTGTGTCGTGCTGATGCTATTTCCAAAAGTCTGAAGGTTTGTTTGTATAAATGTGAATTTGGGGTATTTAGTAGTTGTAATGTTTGTTTCCTCTCAGCTTTCTTCTTAATTTAGACTCTTGTTACCATGCTAACATGTCCTGATGAGTAATGGAGATAAAATCTAATTCCTAATTGTGACACTAAAAAAAATCGATATATTAATAATAGCCTTGGTAATGGTATTTTTAATTCTTTTTATTATTTATTATTTTATATTTTCAAACTCTGTTTATTACATAGCAATATTTCTCTGTTAAATGACATTAAAGTCTCTGTTTTTGAGAACTTATTTCTTATTAATAAACCGTTTCTTTTACACGTCATTGCTGGTTGTGTTTATATGTCATCATCCTCCATGTTTTTATCGCTGATAGTTTTTAAGTTTGGATGTTTCTTCCTAAACATACCAGAATCAGATCTCAAAAAATAACCTTGCTGGTCTTATATCTCACGGAAAGGGAGAGGCAATCACTTCCTGCCACACTAGTCCTGAAAGACAGAAACTGATGGGTAGGGTAATAGTGAAGCCTTGTGCATGAGCTTGGTGTTTGTGGAAGGGACACGATGCCTCATCCGGATCAGACTCTGCCCTACAGGATGTGTGTGCTCAATGCCATTGAAATCGACAAAATGGGATTGAGAGCCTTTAAAGCCCTTTATAAGCCACATCATTCAGTTTCTGATCCTAGACACAACTTTGCTGAGAGATGTTATGTAGATTTTACTCTAAAATGAGTCTCACAACTTTTAATGTTTATTGCCTTGCACTGTAATCTCAAAATTCAAATCTCAAAATTTTCACATTGCTTTATCCTACTTATTAGGCTTGTTGGAAGGCTGGAATCGATCTCAACTGACACTGGGAGAAGGTGGGTGCATCTTGAACAGCCCATCGAACAGTCCATAGCAGAACCAACACACACAATCATTCACACTTCAAGGACGTAGGCTGGGGGAGTGCACAGGGTGCACGTGCACCCCCCACAGCAGGAGTTGAGTTCCGCTGGACAAGAAATTATGTATATTCACAATCTTATAAATAAACTTAATGACTGTTATTGAAGAGAAAGTTGGAGATAAATTCAGCGTGCAGTAAACCAGAAACCGAAGTTAACACGGAAGTTAACGTGTAACGAGCACTGCGCATGTGCAAGCCCGAGCTGACCAATCAAAAATCAACGACAGGTGCCTATTTCGGTGGAGCGCCTCACATATTATCAGTAAGCAATAATAGCTGAACATTGTCAATCAAACAAAGTGCGAGTGTGAGAATAAAGCACAGTTTGTTCGTACTGCCTCCGGTTCCTGCACATGTGTTAGAACACAAACTGACGCACAGAGAACGAATGGATAAAATAATCATAAGCCATCCAGTCTGTATCTGCAGCCTAATGCTCAGTACTTTTATAAAATTAATAGTATGTTTTTGTGCTGTAAATATGTATTCATATTTGTTTGTGCCTTTGAATAGATAAATAACTTTAGCTCAATTTGTAAATGTATTTAGCACATGTACTTGCAGATGTAGTTTGAAATATATTTGAGAATGTTTTTGGTTGAACTATATTTGATTGCAGTTCACCCCTGTATAGACAGCCATTTTTTAAAGTTTATAATTGTACCCACGGGTGTACCTGGTCCCCCCAACGTGCTGAGTAATATAATAAATAAAATTATAGCCCCTGGGACTCGAGTTCTGGTTAACCAAGATGTGCACCCCCTCTCTCTCAGAACAGCCTACGCCCTTGCACTTAGGGGCAGTTTAGGACCTACAGTGAGCCTAATCTTCATGGCTTTGGACTGTGAGAAGAAACTGAAGTACTCGGAGGAAACCTGCCAAGCATGGGAAGACTACACAGAAAGAGCCTCACTGAGTCCAGGACTCTTATCCACGACCTTCTTGCTGTGAAGCAAACATGTTAACCACTACCCCACTGATCCACCCATGGACTAATAATGCCCATCTAAGTGAGAGCATCTATCATTCATAAGTCTATTAATGTATTACTTTGATTTCAGGGCAATGGTGGCCTGATGGTAAAGGTGCTGGATCACAGATCCTAAGGTTGGGGGTTCAAGTTCCATTCTCCACGGGTTGTCACTGCCCCCAGTGCAGCTTACTGAGTTATCAAAGGCCAGCCTTGTCTCTCACTGTCCATAGTGTCACTTTAGACAAGAGTAGCTGCATGGCTGTCAGCCTGTTTCTGCTCTGCAATGGCCTGGCGAGCTGTCCAGGGTGTACTCTGCCCTCGCCAAGAGTCGGCTGGGATGGGTGCCAGCCTCCCCGTGACCCTAATTAGGATTAAGCGTTACAGAAAATGAATGGGTGATTGAATGAATGAATGAATGAATGAGTTTGATTTCAACTGGAAGTGGTTAGGTTTTTTTTCTTCTCTCTTATCCCTCTTTTCTTTCCCAAGGTTCCTAGCATTAATCTCTCTCTCTCTCTCTCTCTCTCTCTCTCTCTCTCTCTCTCTCCTCCTCTTTCCGTTTCTCTACGACTGTCCTTTGGATGAATCGAAGGTGAAGTACCTCAGGGCTCTCCCCTAAACCCTATAAAACATCAGCTCATTCTGCTTGGCGCTCATATGAGAGCAGCACGCGGATGCGGTTGGTTGTCATTCCAGCAGTGCCGCGTCCACGCACAAAACTCCGAGCGCGCGCGCCAGACGCACAACTCTCAACACTTCCTTCATCCCCACAATCACAGCACAAATCCAGGTGTGTTTAAATATAAATTATTTATTGATTTTTTTTTTTTCCCCTTGTGTGATGATATCTTGAAGAAGATTTGAAGACCATCGCGTGTTCTGATGAAGCTTTCCTTCCCTGGCACCATGGATCGCCTGCTGGTTCTCCTTCTGGGATGGAGTTGCGTGTGTTGTGGATATTGTGCCCTGCTGAAAGATCATTTTGCAAGACTAACCAAGGATTTTGGACACAGCATGAACACGGAGAAGTCCGTGCAGGATACAGTGTCCGAGCACATGCAGATGCTCTACAGCAAATACACCAGCGCGAGCTCTCCACTCCGTGACGGCAACACGGTGCGCAGCTTTAAAGCACACGTGGGTATGTGCCTACTCCTTTTCATTGCATGTTTTGGGTTTGTTTGTTTTTTTGTTGTTTTGTTTTGCATGCATTACCAAACAACCTTGTGCTCCATCAGTGTCCAGATAGAATTAAACCATCCTTGGGTACATGTCGGAAATCCACCTGTTGCAGCCAACTCGCCCGATTGGCAATGAAATACACAGCACATGCACTTCTCAATCCTGGCTGAAGAATTATTGAAATGGTGTAAAGAACACTGATGGAATGCTTGTGGTCCTAACTGTAGTGATCTCTCCATCTGACGTCACCTTCTGCATGCACTTGTGCGTCCCTGCAAATTAAAGGCTGTAAAACTCATGGCGTGGCTGATAGGAAAACCTCTTACTGGTTTTGTACTGCAGTACTAAACACTAAACCCAGATATAATATAATGATTTCAATGTTGGCCTAGTAATTAACAGAGTAACATGGGACAGCAGGATCATATCCACCACTAGCTTGCACAATTAACTAGTGTGGAGATTCTCATCCCTGGCCCTGGAGGACCCAACCTTGCACACTTTACTGTGTTCCTTGTTCCCAATGCACCTGATTAAACTAACTAGCTAATTAATAGCTCAACATGACTTCATATGGGTGGGCCAAAGCAAGACATGCTTAAGATATGTACGATTGGAGGTCTTCCATGGCCAGGGTTTGCAACTTCTTAATTAGGGTTCACTTCTGACCTTGGCTTGGTGTAAGAGGAGATAAGGCTCTGACCTCGATTCTGTACAATCATATCTCAGATATGAAAACATGTTCTCCATATACTGTATACATGAATGTTAGCAGCAATGACAATGCATTAGCCTTAGCATTTTACTAGTATAGCAGAAATCTGTGGACCTAAGACAATATAAAAGCGTGTCATAAACATGGATTTGTCTCCATCCAGATACCATCAACAAAAAACAACTTCAGATCTTCAATCTAACATCCCTAACCAATTCAGAGGATGTTCTCTCAGCCACGCTGCATTATTATGTTGGACACCTCCAGAACAGCAGCCATAAATGCTTGAAATCCAAAACCTGTGCTCGTCATGGCCTCAGGAGGCACGGTCAAGTTCACCTCAGCATCTGGAGCTTTGCCTCAATGAACAACAGCACCAGAACACTCAGACACTTCCACGATAACGTCTCTACAACATGCAGAGAGTTCATATCTTGGCAATGGAGGGACATCACTCGTGTAGTCAATGAAGCAAAGCATCATGATGAGCTTCTCATCGGCATCTCAATCGATTTGCAAGGACAACAACCAGGGAAGAAGCTTTTGTCCAACCATTCACCTTACATTCTGGTTTACGCCAACGACTCGGCCATCTCTGAGCCTGAAAGTGTGGTGTCTACTCTCCAGAGACACAAAGGGAGTTTAGTGCCTGGACTTCAGAAACTCAGACTACACAACCACAATAGTACTTTACCACACAGGACGAAGCGCTCCACCAACATCCTCCTACCATTACAAAACAATGAGCTCCCAGGTCCCGAGTACCCTTATGACATCCACGCCTGGGACGAGACTAGCCCATATGACCCTGTTGAGAACAAGGCAGCCAAACGTTCACGCAAAAAACCCCGCAAGAACCCAAGAGACAAAAACCCACTTCTGCAGTTCGATGAGCAGACCATAAAGAAAGCACGGAAGAAGCAGTGGAACGAGCCAAAGAACTGTGCGCGCAGATATCTGAAGGTG
Organism: Plotosus lineatus; assembly: GCA_024760905.1. Taxonomy (NCBI): domain Eukaryota; kingdom Metazoa; phylum Chordata; class Actinopteri; order Siluriformes; family Plotosidae; genus Plotosus; species Plotosus lineatus. The sequence goes on from CM045734.1 coordinate 47,586,880, forward strand.
GACTTTGCCGATATTGGCTGGAGTGAATGGATTATCTCGCCAAAGTCTTTTGATGCCTATTACTGCTCGGGCTCTTGTCAGTTTCCAATGCCAAAGGTACATGTGCATTGCATCAATTCATTTCTGTTCTATTTTTATTCCAGGTTCCTTTTTGTTGTTTTCTTACATTGGGAGAAAGTCTCACAACATCACTGGATCCAATGTTTTGCACAATTGCTATTAAAAAGTGTCTTCTCAGATCATAACCACCTGTGAACCAAGAACTGGTTCTGATATACATCAACTTGTTTACACAAAACAGGGCCATGTACAGTGGCTCATGTACAGTGTATATTGAAACGGATAGTCAGCTCCATCCAGTGGTAAGAAGAGGCCATTTCAGTCACTTGCCCCTGTAAACAGCCCTATATCACAAACTCAGATCCAAGAAAGCATTTAATTCAGGAACACTTCACTGTACAGATTCATATAGTTATTACTTCGCTCTACCGCGACCTTAGAACTATACCTCCAAAACAGTTTAAGGTTAATCACATGGTATATTACTGTAGATTATGCAAAATAAGGACAACCTAGGATCCTTAACAAGTGAAAAGCTTCTATTGGCGATGTTGGCGTTTTGAGAACCAAAAATCATTTCAGTTGATTTTCTGTAGCTGCTTAATCCTAATTAGGGTTGCAGGGAGGCTGGCGCCCATCCTCGCCAACTTCAGGCGAGGGCAGAGTACAGCTGGACACCTGTACAGCTCGCCAGGCCATCGCAGGGTGAAAACACGCTGACGGCTTTGCAGCCTACTCTTGTCGAAAGTCAGCAATGGGAATTAAATTTTTGAGTTTGAATTTTTTGAAACAGTTTGAGTTTCTCAGCCTGTCATCCAATCACAGTACTCAAATCTTTCTGTTGTTTATTGAGCATATCACACGTACATTTTTGTATAGCACGTTTCGTATACACGGTTAGGCTCAACATGCTTAAAAACAAATAAATAATAAAGAAAAAAATGATAAGATCGTAATAAATAGACCAGACAATAAATAATTAGTATAATTTATCACAATTTGCTTAGAAATTGCATCCTGCTGATTGTTTCCTCACAACAGTTTTCGTTCAGGCAGTCCAGGTGCAAAGATTATTGTATTATTTACCTAATTTCTTGTTATGAATAATGACAACCAAGTAAGTTTTGCATAATATTAACTGAACATACTACCTTGTGCAATCTAGCCAGCCGCTGACGGCCACGTGGGTTAGGATGTTCCATAAGCTAATAAGAAATTTCTGTAACTTTTATTCCCCAGTCACTGAAACCTTCCAACCACGCCACCATCCAGAGCATCGTCCGAGCAGTCGGGGTTGTCCCAGGCATTCCAGAGCCATGCTGTGTCCCCGAGAAGATGTCCTCACTTAGTATTCTCTTCTTCGACGAGAACAAGAACGTGGTCCTGAAGGTCTATCCGAACATGACAGTGGACTCCTGCGCCTGCCGATAATGTCTCGTTTCTCAGCTTTCACACCCCAGACTCTGACTGATCACCTGATCTTCCTGTTTTTATCCCATTCCCATTTTGCACTGGATGAGAGACTACATCCCTGTAGCTATTCGAAGATGATTCCATTCTGTTTCGAAGGACAACTGCTATTTGTTAAGCTTCAAGTCTGAATGAAGTGTCTGGAAGAAGAAAAAAAAAAAACGTGAATTTTGCAAAAATCGCCCACCCGATTGAACACGGAGTCATTCTATGACATGGCTGTGATGAACTTTTGAAGAGACCTCTTTTCTTTTTGTGCTTCTGTTCTCTTTGCATAGAGTTCGTGTATTGAGGATGTAGGGATGAACAATAATATTTACATTACTGTAAATTCTATAGTACAAGAACTTGTACAGGTTTTTTTTTCTCTCTCTCACTATTAAGCTGTTCCTATGTCACATTTGTTATACTCATAATCAATTTACTCTTAACATTATGTACTGCTGCTATATAAAAGAGAGATATATATTTTTTATCCCAATACCAAAATGGTTTTCTTTTCTGAGCTCAGTGGGTTGATACTTTTATCAGCAGCATTGTTAACCTAAAGAGTCAGCAGCGAGGTATCTTCAGGACATAATCAAGCGTGATGAATAAATAAAATAAATAAACGGAGGCCACACGCTGCTTCAATTTAGTCTCATCTCAGCCTGAACTCCGGTCGAGTCCACTCCTATTGGGCTTTAGTAAACTCTGAAAGACCTAATTCAACACTGGGGATTTTACTGTGTACTGACTAAGTGCCCTTGTTGACGTTACATTGTGTAACTCCAATGGAACATGAATGCCATCGTACTTTATTTTTGTACATACCACAAAATACACTATTTTGGCTGAGAACACATTAACTAAGTGATTTATCAAAAGTTTCTTAAAAAAAAATTCCAAAAAAGCAAACCGCTGTTTGTCACTATTATTGTAAACTTCATGCCAAGACCTATTTTCAGGGTAAATTTCGGGACACATTAAGCTATTGAAGTCATTGCGAACTGCTTGAGAATGCGGAATAAACGTCAATACACAAAGTCACCAATAAAGATGTATCTTAATGATTAAATCTATGAAAATATCGTCAGGCCTATAGATTTGAATATAGAATATGATTCTCATAAGTGCCTTCCAAAACAGATTATTTTACATTTACCTAAAATAATGTTTCAGTTCATTTTCTGTCTGTTTATAAATGTGACTAAATATTTGTTCAATCATTTTATTGAATCCTTTCCATTTATTTCCTTTATTTACAAATAACTAATGTCTCTTTTCCCATGCATGTTAATAAATGTGTATTTCCAGGTTTGACATTTTATACAATTGCAACATATGCAGATTAAAGAAAAAAAATCTATATGTAAAAGTGAGCAATTACCTTAATATATAACACAAAAATAGCAACAACAAAAAAAAAAAAAAACCCAGAGCACTCATGATATTTGTATAATATATTTTTTACAGAAAAGCTTATTATGCTATACATTCCTATGTAATCTATTGTGTAAATGATGTAGGTGTAAGGTTGTGCTTGTATAATAAGCTTCATAAGAAATTATATTTGTATATGGAAAATGAGCTTTAAATGCATTTATTTATTTTCTGTATGATGCGGTTTTGCTTTTCGGGGAAAGGAAAGCCTTCAGTGAGATTTGGTTGGAGGTTTCATATGAATAATGAAATGTGTTTCTAGTTACTGACTGAAAGTTTATTTGTGTTCATTTACTTCACCTGTAAGATCTTTTGGACAGACCATCAATAAAGTTGTATGTTCCACTGATTTGATTATTAATATTACATTTTTTATTGAATTTTCATCAGTCATAATACTTTGAACTATACAGTACATCCAGAGGAAATTCAGACTAGATAAACTCACAACAGCATGTCCTATTGTTATTGAATATATGACGCTAAGAACATAGACATTTATAGATGTGTATATAACTTATTAGAATGTGGGTTTGGCTCAGGTGTAGGGGCAAGGTGAAACCGAAATAGCACCTCCCAGACTCTACACACAGTTTGTCAGTAGTTATAAATATTTCTCACAAGTCTGTCTGAATGACAAAAAAAAAAAAGAAGAAGAAAAAAATCAGCAGCTGAGCTCATCTTCTGCGGTTCAATTTTGAAGCCACATCACTGGTGTTCATACCCACATTTGGTTTATGAGTTCATATGTTCGGCACTTGACTCCTTGCTGTGTCCAAAAGCAGCCACATCTCACCTTCTTGATTGTCCAGGTCAAAAATGGGTAAATATTTATTCTGCTCTCACATTACTTATCTTTATTTATTTATTTATTTATTCATTCATTTATTTATTTTGCTGCTCAAATTCTGCAATTTAAACACAATAAAACCTCTTGGGGAAAAGTTCTTCGGAGAACCTTGAGGTGTGCTTTAGCCAGCAGTTACCATCCGTCCATCTCCGTAAATGGGAAGATAAACAGGATAAAATTACTCAGTAACATAAAACAGGGCGACTAACATCACCCAAATAACACTGGCCTAGTTCATTTCAAATGCCACATTCCCAGCTGGTTCTTCCTCCTCCACCCTGCCACCTACTCCAGCACAAATACAGCCTGTGCTCAAGGCTGTGCTTTGTCAGAAAATGCTGTGGCATATGTTGGGTTTCTGCTGGTTGTGTGGTTGGGGGGAGATGATGTAGGAGTTTTGACCTTGTTCACACTGAGGTATGTAAAGGAGAGGATGAAAGGTTGTTAAAAGTCCATGTCCCATCCAGACAGTTCATCAGGGGGAACCTCATCGTCAGGTGGATAGTTATCAAAGTAGCTGTGGTCTGTTGGTCCTTTCAGCTAGAAAAAATATTCATGATTAAGTGTTTAAAATATCCTCATTTAGGTCAACGATCAGAAAATGTACGAAAATGTATGAATATATATTTTAACCACGATGGAGATGGTTCAGGTGAGCCTCACACACAGAGCTGAGTATTGTGTTGCTAACGGTGTGTTTTAACTCATTTAGATCTTAGTATATACTATACAAAAACAATAAAATTTGACTCTCTGATGGTATGTTTTTATACTCATTCAAAGTTTTGGTATACAGGGATCCCTCACTTTCCGCGGTTAATGGGGACCGAGAGCCCCACCATGACCACCGAATTCCATGAAGTAGGATCAACCCCCCACCCCGACTGATATATACGTACATGTATATGTGCATATGGTAGGTAAAGTCTATTGGGTTTTTACACGTGAGCCTTGTGGCTCATCAGGCCGGTGCTTGTCCCCGGTTTCCATAGCGTGAAGCGACCAGGAGTTCAACTCCCCCCGGATGGGACGCTAGTCCATCACAGGTTACCTTTCCAGTATATTTTTACTGGTACCCATTTATACTGCTGGGTGAACAGAGGCACACTTGTGGTTGAGACCTTGCCCAGGGGTCTTAGCACAGTGAGGGTCTCAATGGGATTCGAACTCACAACCTCCCGATCATGAGCGCAGCACCCTAACCACTACGCCACCGGCCCCACATATGTGCATATAATATCAGTAAATACATATTCAATGCTATAAATGCTTACAATAACAATTAAATATTCAAAAATAATGCATAAGATGTAAATTATATATAAATACACACACATTTAGATGCGTACACTCACATAAAAATGATGTAAGTACATGGTTTTGTTGGGGGGTTTTGGATTGTTTTTTTGTTCTTTTTTTTTTTTTTTTTTTTTTTTTTTTTTGCATAATTGGCCTTATTTTGCAGCATTTTCCTTAACTTTTCCCCTATTCTTCCTTAATTTCCTTATTATTTAATTAGATTCATTTTTTTTTTTTTAATGCGATGCACTGAAGCCACATGAATTGAAATGCGAAGTAGTGAGGGATCCCTGTATACTGAAAACACAAGAAGGACAAACTAAAGTGAGAATTTTTTTATAATGTGCTGATAATGAAACCTGCTCGAAAAAGGCCTTGACATTTGTCTCTCATTGTAATTTAAGTATTTATCCAATCAAGACAATATTTGTAATCACTAGATATCAGATTGCCTCATTTCATTCATTCATTCATTCATTTATTTGTGAAACCATGGTGGGTCATGGGAAGGCTGAAGCCTATCTCAGCCGACACTATGCAGGGTACTCCTTGAACAGCTCACCCGTCTATCAAAGGGCAACACGCATACAACCGTTCACCTATGGGCAATTTGCAACAGACAATTTGTGGGAGGAAACCGGCCACCTACACAAACACATATAGAACTTGCATACAGAAACAGCTTCACCGAGCCCGAGACTCAAACCCAAGAACTTTTTGGGGTGTGGTAGACATGCTAGCCATGTCCATGCTGCTCTCATCCATATGTACTATAGACTAATTCACTTGTATTGCTGTAAAATCAAAAATGCTAAGCCGCATAATTCAGACATTCTGTGCTTTTCTGATCACAAGCTTAAAGATGCAAACCCCACAAATTGAAACCCACAATGGTAAATCTTTTACCTTTCCCCCACTTACCTCTCTCTTTAGCGGTGATATCAAAGTCCTCTCTTTCAGACCACCCCAGCTGAAGCCAGTAAACCACCTACATAGCAAATAAACACAGAATTTATGAACACAACATTATATTTAACAACCAGACTTCGACATGACATTCCATACTCAACACTGATTGCATGAAGAGTTCCTGTTTATAATAACAAAACAATGCATAATGAAATATGTGCATGTCTGTCCAGGATCCTGTTTGAACTGAAAGAGGAAGAGAAGATATTTTTCTTGACTGATAGCGGCCCATTCGCTATGCCTGAGGCGGTGCAAGGCAAATCAGATCAAGCCACAGATAAAAGCCACAGATATCGAGATCCGCCTGCTCAGCGCTGGACACCAATTGGATTATAAATCCTCAGTGCAGCACCTTGAGTTCACAACAGTGATAGGACAAAGGAGCCTAAGCCCTTCACTACTTATCTATTTTAAAAATATAAAACTTTGCAGTGAAATTTTCTATATTCACACACATGCACACTTGTTCTCATAAATTCACTAAAACTAAACAGTGTGCTTTTAAAATAATCATCAGGTTATAGGTATATATTTGCTCATTGCTATCTTAGCAGATGAAACCTTTAGATGTTAGACATTAACAGAATGTGAGGGAGACTGAAAACGCTCAAGCTAAAGCAGCAGATCCCAGGTTTCCCTTTGACCCCAGACTCTTTAAATACAACCTAAAACAAGTCTGGCTGAGGAGGGCAGGAAGGAACACACGATCCTCCAAAACTCCACAATTGTCCCACTGTTCAGCATTCACCTGTCAGTGGGTCTGAGTGTATTTTCATTCACCTGTGTTTCTTGATATCGGTGATTCCACTCTTCATGTTGCCAAGACGCTCTGAAGGATTTTGTCTATAAAGGGGAAAAAATGGTCAATAACCTTGTTTATTTATTAAAATCAGTTTTTAGTAGTAAAGGTGGATTTGATGGGGTTATGGAGGGTGGGATGAATTATTCAGCCATTAAATATGAAACAATTTTTAAACCCATTTTTCACCCAATTTGGTCATCAGCTCTTAAAGGGGCCCTTTCACTTATACCCCCATTTCACTGGCGCGCGGAAGACTCGCGGAAGAAAAACTGCAGTCATCCTCCAATGTTCCTCAGTCATTCCGTCATCTTCCGTGTCCTTCCATATGATTCCAAGGTATTCCTCTTTTTACGTCAGGCCAAAATCTTCCGCGAACGTACTTTTGAACATGTTCAAAAGCACGTTCATGGAAAAATTTTCCGACAGTGTTCCCTCACGTTACGCAGTCCTTCTGCAAACATTCCGTCCTTTCCGCAAACGTTCCGTGATCGTTCCTTTTATTCCACAAGTCTTCCGTGAACGTTCTGCAAACATTCCTCCTTCTCACGGGTGGTCAGAAGCGGCCACAGAATCCCCACGGAATACTCACGGAAGGTTTGCGGTACACATGTGGAACGTTTGTGGAATGGTGGCGGATAACATGGAAGACTTGCGGAACACTCAAGAAGTCACTTCCACTATAAATTATTCCAGTTCATTCACTTTATTTTTCCTGTTTTCCTGTTCATGTAATAAAGTTTTAAAGTTATAATCACTGTGGTTTGGACTTGTGTGCATGGTTTTTAGTCTGGATTGATTGAGGTGTATATAAAAAGAACGTATTGACATCATTGATATTAATCATATTAACATATGTTAAATTTTAAATTTATTGTAAACTATAAACATATTGCACATTAGAAACGTGATAAATTACAAACATATGTTAATTTTTTAATTTATTGTACATTATAAACATATAGTATGAATGAGAGAATAAGCTTCCTTGGTCATCCCGCGTATTTATAGGCGGATTCAGGAGCAAATCCTTTGATCTTTACTGATTTTTCCTCGTTGTAACGTGGTTACGCCGGATATTCCTCAGTCATTCCTCAGTCATTCTGTGTTGAACGTGAACGTTCCGCCTTCATTCCACCTCTTCCGCAATCATTCCGTGGGTCTTCCTTCTAAAAAGGAGTAGTGCCACGGCCGTTCCAGAAAACATTCCGTCCTTTCCGTGAACGTTCCGTGAATTATCTGAAGGTCTTCCGTTGCTCTCTGACCTGGTTCCAAGGGTGATCCGAACGATTTTACGCATGTATTCCGACACTGTACTGACATTGACACAGTCTTTCCGTGTCCTTTCCGCGCATTCCATGATTGTTCCGAGGGTGTTCCGAAGGTGCAATCTTCCATAGGTTTTTGACACATTTTCCGTGTAAAAATGCCGAAGCTCCTCCGTAGAGTGCGTTCTGCGCCGTTTTGCCATGATCCTTGCATTCCGTGCTCCAGTGAAATGGGGATATTACCGGGCGATTACGTCTCCATTTGGTATTACTGTTTATTCTGTGATGGGTTTTTCTATCTATACTGGTGGTGGAATGGGTGTTTTGTTTTTTTCTCTTCTTTAAGTCCAGTCCACTGCACTGAAGCTGGTTTCTGCATTATAAAAGGAACTTGAACTTGACCTTGTCCCCACCTTCTTTGTTATGATAGGTGGAACACATTGCCGGTGGTGTATTTAAACTAGTGCCGCAATAACGAAGTGATAAAATCGATACCTAAAAGTGTTCGCAACAAATCTCGTTATCAAACAGTTGCACGATTATTGTGTAAGTCAGTCACTACAGACGAGTGTCACTCAGTACAGAGTTGAATGGGCGTGTGCTTCACATTTTTTCATCTTCATAAACATTACAAAACATGGCTCGTCGACTGCAAGTGGCACTTAGATGGAAAAAAGTTTTCCACTGAAATCTTAAAAAGTTTGGAAGAAAACTTTCTCCATAGCCTCCAAAAAATGTGCTGAATGCAGGCTTTCTAAACACTACAGTGAGACGGGAGCATCTTAAAAGAAAACATGTTGGAATTATTATTGATGAGGAAGCCACCCCATCAGAAGGAGTACAGAATCCTAAATTTATTCTTTTTTGAAGGGGCAATCTATGATAGTTTATAATATATGATACTTTATTATGAAAGCTCACAATGCAATGAATTGGCTCATTCCGTCATTTCCATGCTCTGAGAGCTAACCTCGGTACCCGGCCTGAACAGCTAATGACCTAAGAGTAGTAATACACAAGCGTGTTTGCTTGTCATGTGATCTAAAGTAGGTCCGGCAAGTCAAGATGGCAGCTGTTATGTTCCTAGTAAGGTTATTTAACTTTTACCGGAATACACGGGGTGAAATGTTATACAATTGTGAAAGTTGATTGAACTATTTGAAATGTTAAGCTTGTTTGTCATGCTCTCTTCATTATTGATTATTCAATAATTGTTTCCTTAGCATTAGAAGCTCATGTTGAGTGCTAAAAAATTACTGTATTATTTATAGAAGCAATAGACCTCCTTCATGATTAGCAATGTGGCGATGCTAATAGACTATATAACAAAACATCTCTACTGATTCTTCAGAACACACAATTTACATAAAAATTGAAATATATGAATTTTAATTTATAAAATTACATTTCAGCTTTATACAAAATTAGCGAAAATTAAGTGAGTATTTGAGAACCAAACAGCATGTATGTGATAGCATGTATAAAATTATATTGATAAATAATAACTGTGTTTATATATATATATATATATATATATATATATATATATATATATATATATATATATATATATATATATGAAATGTGTATTAGTAGACCATTTATATAAATACAGTATGTTGAACTATTATTAACTACCACAGAATTAACAAATGACTACATATACAGTCAGTTACTCACGTATGAACTGGCAATTTGAAAACAAATGGACTATATTTTAACACAGAAATGGAAATTTCAAAATGTTTGTGCTCTTTCCGATTCATCAAAAAAATAATCGACCGATTCATCGATTATTAAAATAATCGTTAGTTGCAGCCCTAGTGTAAACAGCAGTAAATCATAGCCAGATTATGTCGATTACCTTTCATTTACTGTGTTGTATGTGTGTGTGTGTATGTGTGTGTGTGTGTGTGTGTGTGTGTGTTGTGTATTTCACTCTTGTCTATCTGTGTATTGCCTTGTGCCTGGTACTGACTCTGGATATTAAATATATATATATATATATATATATATATATATCGCATAAACAGTTTGTATATATAAATTTGTAAATTGCTCTGTGGTTTGTAGGAAGTGGATGCCACTTATTTTCTCAAGTTGTCTCCTGATTTTGGGTTAATCTGAGAGTGGGGGAAGCCACTGTTTTCTTTGTTTGTTTTATTAACGGTGTTAGGTAATTTAGGACGTGATCACGTTAGAGGTGCGATAGAAACGAAACTGGTGCATATTTATTTCTTTTTTGTGATCTCTTCTTTTTTTTTTTTACTTTTGAAATCCATGTAAAGATGTTTTGCGACACCACAAAATCAAATCATCATCATCATATCTTATCCCCGTAGGGCAGTGTAACAATTGGTCTCTTCCGGAGAAGATTAACCAGGACGCAGGAACGCTTGCTACTTGTCCGACGGCTTTGCAGCTACTCTTTACGAAAGTCAGCAATGGTTCTTTTACATGCCTCTCACCATAGACAGTGAGAGACATGGCCCGCCTTTGATAACCCAGTTAGCTGCATTGGGGGGACAGTGACAGCCCTGTGGGGACTCGAACCCCCAACCTTAGGATCAGCGATCCTGTATCCTATCCACGAGACCACCACTGCCGCCGCAAAATCAAATAAACCAGAGCAAATGCACTCTTAGTTCCGCCACTCTTATTAGCCTGTAAGTTACGACTCGGCCTCAACAGACGGATATTAAATAAACAATAAAGACAATGTTAAATCTTAGAAATAATGCAGTTGGCTACAGTGTCTTTCTGAGACCATTTGTTTTCTCTGCGTGACTCGAAACTGGTGTGATAATGTTAATAAATATCGCCATCTTTTTATTTCTCTTGCAATCATAATACAGTATTAAACACCTAATCTCAGCCATGATCTGATGGATGCCTTCGAATGATTAGTAACCCTGTGACCGACCCCCCCCCCAGTGCAGCTAACTGGGTTATCAAAGGCGGGCCACGTCTCTGACTGTCTATGGTGTGAGGCATGTAAAAGAACCATTGCTGACTTTCGTAAAGAGTAGGCTGCATAGCCATCAGTGTGTTTCTGCCCTGCGATGGCCTGGCGAGCCATCCAAGGTGTACTCTGCCCTCGCCTAGAGTCGGCTGAGATGGGCGCCAGCCTCCCCTCGACCCTAATTAGGATTAAGCATCTCAGAAAATGAACGAACGAGTATCCCCATGACTGAAAGTCGGAGTGAGGACTTAGCTATCTCTCTCACTAAGACAGCATGGCAAGTTTTCTTCGTTTTGATTCCCAGCTGGTCGTCGCATCAATGGATTCAAACTCACAATTTAACATTATTTCCAACACTTTTATGCTGGATAGACATCTATGTAGTCCAGAAGGTAAGAAATCTGAATGTGGAACATCCACATCTTACTTGCAAAGCTTCCGAATGAGATCTCCAGGCCTTTTAGTGATCTTCTTTGGGAAGTCCATCTTCTCCATGCCTTTCAGTATGAATGTGTATATCATCATCTGATCTGAGCCAGTAAAGGGAGGACTACAAGAGCGAGAGGTTTGTTCATAACATGACGTAGGTTTGGTATTCATAAAAATTTTGTGTTTTTTCAATGATGCAGAGAAACATTATCCTTTAAAACAATTTATAATCTGTGGACAATTCCAAAAATATTAAATTAGCTCAGTAAGGAATCATGCATCATGCATAAAGGATTGTGAATGCTAATGCAGCGTTGCCCAAATAAATATTACCAATAAACATTTATCAGACTTCTTTTATCACAAAAAATTAAAAATAATACATTTCTTCACTTTAACATTTAAACAGCTTTTATTAGTCAATGTTAACAATGCACTTTTATATGACATTTATGTTTTTATAGCAATCTTGTATTTTCATACAGTACACTTCCTGACCCAAAACAAGTCGTACAGTGTAATATTTCACCGGACAACCATTAGGTTTTCATATGGTGTGCCATGTCATTTGTTTTAATAACCTCATGCAATGTCACATCATTTATTTCTGTCCAGAGATGCACTCATGGATGTTTAAGATATGAGAAGCTAATACCTGCATCACTCACTCACTCATTTGCAAAGGACCTTGATCCTATTACGGTCAAGAGGAGGCTGGAGCCCATCGCAGTTAACACTGGATGATGGCAGGGTACAACTTGAACAGTTTCATCGGACCATTGTAGACCAACAGACACACAACCATTCACACCCATACTCACACCTAGGGGCAATTTGGAACAGCCAATTAGACTAATGTATGTCTTTGGATTGTGAAAGGACAATGGAGTGCTTGGTGGAAACTCATGCAGGCATGGGGACAACATGCAAAGTCCACACAGAAATTCCCAAGCAAGGGACTCGAAGCCAGGACCTTCTTACTGGGAGGAGAAAGTGTTAACCTCTGCAGTACCATGTCACCTCTGGGTTCGGCTCTATGTTCCAACAGCCATTGGGCCGACAGCCTTTACTCATATAGGATGGGAACCTAGTTAAATTCAGTTGGAGCCCCATACTCAGTTCAGCTGAATTAGGGTAAGAGTTGAGGCTGTTGGACCCGTGGGCTGTAACTCTAACCTGTAACTGTAACCTCACTGCATCAGTTAGCGAGAAAAGAACTTTCACCAACTGAAACATTAATAACAGAAATAATTATCCAATCAAAGGTCTCAAATATCTTTATCTATATATCTGCTACATATATTGCATTTTTAATCAATTAAAATAATTTTGGGTTTTGATACATACCGTCAGTCAGTCAGTCTTCCTTTCGGCTTTTTCCCTTTTTTTTACTCGGGAGTCGCCACAGTGAATCATCTGATTCGCACGTTTGACTTGGCAGAGGTCTTTACGTCGGATGCCCTTCCTGTCACAACCCTTGTTAGCAAGGGACAGAAACATGCTGACGACTTTGCAGCTACTCTTTACGAATGTCAGCAATGGTTCTTTTACATGTCTCACACCATAGACAGTGAGGGACATGACCCACCTTTGATAACCCAGTTAGCTGCACTGGGCGGGGGGGGGGACAGTGACAACCTTGTGGAGAGTGGGACTCGAACCCCCAACCTTTGGATCAGTGATCCAGAGCCCTATACCACTAGACCACCACTGCCCCTTTTGATATATACTGTCCGTCTGTCTTCCTTTCAGCTTTTTCCCTTTTACTCGGGAGTCGCCACAGCGAATCATCTGATTCGCACGTTTGATTTGGCAGAGGTTTTCACGTCGGATGCCCTTCCTGTCACAACCCTTTTAGCAAGGGATAGAAACACGCTGACGGCTTTGCGGCTACTCTTTACGAAAGTCAGCAATGGTTCTTTTATATGCCTCTCACCATAGACAGTGACAGACATGGCCCGCCTTTGATAACCCAGTTAGCCGCACTGGAAGGGACAGTGACAACCTTGTGGAGAGTGGGACTTGAACCCCCAACCTTTGGATCAGCGATCCAGCGCCCTATACCACTAGACCACCACTGCCCCTTTTGATATATACTGTGTTCTTATAAAAAAGGATGTTTGTTTTGTGATGCTAATAATTGTGGTCACAAAAAAGGTAACTTTCATTTCCCATCTTATTCTGTTTTCCTGTCTTGAAATCTTGTCTTTTTGGAGGACCTACATGCTAATTTAATAACACCCAAGCAGGGTTTGTGGTTTGTTTAAAGCAGATAATCTCATTTTCAATCATTAATGAAAGAGAAAATGTCTGGTACAAACCTCCCAGTCAGAAGTTCAAAGATTAGGATTCCCAGAGACCAAAAGTCCACACTGAGGCCATGGCCTTTATTCAGAATGATCTCAGGTGCTACATACTCAGGAGTGCCACAAAATGTCCATGTCTTGTGGCCACTTTTGATCTTTTTTGCAAAACCAAAGTCAACCTGACAAAAGAAAATTAACCAGAATAAATCATGTAATGTTCTTAATCACCCAAAACCTTCAGTTGCTCATTAATCATTTAACCTACCAGTTTTACATAGCCATCTGTGTCCAACATGAGGTTTTCAGGCTTAAGATCCCTGTACATGATTCCCTTTTTATGAAGATATTCAAATGCTTCAGTCACACAACCCACACAGAATTTGGCAGTGTTCTCATCGAAGCTTCCTCTGAAAATATCGATAATACACGAGGTCAGTAGATGTCATAAATATTCACACCAGATCTTTATGCATATTTGTTTTATTCAAGTTAACCTGTCTCTCAGCAGACTCCAGACCTCTCCACCCAGACATGCCTCCAGCAACATGTACACAAACTTGCTGTCTCTAAATGTTCGGTACATTCTGGGGGAGGGGGGGGTAAAAAAATTAAAATCACATTATGATAAATAAAAAAAAATCGAAACATGAAGGCATGTAAAAATTTCCAAAGCACTGGAAACATTTTACGTTATTTTCTTTAAAAACGAGGGCTGGTACGGTACTATAGTGGTTAGCACATCTACATCAACGCAAGAATGTGCCGGACCCAAGTAAGTGCATTTCTGTGTGGAGTTCACATGTTCTGCCCATGCTTGTGTGGGTTTCCTCCAAGTTCTCCAGTTTTCTCCCACAGTGCTCTGTTACCATTCCAAATTGCCCCTAGATATGTGTGTGTGTGTGTGTGTGTGTGTGTGTGTGTGTGTGTGTGTGTGTGTGTGTGTGTGTGTGTGTGTGTTGGTCCAGTGATAAGCAAGCTGTTCAAGTTGTACCTCACTTTCGGCTAGTGTAGGCTGAGATATGCACCCGCCTCCCCTCAACCCTCATATGATTAAATGGTTCAGCAAATGAAAGAATGACAGTGGGGGGGGGGGGGGTGACTCTGGGTGAGGGCAGAGTACACCCTGGACAGCTTGCTAGGCCATCACAGTGCAGAAACACACTGACGGCTATGCAGCCTACTCTTGACGAACATCAGCAAAGGTTCTTTTACATGAATCTCACACAATAGACAGTGAGAGACATGGCCGGCCTTTGTTAACCCAGTTAGCTGCACTGGGGGGGACAGTGACAACGTATTGAGAGTGGCGCTTGAACTCCCAACCTTGGGATCAGGAATCTAGCACCTTTACCACCAGGCCACCAATGCCCTGTATTTGTTTTAATGGATATATCATGTAGAAAATCCAAAGTCAAGTACGGTCGGCCCCCTACCTACGAAATTAATCCGTTCCAGAGCCTTTTTCGTAACGTGGGGATTTCGTCAGTAGGGGTCGCATTTTACATGTTAGACGCCTAATTCATTCCAAGGCTCCAGTCTTTGGACTGTATAAACCCCCATAAACCCTTTAAAATGATAAAAGTACACCAATTTTGTATGAAATATGTGTTTAAAGTAAAAGAAAATTATTTATTAAACCATTTAAACAATTTATTAACACACACACACACACACACACACACACACACACACACACACACACACACACACACACACACACACACTCTGTCTCTCTCTCTCTCTCTCTCTCTCTCTCTCGCCCTCTCTATCTCTCTCGCACACGCGCTGCGGGCCACGCCCACAAGACGAGGAATTCAAAGCGCATTTCCTGCTTGACAGGGTGGTCCAAACTCAACATTAATTTGATTCCTTGAGGGATCAGAATTCCAGATGAGCTCAAATGCGCCCACATTTATTAAACATTTACTGAATTAAACAACTTAAAAAACTAAAATAAAAACTAAACAGCTTCCTTCTGTCTCTATCTGGGAGGCCAGCGGTGCGGGATGTTGAGAGACAGCCAATGAGAGAGCAACTCGTGCTTCATGTGAAATTTTGATTGGCGCATTTGAATTTTGAATTTCTTTTCGTAAGAGGGGTTTGTTTTCGTATCCCGGGGACGGAAACTTAGGAAAATGATCTTCGTAACCCAGGGATTTCGTACACAGGGGTCTTCATAAGTAGGGGGTCAACTGTACATGTATTGTGTTTGTGGAGGAAGATTTCTGCTGGTTTCTGGGAAAATTACAGTATACTTTTTGATGAGAACATTCAAGAGTATTATTCTTCATAAAGTTAGTATTACTGTATATTTGGTTTGTTAGTTGTTTGTTCATGCCACCAAAAAATAATTGTTTCCCAACATTCCCATAATTGTCTTTAACTGCGTTTTCATGGTGTTATAAGGCTGCTACCAAGAAGAGCCACACAGTCAAAGGCTACCACATCACTAAGTCAATACCGATTGGATGTTATGTATTGTGACTTGCATGGTGAAAGGCTCATTAAGAGAGACTCTAATATTTATTAATCTGTTCTCTGCTAATTTTATTACCCAGCTCATGTTTGCTATTCTTAGATTGCTTGTCCGCCCGTCTCTTGATTTCCTTATTCATTTATCATCTTTAAGTTCTACGCCTGGGTCCGGCTCTCTATTTTGCAACCTGTGCCAAATGTAGTTGTCTTTGTACTATACTTTCTATTACTGAAAATTCTTAGTTCAGTTATGGTCAGGGTACGAAACAGATAAATAATGTGCGAATTAATTTAAATCAAACATTATTCAAACTTGATAAATACACACACACACAATCAATAACTGATTTGTCTTCAGAAAGCTCCGTACACCAATTCATCCATTCATTTTCTGAACCATTTAATCCTAATTAGGATCGCAGGAAACCTGGCATCCATCTCAGCCGACTCTGGGCAAAGGGGGAGTACACCCTGGACAGTTTGACAGGCCATCGCAGGGCAGAAACACTCTTGACGCTTATGCACTCTACTCTTGAGGAACGTCAGCAATGGTTCTTTTACACCTCTCACCAAAGACAGTGAGAGTGAGAGACATGGCTGGCCTTCGATAATTCATTCAGCTGCACTGGGGTTACAGCAGTGACAATCCATGGATGGTGGGGCTTGAACCCCCAACCTAGGGATCGGTAATCAGGCACCCTACCTCCGGGCCAAGAACCACTTTCCTATACAGTAGGCCCTTGACCATTCGCAGTTCAGCACTCGCGCCCCCGCATACTCGCGGATTGGCAACAAACCCGGAAGTAACAGGCATGTGATTCAAATTTATCCAATGGCTGAGAGCTTTTGTTTCTCCCTCCTGCTGATTGGTTGCAGATGATGTGGTTTTCTCCTTCGTGCACATGTTAGCGGCGTGATTGCTTGAATTGCGAAGTAATTTTATTCATTTTGTGTTTTTAATGATTATTTAAACCCTATGATGTCACTCAAACGCCTTGCATCTTCTCTAGCTTCTGGTAAGGAGCCTAAGAGCTTTATTCATTAATGAATATTATTACAGTACAAAATTTAAAAGTTTTTACTTAATCATCACTACATTTTACTGCATTATTACTGTATTAATGAGTAAGACTGTCTATAGAATGTGTTTAAGAAGCATATTTTAGCCAAGGGAAGGGCCAGAATCGAATCATCGCGAAAAACAGGGGCCTACTGTATTCCTTTTATTCAACAGCCTATTTTCTGCTTATCATGTGCATCCCTTTATCGCCTACAATTTGCCAATCTTTCAATGGTTATTTTCTGCATGATGATGTAAAATGTTACAAAGCAAATATCATCTCAAAATGATAAAATTAACATGATTTATATGATGTGATAGGAGTGAAAATTTACAGCCTGAATGTTCACTTGGGGACAGTCTTTGCCCGGTGGTAAGGTACGGGCTTACCAATCCCAAGATTGGGAGTTCACACACCATTATCACCAAGTTATCACTGCTGTCCCCTAGTGCAGCTAACTGGGTTATCAAAGGCCAGCCATATCTCTCACTGTCTGTGTTGAGAGGCTGTGTTGTAAAATAACCATTGATGTTGTTTGTAAAGAGCAGGCCATTAGGTTGCCATCAGCATGTTTCTGACCTGCGATGTCCTGGCCAGCTGTCCCGGGGGTGTAATCTGCCCTCGTGTCAACTAAGATGGGCACCAGTCTCCTCGACAACCCTAAGTAGGATAAAGCAGTTCAGAAAATGAACGAACGAATGTTCACTTGGAAATATTTTGCAGGAATTCTGTGATGCGATAATGTCAATATGTGGCAGAATCTTAAAGGAATGTTTCCAACATCCTGTGGAATCCATGCCATGAAGAATTGAAGCTGTTCTGAGAACAAAGAAAGGCTGTACAGGGTATTAATACACTGTAGTGTTCCTACTAACGTGTGCTGTTGAGTGAGTGTAAATAATCTAATATCCTCATATACTGTAAACCAATATTTGGACCAGACTGTTTATCAATCCTTCATTTACTTGATTAATGCTTCTCTGTATACCTGATGTTTAACACATGTAATATCTGAGAGTTCTCATTCTCAAGACTGCATTTTTTTTATATGAATGATATGGTTTCATAAGCATAATGCATTGTAAGTATAGACTACTTTAACATACTTGACTATAAAAGGAGAGCAGGTCTCACTCAGAATTCTCCTCTCAGAGTGAATGTGTTCTTCCTGTCTGTTGTCAACTATGTGACGCTTCTTAATACACTTCAGTGCGAAGGTCACGTTCTCATTTTTCATTTTAACCTGGTGGAAGGCAAACACAAAATATAAATGAATACATGTCAATGAACTCACTTTCCCTAAAGCTTTTTATATTACTTTATGTTCAATCAGCATGGGAACACTGGGCACAAAGCAGAAATGAAAGGCTGAGAACCAGATTGGTCTAACCAAGAGAAAGCAAGTTATTGACAAAACTGGAAAAAAAATCAGGGATAATGCTTCAAATTCAAGGTCATAAGGAAGATGAAGAGAATATTCTGGCATGTGTACACCTTATCCACAACTGTTAAAATATGACCTTATCTCATTTTTAAGTTTTTGTGGGTTAGACCACTGTGACTCTCGGCCCTCCAAATACACCCAGGTGCATTCACACTCTCATCTACAACTAGTTTGGACTAGTTTATCCACTGGAATGACATGAAATTCTCAGTGTAAATAATAAACACAAATGCTCACCAGTTCAACCCTACCAAAGCCTCCTACACCTAGAGTCGCGACGATCTCCAAGTTCCTGAAGGAAAGTGAAGAAGTAAAGTCTTTCTCTTTGAGCTGCACCTGATCAGAAGATAACGGGGAACTGGGAGCCGTGCTTCCTGACCTCCTGCATCAAGAAAACAACACAAAATCATGTCTGTGAGTAATATGGTGTACTGAATGAATGGTCTGGCAGCCTAGGAAAGCCCTAGTATTTTTTCGTAAATTTTCAGAAACTCATTCAATCATTCAGTTTTTAAGCCTTTCAATCTTAATTAGGGTCGCAGCTGAGCTGCACCCCATCAGCCGACTCTGGGTGAAGGAGGGGTATACCCTGAAGTGCTCGCCAAGTCATCGCAGGGCCAACATTCATACAACCATTCACATTCATGCTCACACTCACACCTAGGGGCAATTTGGAACCACCATTGAGCATACTGTGCATGTTTTGGACTGTGAGAGGGAACCAGAGAACTGGGAGAAAATTCGCACAAACATAGGAAGGACATGCAAAATCTACAGAGAAATCCCTGAGCCCGTAAAGCAAACCACAGGTTAACTACTGAACCGCCATGTCGCCATTTTCAGAAACTGAAATGAGTTGCGGTATTTAAAATCTCAATAAAAGTAAATAGGTTGATTTTCAGTATTTTTTACTTAGATCCCTGTCTTATACATTACACAGCAGGTATACAACAAGCAAATTCCGAGGACCACTGTGAGATTCATATGATCTCACTTTCCACGGTTCATGGGGACCGAGATCCCCCTACAACTGCCAAATTAAGCAAAGTAGGATCACACTCCCCACCCCACCATTCCCATAAGAAACAATAGAAAACCAATTGATCTGTTCCAACCCCCTCCCAAACTCCCCCTAACCCCCTCCCCAAACGTATTTTTGACGTAATATATTTAAGATAAGCATGTAACAATAAACATTATCGCAATAATAACGCATGTACAGTAACATTAGTACTGCAATTAACAATAAATAATAATAAAACAAGAATAAACAATAAGTCAATAAACTGGTGGACCAGCTTTATAAGTGTGATTGCGCATCCTTTGCAGTAGATGGCAGTGGCGCTCTCACTGTCATCTAGTGTAGACGATGGCAGTGAGAGCGCCACTGCCATCTAGTGTAGAGAATGCACGAGCACACTTATAAAGCTGGCAGTGGCGTTTTTTCTGTGGTGTAGTGAAAAAGCACCGAGCAAACGATTTGAAGTGCAGTAGACACTATTTACAGTCGCGTGCGGGGCGATATTTTTTTTTCCTATAGAAGGCATTACAGAAAATAATTGAGAAGCACTATACGAAACATTTTTGGAGCACAGAGGAATACACGCGGAAGTTATACAAGGCTAATTAACCCGGAAAAGCCATTTCCCCAGCAGGGCTCGTAAGTAGAAAATTTGCGAGTTGGTTGGGGCACATTTTTGATGGGATTGAAGCTCGTATCGTGAAAAATTCGTTATTAGGGACACTCGTAAGTCGAGGTACGTGTGCGTGTGCGGGGGTGTGTGTGTGTGCGTGTGTGTGTGTGTGTGTGTGTGTGTAGTACAGCATGCCTTATGTTAGGCTGAGATGTTTGAAGGTCTGCCATCCATACAGTAGCACAGGACGTTTTTTTTTATCTGGCAATAGTAGTATCACTTTCGCATGAATATTGTGCGATTTTATTAGCTAAATCATCCCAATATAAATACATAATAATAAGAATGACATAATAAAAAATATAAATACAAATCTTTTCTATTTTTCATACTTCAACTTTAAGGCGGCACAATAGCATAATGGTTAGCATGTCCACCTGACAGCCAGTAGGCCCATAGGTCAAGCCCTGGCATTTCTGTGGCGTTTGCGTGTTCTTTCATGCTTGCTGACTTTCGTAAAGAGTAGCTGCAAAGCCGTCAGCGTGTTTCTGTTCCTTGCTAAAAGGGTTGTGACAGGAAGGGCAGCCGACGTAAAAACCTATGCCAAATCAAATGTGCGAATCAGATGATTCGCTGTGGCGACTCCAGAGTAAAAGGGAAAAAGACGACTCTGGTTTCCTCCTACAGTCCAAACACACACATTACACTATTTCTTCTTCCCCTTCTGGCTTTTCCCTTTTTCAGGGGTCACCACAGCGAATCATCTGATTCACTTCACTTCACTTATCCCTTAACATCCAAGGAAGTCGTTGGGGTGACTTCATAGTGAGACTTGGGCTGATTTGGCCTGGCGGAGCCCATTTCTCTCCAGGTCGTAGAAACACGCTGACGGCTTTGCAGCTACTCTTTACGAAAGTCAGCAATGGTTCTTTTACATGCCTCTCACCATAGACAGTGAGAGACATGGCCTGCCTTTGATAACCCAGTTAGCTGCACTGGGGGGGACAGTGATAACCTTGTGGGGATTCGAACCCCCAACCTTAGGAGCAGCGATCCTGCTCCCTAATCACTAGACCACCACTGCCCCATGAATCATCTGATTAGTTGTTGCCCGTAGGTGTGGAGTTGGGTGTGAATGATTTTGTATGTTTTTGAGATGGTATGGCGAGCTGTTCAGGGTGTGCCCCACCTTTGTGTCAGTTGGGATAGGTTTTGGCGTTACCGCGACCTTAGAAGTAGGATTATGTGGTTCAGCATATGAGTGAGTTAGAAGTAACTTCTGTATTTGATCAGAAATTGAACTCATTAGGCTCACATATGTTTTGCTATAGCATAATGTTATCCGAATACTTGATCAAACCATGACCTCCTTCGACAAGATTAAGAAATACAGTACATGTAATTTTGGTGAGACACACTACCTGGCCAAAAATTTACACTCGATATTTTCTTGGACAGCCTTTAACCTTGATCTCGGTGTGTAATCTCCATGGTAACGTAAACATAATATTTATTTCCATCCAGACTTGGATTCATTTCTAAAAGACATCTCAAATTAAACAGGGAAAAATTAGGGCAGTGGTGGTCTAGTGGTATAGGGCGCTGGAAAGGTTGGGGGTTCAAGCCCCATTCACCACAGGTTGTCACTCCCCCCCCCAAGTGCAGCTGACTGGGTTATCAAAGGCAGGCCATGTCTTCCACTGTCTATGGTGTGAGGCATGTAAAAGAACCATTGCTGACTTTCGTAAAGAGTAGGCTGCAAAGCCATCTGCGTGTTTCTGCACTGCGATGGCCTGGCGAGCTGTCCAGGGTGTACTCTGCCCTCGCCCAAAGTTGGCTGGGATGGGCACCAGCCTCCCCGCGACCCAAATTAGGATTAAGTGGTTACAGAAAATGAACTGAACTGAACTGAACAGGGAAAAATTGAACCACTCTGTGATATCGTCTCCTGTACATCTCAAAAACTTTCAACAGGGTTAAGGTCAGGACTCTGAGGTGCCAATACATATGTGAAAATGATTCCCCATGCTCCCTGAAACACTCGTTCATTGTTTGAGTTCCCATTTTATATCAGTGCCATCAGGGAAGAAAAAGTCCATTGATTTGATAGCCTGCTCATTCAGTACATTCAGATCATCAGCTGCTTCATTGTATTGCCACATTAATGTTGCTGAGCCTCGACCCAACCAACTGGAGCAGCAATGCCAAGGAGATTACATGCTGTGATCAAGGTTATATGCGCACCATAAAAATATTAGCGTGTGCAACTTTTTTATTGGCCAGGTGGTATACTTATGGGTAATGTTTTGAAAAATGTATGTATGGAACATGTTTTGTGACTGTTTTATTCCAGAATTCAGCTCACAGCTATTCCCAGTCCGCCATACATTCATTACTGTGTCCAACCATTGATATTTACTCGAGATTTGAGTGGCTGTATATCGTACACACATTTCCAAATAGCAATATAACTCGAATAATATCTGCAAAGGGCAGTGGTGGCCTGGTGGTAAAGGTGCTAGATCACTGATCCTAAGTTTGGGGGTCCAAGCCCCACTCTCACCAGGTTGTCACTGTCCTGTCCCCGTCTACACCCAGTGCAACTAACTGGGTCATCAAAGGCCAGCCACATCTGTTACTGTCTATGGTGTGAGGCTGTAAAAGAACCATTGCTGACTTTCGACAAGAGTAGCTGCAAAGCCGTCAGCATGTTTCCGCCCTACGATGGCCTGGCGAGCTGTCCAGGGTGTACTTTGCCCTCTCCTAGAGTCGGCTGGGATGGGCACCAGCCTCCCTGCGACCCTAATTAGGATTAAGCGGTTACAGAGAATGAATGAATGGATAATATCTGCAAATATATACTTACATGTAGATATTTTCTTAATCTCTGTATACATGCTGTCTCAGGCTGGGACACTATATACACTGTTTTTGTTTGTTCTTCCATCTGGAACCAGATGTGCGTTGTAAAACACATGCTTAAATATGCGCCACTCACTTTGCATTTCTCTTCTTGTCATCACGGGCTAAAGTCTCAACGTAGCCTTGAAGATATTTCTTAAGTTCATCAAATGTGCCAACAGTTTGAGTGAATGTTCTGGGAAGAGAACAACACAGATTATTAGAGAACAAAGCCAACTCAGATATGAGTAAAAAGGAACAAAGGGCTGTATTTTCTTACTCTCTGTCAATGACGAGGCATTCAACGCCATCCTCATCTGCTATGATATTAGCTGACCTGACGTCATCACTGCAAAAAAAGAGGAAATTACATCATGTCTGTAATTCTATCACAACCCAAGGGCTTTCTGAAATCGCATTATGGTTTCACTGGAAGGAAGGATCATTTTAATTAATCATTCACCATGAATGCAAACTGCTATCAGAAGGTAATATATGAAAGCAATTTGTGGTATAAAAATAGAATATAAAGACAAAAAAATCTTACCTGATGAGGGCCTTTTCTCCAAAGTAATCACCTTTCTGTAAAGTGTTGATGATCTGGGGCTCCTTGTAATCCTTAGTACTTTGGGTTACTTTAATCTTGGCAGAATCACATTAAATAGGACATATGGAGAACATATTGCGTATTCAATCATTTATGATTCACCAAGCATGAGTGATAAATCACAATCCCTGAATACTAATTAATGAATCCCAGTGGAACAATGAACTACCATTACACAACCATATCCATCTGTGAAGGACGAATGATCTCGAAAGCTGGAGCACATAACCAAATATTCATCCTTTCATTTAAATTGAATGTTCAAAATGTTGTCACAGTACTAAAACGGGTATCAACCAACAGCTGTGATTATATATCATATTTATTCTAAACTTCCGGATCGCTCCTCACAATCCATGATTAGACACACAATTCCTCTCATGAAAGGATCCAAAGCTGACCCTCTTGACCTAATAGGCAGCTCTTTGGTGGCTAACACTAATGGGCTTATTCCCAACACGCCGTCTTGGACAGGGCGGCGACAGGCTGACGAGCAGCATCATTTCCGGCACTTAAATTGCACTAAGAAAAAAACATCTGTCTTCCCTGTTGCAGTTGGAGTTGCAGCTATGGCAGGGGCCCAATGAGGGATCCATGACCGGGTAGCTCGTGATAAACAGTTCCTGTTACTTCCCAGAGGAGACCTCCGTCTCTTAACCCCTGCAGTGTCAGGTTACTGATTTATCTCAACATGCTCTACCTCCCACAGATATGGACACACATTTCCTCTATTGCCCCACAGTGGTTTTAAAGGAAAGTGTCCACAGGAGAAGCCACCATGAAAGTCATCGTCTGGGTAAAGAGGTCAAATTTTAGCATAAGCGGTTAATATAGTTAGGAAGGGGGACAACAATTTTGGACATAAGAACAGAGCTTTCCCAAAATGCAGGTTAAAGCTCAAACTAGTGAAGTGAGGATTATACACAAATTTCAAACATATGATAATAAGTAGGATTTAAATCCAGTGAGTGTGTCTGGAGTGAGCATTTACCTTTCCATTGGAAATGATGTAGAATGTGTTCCCTTCCTCTCCCTCTCTGATGACATAGTCACCTTTGTCATAATACTCCTAATGAGGAAGTACAGAGAAGATCTTATTTAGCTATTGATTTCCTATTGAGTCAGTACGACTGGGTTCTTGTAGGAATATTCTCAAAGAAGTATACACGATGCACTTTCACTGATGATGATGATAATAATAATAATTTTATATATATATATATATATATATATATATATATATATATATAAGGGGCAATGGTGGTCTAGTGGTATATGGTGCTGGATTGCTGATCCAAAGGTTGGGGGTTCAAGTCCCACTCGCCACAAGGTTGTCACTGTCCCCCCCAGTGCGGCTAACTGGGTTATCAAAGGTGGGCCATGTCTCTCACTGTCTATGGTGTGAGGCATGTAAAAGAATCATTGCTGACTTTCATAAAGAGTAGTTGTAAAGTCGTCAGCGTGTTTCTGTCCCTTACTAAAAAGGGTTGCGACAGGAAGGGCATCCGACGTAAAAACCTCTGCCAAATCAAACGTGTGAATCAGATAATTCAGAAAATCAGAAAAAGCCAAAAGAAGGATAGACAATATATATATATATATATATATATTTATATATATTTGTGTGCGTGTGTATATATATTTCCCTTTTACTCGGGAGTCACCACAGCGAATCATCTGAGTCGCATGGTTAATTTGGCAGAGGTTTTTACGTCGGATGCCCTTCCTGACACAACCCTTTTTAGCAAGGGACAGAAACACGCTGACGACTTTGCAGCCGACTCTTTTACGAAAGTCAGCAATGGTTCTTTTACATGCCTCTCACCATAGACAGTGAGAGACATGGCCCGCCTTTGATAACCCAGTTAGCTGCACTGGGGGGGACAGTGACAACCTTGTGGAGAGTGGGACTCGAACCCCCAACCTTTGGATCAGTGATCCAGCGCCCTATACCACTAGACCACCACTGCCCCTTATATATATATATATATGTATGCCATAAAGTTTTATATACTTTATAGATAGATAGCTGTGCCAATTTTATTATTAAAGTCATTATTATTATTAAAGTCATTATTATTAATAATCATTCTGCCCCAAAAAAGGATGGGGTACACCCTGTCCATCGCAGGGCCAACACACATACAGCCATTCACATTCATACTTAAGGGAGATTTGGAACAGCCAATTAGCCTACTGTACATTTTTCTGGACCGTGTATGGAAAGTGCAGAACCCGGAGGAAACCCATGCAAGCATAAGGAGAACATGCAGACTCCATACAGAAACACCCCAAGCCCAGGAATCGAACCTGGGACCTTCTTGCTGTGAGGCGGATGTACTAAATGCTGCACTACCGTGCCACACACTGTATATCATGTGTATGTACATACTGGAGTATACTGCGAGAGACATCAACTGTACTTATGGTAAAAACCTCAGTATGTGCAAAGTGAAATGAAGTTTAGCGTTTTCGATTGGCTTCGATTCAGTCTGATTTCACTTTCTTTCGTATGTATCGTATGTAAGGGCCTCATAGGGTTTAGCATGTCTGTGTTACACCAAGAAGGTTCTGGGTTTAAGTCGGTGCTTGGAGATTTTCCATGTGGAGTTTGCATGAGCTCTCTGTGCTTGGGTGTGTGTGTGTGTGTGTGTGTGTGTGTGTGTGTGTGTGTGTGTGTGTGTGTGTGTGTGTGTGTGTGTACTGTCCCTGTGATTGATGGTCAGCCATTCTGGGTGTATCCTGTCTTCGCCCAGAGTTGGCTGAGATAGGCTACAGTCTCCCCAAGATATACGAGGATTAAGCAGTTTGTCATTGTCCCGTGTCCCCAACCCCCCCACCCCCACCCCCAATTCAGCTAACTGGATCATCAAAGGCCGGCCATGTCTCTCACTGTCTATGGGGCGAGGTGTAAAAGAACCATAACTGACTTTCGTCAAAAGTAACTGCATAGCCGTCAGTATGTTTCTGTCCCCTGCAAAAGGGTTGTGTCAGGAAGGACATCTGACATAAAAACTTACGCCAAATTAAACATGTGAATCAGATGCTTCACTGTGGCGACCCCTGGAAAAGGGAAAAAGCCGAAAGGAAAAGAAGAAGCAGCTGTTTGGCAGATGAATGAATTAATTAAGGTGTCATTTGTAAGTTATGTATATTTCTCAGTGAAAAAAAAAACAGTTGAAGCATACCAGTTATTCACACCGAGTAATCCAATACTTTATTCTTCTTTTTCTTTCGGGTGTTCCCTTTTTCTCGGGGGTCGCTACAGCGAATCATCATATGTTTGATTTGGCATAGGTTTTTACGTCGGGTGCCCTTCCTAACACAACCCTTAGCAAGGGGCAGAAACACACTGACGGCTATGCAGCTACTCTTGACGGAAATCAGCAACGGTTCTTTTACATGAACCTCTCACCATAGACCGTGAGAGACACGGCCGGCCTTTGATAACCCAGTTATTCACACTGAATAATCCAATAATTTATACTCTCTGAAATTCCTGTTCAAATATGAAACCCTGAGCCCCTCCACGTAAACAGTGGTATAGTTTTTAACACCGTAGGTAGGTAACAGTACACGCCAGTCTCTAATTATTTGAGACCTGATGATGATCACTATCCCACTGAAACTGATTACCCTTATTATATTGGTAAAAGACTCGGGATCAAACTAACCCTGGAGCTGCGAGGTGGTGATGCTACAGTTGATTTTAAATTAGTGTTCACGCTACACACCTTTCATTACACACGTAATTGACGGAAAATATAAATCCTACTCTGTAAGTTTCCAGTCTGGAAGCTGCCTGGTAATATCAGGGAGAAAATGTCCAAGTGTGACAGAAATGAGAGGAGTTTAAATTGGTACTGAACACATCACTGGCAGTGAAATATTAAAGATAATATTATTCCAGGAACAATAAATGCGTGTTTACACTACATATATCATATTGACATCGAGTGACATCATCATTATCTAATATATGCTGGTCTCAGTCAGAGGTGCATATCACTGAGGTGAAACTGGACAACTTTCAAGCTCTACATCAGTGTAACATCATGATTAATATCGCTAGCATGTTTTCGCGTGAAAAATAAAAGCAGTTATTAGCAGGCCTCACGCGGAGTCAATTATTGACGGTGGTTTAGCTTGGTTCCAAAACACGTAGGACCACAGTGACATCGTCTTGACACCCTGATGGGGTTCGCCATGAACTCCAAACTTTTGAAAATTTACAGCAGTTCTCAAAACCATGTATTATCACTGTGCCCTGCAGCTGCCATGTTGTCGCCCGTTGACCAGCCACGTTCAGCAGTGACAGGCAATTAATTAACTGTTTGAGATGGTGGTCTAACACTATGAAGTTGTACAGTACTGCATACCTATCGTATTTAAACTGACCACTGAGCTTCCTTACAATGTGCTTCCACCTCACAATTGTTTTGCGTCATCATTGTCATTTTCTCGTGGTTGAACCACCATCATAACCGCCCTGTGTGAGGCCTGCTTAGTTTCGTGAATATCTGAAAGTCATTTTGAGTCATTGTCACAAGAGAGTAAGTCCTATCAATGTACCCATGATCCATCCACGTGTCCTCCTGGCACGGTTCTTCAGCCATTTCATCCAAGAAGCTCTCCAAGAGAGCCCTGGACCAACTTTATACCAGAAACTCCAAAATATTTGTCCAATCAAAGAGTCTTTCACCACATTCCTTTCCTCTGTGTTTAATGATAGCGCTCCATATTATCTGAATTTCACAGTACGGAACATCTGCACCACTATTGAGTTACACTGCTTCCTGTCCCCTCGGGAAGGAATATAATCAACTCCATCAGAATGATTAAATAACAGAATTCTACCACTTGATCCCAGGAACGCGTGATCAAGAGGAATGTCCTTGAAGTATTTTCAGAAGGTGGGGAATGTGAATGGGGTTATTTGACACAAAGCTGACAAAGCCCACACTCTTTTAGAAAGGTTCTTTTTGGCCCCCTCAGAGAGACTTGAACTAAATCACTCAGCAGCCCAAATCAGCTGTCCAACAGATCTTTAACAAAGTACAGACTGCACCACGAATCTACCTTCAACCTTAAAATCAGGAACACTTTACTTGGCTCAAGCCAAATAAATATGTCAACAATATGTCAAATAATTATGATAACAATCTACCAGCCCAGGAGACGATAGATGTAATGCCTGCACTCTCCAACACAAAGGTCACTGATGGGCTGTGATGCTGTGTGTGCGCGCGGGTGTGTGTGTGTGTGTGTGTGTGTGTGTGTGTGTGTGTGTGTGTGTGTGTGTGTGTGTGTGTTCAGGAAAATACCATGAATAATTGGAAGATGTTTACTTACCACCTCCAAGCAGTCAACAATTTTAGTCAGCTTGTCTTCTGGAAGATTCGCCAAAAGTGAAACACTGGAATAAAGAATTTAAATAAATCAAAAGGAACTAAATATATTTGAAATCTGGTATTAGATAATGTGCTTATCATTCAGTTCAGTTCATTTTCTGTAACCACTTAATCCTAATTAGGGTCGTGGGGAGACTGGCACCCATTCCAGCCGACGCCGGGTGAGGGCAGAGTACACCCTGGACAGCTCACCAGGCCATCGCAGGGCGGAAACACGCCGACGGCTTTGCAGCTACTCTTGTTGAAAATCAGCAATCGTTCTTTTACAGCCTCACACCATAGGACAGTGAGAGACATGGCCGGCCTTTGATAACCCAGTTAGCTGCACTGGGGAGGGTTGACAGTGACAACCTGTGGTGAATGGGGCTTGAACCCCCAACCTTAGGATCAGCAATCCAGCACCTTTACCACCAGGCCACCACTGCCCCTGTGCTTAGTGTTATAATTCAAATAACAAAATTCATATAACTCAAATTCAATACAAAATCCAGTCATGTTTTCTATTTCACTCACTCACCCGTTTATGAATCACATAATTCCAACAGGGTGGCAGGGAAGCTAGAGCCTATCTCGGGCGACAAAGGGCGAAGATGGGGGTACATCCCGCACAGCCCAAAAACACACATAAACACCTATTCACATTCACACCAAAGGGCAATTTGGAACAGCTAATTAGCCCAATGTGCAGGTCCAAAGCCTTTGCATGGGTTTCCTCCATGCAAGCAGGAAGAGATCACACAGAAACCCTTACGCTCAGGACTCAAACCTATTACCTTCTCACTGTGAGGTGGGCATGCTAACCACTACGCCATCATGCTACGTGTGTTTTCTGTATAAATCATTTATTTTGATTCAGAAAGATGTGACGGGCAAGAAAATGCTACTGTATGTATTTATATATTGTCTTCTGCTGCAATTGCACTTTATGTGGTCTTCAACAAAACCCCACCAGCTGTAGCAATATATTATGGCCATGTCGGGACAATATTTTGTGTCAGTGTATGTGTTTATAATATAAGGAAACCAATAATGTCTAGATAAACATGAGCTTTATTTAGGTAAGAGCAGCTGAGGAATGGTTCACCAACCCTGTGACTACTTTCCAGTAACAACATACACCAAAGCGTCTTAGTCTTTCTACACTTCAGCAATCTGTAATTTTTATGTACGTACTAAAGACTGACACTAACATTGTTCGGGTAATCATTTTATAGTTATTTTTAATGTTGTATATTTAACAATTGGGGCCGGTGCGTGGCGCAGTGGTTAGCATGTCCTCCTCACAGCAAAAAGCTCCTGGGTTTGAGTCCCGGGCTCTGGCGTTTCTGTATGGAGTTTGCATGTTCTACCTGTGCTTGTGTGGGTTTTTCCCAGGTACTCTGTTTAACACCCACAGTCAAAAGACATGCACAGTGGGCTAACTGGCTGCTCCAAATCACCCCGAGATGTGAGTGTCAATGGTTCTGTACCCTTTAATGGTCTGGGGAAATGTTTATGGATAGCGGCGTCAAACTCATTTTCACTGAGGGCCACATCACTAAATTTAAAGGTGAAGGAGGGCCGAATAATCGCTGAACATCTATTCTGAAAGCGCAGATATGAAATGTGCACGACAAAATGATTTGTTAAGGTACTTGTTCTCTTCTCTTTTATTCGCCTGCATTTTCTATCATAGAGAAGCTATGATACAAACTTTTTTGGGTCATGAACTAGATGTTTACTTAAAATTGGCTGCTGCTACCTAGTGGAAGGATGATGAATTGGGTTTAATGGTAATGGTCGAGGCAAAGACTGTACGATAATCATATTCTTTGAAAGCTCTTGCAGGCCACATAAAATGAATTTGGTAGGCAAGATTTGGACTACGGGCCTTGAGTTTGACACCTGTGGCTTAGAATATATCCTGCCTTTACCTCGTGCCACCTGAGACAAAATCCAGACTCCCCACAACCCTGGTAGTAGGATTAAGTGGTACAGAAAATGAGTGGGTGTTTGCTTGCTTTGTTTACACTGAGTATCCATTACACAAATGCTCGAGGAAGATGTTGATGAGCTTATTTATATAATTAACCCATAACTACTGTCAGAGCTGCTCTGACAGAAGATTAAGGAAAACCTTCCGACCAATCAAATTTAAGAATTCAATGACACTTTGACACACATTTCATTTAACTTTATATACAGCTTGACATGTCGGTTATAACCTTCTGAGGAAGTTGCGATGCTGCTCATGTCTTGCCTCAGCAGTCATTCGCATGATGTTGTGAAAGACCTCCCGGTCAAGAACCCAGGTCCTGACATTACAGGCCGCTGTAAGAACAACAACACAGCAGGTAACACAAGGACATTTCTGGCCTCCACCTCACACTGTGAGACCAGATGAACATGTGATGAGCGAGTTACCTGTACTCAACAGCAACAAGTAAAAGAGCTGCTAGAAAGTACTTACATTGTACTGCAGTTTAAAAAGCTAAAAATTGTGCTTAAAAGTTACAGTGCGTAATAAGAATGTGAGGTTAATCCGCCTGCGCTAAAGCTATCTAACAAATATTATCACGCATCTATGTTCTAAAGGTTTGCAAAAGCAGGCGGTTCACATGAGGTCAGTGTTTCTTTAAAAGTTTATGATGCATTTTACAACACATTAGAGAAGAAGACCTGGGCCAAAACTAATTCAATATTCATGTCCAAAAGCTTTGTGCTACAAAAGAAATGGGTTAAAATCTCATTTGATGAGTTTGACAATGTCTAAACCTTAAATATCTTCCAAGTCTGAGGTCACCGTGTTTAGTTAACACACACATGAACTGCTAATCTAAACAATAAAAGATTTTGAGGCTTTTTTTTTTTTTTTTTTTTTTTTTTTTTATTAGTTCTCCCATGCCTAAACCCAGGACAAATTACATCCATTATCCAATCTCAACATGTGTTTATTTGCATCATCCAGCTTTTCCGTGGTAAATTCTTGACATCTGTATTCATTCACATAAAACAAAGAGAGGAAAATGATTTATTATTTCAAAACATTTTTCTTCCTTATTTAAAATGGATACTTCACCTTTAACAGATGCTGTCCGGGTACAGTTATATAAAATGGCTAATTCACCAAATGTTGTCCATACTGCAATCGAAGTCAGCAGTTTGTTGTTCTGATAGACATCCAGGTGGCCGTCTATAACAAAACATCCCCAAAAATAAATCAACTACGCAAGCCTGCCAGCTTTGTGTTTTTTCTCATCAAAATGGTGATGGTGGCGTAATGGTAAACACATCTCATCTTACAGCACAAAGATCCCGGGTTTGAGGCACTGGCCTGGCAAGGGGGATTCTGTGTAGAGTTTGTATGTTCTCTCTGTGCTTGTATCATTTTCCTCCTGGTATTCCAGTTTCCTTCCATAATTCAATTGACTATTCCAAATCGGCGTGTGTGCGCACGTGTGTGCGCGCGTGCTTGTTCAGCATGTACCCTGCTTTCATCCAAAGTTAGCTGAAATAGGCTCCAGCCCCCATGTGACCAATATGAATTACCGGTATTAGCAGTTGAGCAAACAAACAAATGAATGAAATTGTTTGGAAGGAGTCTCCAGTGTTAGTATATTTTAACAGTCATTGGTAAAGCTTATGCTTAAAGTTTCCAACACAAGTTCCCACTGCATTCAGGACTATTCAATATCTCTGCAACAGGATAAAAGGCATCTTGTGGTCTTTTTAACATCAAGAGAGAGGTTGAACTTAATAGAACGACTGGTGATAAATGACCATGAAAGTGATAACAGGAAATATTGGAGTTTGTCCTCACAATTTAAGTAGCTGGTGATATAAACCATTATGCTAGAGCTGATGATAATGTTGATAATGGTGGTAAATGTGGTATTGTTACTCACTCTCACTCTACCCTCATGCTTCATTCTCATTTGCTGAACGACTCAAATCATTTTTAAGGTTGTGAGGCTGAAGCTCAGTGAAAGCAGGGTACACCCTGAACAGCCCATCACAATGCCAACACACATACACAACTGTTCACATTCATATTCATACCTGGGTACAGTTGGGAAAAGCCAATTAGCCTAATGTGCTTGTCTGTGGACTGCGGGAGGAAACCAGAGTACCCAGAGTACCTTCTGTTGAGGCACATATACAGTAGGTCAGGGTCAAAATCTGGCAACATCTTGAACCCATGGACCCAACCTACCTTATCTCAAGAGTCTAGGCCGGTGAAGGTAGTGTAATGATGTGGGGGAGAATTTCTTATACAGGCATCCCTCACTTTTCGCAGTTAATTGGGACGGAGATCCTCCGCAATTTCCGAATTACGCAAAGTAGGATCGACACCCCCCCGACTGACGTATACATACATATATGTCTATCTGTCTTCCTTTCGGCTTTTTCCCTTTTACTCAGGAGTCGCCACAGCGAATCATCTTGATTCGCATGTTTGATTTGGCAGAGGTTTTTACGTCGGATGCCCTTCCTGTCACAACCCTTTTTAGCAAGGGAGAGAAACATGCTGACGGCTTTGCAGTCTACTCTTTACGAAAGTCAGCAATGGTTCTTTTACATGCCTCACACCATAGACAGTGAGAGACATGGCCCACCTTTGATAACCCAGTTAGCCGCACTGGGGGGGACAGTGGCCACCTTGTGGAGAGTGGGACTCGAAACCCCCAACCTTTGGATCAGCGATCCAGCGCCCTATACCACTAGACCACCACTGCCCCGTATATATACATATATATATATATGGGTATATAATATCAATAAATACATATTCAATGCTGTAAATCCTTATAATAACAATTAAACATTAAAAAAATGCATAAGATGTAAATAAAATATAAATACACACACAAACAGACGCACAGATGCACGTGCACGCATGCAGATGCGCACGTCACATAAAAATGTAAGTACGTAGTTTGAATGGGGGGGTTTTGGGTTGTTTTTTTGGTTTTGTTTGTTTGGGTTTTTTTTTTTTTTTGCATAATTGGCCTTGTTTTGCAGCATTTTCCTTAACTTTTCCCCCTATTCTTCCTTAATTTCCTTATTTTTTTAATTAAATGAATATAAAAAAAACCACGATGCACTGAAACGCATGAATTGAAGTGCGAAGTAGCGAGGGATCACTGTATTCCTTTTTTCAACTGCCTACTTGCTGCTGATCATGAGCATGTGCAAATCTATGCAAGCATGGGAAGAACATGCTAACGCTACAATTATAAATCTACAATCTCCGCCTGAGCCCAGGACCCCCTTGCCATGAGAGAGGAATGCTATCCACTATTCCACCATGCCGCCCCATTGTTACTCAGCGAAATGTAAACAGCCACAACATATATCACTATTACCCATAACATGTTTTTATTTAATAAATTCTATCTCAGTAATATAATTCACCGTGGATTCTTACCTGCCAGGACGAACAGGTGATTCCCCAGCTCACCTTGTTTGATAACATACTCTCCTTGTTGGTATGTTTTCTCATACATGCATTCCACCATGTCTCTAAGTTGCTGTCCTTCAAGCCTCTTCAGGTATCGGTTCTTATTCAAGGCATCTGTTAGAAGCTTCTTCACACTGTCATAGACATAAAAGAAACAAACGAGTTCAGATTTTGTATCATGTCTTAATGAGTAATGAGTAAAAGAATTTTCAGCTTGGACGTGAACATTATTTTAAAACTCATTCATTCATTTTCTGAACCGTTTAATCCTAATTATGGTCATGGGGAGGCTGGCACCCATTTCAGCCAACTCCAGGTGAGGGCAGGGTACACCCTGGACAGTTTACCAGGCCGTCATAGTGCCAACACTAACACAACCATTCACACCTATGGGTGATTTAGAACAGTCAATTAACCTACTGTGCATGCTTTTTGGACTGTGGGAGGAAACCAGAGTACCCAGAGGAAACAAACACAGGCCTGGGGAGAACATGCAAACTCCACACAGAAACACCTAGGCTAGGAATCGAACCCAGGACCTTCTTGCTGGTGCTAATCACTACACCACCGTGCCACCCCATGCTTTAAAACTGTGTTGATCAAGTAGGTTACAGTGTAAATGCTCAGTACAACCCATGAAATACTGTATAAATTTGGTCTCTGGGTACACAAGGACAGATAAGCAATGCTTTTACCACTGAGTAAAGTTTACAGATGTTTTTTGGATTATTTTAAAATTATTCAAGACAAGCCAGTCAAACAGTATTTCAGACCCTTTGTTTCAGTTATTAAAAACACCAGTTTTTTAATTGGCAATACCAGCTTTCAGCATAGTTAATGAGCCCCCAAATGAGATCTATCACAACAGCTATCAATCTCAAGATTACCATCTGAAAGGCATATCCTTATCATGAGATGAAAAGATCATTTTCCTCAGAATTATGTAACTAGAAGATCCTCCTGGCTGAATAAATTACACTGTGGTACACATCACAGGTTTTCTGCCTGACCTTGGTTCTTTCCAGATTCGTGCACTCTCAAAGTAGAACTTGGGCAGGCTACTCGAGTCATACGTCCTGGATGACGGTTCTGCAGAAACCCCAGCTTTAGCTCCTTTTCTCTTGTTCACCGTCGCTCGTAGCAGGCCGCTGGGTCTCTGGCTCACTTCAGTAGGTGAGTTCATGAGTTCCAAATCTCGCTGCTTCTTCAGAGCCTCCTGTAGACTGCTGAGCTGGAGACACTTGGTTCTTAACGCATCTGAGATGTCAACAATGACTTGGTTGTTTTGGGCCAGCTGCTCTTCCAGTTTTTTGATCTGTAGCTGCTGGGCATTTAATTCTTCATCCTTCTTCTTCAGCTGGCTCTCCAGTTCCTCTACCTTCATTTTGAGACTTTGAGGACTACTGCTTGACTCAGTGTTGGGTTTGGATTTGGCTGATCCATTAACATGCATAAAGGGATTAAGTTTGGCTGAGCTGTTTCCCATTCTTGAACTGTATTAAATAAAACAATGGTTATTTCTTTCAATCTGATAAGAAATTTTACAATACTATACATTTCAAAAACATGAAGTCAATACAATTCAGATAAATACAGCAATCCTGATTTTCGGACTTTTGCTTAAATTGCCTCGGTAATATAATCCTGTGAAGGATTTCCACTAAAAATAGAATCATAGCTAAGATGCACACTTAGTATGACTGAGGTCATGCACTGATGTCAACTGAAGAGGGTTAGGGTGCAGTGAGCATTTCAATTTTTTAGGCATTAGTGATGTTGAGTGGTGGTCTCGTGGTATAGGGCACTGGACCGCTGATCCCAAGGTTGGGGGTTTGAGTCCCACTCTCCACAAGGTTGTCACTGTCCCCCCCAGTGCAGCTAACTGGGTTATCAAAGGCGGGCCATGTCTCTCACTGTCTATGGTGAGAGGCATGTAAAAGAACCATTGCTGACATTCGTAAAGAGTAGCTGCAAAGTCGTCAGCATGTTTCTGTCCCTTGCTAAAAAGGGTTGTGACAGGAAGGGCATCCGACATAAAAACCTCTGCCAAATCAAACGTGCGAATCAGATGATTCGCTGTGGCGACTCCCGAGTAAAAGGGAAAAAGCTGAAAGGAAGACAGACAGACAGTGATGTTGAGGTCAGGGCTGTTTGTAGCCCACACAGGTTCTTCCTCTCTTTCTTTCTTTCTTTCTTTCTTTCTTTCTTTTGGCTTTTTTCCTTTCTCAGGGGTCGCCACAGTGAATCATCTGATTCGCACATTTGATTTGACATAGGTAACCTGGCAAACCATGTCATCACGGAGGTCTTGCCATGCTATGTAGTGTTTGCTAAATAAATTTATTTTAAAATTTACTACTTAATATAATTTATGCCTTAATAAAATATGCCGATTTGCTTTTGAACTCTACTGTGTCTACTCAGGAAGGTATCTCAGTTTTTTCAGGTGTAACATCAGTGCCCAAAATTACCCAAAATTCACTTTACAGAATCTTCTTCTTTCTGCTGTTGCACTTTTCTCAGGGTTCGCCACAGCGAATCATCTGCCTCCATCTTCATGGAAGTCATATTAATGATTCGCATGTTTGATTTGGCAAAGGTTTTTACGTTGGATGATGCCCTTCCTGACACAACCCTTTAGCGAGGAGCAGAAACACGCTGACGGCTTTGAAGCTACTCTTGACGAAAGTCAGCAATGGTTCTTTTACATGGACCTCTCACCATAGACAGTGAGAGACATGGCCGGCCTTTGATAATCCAGTTAGCTGATCTGGGCGGACAGTGACAACGTTGTGGAGAGTGGAACTCGAACCCCCAACCTTGGGATCAGCAATCCAGCACCTTTTATCACCAGCCCACCACTGCCCTTACTTTTAAAGTATGTAAGTAACTACAACAAACTACAATCCCGATCTCCACACCCCAGTAACATGTTCCCATTCACAAGTATGAGCCATTCACACTTGTTCATAATTATTAATACCCTATATAAAACCACTCATAACACTGGAAATTATGAAGTGACACTCGGTATACAGGGATCCCTCAGTTTCCGCGGTTAATTGGGACCGAAATCTCCCGCGATCACCGAATTCCTCAAAGTAGGATCAGCTCCCCCTGACTGACAAATATGTGTATATAATATCAATAAATACATATTCAACACTATAAATGCTTATAATAACAATTAAACATTCAAAAATAATGCATAAGATGTAAATAAAATATAAATACACACACATACAGACGCATGCATGCACTCAGATGTGCACCTCACATAAAAATGTAAGTAGTTTTGTTGGGGGGTTTTGGGTTGTTTTTTCTTTGTTTGTTTGTTTGGTTGGTTGGTTGGTTGTTTTTTTGGGGGGGGTTGGGTTTTTTTTTTTTTTTTTTTGCATAATTGGCCTTGTTTTGTGGCATTTTTCTTAACTTTTCCCCCCTGTTCTTCCTTAATTTCCTTATTTTTTAATTCAATCAATATTTAAAAAAAAAAAAACGCGATGCACTGAACCCGCAAACTGAATTGAAGCGTGAGGTACTGAGGGATCCCTGTATATTTACCTTATGTGCTAAGCCTTGAATCCTCATTTAGTTGTTCTCCCTTTTTATACCCTTCCCATGAGCTACGTGGAAGGTACTATGACACGCCAATTTTCGTTCTGCAGGAAACTGTGTATGTGTGTGGTTGTCTGTCGGCAGTCCACGAGGGCGCACCCTGTCCTAGTATGTTGTTCATTCACTTTCAGCAAGCCAGTGATTACCTGAATCATATGTTTATATAATTAGAAGTTCAACTTGGTTTTCAGGGTAGACAGAACATGCGTTCAGGTAATGTAACATAACCTAACATGAGGATCTATGATACAACAATAATTTGTTATTTAAACTAATATTCTGTCACCAATTTTGCATAGTTTTCCCACGAAAATTAAAATTTGAGAATCACATGTGACATTATATATGGCAGTTGCTGCCACGTGAAAGGTCAATGAACGTGTATGTTTCTTTCACCAGTAATTTTTTTATCTTGTCCTGTTGTTCACATTGTTTGATTCTTGACTTTGATTGCATTGTTCTGACTGCTGATCACCTGACATTATGCCTGTGTACAATTGTGTATCAAAGCAGTGGTGGCACGGTGGTAGGGTGCTGGCTTACTAATCCGAAGGTCATGTGCCCTCTATCACAAAGTTGTCACTGCTGTCCCCCAAGTGCAGCTAACTGTGTTATCAAGGGCCGGCCATGCCTCTCACTGTCTGTGGGGAGAGGTTCATGTAAAAGAACCATTGCTGACTTTGATCAAGAGTAGCTGCATAGCCATCAATGTGTTTCTACCCTGAAATGATCTGGTGAGCTGTCCAGGGTGTACTCCGCCCTCACCCAGAGTCGGCTGAGATGGGTGCCAGTCTTCTTGTGACCCTAATTATGATTAAGCGGTTCAGAAAATTAATATACAATTATTATTTTTTTGTGTCAATATAGAAATGCTTCTCAAAATATCAGCTGATATGCACTTACACCTGTAGTCTGTCTTCCTTTCGGCTTTTTTCCCTTTTCACTTGGGAGTCGCCACAGCGAATCATCTGATTCGCACGTTTTGATTTTGGCAGAGGTTTTTACGTCGGATGCCCTTCCTGTCACAACCCTTTTTAGCAAGGGACAGAAACACGACTTTGCAGCCTACTCTTTACGAATGTCAGCAATGGTTCTTTTAATGCTTCTCACCATAGACAGTGAGAGACATGGCCCGCCTTTGATATCCCAGTTAGCTGCACTGGGGGGGGGACAGTGACAACCTTGTGGAGAGTGGGACTCGAACCCCCAACCTTTGGATCAGCAATCCAGCGCCCTATACCACTAAACCACCACTGCCCCTACACACCTGCACTTACCCCTGTAGTATCCTGCCATAAATCACATGACTTTTACACAGAAGCTAGTTAATATCGTTTTCCATTAGCAATCTGAGTATTTGAGTACAGCACTGGCATTTAGGGTCAAAATGTGTTTGTTTATGCCTCAGTGTGACACATTTATGATTTGGTGCATTCATTTGCATACTACAGATCACAGCTCTGTTTCTTGTTAAAGGTTAGCGAACCATAGCACATGGGTGGGGGGGCTGTTTTAATGTGATCGAGAAAGCCAATATGATTCACCCACCTGATCAATTATTCAAAAGGCATGAGGCATGATCCCCCACATGCTGTGTGTTTACAGTGGGGATGTTGTTGATAATGATGACACTATTCTTTATTTACAGTGCAATATTCCATGTTGAAATTTGAATTCAAAAATATATACAACATGCATATAATGAGTTCTGGACATTATTTTACATGGATGCTGGATATTATTCACTGTATACGCCTACACTCTGCTCATAATGAGCCTGCAGCCTTTACTATAACAGTCATGTGAGTAGTAGAACCGCCAACACACTAATACATCATGCAAATGTCCAGTTCAGTCCCAGTCAAAGGACTCACTGAACATTCCTGGTGTATGACCAACTCTGAATTCCTCCATAATTATCATAAAAACCGTGTTTTGTTTGAGGAAATTCTCAAATCTACAACATTACAGTATGCAGCAGTTTATTCGTTTCACACATTTTAATTACTTAACTTTTAATTACTTAACACTTCTCTCTAAAAGTAGAGCAATGTTATTTAACGTAATGGTTAACAAGAACTGCCGCGTCCTCGACTTAATTTTGCTACAGCAGAGATTAGAGATTTTGTTCAACTCATACGACCATCAGGGTAAAAAATAAATAAATAAAATTAGGGCAGCATGATGGCATAGTGGTTAGCACTTCCACGTCCTCACAGCAAGAGAGCCCTGGCTCGATGAGAACATTTGTGTGTGGGGTTTGCATGTTCTTCCATTACTTGCATGGGTTTCTATGGGGCACTCTGGTTTCCTCCCTCCATCCAAAGACATGGACATTCGGCTAACTGGCTGCTCCAATTTGCTCCGTAGGTGTGTGTATGTGATGGTGAATGGTTGCATGTATGTTGGTTATACGATGGACTACGAAGCTGTTCAGGGTGTAGACTGCCTTTGCCTAGCATCCAGTGAGACAACCTCGTGACTGTAGGAAGATAAAGCAGTTCGGCAAATGAACGAATGAATGAATGAATGAATTGATGGTGGGAAAGAGTAACAACCAACAGGATCCATAAACATGTGACATCCTGATTTCACTGATAAGGTTTGGACTGTAATCTTTTTCATTCATTACCTTATTCGCCGAACCACTTAATTCTGTTAGGGCCACAGAGAGTCTAAACTCTCAGCCAATTCTGTGCAAAAGCAGGTACACTCTGAACTGCTCGACAGTCCATCACAGGGCCAACACACACAAGAGTTCGCACTATGGGAGGAAACCAGAGCACCTGGAAATATTCACTAAAGCACAGAGAGGACTGCGCTATATATAATAAAAATAAAAGGACAGGACAAAGACTTTCTATTGAAACTCCATTTATCACTACAGATGAGAAAGTCTTTGTCCCGTCCTTTTATTTTTTATTGTTATTTGCTCTATTACCAAAAAGTATTGAGCACTCTCCTACGGAAGGATCTACTCAGAAAATCATACATATATATATATATATATATATTTGTTTTACACTCGAGCCAAGTGGCTCATCACACTGGTGCTTATCCCCGGTTTCCGTAGCATGAAGCAACTAGGAGTTCAACTCCTACTCAATTGGGATATATATATATATATATATATATATATATATATATATATATATATATATATATATATATATATATATATATATATATATATATGTGTGTGTGTTAGCTGCACTGTGGTGGGGACAGTGTCAACCTTGTGGAGAGTGGGGCTCGAACCCCC
>CM045734.1:47631063-47966063 GCA_024760905.1 Plotosus lineatus
AGGGAAAGAGTATATATAAATATTTAGGCTACATTATGGGATATATATTATCATAGCTGCATCAAGTAGTTTTTAAAAAGTCATCCTTGTTATAGGGATAACAGGAGTGTTATTGTTCTCTGTGATGATGATGATGATGATGATGATGATGATGATGATGATGAAGGGAAAGAGTATATATAAATATTTAGGCTACATTATGGGATATATATTATCATAGCTGCATCAAGTCATTTTAAAAAGTCATCCTTGTTATAGGGATAACAGGAGTGTTGTGATTGTTCTCAGTGATGATGATGATGATGATGATGATAATGATGATGATGAAGGGAAAGAGTATATATAAATATTTAGGCTACATTATGGGATATATATTATCATAGCTGCATCAAGTAGTTTTTAAAAAGTTATCCTTGTTATAGGGATAACAGGAGTGTTGTTATTGTTCTCTGTGATGATGATGATGATGATGATGATGATGATGAAGGGAAAGAATATATATAAATATTTAGGCTACATTATGGGATATATATTATCATAGCTGCATCAAGTAGTTTTTAAAAAGTCATCCTTGTTATAGGGATAACAGGAGTGTTGTGATTGTTCTCAGTGATGATGATGATGATGATGATGATAATGATGATGATGAAGGGAAAGAGTATATATAAATATTTAGGCTACATTATGGGATATATATTATCATAGCTGCATCAAGTCATTTTAAAAAGTCATCCTTGTTATAGGGATAACAGGAGTGTTGTGATTGTTCTCAGTGATGATGATGATGATGATGATGATGATAATGATGATGATGAAGGGAAAGAGTATATATAAATATTTAGGCTACATTATGGGATATATATTATCATAGCTGCATCAAGTAGTTTTTAAAAAGTTATCCTTGTTATAGGGATAACAGGAGTGTTGTTATTGTTCTCTGTGATGATGATGATGATGATGATGATGATGATGATGATGATGAAGGGAAAGAATATATATAAATATTTAGGCTACATTATGGGATATATATTATCATAGCTGCATCAAGTAGTTTTTAAAAAGTCATCCTTGTTATAGGGATAACAGGAGTGTTGTGATTGTTCTCAGTGATGGTGATGATGATGATGATGATGATGATGATGATGATGATAGTGGTGGTGGTGATATTTGGGTCATCATTACAAAGCAGTGGCAATGTGAATTTTGCTATCACTTGTGAAAACTTTTTTTTTTTGCCATTAAAAATGTACATATTAGTATTAAGAACATAAGTCGTTGCTTTTATGAATGAAAGCAATATATCAAAATTAATATGGAGCAAAAAAAGTATAATACTGTATTTAAAGTACATTAAGCATCCATGTGCAGTTGAGGTCGATGATTTATATCTTGCAATTAATACACACTGATCTTTTACATCTCACTTACACATTGTGTACAAGGAAACATCCTTAAACTTCAAAAAAAAAAAAAAAAAAAAAAGTGACCCCTGTCAAGCTTATGTAATCACATGTTCAATATATGGACTGCACACAGTACATCACTTATTTTATGATGTAAAAAGTGTGTAACTCAAGCAATGCATTTAAAGTCAATGTCTATTCACCCAGTTATTTGTTGATATAACAGATTTGCTTTGAAATGAATGTTGCTGTGAAACTCTTTCCCTGCAAGTCATTCTCAGTATTATAGCATCAGTGAAGCTATTGGGATTGATCCATGTGCATTTAACTGGATCACAGCCAGGGTGCTACATTAGTGCTGCTACAGCTTCTGTCTGTGGAAATAATCAATAATTCAGCACATGAATGTTACAGGAAAAAGTGTGACCTTTAAATCCCTGGAGCTTTGTTCCGCAAAATTTTAATGGAGTTAAATCTGAGTAAAATGCATACCGAGTACATTCAAACTGTTGGTCTATTTTTGTTTTTGCTCATTTACTTTGTCAGTCTGACACAATGCATTGCAAAGAGAAAGCCCTTCTCCT
The DNA here is from genome assembly GCA_024760905.1 of Plotosus lineatus. NCBI lineage: Eukaryota > Metazoa > Chordata > Actinopteri > Siluriformes > Plotosidae > Plotosus > Plotosus lineatus. The sequence goes on from CM045734.1 coordinate 47,633,051, forward strand.
TCTCTTCTCTTTTATATTTAAACCTTTATTAATTGGGCAGTGGTGGCCTGGTGGTATAGGGCGCTGGATCGCTGATCCTAAGGTTGAGGGTTCAAGCCCCAATCTCCACAGGGTGTCACTGTCCCCCCCACCCCCCCCCCCACCCCACCCAGTGCAGCTAACTGGGTTATCAAAGCCCGGACATGTGTCTCACTGTCTATGGTGTGAGGGGTAAAAGAACCATTGCTGACTTTCGATAAGAGTAGCTGCATAGCCGTCAGCATGTTTCCGCCTGGCGTGCTGTCCAGGGTGTACTCTGCCCTCGCCCGAATTCAAGCTGGGATGGGCGCCAGCCTCCCCATGACCCTAATTAGGAATAAGCGGTTACAGAAAATTAACTTAACCTTTATTAATTCATCCACGTTGTTAGTACGTCCGTCTCACAACAAGAAGGTCCTGGGTTTGATTCCCAGCTCAGATGGTTTTGTGCCACGTGCTTGCGTGGGTTTCCTCCGGGTACTCTGGTTTCCTCCCACGGTCCAATAATATGCACAGTAATTAGGATTAAGTGGTTCACAAAATGAAGGAATAATTCATTTCTTTTCTAGACCACAGGTGAGCTGTAGCCAATCCCAACTGAAGAGGATGAGATGCAGCCACACCCAGTACAGGATGCCACTCACTGATATTTCATTCATTCATTCATTTTCTGAACTGCTTAATCCTAATTATGGTCAGGCAGACGCACATCTCAGCCAACTCTGACCAAGAACGGGGTTCACCCTGGACAACTTGCCAGGCCATTGCAGAGCCAACACTCGCTACAACAACTATTCATATTCACACTTACATCTAGGGCCGATTTGGAACAGCCAATTAACTTACTATGCATGTTTTTCGACTTGGGCTGTGGGAGGAAACCAAAGTCCCCGGGGGGAACCCACGCAGAAATGCCCGAGCTGTCACTGATATTTTCTGCATGTTTTTTAGGCTGTAGGTAGAAACCGGAGGAAATTCATGGATATAAACATACAAATTTTCATTTATTGATTTTCTGAACTAATCTTAATCAGGGTCACGCTGATGGATATGTAGTCTCCTCTTTACGAAAGACAGCAGTGGTTCTTTTAAATGTTTCTCACAATAGACAATGAGAGGCATGGTCAGCATTTGATAATGCAGCTAAATTTTCACATCGAAAAATTTCCAGTCACCTGCCACCTTATAATTGGGAATGAAGCATTCTTGGAGGTGACAGTGCTAACAAACAGGGCTGGAATAATTTGCAACAGCCAATTATCTGAATGTGCATGTCTGTGGACTGTGAGAGGAAACCAGAACAGCTGGAAGAAACCATTGTAAATGCCACACAGAAGTGCCTAAACCCAGGCCTCAAACCCAGGATCATCTTGTGGTGGAGCGGCACTGACCACTACGCCACCATGCCGCCCCACTTAGAAATTGCATTAAAAAAGCAAATGACAGACAACAACCAATGAATGTGTCACATTATATTTTCAAAATACAAAAACTATTATTCCAATGGAGCATTCATTCATTTATCCACTTTCCAAATTGTTTAATTATACGAGGGTCGCAGGTAGAATGGAGCCTCTCTCAGCCTACTCTGAGCAAAGGTACATCTCACCAGTTCATTGCAGGGCCAACACCCACAGGTTGTCACACTCACACTCAGAGGACATTTGGAACAACCAATTAACCTAATGTGCATGTCTTTGGACTGTGGGAGGAATCTGGAGCACCTGGTGCAAACCCACGCAAGCAGAGGTAGAACATGCAAAGTCCACACAAAAACACCCTTGCTGTGCCCAGGACTCAAACACAGGACCTTCTTGTTGTGACGTGAATATGTTAATTACTTCATCCATAACAAACATTTTGTCATGAAATAAAATTCAATTCATGTAATTGTTTAAGATTTCCAGTAGATGGAGACAAATCCTTTTCACCACCATGTCATTGGTTTGGAAAACTTGTAATGTTGAATCTGTTCAAAAGTGTATATATATATATATATATATATATATATATATATATATATATATATATATATATACACACACACACACACACACACACACACACACACACACACACACACACACACATATATATATATATATATATATATATATATATATATATATATATATATATATATATATATATATATATATATATATATATAATGCAGCTGTGAGGGGGGACACAAACGAGTGTCCATCCTCACGCCGGTCCCAAGCCCAGATGAATGCAGAGGGTTGCGACAGGAAGGGCATCCGGCGTAAAACTTTTTGCCAGAATACAGAATGCAAACCATCAATATGCATCAAGAGTCAGCTCTGAGCCCTGTCTTGTTTGCTATGATGATGGACAGGCTGACAGACGAGGTTAGACAAGAATCTCCATGGACTATGATGTTTGCAGATGACATTGTGTTCCTTATTGAGAGCAGAGAACAAGTGCAGGAAAATCTAGAGAGATGGAGGTATGCCCTGGAAAGGAGAGGAATGAAGGGTAGCTTCAGTAAAACATAATACATGTGTGTGAATGACAAGGACCAGAGAGGAACTGTGAGGTTACAGGGAGCAGAGACAAAGAAGGTGGAGGATTTTAAATACTTAGGCTCAACAATCCAGAGCAACGGAGAGTGTGGGAAAGAGCATCAATTTTGTGGTGAAGGAGGACATGAAGGTAGTTGGTGTAAGAAAAGAAGATGCAGAGGATACGGTGAGATGGAGGCACATGATTCGCTGTGGCGACCCCTGAAGGGAAAAGCCGAAAGGAAAAGAAGAGAAGAAGATGCAGTAACAATCTTAGTGAAATAAAATTGTTTAATAAATACATATATGAATATATATATGGTTGCATATAAATACATATATGAATATATATGGTATATTGGTTGCTGAAGAATTACCATAGGTATGCTGGGGCAATGGCATATAAACATGTCCTGACCATGGCCTGTATGGTGTTTTTGGAGCCTGTATGGAGTTTGTTAATGCATTCCTCATTCTCTTTGCTTGGTCCGCTTATCTTGATATTGGTTTCTTTTAGTTGCAAAAATGAGATTAATTCCAATATTATTTCATATACAAAATGGTATAGGACAATATTGTATTTGAATGCAATGGACTTTCATATCATTATTTCTATGGTGATAGCTTGAACATTAATATAGAACCATCTCGACGAAAATTATGTATACAAATGAAAATTTAAATCATTTTAAAAAGACAGTGACAATCCTAAATAAAAGAGAGTTGCATTTTACAACTTAATATCAAGCATAATATGATGGGGTATATATTCTAGTTGTCCATGCTGCTACCAAGTGTGCAGATGCAATTTCCTCTTCTAATTAATAAGCCCTGTTGATCTAAGGTGCAGCTGCACAGTTGATAGTAGCTTTGAAAAAAGTAATTAAGACTAATAATAGTCATGAAACCATTTATTTGTCAAAGAAAATAATTGAATTTGGGGTAGTAAATATTAAATTAAAATAAGTATTCTAAATCAGTGTTTTTCAACCACTGTGCCGCGGCACAATAGTGTTCTGTGAGATATAATCAGATGTGCTGTGGAAAAAATAATATGGGGCAGTGGTGGTCTAGTGAGCTAGATCGCTGATCCTGAGGTTGGGGGTTCGAGTCTCACTCTCCACAAGGTTGTCACTGCCCCATCCCCAGTGCAGCTAACTGGGTTATCAAAGGCCAGCCATGTCTGTCTATGGTGAGAGGTTCATGTAAAAGAAACATTGCTGCCTTTTGTAAAGAGTAGCTGCAAAGTCGTCAGCGTGTTTCTCTTCCTTGCTAAAAGGGTTGTGTCAGGAAGGGCATCCGACATAAAACCCTATAGCAAATCAAACGTGCTAATCATTTGCTGTGGTGACCCCTGAAAAGGGAAAAAGCTGAAAGGAAATCTCTCTCATCTCTGGTGTAAAATAATGTAATATACTCTTCGCCTGTAGGTGGCAGCAGGTAGCTAATTGTTGACTTACCTTTTCTGTGCTTTGAAACAAATGATTAGTGATGCGTGAATGGCAGCAGGTGGCGGTGATTAGTAAGACACGACGGTGACGGTTATGGAAAAGTTTTTGAAAAGTTAAAATACCAACTCCGAATTGGACCCTGGACCAATTCAAGCCTGACTGCCATAAAAACAAGAAACAGAGAGAGCGCGGAAGATGAGAGCTGTTGAGGAAGAGCTTGGTGAGTCTCTCTTCGATTCCTGTCAGGATCTCAGCTCTGTTCATCCGCACAGGCCCCGGATTCACACTGTGAGTAGAAATTAAAAAAGATGTTTCTTTCTGTTTCTTTGATTCCTGTTCAAGAAAATTTGGTGAGAATGACTTTAAATTGTTAATATAAACTCCAGAGTTTCAATTTCTAACATTTTCAGCTGGTGGTGTGCCTCAAGATTTTTTCAAAGAAAAGTGTGCCTTGGCTCAATAAAGGTTGAAAAACACTACTCGAAATAAATACAACAACAATACTTGTCATCTACTGATCTCTGTATGTGAAAACCCATGATCTCTGATCACTGAATGTAGTTTGTTTTGGCTCGCATCTCTGGGATTGAACTGGCCATGCGTTGATAACTGTCTATCTTGACCACTTCATCCTGGCCTGTCTCTTGTGTGGCAGGTGTGACCTGACTGGTGGTGGTGGTGGTGGTATCACCAGGTACATTCTGAAGGTGGCTGTAGAGTTCCCTTATCCCGTTCTCTAATATTCTGAAGCACTGCAAGTGATTTATTTAAGCACTTAACCACTTAATTTTGGCTTGGCTTTCCTGGATAAATAAACAAATTTGTTACTTAATCACAAGTTAATTGATCAAAATAAATTTAAACACTGAAGGGCAGCTTTCACATGCCTGCATTGACTCTGTTCTTCCTCCAAAAAAAAAAAAAAGCATGGACTATCCCTTGCTACTTTACTCTTCAATTTATGCTGCTTCAGTGCATCGCTTTCTTTTTTTTTTTTTTTTTTTTTTTTTTTTTAAATATTCATTGAATTAGAAAATTAAGGAAGAATGGAGGGGGGGGGTTTGGTTTAAGGAAAATGCTGAAAAAAAAAGGCCAATTCTGCAAAAAAAAAATCCTAAATAAAAACAACCCAAAAACCTCCCATCAAAACTTGTTACATTTTTGTGAGGTACGCGTGTATTCTTTATTTACATCTTGTGCATTATTTTTTGTTTAATTGTTATTATAAGCATTTATAGCATTGAATATGTATTTATTGATATTATATATGTCTGTCGGGGGGAGGGGTTGAGGATGATCCTACTTCACGGAATTTGGTGGGGGGGGATCTCGGTCCCAATTAATCGCGGAAAGTGAGGGATTCCTGTATTCCATCATGCACGACATCTATATCACAACAAATTAAAGCAAAAGTCAATTTATATATGTAGTGTTTTTCGCATAACTAGCCGTGAGACAAACAAAACAAAAATGGATTTATCCTATTTGTTAATTTTTTGCTTTTTTTTTTTTTTTTTTTTTTTTAAATAAAATGTTTGACTCGACACCTAATATTGCTCAATGCACGCCCCCATCCCAGGTTTACAATTTGGTAACATTTAAGTACAACAGGAGGCAAATCAAACCAAAAAAAAAAGGATATATATATTTTTTTTTAAACCATTTGTTGCCCGTTTTTTATAGAAAACAATTTTTCGATTTTCTCCAGAAACTTATCAGCGTAGCATCCCATTGCGTGATATGGCAAAATAGAGTGAATCTGTGAAGTGGTTCAGTCTGTATTGCAGTAACGGTGGCATTTTTCACTTTTTTTTTTTTTTTTTTACAAAAAACAAATTCCTATTTTATTCAAAAACTAACCAGAGCAGCATCTGCATTGCATCTGCATTGTGGTGAAATTTGACATGAATCCATGAAGCGGTTCAGGCGGTATTCCTGTAATGGTGACCTACGGCTGGCAGCTTCAAACACAAATCCTTATATATATTATGTGGGACTTAATTAGAATTTGGTTAATAATATTGTGTATAATATTTTGCAATGATAACTCTACCGTGCCTTTTTTAAGCTATGATAAATATGAGCACACATACTTTTTAGTTTTAATTCCTATCTGCCATGTACAAGATCTGCATATATGTTCTTTTATAAGCAAGTCTGGATGTACAGTGCAACAGTCTTTAATATTTATTGTACAAAATTCAGTATCTTGATGTGTCCTAACAGAATTCAGTCAAAATTCACCACAACAATGCCATGAAAATGCTAAATACATTTACAATATTTCTGAATTTACTATATTTTTGGTCATAATACAGTGATATGAAATTTCTTATTTGTCTTAACCTTAATCCTAATATAACATTCTATTAAAAAGATTTGCCTAGTTCAAATATACAAACACAACATTTTGGTTGATCGTCTTCAGGGTGTACACAGTGGAACCTCCATCTTTTTCAGACTGTAAGCGTGGCAGTGGTTGCCAGTCACAGGCCAAAGTTGACCTGTGGGACATCTTCATTAAATTCTCTGGTGTCTGGGCTTTATGATGCTGAAATGAACAGGAAATATGGTAACTAAAATTCACAATAAAAAAGCAAATGCTACACATCTCGAAATTTGCAGATATTTCACATACGTTTTATTTATAGGCACAGTGACCACTGACTGGGTCACGCTGTTTAAGAAAAATACTACTGGTATCACAAGTGAAATTGATTAAATTTATAGGTCAATAAATTTTGAAATTACAATTGCCATATTTAACAAAATTAGATACAGTTGTCCCTCTATATATGCAGTCAGTCCCCCTTACAAGATCACTTTTTATGCAGTAGGGGTGGTTACTTATGAGGTAGACTACTATAAGTTAACATTTTTGTAATCAGTATTTACTACTTTTCCTCTTGGGTATTCCCTTCAGGAGTTGCCACAGCAAATCATCTGCCTCCATGTCACCTTGTCCTCTGCATCTTCTCTTGTGCCAACGACCTTCATGTCCTCCTTCACCACACCCATAAATCTCTGCTTTGGTCTTCCTCTAGGCCTTCTGCCTGGTAGTTCCAACCTCAGCATCCTACTACCAATATATTCACTATCCCTCCTCTGTACATGTCCAAAGCATCTCAATCTAGCCTCTCTGACTTTGTCTCAAACATCTTAAATGGGCTATTCCTCTGATGTACTCATTTCTGATCCTATCCATCTTATTTTATGGGTGTGGTGAAGGAGGACATGAAGGTAGTTGGCACAAGAGAAGATGCAGAGGACAAGGTGACATGGAGGCAGATGATTTGCTGTGATCAGGGAGACAGGTAGGAGAATACTTGGTGTGTCATCTGGAAGGAAAGTAGATAAGGAGACTTGGTGGTGGAAGGAGGAAGTGCAGGAGTGTGTACAAAGGAAGAGATTAGCTAAGAAGAAGTGGGACATTGAGAAAACCGAAGAGAGTAAACAGGAGTACAGGGAGACACGGCGTAAGGCAAAGGAGCAGTGTCAAAGGCCAAACAGAGTGCGTTTGATGACTTGTATGCTCGGTTGGAAAGTAAGGAGGGAGAAAATGATTTATATAGGTTGGCACAGCAGAGAAATAGAGATGGGAAGGACGTGCAGCAAGTTAGATTGATAAAGGACAGAGAGGGAAATGTATTGACTGATGACAGAAGTGTGCTGGGAAGATGGAAAGAGTACTTTGAAGAGCTGATGAATGAGGAAAATGAGAGAGAGAAAAAGAGTAGAAGAGGTGACTGTTGAGGAACAGGAAGTAGCAAAGATTAGTAAGGGTGAAGTGAGGAGGGCATTGAAGAGGATGAAGAATGGAAAGGCAGTTGGTCCTGATGACATACCGGTGGAGGTATGGAAGTGTCTAGGAGAGGTAGCAGTAGATTTTCTGACAAGAACATTTAACAAGGTCTTAGAGAGTGAGAGGATGCCAGAGGAATGGAGGAGAAGTGTGCTGGTGCCCAATTTTAAGAACAAGGGAGACGTGCAGAGTTGTGGCAACTACAGAGGGATAAAGTTGTTGAGCCATACGATGAAGTTATGGGAAAGAATAGTGGAAGCTAGACTAAGGGCAGAAGTCAGCATTTGTGAACAACAGTTTGGTTTCATGCCAAGAAAGAGCACCACAGATGCAGTGTTTGCCTTGAGGATGTTAATGGAGAAGTACAGAGAAGGTCAGAGGGAGCTGCATTGTGCCTTTGTGGATCTGGAGAAAGCATATGACAGGGTGCCGAGAGAAGAACTGTGGTATTGCATGAGGAAGTCTGGAGTGGCAGAGAAGTATGTTAGAGTGGTGCAGGACATGTATGAGAGATGTAAGACAGTGGTGAGGTGTGCTGTCGGTGTGACAGAAGAGTTCAAGGTGGAGGTGGGACTGCATCAAGGGTCAGCTCTCAGCCCCTTCTTGTTCGCTATGGTGATGGACAGGCTGACAGACGAGGTTAGACAAGATTCCCCATGGACTATGATGTTTGCAGATGACATTGTGATCTGCAGTGAGAGCAGAGAACAAGTGCAGGAAAACCTAGCGAGGTGGAGGTATGCCCTGGAAAGGAGGGGAATGAAGATTAGCCTCAGTAAGACAGAATACATGTGCATGAATGACAAGGACCAAAGAGGAACGGTGAGATTACAGGGAGCAGAGATAAGGAAGGTGGAGGATTTTAAGTACTTAGGCTCAACAATCCAGAGCAATGGAGAGTGTGGAAAAGAGGTCAAGAAGCATGTGCAGGCAGGTTGGAATGGTTGGAGAAAAGTGTCCGGTGTGATAGGAGGGTATCGGCAAGAATGAAAGGAAAAGTGTACAAGACGGTGTTGAGGCCAACGATGTTGTATGGGTTAGAAACAGTGGCCCTGGGGAAAAGACAGGAGGCAGAGTTGGAGGAAGCAGAGATGAAAATGTTGAGGTTCTCTTTGGGAGTAACGAGGATGGATAGGATTAGGAATGAGCACATCAGAGGGACAGCACATGTAAGACGTTTTGGAGACAAAGTCAGAGAGGCTAGATTGAGATTGTTTGGACATGTACAGAGGAGGGATAGGGAGTATATTGGTAATAGGATGCTGAGGCTGAGGCTGGAACTACCAGGCAAAAGGCCTAGAGGAAGACCAAAGAGACGATTCATGGATGTGGTGAAGGAGGACATGAAGGCAGTTGGTGTAAGAGAAGATGCAAAGGATGGGGTGAGATGGAGGCAGATGATTCGCTGTGGCGACCCCTGAAGGGAAAAGCCGAAAGGAAAAGATCCATCCTTGTTACTCCCAAAGAGAACCTCAACATTTTCATCTCTGCTACCTCCAGCTCTGCCTCCTGTCTGTTCCTCAGCGCCACTGTCTCTAAACCATACAACATCGCTGGCCTCAACAGTCTTGTACACTTTTCCTTTCATTTTTGCCAATACCCTCCTATCACACGACACTTTTCTCCAACCATTCCAACCTGCCTGCACACGCTTCTTCACCTCTTTTCCACACTCTGTAATCAGTGTTTACCGATTCTCTAAATTAACTTGGCTGCTAAATCAAGTCCACTCATGAAAGTGTGTGTGTGTATATATATATATATATATATTTTATACCTGTTGTTGTTCTGGAATTTGAAGGTGGTGGTGCAGGTGTTGGCTGCAGCATATCACTGGTGATACCCATCGTATCCCAAATGGCCAACTGTTCACTTTCATGTCTCTTTTTCACCTTTAGAGTTTCTTTAGCATTAGCTTTTAGTTCTGCAGTGATTATGTCCAGAACCTCAGATTTCGTCATTGTCTGTTATTCCCTCGTATTTCTCTAGGGCTGCATGGCACTTCTGCAGTTCTTCACCCAGTACCCAGCTTTATGTCCGTGTTCCTGTGAAGATTCCTAGTCCAGTTCTGAGCAGTTGCTCATCAGTGTGCAAAATGTTGATGCTGTTGCATCTTTCGACCCCTCAGCTGGCCACCAGCATGTGTGTTCTGTTTTGGTGGTGCCATCCGCCAAAGTGGTTTTGTAACTCTTCATCCAAGAAAGGGGCACACTGGCTAATGATTTCTCCTTATTTTTTAAAAAAGACACCACTCCTTCTGCAATTCAAACAACTTTCATAAATTGGTGATAATCATTAATTTTTGCTAGTTTTAGTTCTAGGTCGACCCAGGGTCTATTCCCGGTTGGACATGCCCAAAGCACTTCACCTGGGAGGCATTCTCACCAGTTGCCCGAGCCACTTCAACTGGCCCCTCTCAATGCGGAGGATCAGCGGATCTAATCCAAGCTCTTCCTAGATGGTAGAGCTTCTCACCTTATCTTTAAGGGAGCGCCCCGCCACTCGGCGAAGGCATTACCCCATGTGGGCAACCATAGTGTGATCTGGAAGGGTGTGATTGGTAGGTACGGTCTCTCCAGTCTGAACCCGAATGCGGTTTCGTTGTTAGTTAAACTGTGATTAGCACAGAAGTCCATCATGAACACCATGTTCAAACATAAGGGTGTCCATAAGTGCACTTAACACCAGGACACCCTAGGTCGCAGTTCGATGATCGACTTTGTAGTCGTGTCACTGGACTTGCATGTTCTGGACACTCTGGGGAAGAGGGGAGCCGAGCTGACAACCGATCGCCACCTGCTGGTGAGCTGGCTTCGATGGTGGGGGAGGCTGCCTTCCAGACCTGGCAGGCCCAAGAGTGTAATTAAGGTCTGCTGGGAACGTTTGGCAGAGACTCCTGTCCGAGAGGCCTTTTAACTCTCACCTCCGGCAGAGCTACAACCATGTCACGGAGGACGTGGGTGACATGGAATCCGCATGGGCCATGTTTCGTGTCTCCATTGATGAGGCAACAGCCGATAGCTGTGCCCAGAAGGTCGTCAATGGTTGTCGTGGCAGTAACCTCCAAACCCATTGGTGGACACCTGTGGTGATGGAGGCTGTTCAGCTGAAAAAGGAGGCCTATCGAGTCTTTATTGGCCTGTGGGACTCCCAAGGCAGCAGGCCAAACGTGCTGCAGTCAAAGCTGTCACAGATGCAAAATCTCGGGCGTGGGAGTAGTTATGTGAGGACCTGGAGAGTGATTATCAGTTGGCCTCAAAAAGGTTCTGGACCACCAGCCGACACCACAGGAGGAGGAAGCAGTTCTCCACAAATACTGTTTTTAGTGGGGGGGGGGGCTGCTCACCTTGACTGTGGATGTTGTCGGGAGGTGGAGGGAATACTTTGAGGACCTCCTCAATCCCACCAATACGCTCTCCGTGGAGGAGGAAGATCCTGGGGGTTTGGGCAGGGGTCTGTCCATCACTGGAGTGGAGGTCACTGGGGTAATCAAAAAGCTCCTCGGTGGTCGGGCTCCAGGGTTGGATGAGATCTGCCCTGTATATTGCAGGGCTCTGAATGCTGTAGGACTGTCTTGGTTGACACAACTCTGCAACATTGCGTGGCCATCAGGGGCTGTACCTCTGGATTGGCAAACCAGTGTGGTAGTCCCCCTTTTTAAAAAGGGGGCTCGGAGGGTGTGTTCCAATTATCAGGGAATCACACTCCTCAGCCTACCCGGGAAAGTCTATGCAGGGGTACTGGAGAGGAGGATCCGACCAATAGTCGAATCGGGAGAAACGATGTGGTTTTCATTCCGGCCATAGCACTCTTGACCAACTCTCTATGCTCCACAGGATCATGGAGGGGGCATGGGAGTTTGCCCAATCTGTCCACATGTGTTTTGTGGATTGGAGAAGGCTTTCGATCATGCCCTTCGGACTATCTTGTGGGCTGGGCTCTGGGAGAACAGCGTTCTGGACCCGTTGCTACGGGACACTCGATTGCTGTATCGCCGGAGCCAGAGTTTGGTCTGTATTGGTAACAGGTCAAATTAGTTTCTGGAGAGGGTTGGAGTGTGCCCAGGCTGTCCTTTGTCACAGATTCTGTTCATAATTTTTATGGACAGGATTTCTAGGCACAGCTGAGGTGTTTGGGGGGGGGGGGTCTGGTTTGGTGGCCATCGGATCTCGTCTCTGCTTTTTGCGGATGATGTCCTTTTGGCGTCATCAAGCCGGGACGTCCAGCTCTGATTGGAGCAATTCGCAGTCGAGTGCGGAGCGGCTGTGATGAAAATCAGCACCTCCAAGTCTGAGGCCATGATTCTCATTCGGACAAGGGTGGAATGCACCCTCCGAGTCGGGAATGAGGTCTTGCGTCAAGTGGAGGAGTTTAAGTATCTTGGGGTCTTGTTCAGTGAGGGAAGGATGGAGCAGGAGATCGACAGATGGATTGCTATAGCCTCTGCTGTTAAACGGAGCCTGTACCAGTCCATCGTGGTGAAGGAGCTGAGCTGCAAGGCAAAGCTCTCAATTTACCAGTCGATCTACGTTTCAACCCTCACCTAAGCTTTGGGTAGTGACCAAAAGAACAAGATTGTGGATACAAGCGGCTAAAACGAGCTTTCTTCACCGGGTGGCAGGGCTCTCCCTTAGAGATAAGGTGAGAAGCTCTACCATCCAGGGAGAGCTGGGAGAAGATCCAATGCTCCTCTGCATTGAGAGGGGCCAGTTGAGGTGGCTCGGGCATCTGGTCAGAATGCCTCCTGAACATGTGTGGTGTTTCGGGCATGTCCAACTGGGAAGAGACCCCAGGGTCGACCTAGAATACACTGGAGGGACTATGTCTCTCAGCTTGTCTGGGAATGCCTCGATGTCCTCCCGGAAGAGCTGGAGGAAATGGCTGGGGAGAGAGATGTCTGGAGCGCTTTGCTTAGTTTGCTGCCCCCATGACCCGACCACGGATTAAGCAGAAGAAGAGATGAGACAACTTTAATTTTATTATAATTATTTTTATCATACTCCACTGACCTTGGATTGGATTGAATAAACATTATTCAACTTGCTGTCATCATAATGACTTGGCTCTTCATGCCTCCCCAGCTACTCCAGCATATTCTGACCTAAGCTCATGGAAGAACTCTTGTCTATCAGTATACGAATAGCATATAGAATAGAATTCCCATTTCATAAATAATGTCCATATGAATGTGTGAGGTAAATGTAAAAGGTTGTTATGAGCTTATGTTTTCATCTGATTTGACACTCCTTTGCAGGTTACCTCCCCAGTATTTTTTTTTTTATACTGGCACTCCTTTATACTATTGTGGGGCCAGACTCATGATCAGGAGGTTGTGAGTTCGAATCCCAGTTAGACACTCACCATGTCAAGACCCTTAGGCAAGGTCTTAACCACAAGTATGCCTCCCTTCACTCAGCAACATAAATGGGTACCAGTTGAACTAGTCCCTCCCTTCTACAGAAACTGATAAGCACCTGCTGATAAGCCACACCTTTATACTGTTGGTGTGGACAGAGACACACTTGTGGTTGAGACCCTGTCTCAATTCAAACATCCTAACCAACATACCACCAGCCAGTTCGTGTGTCAGAAATTCATATATCCATGGAAACAGAGAAAACATGCAACAGTGTACACAGGAGAGAAAAGAAAAACACTTTATTCAATAAAAGTGGAAAATTCCCAATAAGCAGAAAAAATGAACATATTAAACTTTACATCATATAATAACATCTTTAACTTCATGTTGTGTTCTCGTGCACAGAAAATGAGTCTGCCTCATATAAAGTTGATAAATATAAAATATTAGCAAAATCTGGTAGCTACAAAACAATGTAAATTAACATGGGACAAAATGTAACAAAATTTGCACAAAAAAAGTTAGTCATAAAGGGAAAAACAATTATATATAGCTTAAACAGGAACAAGCTAATAATAATATCTGCAAATCACGGAAACCTCATCAAACTGTGTAAAATTACCATGCAGCTTAAGTAGCCCTACACTAGCAAGTGTGTAGTGTATTCAATTTGTTTATTAGTGGAATGACCACTAGAGGGCCACATAATAGCATAACTAGTTTGTGTGGACAGGAGGTAGATGGATGGGTTGATGTTCTGTATTTCAGTGGAATATAGTTCTCTACTGTTGTGTTAGTGAAAAATGTGTTTCTATCGTAACACTGCTAATAAGGAATGCATGTATTCACATTTCCTTCCTCAAATCAATATGAACATGTAAATATGAATGTCACAGAATATCACAAAAGATCAATAAAAAAATTTGAATGCATCCAGCAAACTGTGACAGCTGTTCTCGCCCACACTTGGCGACCACTCGCACAACTGAGAAACACATTAAATACCTCAGGTATAAAATGTCAACAAAATAAAACAACAAAAATAACTCAAGCTTAAATTAATGTTATGCTATTAAAATACAGTAAAAAAAAAGTACATGTAATGCTGGTTTTAATATTATTTGTATTTTGTTTTTTATAATCTTTGCAGAGTTAGCCATCCAGCAGCAAACTCATTTAGACTTCTTGCATTAAAAGCATCTGAATACCTCATGGACAGGCAGTGAATGTATCAAGAGGTGGAGACAAGGAATATGAAACTCAGCATGCCCCCCCCCCCCCCCCCCCCCAACACAGAGGGAAAAAATAAAGTACTGTAAATAATCATCTTTACGAAGTCTAGAAAAAAAAATTCTAAAATATCCAGGTCGCCGCCGTACACACAAACACGTCCAAAGTAGTAATTTTCATTTTCCCCTTAAAAATCAGGGATACTTCACACTCCTTGAGGGGACGAAATGGAGACACGGCTAGCTTTCCAGAAGCATAACATTACTGATGGGGTCTCGGGTTCTTCAGTTCTTCAGTAGAACTACATCCTGTTTACCAGAGAAGACCTGCAATAAATACAGAGATTAATCAATACAATGTGGCTGTATGAGGGAACAATAATTTTAACACCTGAAACCTAAAAGCAAGTGCTACTCCTGATACATTATTGTGATGTATAATATAAAAATGTAAAAATGCTGCCAGGGTGGGTGGTAACACCCTTCAGACCGATTAAAATGATTGTGACACAAATCAGATCGTTATACCTATTTTTCTAAAGTGTAGTAATGAGCTCCTGTATGAGCTCCAGTATAAACGGACTCCTCTGATCCACGGTGAAAGGAAAATTCTGTTGGGATTTCACACCCAAGCCTAGTGGCTCATCAGGCCGAAGCTCAACCTGGTTACTGTAGCATGAAGTGACCAGAGTTCAACTCCTCCTTGATGGGACGCTAGTTCATCACAAGTTATTTTCATGTTTTTTGTTTGTTTGTTTTTTTGTTGTTTTTTTTTTTACTGCCTACCAGTTATACTTCTGGGTGGACAGAGTCACACTTGTGGTGAAGACCTTCCCCAGGGGTCCTTGCATGGTGGTGATCTAACAGGAATTCAAAGCCATAACCTCTCGATCATGAGCCCTGCACCCTAACTGCTGCTCCACGAGCCCCACACCCTCTGACTTTGCACTAAAAACCAGTCATCTGTCTACCTAACACCAGATGATGTGTCCCATTTCCTGTCTCTTATCTTTTCCTCTCTGTCCACTACACAGTTTAATTTCCTGCCACTAAAGCACTGACAGTTGTGCTGCTGCCTCCGCCCGGGTCTGAGCACTTTCTGCTGATCCATACAAAACCCCGTAACGTGACAGATTCTGTCGCAGTGGGGAAAACGCCACACTCTATTCATCAGCCTCCCTCCCTCTCGCCCCCTCCCTGTATGATTTGGACGGCTGTTAGGAAACGTGACTGCACACACAGCCAAATGGACTCTCCCTCGCCAGACTCTGGGGAAGGGTTGTGTTTAGTCATCTTTTGCTAGCATTATCAGTGCTCCATGCTGTGCCTTTCAGTCTGGTGATAGACCACCATTTTTACACAACTTGGCATATAAATCTGCCCTAATGCTACATCTTCACATTTCATAAATGCTTTCTTTTTAATGTAGAGACTTTCTATGAAACCTTTTATTCATTCTTTCACACTACCATTGCAAATTATTTTCCTGTAACAGCTTGCCCCCGAGTGTTTTCTTCCTCACTCAGTTGTAGATCTATAGTTTAAATCATCTGGTGACAGCTGAGTGATTGGTGCACAGATTTGATACCATGTAAAAGTCACAGCCAAAGTCTAGCCTAAACACAAACGCCCCAAAGCTATCATAAACAATGGTTGAGATGTGATGATTAAATGCTCACAGTCACACACCTAAGAGACTTCCATCTGTCTTTCTCCATGTTGTTCTCTGGTCCCTCGCTCTCATAGGATGCCAGACACAAAGCTGTCAACAGATAGAGGGTACACTGTGTCATTTCATCAAACGCTTTGTTTTTGACTACTTTCAATCTCCCGTGCTTTCTCAGGGGAGGCAATACTTCACACTTGAGTTAATCACAGTACATGATGTGTGTAAGGCAAGCTACTTTCTGATTACTCAACACCTCTCAGATTTTACATAACGATGGGGATGAGACAGCAGTGGGAGTTTCAGTGTAAATAATGTGTACGAAACAAACTGATTACACAGCTGAGTGTGTTTACTCAGCAGATCAGTAGTGCTCTCTGGGTGAAAGGTGTTGCTCAGTCTTCCCTGTTAACCGTAAGTCAGGCTTGCAAATCACAGGTTTCTAGTGAGCTTATGTATACGTAAGAGGGCAACCCTCTTGGTGTAGATGGTAAGGCAGCACTTTCAGTGTTAACTTTCACACTCCACTTTGGGTAGGTGCAATAAGACTTGATTACTGGCTGATGGTTGTAAATTTGGGCTGTGGTGGCTCAGTGGATAAGGCGATGGTTACCTAATTAGGAGGCTGGGGGTGTACACACAGGTTCCATCAAGCCACACTGATAGGCCCTTCAGCATGGCCCTAAACCCCCAACTGGGATATGGGGAGATTTTATTTTTTTATATATATATATATATATATATATATATATATATATATATTATATATACAGACATTCGCGGGGGTTCAGTTCCGAGCCCTCCCGTGAATCGAGATAATCCGTGAGATCTGTACCCGTAAGTAAAACACCATGTATCACGTCACATGCGCGAATTAGCAGCTGTAAGTAAAATACTATGTATCTATTACATGCGTTAAAATATGCTTCTTAAACACATTCTATAGACAGTCTTACTCATAATACAGTATTAATGTAGTAAAATATAGTAATGATCAATAAAAATAAGAGTAAGAATTGAAAGGTTTTTCTTAATGATGAAATAAACATTATACAGTTTATACTTATACTTTACTGTTGTAAAGCACTCCAAGTTCAATGTAAAAGGACATGAAGCGTAATAAAGCTTTTCCTTTCGGTATCGTTTGTTGAACATGCTACAGAACAAAATCTCACACACAACATTCTCAGAATTAACTTAAGTACTGTACTGGAATACTAATTGAAAAAGACTTTAAAACGAGTGCTTTACAACAGTAAAGTATAAGTCGCAGAGTTCTCGGAGTCAAATTGTTTTTGTTCGTTTTAATTTGTTTGTTCATGTTTTGCACTATGCTCTTCTATGATTGGTCGACCCTGCGTCAGTTTCGGGCAACTAAGCACACAACAACTATCTTGAGCTTATATGCTATAGCAGCTCAATGCTAGTGGTTAGCTAGCGGTTACCGGCTAAACCCAGGCGGAGTTCTCAGAGGCTTGGTTAGCACTTCTGGCTATATTACTTGAAAATGTTCAGTCCCTGCGAAATAAGATGGATGAGCTTCATGCTCAGATTGCAGAGCAGAGGGATCTACAGGACTGTGTTTCTGTGAAACATGGCTCGAGGAGAGTACACCCGACGAGGCGATTGCTCCAGCCGGCTACACGGCCTTCATCCCCTGCAATACCAAGCGCCGGAGTCATCGTTCGGCCCTTTCCCGCCTGGGCTTCTTGTCCGCTGGGGTGTGGCTCGCATTGAGCTGCCTACCATAGCATATTAGCTCTGCTAGCCGCATCCCGGCTAACAAGCAGGAGTTGAGCGTACTTGGTTATACACGCCGAAGATACTCCGATCTTATAGCAGTAGTGGAGTCGACCGGTCATAGACGAGCATAGAGCAAAACATGAACAAACAAAACAACAAATTAAAACGAACAAAAACAATTTGACTCGGAGAACTCAGACGTCGCCCTCGGGGCGGCGCCACCTCGGAGACCTCACTACAACGTCAATGTAAAAGGACATGAAGAGTACTGTAATAAAGTTTATCCTTTTGGTATCAGTTGTTAAACATGCTATGGAACATAAAATCTCACACAAACATGAACTTAGGTATTGTACTGGAATAATAATTGAACTGGTTCAGAGAAAACCGTAGTTTCTCAGGAGAAAGTCTTATTTCTTCAGAAGCGACATCCAGCGTTTTCTATCGCTTAGCTAGAGAAGACGCACAGCGTTCGAGTGGTATCATAGAGCTTAACTGGTAATTAAAACACACAAAAGAGGCTCATTGACAACTTGTGCGCGAATGAAGAAAAAGGGGCAGGACATCAGCTCAACCAATCAGGAGAAAGGAGGGCAGCCATTGGCTGAATTTGAATCACATGCCAGTTGCTCGGCATGTCAGTGAATACTCAAACCATGAGTGCAAAACCACGAATAGTCAAGAGCCTACTGTATATCAGTATGAGAAAATATAAGCTGCTTTGGATGGGGACAAGAGGTCTGAAATGGCCTGGCAAGTTGTCCCTTCCTCGCCCAGAGTTGGTTGAGATGGGTGCCAGTCTCCCCGTGACCCTAATTCGGAGTAGGAGGTTCAGAAAATGAATGAATAAATTTAAGAGGTGACACAACTGAGGTGTAAATTATGAAATGGGTCATAATGTGGGCAATATTTAATTTTTTTTATAAAGTCCCAGTACTAGTCATGTGCAAATGGTACAAACTACAAGAAGCTGAAGTACAGACTAGTGAGCCCTGGATGCCAGATCAGCATTAAGATGATTTAAAAATGTATTTGAAGTGAAGTACTAGTTTAGGCCTATGTACACATTAACAAGTGCTAATGGCGATCGTCTATTTTAATGGAATATTAACTAAGCCATTATGTCAAGGTTCAGAGTTCAAAATTAAACCATGTTCCAGCATACGTTGTCAACCCCACTCATCTGTCAGGGTCGCAGGAGAAGCCAGAGCCAATCCCAGCTGACATTCAATCAAAGGGTGGAGAAACGCTATTCAGCAATAAAACTGCTTACCATCTTCGTTAAAGATGGGAGTGGTCAGGAGGTACTGCAGAATCTTGCGGTCTTTCTCAAACGGGCATTCCACTTTCTTCCAGGTCATGAACTCGTTCACCTGTTTGGCTAGCTCCCAGAATTTCTGACAAACAAAGCAAGAAGCCTAAAATTAAAACCAATGCTCATGTCTCAGCATTCAGCAGCAGCTCACGACACAAACAAAAATGCTTTAAACTGCAAAATGTGCATTTTCTCATCCAGAGTGTACATGCATCACTGGTCTGTATTTGGATGTGGCCGTTGCTATGCTTAACCAACAGTTTCCTCTAGAGTTACGCAGCCACTAAAATAGAAGATAGCCGTTTCCACTTCCTTTCAGAAAAAAAGGAACCGGACAAAAACCCAAAGCATTATACCTCAAAATTGACCTGTCCATTTGGTAGGCGGTTAGCACATCCCTCGTTGAGGAAGATGATGTCTTTGATCAGGAGGCTGAAGAATGGAATCACGATCTGAAAGTAAAAACACAATCATTTCACAAATGCTGCTTTAAAAGATGTTATTTCTAGTTACTAGAAAAACCCATATTAAAAAAGGAGACCGCTCAGTCTTGTAAGCATACAGGGTCATGTTAATCTTACAAGATGAGACAGCGATGATAAGTAAAAGAGCGCTTTGATAAGCTCTAAAGTAGCACGTGAAAAGTACACCTGTTTATCACCGTTGCGTGCCATTACAATGACTCATTGAAGCAGGCAGACAGTGTGAGTGAAATAAGAATTCAACTGTCACGCACACCTGAGCTCAAATCCCTCACAGCGAAATAAAGATGGCGTCCTGATTCAGCTCATACATAAAGAAAGCAACAAGATCATTCGTACTCTCATCCTAGGGGCAAAACCTCATGTGCATGTCTTTGGACTGTGGAACGAAACCTACACAAGCAAAAGAGAATATGCAAATTTCATGGAGCGGAGCCGAGGACTCAAACCCGAGACTTTGCTGTGATGAAGATGTAATAACCACTAAGCTCCTGTGCTGCCCTAGGCCTAAATACAATAAGAGTTAATAAATGTCTCCTGATCATACACATTATCATGTCTGAATACAACAGTACAAACAAAACATTGGCCCGAGTTGCGAATACTCTGTACTTGTATCTTCCTGGTTTGACTTCAGCAGATGTTACTCATAGTGGTGGCTTGTTTTGTTGCAGTGGAACTACTGAGAATACACAAAGTGAGTCAAACTCAGAAGCTGAACCCAGGCTCAAACCGCATAGACTCGAAGCTGATAGTGACAAGTGCTTGGTCTTGAGAGAAACAAACAGCAGGAGAAGGACTTCTCACTAAATTATACTAAAAATGTTGTGTAGGACAGATCAGGATTCGATATTTACTTCATTCATGGAGATGAGTTCGGCAGCAATTAGTTTGTTTTTATTTTCCTGCATTTCTGTAAGAGACACAACACAACATGCTTTTGTTCCGGTCTGTCTCCTGAGTGACTATAAAATCCACAACAGATCTGATTTGCGCAAAACAAAAGTTGCAGAGTGACCACTACTGTGAGAAGAAAACTGTCAACAAACAGCCCCCCCCCCCCCCCCCTCCACCCACTTCATGAATAGGATGAACACAGATGAACATTCCAGGGTTTCTTGGGAACATTCTGTCTCATGACCACAGACAATACAACTCCTTCTCTCACTATTTTCACATCATTCAAGAGAACAAGGCAAAAATGTGACATAAACTGTCAGTGCTCGTGTTTAAATGATAGAATGCAGCGTACGTTCATTAAACACCGGATATGTGAGGGCAGTCTGGAGCACATAGTCCCAAATCAACATCATTCTTGGAACTGGTCAGCTGCCAAGTAGATTCAGAGAACAGAATGTTTTGAACAAGTCCTTTATGATGTCTCGCCCACAAAATTTGGACCCATTTATGGCTCAGTCCACCCATTCTTCGGGCTTTGAAAAGTCTTGTTACATAACATTTAATTATATATAATTTTTTTTTTTTTTTTTTGCCAGAGCGCGATAACAATAACCCACTGAGGGCAATGTTACAGATGATCTCAGTTCCCAGTGTTCCCAATATGGTGCTTGTTTTCCAGCTGACTGAAACCCTGTCAGCTAACAATCTTGTGATACAATCTCCCTCTGGGTCATTATAGTGTAATTATTGCCTATTACTGACCCTGTTCACTGTTTACAAGTTCTCAGTGTGGTATGCCGGGCATGGTAGAAGCTGTTTTGACGGACATGAGGAATTAACACACATTCTAATGTTGCTGAAAGATGAAATGACGTGCTTCTAAACTAGAAGAACCTGTGCAGCGAGTGTGTCGTTAGGTGACAGAAGCCGTACCTTTTCTCTGCTGGTATGCGCAGTTATAGATCTCTGCGTGGCTCCACGCAGCGCTGTTCTGTAGTTGTAGAAGTTGCTTGACGGGTCCATCTGGTGCTAGAGAGGAAGAAACAGTGGAAATTCATTTTAAATTTGTTCAATTGATGTCAACTACAAATGTTAACCTTATTAATGCCTTACCTAAATATGTATTCCTTGGCTTAAAACACAGATGTAATTTTTTTGTCAAATATAAAGGACTGGACATTGTATATTTGACACTTCAACCGTATTCTTTTATCTGTGCATCTGTAAAATGGGCCTGTGGCTCCCTTACATGAATAAAATCATTCATTCATTCTACACCAATACTGTCTGTACGGTCACAGCTGTTTTTTCGTCACAAATTGATTGGGCATGTTTTTGCATGGGCTCTTGCTAAAAAAAACCATCTTGCATTAAACTTGCTCCAAAATGTCCAAGTGGTTTACACTTGACTGGGGTGTGAAACAAAAACAATCCCAGTTCAACTCTTTAATCTATTTAAGGATGGTGCCAACCTAAACCGTTTAATGTCTTAACTCCTCGTGTCCGAGTGCGAAAGGGGGAAAAAAAAAAATCATCGAACTAGCTCCCGTCTCCTGGAGAGGAAATACAACAGAGTGTTGGAGCAATGGGAGTATGTCAACATCAAACCCTTTAAAGACTCCTCTCCCAAACTGTATTTACACATTAAAATGCTGAATTCATACAATCTGGGAAAGAATCTGTGACTTTGCTGGTTTAGAAAAGGGGAAGTGTGTGTGTGTGTGTACTTTATAGAAGTCAACTATCCAACATATCACCTCGAAAGGTAAGCAAAGCCTGATAATTATTGACGTGTTAAATAAGCAGCACCATAGGAAGAGTTAACTATTCCCTGCTATTCAAGATATTTTCAAACCAACACCAAGGCTGAAATATGAACCCATGTGATGTGTAGATCCATTCATTCTAATTAATTGTCATGGGCTGAGCATGCATGCAAGTCACCTGGTCACCATCAATAACATGTTTGGCGTGCTGCTATAGATTAATCCATGTTGTTACAGGTTTGTGATCCTCTTACTCTCCTACACATTTATCACACACCCATATTGCCTCAAGACCCCGAACATATCTTAATAAGAGATGAAGAAATGTAAAAATAAATTAATACCAACCTCCAGAATATCAAACTTGGCAGTTTTCACCTTGGCCCAGGTCTTTTTTAGCCGAGACACCGGACTCATATTCATGCCGGCTGAAGAGGACACAGACACACACACACACACACACAGTCAGCACAGGACAATACCCAAGTCCTTTTTCCTGTCACATTTCTAATCCTCGGGAACAACGGTATTGGTCATTGCATCACTATCTCCTAAGAAGTCTTATTAATATTTTTCATTGAGAAGGACTAGAGCTGCGTGAGATCAGCGTTAGAACAGTGAGCTCATCGCACCACTGACACTGATCCGATCTACCTGCACTACACTGATCCACTTTGTGATGATCAAATCAAGAGTCATTCAGTATTCTATGTCTGATGTCTGAGTCACTATGAAGGCTGATGGCTGTATGTGTTCGTCCTGGAGGATGGGAAGGTAGAAGATCTGGTGTAGAGGATTTACAGTGACCGGTAAGGTCCATCATCTTCTCTTCATAAAATTGATTCTACTTATTGAAAATATATTTCAAAGCTGTCATTTTGTTGTTTTTTACTTTAAAGCCATTTCTATCAAACAAATGATTAAAATCGACAGACAAGTGCAGGTTTATAAAAGAAGGCAATTCACACTCTGAGTGTTAGGTACAGATCTCTCCCCCCCCCCCCCCCCTCTGTCTACTGTCTTTGAAAATGGTGAGAATAATGTTCCAGCCTCATACCAGGACACATGCTCATGACCCATTCACTACACACAATAGTCGAACCTCCACACAGTAAAGCTTTCTCATGACTATTTTATTCTTTGCCGCTGATATGCTCTCCCTCTCTTTCTCTCTCCCCCGGGAAAAACACTTGTGTAAGAGTATTGGCCTGTTGGTTTGCCTTGAGGGAAAGTCCTAGAAAAGGACAGCTGGTTTCCATCCTCTTCCCATCCTTCCCTCTACCAAGATGGTCAGTGCTGACCATCTGCATGTAGATCCCTGGCTCCAACCAAGCAGCTGCATTTTCACCCCATGAATTAATCTACTTTGGGGGAGGGGGGTTGCTAACTCACTACATAATCTGATTTATTTATTATTATTTTTTATTTCTTTATTTTTGTAAAACACAAGGTTCATACAGAACAGTCACTTCACAATTACAAATGATTACTCATTTTGGGGTTGTTGTTTTGTTTTTTTTTTTGTCTGGCACTACTGAATCTTTATCATGGGGTAGAACAGATCGGAAAAGTGAAAGATGTGCAGCTGATGTGACCAGATCTGTAGCCAATAAGAGTGTAGAAAGAAAAAGAGAAAAAAATTGTAACCACTCACAAATGATGGCCATAAGAGAGTTAAAGTTGCCAATATTGAAGCATTCTCGTGCCACATCAATGAAGAACTCAATTACACGAGCGCGGTGCTTCTTCTTCCCAGGCTATGAGGCAAACAAAGGAAGACCATGTTTATCATGCAAGTTGTAAAACCAAGGACAAAAGCTCACTACAGACAGCATGGAGTACGTCTTATTTACTAATAACAAGGATCTTTTACAAAGGATAACCCTTCCCTGGGGTTATGTAAAAAAATGACACCCGTAAATTATATAGCTACTTTGATGTTATTGTACTTTGTAATTATCTCTCATTATGAAAGGCTTCATTTGCATAGGTAATTGAAGGGCATAGAGAATTTTTCCTGTGAGAAAGAACTCACCATGCAGATCTCCGTGGCTACCAGGTAGCTCAGTCTGTTGAACCACTCCACATATGCCTCCAGGTTACTGGCTTTCTTGCGATCAGTAAAGCAACTCTGCAAAGAGATTATTCACAGCCATGAATAGGCATAGTGCAAAAATATCCCAGTCATGCAGAGACACCCATAATGTGGAAGGGAATCACCAGGGAGCACCCCATACAGTATTATCATGATCCCTAGCTGCAGATTCGATTTGTATTGCTACTGTAAAAGTATCACGATTTTATAAACGGTCTTAATCAATATTACATTTTTTTTTCCTACTTAATTTTGCAATTTTAAAAAAATTAAGCGCATGTAAAAGAAAGTTTACGTTTATGCAAAACTCATCCGAAGGTCAGAGGTTCAATCTGCACTATTAACCTTAACCTTAGCCCTCAATTGCTTCGTTGTATAAAAATGATAATTGTCACTCTGGATAACAGTGTCTGCCCAATTCTGTAAAATATAAATGTGTGGCACTGGAGTGAGCCACACCTTCCCTTCCTCCACATAAATTACTGACTTGTTCCTTCAGCAAGGCATCTAACCCCCATCCGAGCGCCCCAATGTGGAGTCCACTGCTCTAAGTGTGTGTACGCTCATTGTTTTACGAGTGTGTGTACTCACTTTGGAATGGTTAAATGCAGAGGACTTAAATAAATAAAAAAAAAAAAAATCTAATAATTTGGAACAACCAATTAGTATTGTATGCACATCTTAGGACTGTGGGAGGAAAATACCTGAAACACGCAAGCTAAGGGAAAACATGCAAATTCCGCACAAATAACCTTGCCAAGACTCAAACACTGGAGCTCTTGCTGTGAGGCAGATGTGCTAACCACTATGCCACCACCATGCCAAACTTTAAGTGGATATATTAAAAAATGAGTAGCCGGTATTTGACAAAGCTCTGTACAAAAAAAAACTGTGATATGCAATTTGTCTGTCTCAATAATATTCCACCTGTCACCCCAATTAAAAACACGTGAAACTCGAACTGGAAAAAGATTTGTCAATAAGAGAAATGTGGAAAAAATAAATCACAATAGAGTTTTGCTCTAGGAAAGTAATCAAAGTGTGTGATGTGGTGATCCAATACGACCCCAAAATCAATTATCGTATTAGTGCCTTCCCTTTTATCACTTCATTTTTTCACAAGCCTACATTAACTCTGCTCAAGGTCTGTCTGTCTTCCTTTCGGCTTTTTCCCTTTTACTCGCGAGTCGCCACAGCGAATCATCTGATTCGCACATTTGATTTGGCAGAGGTTTTTACATCGGATGCCCTTCCTGTCACAACCTTTTTAGCAAGGGACAGAAACACGCTGACGGCTTTGCAGCTACTCTTTACGAAAGTCAGCAATGGTTCTTTTACATGCCTGTCACCATAGACAGTGAGAGACATGGCCCGCCTTTGATAACCCAGTTAGGGGGACTGGGGGGACAGTGACAACCCTGTGAAGCGTGGGACTCGAACCCCCAACCTTTGGATCAGCGATCCAGCGCCCTATACCACTAGACCACCACTGCCCCTATTAACTTTGCTCAAGGTAATAAGTTAAAAACAATGCTGCCTCTCCTGTTCGTGAGAAATGTCAAAGCGCAAGACTTTCTGACGAGATAAAACGGAACCTGCAGTGCTACAAGTACATGCAGGTTATTTAAGACAGAATTCATACACCTGTTTGAACAGATGATAAAGAAACCTAATGGCTTGTAACCCCAAATACAAGAGCCCTAAATTTAAGAGCCCCTTGCTGAGAATAACTCCCACTCGCTCTCTGTAGGCCATGACTCACATCGACTAAAACGATTGCATTTAATTTAATTTTCTGGCGAAAGAGTTCTGAACTTTCTTTCTCCTGCTCATTCCATGCATTCTTCTGCATTGACCCGCTATTCCCCACACAAAGGATGGTCCAGCCTGGGGTCTCTTTGATGGACAGCCTCATGGAGGCACGTCTGGGATTTAGGTACTTGAAAGAGTGCCTGCTAACACCATACAAGAAAAAGCGCGTCAATGTGTCATTCCACTGCCTGTTGCTTAGCAGCTGAAAAGTATTTTCTGGCAACAAGGTGGTCTGGGCTGACCTTGATGAGTTTCATGAGAGACTAGTATAGGTCCAGGGAGAAAAAAAGTGAATGCATGGCTGAGGTTCTCAGTTTACTGTGAGTAAAAAGGATCATCTCATGGTAATGCAGACATTGGCTTGATTGATCTGTTCACGGTGGGTATTTGTTTTTCGGTGACTCTGGGAAAAGGTTCAAATAAAGCAAGTTCTCATTCATTTAAAGCATCTTTTTGAACAGTGTTGTTACCTTTTCATTGTCACGAGGGTCTTTCTGAACAAATGCCTGGATTAATTCTTCAGGTCCTATGCAACTCAATCGCTCCTGGGAAATTAAAAGTAAAAAAGTGAACCTATGACGATAATGTACATACAACTGCAGTACCAGGAAAAGCGATTATGTGAGCACTCACCAGCTCGATATGTGTTAGCTGTTGAGCCAGAGTGAAAGTGTCACTACAGATGGCAAGAATGTCTCTGTGGATAGATTGAGGCTTAGTTTTCAAAACCGGTAATCTGTCTGGCACTGTAGAGTTGATCTTGGCCAAGTGTTCTTCATACTGACTGTGTGTAGTCAGCTTACGAAGCAGGGCTTGCATCATCTGATGCACCGCTTTCCGGTAGACCTGCACAGACCAAAGAGGAAAGGGCAAAATTAGCACTAAAGGTATACATACAGTATTACACAATATGATCAAGTAGAAAATTGTGGCCTGCCGAGGGAAGAAAAAAAAGGCAAGCCACCGAATAATTTTGTCAATATGTGATGTTAGAACATTATCACGATGTGCTGAACATTATTAGCAAAGACCAACAGTGATGGTGGTGCATGTAGAGGAGATCCTCAGGTGCAACGTTTATCCGGATTATTTCCCTTTTCCTTTGTGTTTCGTTTGAACGTATGGACACCTCACAGCAAGAGGATTCTTTGTTTGGGTGGTTCTAGGTGAAGTTTGCATGTTCTCACTGTGTTTCCTACAGGTTTCTTCCCATAGTCCAAACATATACACATTATGCTAAAAGGCTGTTACAAATTGCCCCTAGGTGTGTATGTGATGGCCCTACACTAAGCTTCTGAGCTGTTCATGGTGTGCAATGCCTTCGTCCAATGTCGGCTCCAGCCTGCTGCAAAGCTAATAGGATTAAGCGGTTCGGCGAATCAGTGATCTAACTGCCCATCCAGTTAAAAGAACTTAAGTTCACTGACTTGAATGGTTACATAAAAACTTCCAGCAGTATTATGCAATGGCAATGCTATCAACAGATATCCTCTCAGAGATCTCGAAATAGAACTATCAGGCTACCCATTTCCTCCCGGTCTCCTCAGTCCTGTAATCTAATAATACCGCCTTGAAACAGTTCAGGAGATACGGTTGCATAACTAACGTGGAGGAGTGTTTACATTTTACACTGTGTTGATAAGCGAGGTGTCAATCTACCTGATCTAGCCAGTGTAGATCAGAATAAGCACACACAGCAGTGATGTGCCATTTTAAAGCCGCATGATTTTCAGATTGCTTAATATAATTTAATGCAAAAATAAAGTCACGACTTTATCAAACACCATCTGCCAGGGACCTGAGCTTGAAATGTACATGGCAGGCAATCCTTCAATCTTGTGAAGAGTTAATAATGGCAGACTGGTGACTTCTCTGTGGCCTCAAACCCTAGAGGTTGTAATAAGCAGCTGTTGGATAATTAAATATACATTATACACACACACGCATATATATATATACATATATGTAGTGTTTGACTCACAACCTCCTTTGGTTCTGATCAACAGGTTATAAGATGATTTGGAGTAAGTCGGGTCTGTACATGTAGAAAGCTAGTATGTATACTTTAGTAGTTATACAAGTTCGTCTCAAAAACCCACGGTATTCCCACCAAGCAGCAGTCAGCCTATCAGTAAATGCTTTAAATTAATAATTTTTGATAATAACAATATTGATAATATGCAATAATAACAACAATAGTAATGATGATAATACTGATTTTTTTTTTTTTTTCCTTGTTGGACTTCTCTCACTCATCTTTCCGTACACATGTTTGCATCTACAATCACACACACGTGTATTCTTCTGAATTTTTTTTTTGTCTCCCTCTAGTATTTTTCATTCATTCTTTATTAATGTAAATTTGTTTACCCTTTTGTATATAATGCGAACATTTGAGAACAAACTGTGGATAATGTTACTGTTTTTCTCTCCTGATAAATATGTGAATTTCTCTCTCACACACACCTTTTTCTTAATAATTACTGTGTAAATAATGGGGTTTAGCTCATTTGATCCTCATAAATAGGAGTCTGCTCGGCTAGGCTGATGATGATATTCACATACATGATAACCAAGGATATATTATTATTTTTTTTTTTTTAAAGGTCATAAAGTAGAACAGTAATAAGTCAAGCAGGTTGTAAGTCAGCGACTTCCTGTACACACACACACACATTCTTTTCCAAAGGAAAGTTCCATCTGTTCAGATGAGGCCAATTTGTAAAAGATCAAAAAGGTTGATTCTTCAGGAGCCACCATATGGGAAAGCTCCCAGCTTCACCACCGAAGGAAAAAAAAAAAAAAAAAAAAAAGAACAAGGCAGGATTATTTTTAGAAACAATTCATGGAGATAACTGCTTGACATTTTGAAGATGCGGGGAATTTCTCGCTTGTTGTGGAAAGCGTCGCTTCTGTATCGTCTCTTCACTTGACGCAGGCATACGGGCCAGCTGACCTCGTGGCATGACCTGCTGTGCTCTGGTGTAAACACTGCCTGTGCAAAAGGTGAACCAAAGCCACCGGTCAAGGCACAAATCAAAGAGCTTAGTTATGCTGGCCTCCGACTTCCCTATATAGATGACCGCATCCATAATGACAGTCTCAGTACGAGACTCTGAACACCAAAACTGTGGTCTGGAGACAGATGTTTGTGTTTATTCTTGGCTCAATCTAGCCAGAAGTTATGCAGCACAGTGTTAATCTCTTTGCTTACTACTGGCTGTTTCAAGACAAATAAAGTGGTACAGATGAAGGAAGAGAGTACAAACTGTAACTGGAAACTGCAGCGGGAATGCACTTGTGATGAACTCCTGGCTCCTAGTATGTCAGAAATGCGACACTCTATTGAGCAGATATAACATTGATCCGATGCCAGCACACTACGTTTCGTCAAATACTCAGATCTAAGTAAACATTTAATAAAAAAAATACATCAACATTTTAGAGAAGTCAGCGGAAAATGAAATGATCGTCCATTGAGCTCGGTGGTTTGTTTACTTCCTTCATGAGTTGGCCCTAAATATCCTCCTGCTGCTAGTTATTACCAAGAAGCCTTTCATTTCAATATCTTGTTTTAAGGGGGTAGTGGTTGGCACATCCACCTCACACCAAGTATGGCTGGAGTAGGAGTTCAGTTCTCAGGCATTCACGTGTGGAGTTTGCATGTTCTCCCCATACTTGTGTTGGTTCCCTCCGTTTACTCCAGCTTCCTTCCACAGTCCAGACATTGACAGGTTAGTTGGCAGTAACAAATGTCATTATTATTATTTTTTAGTTTCTTATCCTGCAAGGGAAATTTAGCTCTGCGTTTTAACCCATGCAAAGTCAGCACCCACACAGAAGGGCAGTTGCGGGACAGGTGCCTTGCTCAAGGACACTTCAGCTATGAATGTGAAGGAAGGGAAGGTTGTTCATCTCTCATCCTCCTCCTCCTGCCACCTGGCCACCACACATTTTTCTTGTTAGATCAGTAATCGAACCAATGACCCCGTCAGTCCCAAACAGCTTTTCTTATCATAAGACCATGTCCGGCCCCCAAACTGCCCCAGGTTCGAGTGTGAATAGTTATGTGTACGGCCCCTGTGATGCTCTGACAAGCTGTTCAGGATATAACCGACCTCGCCCAGTGTCAACTGAGATAGGCTCCAGCCTCCCCAGGACCATAATAGTGGGATTAAACAGTTCAGCAAATTAAACGAGATGCTGCAAAAACCAGGTTTCAAACTGACAATTTTAACCATAATACATGTGGCCTAAATAAATCCCTGGAATTTTAACACAGAAACAATCTGTAGTTTAGTTTTAACAATATATGTTTTTTTTATTATTCAGTATGGGGAAAAAAAAAAACATTAAAGCGGTGACAAGTCAGCTTTAATGGAACTATTTAAATGCACCATGAGGAGGAGCAAAAAAAGGAGACAAAAGCCCCCAAACAATAGAGCTTTCTTCTCTCTAGCTCTTCTTGTCACAGAAAAACAGCTTTGGAGCTGAAGACATTTTTCCCTTCCCCCAAGAAGTGACTCTTGCTTCATGCCACGTGTTTGGGATCTTCGGTAGTTTAGGGGTGCGGTTTGAGAAACAGACTGTTGTGCTATAATATTTTGTTCATCAGTTGGAACGGGAGCACGAGTTCAGGTTTTGATGGCACACTTACCTCATCACCAGTGCTCAAGCGATGTGTCAGATCCTTGAGACTCCTCATCATCCGCTCATCCCGGAAATCATAAGGAAACGTCTCAGTCCACTCGCTTAGCAACTGCAAGATCTTGGGAGCAATTTTCCTGATTCTCATCTAATAAAAAATAAAATAAAAATAAGGAACCCGAACGACTGATTATTATCCAATTTAAAAACCAGGCACAAATTCTGGTCTTGGTGCGATCATGTCCATGATACTGTGATCACAGTAGATCATTACCTTCTCAGCTGAAGGATCACTCAGCCTCTGATGATCCGTACATAAGTGACAGACTTTTGTCATGAGCTCATGTGGATGAATGAAAAGACGGGAACTGAGCAAGAATGTGAAGATATAAGTCTTCTGTGGAATAAAATGAGGTAAAATTAATAAAACCCTGTGCAAATAATAAGCATTCAATTAATGCACAGGAAATAGATTAGGCTTGAAAACATGCTATACTGGGCTATGATATGCTGGTAGGAGGTGTAAACAAATGCTTACATCAGGACAGTAAGTCACAGTGGGGACTAGGTGCTGAATGAGGGCCTCCAGAGACCCTGACACCAGGTTGTTGTCATGGTAATATAAGCCGCAGTAGTCCTCCTCTTTTGTCTGGTAGAGGTTGCTGTAGCCACTGGGCCCAAACATGGCTGGAAAAGGTGGTGTTTGAGGCATTTTGTCCTGTTGAAGGCCAGACAGGATATAATTAGTCAATATTCTTGGGAGTCTTGAAAGCAGTGATTTAATGGTGGTCTGCTCTGCTAGGTTTTGTTTACCTTTACATAAAACACAAGGTCCCTGAAATCATTACAGAAGGCTGAGTGGAAAAATTACTCTTCTTTAAAAGGGCACTCATGGGGAAACATCCACAAGATTAATCTAGATCTGCAAACACCTTGCTCGTTTCACTTAATATCCACTCGGAATACACATGAACTTTGTCTCAAACACACACACATACACACTAACTTTCTAATCCACCATAACAACACAACAGGATGGTCTGTACTGCAAACACAGTTCGTCCTATAGTGTCTAAGAAATAAAATAAATGCTTATTTCATTCTGAATTCACGTGGCCATTCAGCACAGCTCAACACCGAGACCTTATTCACCATGATCAGGGGAAAAAAAAAAAAAAAAAAAAAAAAAAGTTGACCTTGCGTACATCACATATCACAAAAATGTTGAAACTGATAGTGTTTGCACATGAACTGGATATCTGCTTTGTACAACCCCGCACATCGAGTGTCTCCTGAAGCAAAGGATTCAGTGTACTGTATTCAGTCTGATGTGAGGTCAAGCTCCAATGTCCCAGTATGTGATATAGTGCCATCTCACCACTGCTTTATGAGAGCAGGCTGATTCTTAGAGACGGTAGACTGCCTCAGGAGGACACATGGGCCTCTCAATAAAGGAATTCTCAGTCACGGAACAAGGCGCCCTGGGACCTGCACATAATGGCCGGCCCCAATGGACGCCTGCCTATTCAGGCCTGCATTGAGCTGCAGGCGTAAGAGTGCCAGGGTTAGACACGGGTGTGCAGGGAATAGGAGTTTGCCATACGTTTTATCTACACACCCCTCTTGCCTTTTTCATAACACCCCAGAGATTAGCATTAAAATGGGTGCCGACAGTCAGAGCTGTGCCCCCACACGCATCTGTTGCAACATGTGCTCCACAATATTGTCTCATCAACAGGATGAAGAGAACTGAAAAACAATCAATGACTAATTGCATGTGATGCTTTGTTGGTTTTCAGAGAAATAAATTCTATAGACCATAGCCCTTGTAGCAGTTCGTGGGAGTAGTATCAGTGTTTGTAGGGCAACATGTAACAGTCTAGACCTAGTAATGATAGATACAGTGTCAGCTTTTAAGTATCTTAACCAAGCATGCATCTTTTTATTAATAAGTCCTGGAACTTTTCAGGTTCTGTTCTACTGCATCTCCCACATGATTCTACCCAGAAATACAAGTTTGGTACATTTCAGCTAGCCTCTCAATTATCATTTTACAACATGAAGTGGGTTTATTTTTCCTCTAACCAGTTGATGGCGGACTCCATGTACTTATGGTTTTGGCACTAGTACTCTGTCTAAACCAAAAGTGATTTGGTCGTCTTTAATGGTCAAGAATATTTTATTTGGCAAAAAAATTGAATAGAAATTGGGTGGCACAGAGGCATAGTGGTTAGCATGTCTACCTCACAGTGGTGAATCAGTGGTTAGGGCCCTGGGTTACTGATCCAAAGGTTGGGGTTTCAAGCCTCAGTTGCCATTGTTAGGCCCTTGAGGAAGGAAGGTAGGTAAAGGTAAAGTCTGTTGGGTTTTTACACCCGAGCCTAGTGGCTCATCAGGCCGGTGCTTATCTCCGGTTTCTGTAGCGTAAAGCGACCAGCAGTTTAACTCCTCCTGGATGGGATGCTAGTCCATCGCAGGTTATTTTTACTGGTACCAATTTATACTGCTGGGTGAACAGAGGCACACTTGTGGTTGAGACCTTACCCAGTGGTCTTAGCACAGTGAGGGTCTCAGTGGGTTTTGAACTCACAACCTCCCGATCACGAGCCCAGCACTCTAACCACTATGTCACCGGCCCCACTATTGAGGAAGGAAATTTGACCTAAAATGATGGACTTGTGAGCAGATCATCTCCCAGAGTCAGCTGTAATAGGCTTCACCTCCCACATGACTCTAGTAGGATTAAGTGGTTCAGCAAATGAATGATAGAAAAATTTTCTAGAAATCTGAACAGAAATAAGTAGAATTTTTATCCGATTATTTGACAGCATGTTAAAAAAAAAAAAAAAAAAAAGGGCTGTATTATTATCTGGACATTTAAATATTATTTACATCAATAACTACTCTTAAGAAACAGTGTCATTGTTTTATGCACTTTTTTTTCTAAGACAGTAATAAACTCATAATAATGAAGAGATGCATCCTTATTTATATCCTCACTGGGCCACTATGACATCACAGTTTAGAAGGAACACCAGTCTCTAACACAACCCCTTTTTTCAGATTAAGAGAATTTGGCAGCTGTCATAAAAGCTAATCATATAAAAAAGAAAAAAAAAAAAAAAGGCAGGAGCTAATTGCTAATTGGACAGCTGAGTGTGTTTGCTCTCCAGCTGGAGGTGCAAGTATTCAGAGTCACAGTGCTTGTTTTTCCAGTGAAGTTGATCCTGTGCTTTCTGATGATGTTTAAAATTGCATTACAGAACTGTGGTTAATTTATTTATAAACTAAAAAACGAGAACCACAGAGACCAGTAATATAGCACGTAGAGAGAGTTTCACACTTGAAAATTTAGAACTGTGTGTTATTACTGGTCTCTGTGACAACAGAAGTCATAAGGGACTTTCTCTGCAAATGGGGAACTCAAAACACATGGCAAATGATGCTTCCCCTGCACATGCTTGGAAACTTTAGTGGTCAACATTGTTCTGCATTTACCTCGATCATCAGTATATTAGAATTAATTCATTCATTCCTTTGGCGAACTGCTTAACCCTCTACAGGTCATTGGGGGGGGCTTGAGCCTCTTGGTGAACACCTCTGAAATCCATCACCGGCCCAAAAACACACCATCCCTTACACTCTCTCATCTTGGGGCAATTTGAAAGAGCCAATTACCCAAATACTCATAGCTCTGGACCATAGGAGGAAACCAAAGTATTTGGAGGGAGCCCATACAAGCACAGTGAGAACATAAAATCTCCACATAAAAAACGCCCTTGAGCACAGGCTGTGAGTCAGATGTGTTAACCAATACATCATCGTGCTGCCCACAAGTACTTTAAAATTAGATTTAAAATGTTTTTGACACATTCAGCTATGTTGCCTCCAGCTTCTACTGTGGTACTCCCATCTCCACCTTAAGGTGTGGTACATGTAAATGTGTTCAGTGTAAAAAGGTCACGTATCTAAAAGACCCTCACCCAGGTAATGAGGTGCCAAGATCTGACTGATAAGTTAAGTTCAGGACAAAGTTGAGCTTGGTGACAAAAGACCTACACCATTCCTACACTTCCCATGAAGCAGCTGTGAAAGGAACTCAGAAAGGGAACTAAACAAACAGAGCTCCTCCTTGTTTACAGTACTTTAACCCTGACTAATCTCAGTTTGCCACAAGATGTAGAAAGGTATAAAAAATGTACACAGTCAGTCAATAGGGCAGTAATTAGGTAACAATCATTGCAACAATAAAACTATTACCACTGCAAGGACACTGCAAACAGTTTGCTGTCTTTTTTTAATGCTCAGGATGAGAAACAAGATCCTCAGTCAGATTTAGGTGTCTGTTCCAGCACGTTGTGAATGTTTGAGTTACTTGCTGAGATGAAGGAAAGATCTTTTTCACTGAAACTACTATTACTACTACTACTAAACTTTGTCATGGGGGGGGGGGTGCCTTCACAATAATTATAGATTTGTATTGGTAATCGTTCTGCTCAATATTGAGAACCTTCTAGTGACCTGGCAGGCAAGAATCAGGGGGTTTACCGTCACAGTGATTAGACTCTTGGAAAGCACAAGCACCATTTGCACCCACTGGAGTGTTAAATGTAACCTTAATACACATTCAGGTCATGTACAAGGTACACACTCTGCCTTCAGAGCAGATATGAACCAACAGTACAGCATGATAGGGGTCATGATTAACTCATGTATCTGTAGCTTGGAATTTTTTTTTTTTTTTTTAAAAAGGCAAATTATTAATCATGATAATTGAAAATGAACCACAGCAGCCTGTAAACAAGCAGGGTCATACAACACCACTGAAATGAGACAGGGATGCCAGAAATTGTATGATGTGGCTCGTGCAATATTGCCTGTATAAAACACGTGCTTTCTATATGAAATCCTCCATATTTTCACCTATTAATACTAATCCAAAGCATTAAGGTACAGTGTGCTGGTGCTACAAGGTGAATTCTGAGGAAATAAAGAAAGAAATGGATGATGCCTGACCCCAGCAGGTTGCACGACCTCTCTCAAAGCTTATCTAGTTTTTCTTAAAAAAAAAAAAAAAAAAAAAAAAAAAGTTTAATCAAACCTTCGACACCACAACCGACACAGTACCGAGCACACTCACAAGAGAAGAGCCACCAGGAAAGCCACAGAAACTCGAGCCCGTGATCTCACCTCCAGTCAGCCTTCTCTCTTCAAGTCCAACTCTGGAGTCCTCAGGGTCAAAGTGCACGCGGGTGACGCGCTTACAAAAGCCGTTATTATTACTGTTGTTGTTTAAGATTTTTTTTTTTTTCACCTAACATTTAAATAAATAACCACCGACAGAAATGCTGATAAATCCGCAAAAGAAATTCGCGTTGACTCGAGGACGAATAATCCCGCAGTGAGATGAGGAGAGAGAGAGACAAAGCTTAAAGCCCTCGCGCTGACTGAGTGAATATGTGTGAACGCTGTAAAATAGTGCGCGCTGAAGACGTTGATCGTCATAGTAGGCGATGACGCGCGAGCTGCACAAGCCAATCAGAGCAGAGAGGGAACCGTGCGCGCGCCCCCGCCCCTCAGTGGTAATTACACCAAGAATCGTTTCAGCAACCTGGGAAAGGGGAATTGATTAGAAGCTGAAAGTGCTTTATTTATTCGTGGTGAATTCCACTGGATTTTTTATTATTATCTCGACCTTTAGAATAATGAACCTAATTCTGTGAAGTGTTGTGTTGTTTGTTTCAGTCACAGTATTTAAAGATCCATATTTTTTGGAGTTTCCAGATAGAGAAGTGTTTTTTTTTTTTTTTGTGAGCTCTGTGGGGATCCCCAGAGATCCATGATTTAAAACAAAAAAAAAGAATAATTACAAGAAATCATTATTATATAAATATCTATAAATTAATATGGAGCATGTATGAAAAGTTTACCCATTTTATACCCATATTATGAATATTCACGCCTGAATGTTGACAGAAAAAAAATTGGGTTTCATCCTAAGGTTTGTGAAAGCTTGATAAACAGTTGGCTGACTTTTTAAGATTGCAAACTATTTGTTTTTTATTTATTTATTTCCTCCACAAACATATACAAACAGTAACATCATTCACAAAAGTTATTTTTCATTGGCCAAGTATTGAGCACAATGCTGGGGAGGGTTTGTTCAGCCTTTCACAAGGTTAGATCCACCAGTCTTTCTTTATCTTCATCTTTCTATTCTTCTTTACTCGGCTTTTCCTGAAGGAAAGCTACAGTAGCAGCCAGACAAAACAATTCTTCTTCAGGGGCAGCAGCATGTTGGGTTTACGAAAGTCAGCAATGCTTCTTTTACAGGGCAGTGGTGGTCTAGTGGTATAGGGTGCTGGATCACTGATCCAAAGGTTGGGGGTGCAAGTACCACTCTCCACAAGGTTGTCACTGTCCCCCCCCCAGTGCGGCTAACTGGGTTATCAAAGGCAGGCCATGTCTCTCACTGTCTATGGTGAGAGGCATGTAAAAGAACCATTGCTGTCTTTCGTAAAGAGTAGCTGCAAAGTCGTCAGCGTGTTTCTGTCCCTTGCTAAAAAGGGTTGTGACAGGAAGGGCATCCGACGAAAAAACCTCTGCCAAATCAAATGTGCGAATCAGATGATTCGTTGTGGCGACTCCCGAGTAAAAGGGGAAAAGCCGAAAGGAAGACAGACAGACAGCAATGGTTCTTTTACATGAATCTCTCACCATAGACAGTGAGAGACATGGCCCGCCTTTGATAACCCAGTTAGCTGCACTACAACCCTGTAGGGACTCGAACCCCCAACCTTAGGATCAGCGATCCTGTGCCCTCTCCACTAGACCACCAGTCTAACCTGGAAGTCCATATTTTATGTCTGGGAATGGTTTGCTCATCTTTTAAAATTGCGTTGGATAATTCAGTCCTAAAATTCGCCAACATTCTTAAACGGTGGCAAACACTGTTGCTAATATTTCCGTCGCCAAGGTTCGCCAACTCTGTTTCACAAACACTTTGACAAACATTCGCATGAGTGTTGCTAAAGGTCACAAAATGACATGACTGATTTTCTTCAACAAATGTCTGAAAAGTTGGTGAATCTGAACTGAACTTGGTGAATACATTCATCAGTATTTGTTGCTCTGGGAGATACAGGCTTTAGTGTAGACACTTGTGTTATACATGTTGTACCAAGACTAGCGTATTCAAATACAACTGCGAAATTTTAGTGCGTGCCATACCTTCCGGTCTCATTACGGCGCATGCCAACATAAACAAAAACTAGCAATAAATTCACTTTGCACATGTAATTAAGCCCTGATAATATAGTGCATCCATTTCTGACATGTCTCGCAGTAAGCGGGTCCCTGCATTATATCAGTCACCACGGTTTCCAAGTCACAGGATAAATTAACAGTTAGCGTTAACAGTGAGTGATTAATAAATAGATCTAGCCATGTCCATTGTTGGTGCTCTTGTTATGGGTTTAAAATCTATCAACATGTTTCCAATATATCAGTGAAAATACAAGAACAGAAAACTCATATATACAAAGCATGACTGTACACATTTGATTAATGAGATTTCCTTATTTGATGTAAATCAGTACTCAACAGCGCAGTGGAAATTATTTTATACATAAAGTTGTCCCTCATACTGTCTAGTTATATTAGTTCAATATAACACACGGAATTGCGAAAACCCACCAAGCTTTATAAAACGTTGATCCAATTCAACCTTAGTATGCACCCATTTCTATCGTGTTACACCGTCTTTGCTAACCGAGACACAGTAAACTGGTCCTGTAGTACGTACACTTTACACAACACATAACAAATGACCTGCCCCTGAATGGTGAAATGCCACAAGGACTAAAAAGATGTCAGGAAAATAATTCAGTGGAAGGCTTAAAGGATAAAAGCTTGTTGCCTTAGTAAAATCGTTAATTGTTTTTATTAATACTGGTACTAGTAATGGAGTTTGCCTGTTCTCCCTGTGCTTGTGTGGATTTCCTCCAGGTGCCCTGGTTTCCTCCAATTATCCAAAGACAGCCACGTGAGGCTTAAAGGCTATTGCCACTAGGTGTGAGTGGGGTTTGGCACTGAAATGGTCTGGCGAGCTGTTCCGTGTGTACCCGGCTTCACCCAGTGTTGGCTGGGACAGACTTTTGCTCAGTTCGATAACTGAGTGAGTGAGAGTGGTGTTGGGATTGTCGCTTAAACTAATGTACATTGCATGCTGGATTGTGCTGCAGCTTATGTGTCAATACACAACCTACTGTCATCCGATAAGACGGCAAGTTTAGCATCATGTAGCAGAGAGTAGGCTTGGCTATCACAAGGGTGTTTCTTTTTCAAGACCAGTATCATATGACTGTCAAAGCTAGTTTTGTGTAGAAATTAGAATAACTCGGATTCATAATGGCATTTTTAAATAACTTGATACGAGAAGACCACTCACGCATTCATTTTTTTTTTAAACTTACTTTATTGCACTCACCCACCTGGAGATCGCCGGCAGCGCTGTGAGGGTCATGTTCTTTGACTTCTCCAGCGCCTTCAACACCATCAGGCCAGCGCGTCTGCGGGGGAAGCTGGAGGACGTGGGAGTGGACGGGCATCTTGCTGCCTGGATTATTGACTACCTTACTAACCGTCCACAGTACGTGCGGCTGCGCGGCTGTAAGTCAAAGGTGGTAGTCTGTAGCAGAGGGCACCGCATGAGGCACCGTCCTCTCACCCTTCCTTTTTAACATCTATACCTCGGACTTCATATATAACACAAACAGCTGCCACCTCCAGATGTTCTCGGTCGACTCCGCCATCGTGGGCCGAGTGTCAGAGGGGAACGAGCTGGAGTACCCGGTCGGTCATCGTCGACCGTGGACTGGTGTGGCGCAACCACCTGTGCTTGAACACTAGGAAGGCGAAGGAGATGGTGGTCGACTTCAGGAGAAACACTCAAACACACACACACACACATTTACTAGTGAACATCCAGGGACAGGACATTGAGACAGTGGACAGTTTCAAGTACCTGGGTGTTCACCTTAACAATAAACTGGACTGGTCCCACAACACCAACGCCCTGTACAAGAAGGGCCAGAGTCGCCTCCACCTTCTGAGGAGACTCGGGTCCTTCGGCATATCTGAACCTCTGCTCAGGACATTTTATGACTCTGTGGTAGCCTCTGCAATCCTCTCGCTGCCATCTGCTGGGCCCGGGCAGCACAGAGCGGGACAGAAAGAGACTGAACAAGCTGGTCAGGAGGGCCAGCTCTGTCTCGGCTGCCCACTGGACTCTGTGGAGGAGGTGAGTGAGAGGAGGATGGTAGCAAAGCTCACATCCATCCTGTTCAACAGCTCTCACCCACTGCACCAGACTGTCGAGGAGCTAAGCAGCTCCTTCAGTGGACGACTGAGGCATCCTCAGTGCAGGAAGGAGCGCTACCAGGTCGTTCATTCCACCGCTATCAGACTGTACAACGCCACTTTGTAACTGTCTGTGAAAATACAGTTATGTGCAATAAAAACCCAGCGCACTTTAATCAACCACATCTACCCCACTGACTGTCAACCATATCAACCCATCTACTCTGCACTCAGATACATTACACTTTAATATAGGCCAGTCTATAAAGTTGCTCCATTCTTTTCTTTTATTGTTTAGTAATTTATACTATTTATGTATCTATTTATTTATTTACTTATATATGTATGTGTGTATGTTCGTACTTGTATCTATTTTTGCACCCCCTACTGATAGTACCTCAAGAGCCTGTAACAGTGAATTTCTCCATTGTGAGATTAATAAAGCTGTATCTTATCTTATCTTATCTTATCTTATGTCCCATAAGCACAGATGCGTTTTGACATTAAGCCATCATCAGTGTGCTAGCTATTTTTTATAACTTACACTGGCACAGTTATATGGACTGTACTTGGGTTGAGGTCCCCTCATTAAACCTGGCACCTCCTTCACCTGAAGAAAGCCTAGGATGAAATCTTAATATATTGGATGTGGAAATTTGCCTCATATATTCTGCTTTTGAACAGATCAGGAGGGTATGTGCTCCCTGGAGGCAAAAAGAGGTCTCTGAATTATCTCCATAATGTGCATCCAAAAAGATCCTACAAAGTCTAGATGACAATGGAACTGAGCGTATCCTCTTTCACCTGCAGACAGCACTACTTTTGACAATAAGAACTGCTCACAGCTATCATTTTCAACACCTACACTTCCAAGCCCATGGTTATATAACTACTGGTGAGAAGGAGGTATTGTTCTTTGTGAAAGGCGGGAGTGCGGAGGTGTTTGGTAATCAGCATAGCTACTGCATCTTAGAATTGTCTGTATGAGAAGTGATGCATTTCACAGGAGGTACATTTAAGGTCCCATATGGATGTTGGAAAGATTGCACTTCACAAAAACGGGTAACGCCTCAGTCTCACCCCTACTTCAGTGGATAACTTCAGCTGTAAATTGGAGATGTATATCATGATTGTGAAACCTGTGCTCATCCCAGGACTCTCCACTATATGCCTGTACTGATTATTGTTTCAACACACACACAGTTTAACTTCACTTCTGTTATATAATACTGTGCAAAACTTTCAGGCACCTTTTTTAGTCATCTTTGCTGTAGGTTTTTTTTTTTTAGAGCTTGTACATTAGCAAGTTAGTACAAAACCAATTTGTAGATTTCCAAACATTAGTTCTCCAGCACAAAATGAAATGTTACACAAAGAAATCTTAGTACAGAATGTCAATGAAAAAACAACGCATTACGTAAAAGAGAACTTTTCAGACAAAAATACAGTATAATGAAGGCTGCTGTAATGTACATGCAAATAAAGAATCGGGTTTGATAGTCAACATTCCCAGGTATAGATCTTTAATTTAATGTCATTATTAATATGTAAATATCATATTTGTTCTACACCAATGATTTACACATGCCTAAAACTTTTGCACAGTACTGTAAGTCCTCACAATATTTCTCCCTCCAGGAGTGTTTCCTTGCCACAGTCACCTCTGGATATTTCAATTAAAGATCTAATTCTCCACCTCAGTCTCTGAGGCTGCACTATTGGTGTACCAATAACTTTGAACAGAACGCTTCTGTACTGAGTTTATAGTTTACCAATTTCCACTGAACTGCACATGACAGGAGCTTACCTGTTTCACTGAGGGATTCAATCCTCTGGTTTGTACTCCCTGACTGAGCGTAATAGTAAAACGAAGGTCACACATTTTCGGCCGGTGTGAGAACTGGGCCTCCGTGACCATTCTAGTGGATTTTGGACACAATCTGTCACAAATATGGGCAGAGGAAGTATGCAAAGGCACAGAATCTAGTTAAACATGTTTTCAACACAGCCAAACTTTTCAAGAAAGGAAGCCACACCTCAAGGCCCAGCTTCCTGGATCTCAAATACAGTATTCAGATGGACGTGAGCGGAACACTTGCGGGATAATATCGGTTGATGCCGGAGGTAAAAAAATCTGTCTACCATCGTCTATCATGAAATAATTCTGGCTATGTGAAACCAAGGGTGAGAGCCTGACCAAATCGATTTCAACTTACAACTGTGTGTGTGTGTGTGTTATGACATCTTTTTTGTGTCACTGTCACACATCAGAAATTATAAAATGTCTTTTCGGTGCATTTGGGCCTACGTGTTCAAAGTTGCCTTCACTAAATAAAGAACTGTTCATTTTATGTAACACACACACACACACACACACACCTATAACACCTGGAGTTAATAATAGAAGCTGTTTACAGAGACATGACATTACAACCATTTCAGATTACAGTACAGTACTCTAATGTTCTTTGAAGGTGTGCCACCTTTCTGTGCCTGTATTAAAATATACCTTTCTTTCCTCAATTTACAAACGTATCATTGTGCCTTTTGTAGTACTCAAAACACACATCTAAAAAACTCCAAAACAACTACTATAATTACTATAATTGCTACATTCTGATCCTTGTTTAGAGAAACATTTTCTTCTCCTAGAGGCAAAGCAGGACACAGTCCATGTCATCTGTGTTAACTAACAGTGGCTTTGAAGTAACAGAGATGAAAAACACCACGAAATGTTCTGCTTGTAGTTCACATATAAATTTACAATTGACATGAATTCTGATCTACAGTTTTTTTGGCTTACACACACAGTATATAGGATCACATGACCACGTCTCCTTTGTAAAAGTCTTTGGGTAATTCCACGACTCGGTGCCATTTATTCTGTGAATCAAATTTCAGTCTAAGAACATGATGGCATGGTGTCAAACTGGTTAGCAGTTCTGCCTCACAGCAAGCATGTTCTGGATTTGATCCATGTGCATGACGTGAACATTTCTGTGTGGAGTTTGCATGTTCTCCCCACAGTTGTGTGCATATTTTCGATTGCACCTAGGTGTGGTCTGGTGAGCTGTTTAGGGTTTACCCACCTTTGTGTGGAGTTGGCTAGGATGTACTCAAGCTTCTAAAGAGTAAAGTGGTGTGGAAAACAGGATGCGATGTAAGAGTCTAAGGGCACATATGTTTATCCATCAAAACTTGGTGAACATCTCAGAAAACCTCACTGACCTTATCAGAGAGTATCTTTGAAAATAAAGGGGAAAACTGTGAACTTTCCAACTAGAGTGATCAGCAGAAAATGATCATACAGATGATTACGCAATTTACAGAACATGATG
Organism: Plotosus lineatus; assembly: GCA_024760905.1. Taxonomy (NCBI): domain Eukaryota; kingdom Metazoa; phylum Chordata; class Actinopteri; order Siluriformes; family Plotosidae; genus Plotosus; species Plotosus lineatus. Next base: position 47,676,559 of record CM045734.1, read on the forward strand.
CAAACATGTGACTTGTGGATTATTCCAGATTCATTTCAGTAGTGAAAGTGCGAATCGGGATTGAACGCATGGTGTTGACCGATTTTTAATAAGTAAATTTTTAAAAACTTTTAATGCTTGAGCCATGACAAAGAATGTTTTAAGCACAAGATGTTACATGGGCCCACACAGTAATATAAAAATGATTAGATTTCAAAGTGAAACGTAGTTATCTCAGCATGAGTCAGGCACAAATCTAGTTTTCTGTTGTTTGTAGAAAAGAATATTATAGTTTTGAGTTTGAAATGTGCACAAACTTTGTTATGTAGAACATTTATTATATGTTTACTTTTACCTACATATGTAAAATTAATATCAGTATCAAATGGCACCCTCATTATGGAGTGGAATTAACCTGTTTTTTTGTTTGTTTGTTTTCTTTTAAGATATTGACATAAACCTTCATGTACTGTAATCATCCAACAAATTGTGGAAACTATTTCTGAGTCTTGTACCTAAAGTCAACTCTGTAAACACAAGGAAAAGACAGATCCGTGCGATCCGCTCCTTTGTAACTCACTGTCTGCATGAATACTCACATGTTACATCATGAGACTGTGTACACGGAGATGTCTGCTCAGACATGCTGTGCATGAGTGTGAATCAGTGCTCGAGTTTAGTAACTTGTTGAGGAAGAAAAGAATCGTTTGCTGAGATTCTAATCTGTTGAAGGATGTTAAATTCAAATTTTTCAAATGAGCTGATCATATATTTTGTCACAAAATTAAAATGAATCCCAGATGTTGTGGAAAAATCTCACTGTTGGTCTGTCTGTCTTCCTTTCGGCTTTTTCCCTTTTACTCGGGAGTCAGATCCTTTTTTTTTATTTTGTCCTTTGACGTTCTTTATTTATTCATTCATTTGCTCAAGTGCTTACGCCTACAAGGGTCGTGGGGAGGCAGCAATTCAGTTCAGTTTTATTTATACAGCGTTTTTTTCAATTGACATTGCGCAAAGTAGCTTAATATGGTAAATACAAATTTAGCTAACAGTGGGCGAAGCTGGGGTTACACCCTGAATAACTCACCAGACCACTGCAGGGCAAACACACACTCTCTCTCTCTCTCTCTCTCTCTCTCTCTCACTCACACACACACACACACACACACACACACACACACACACACAAAATCCTTCATTCTCACCTTCACACTTGGGGGCAATTTGGAACCGCCAAATTTGCCTGATATGCATGTCTTTGAACTGTGGGAAGAAAAGAGAGAATATCCAAACACCACAAAGAAATGCTCAGGCAGGGCCCAGGACTTGAATCCAGGACCTTCTTGTTGACAGGCAGATGTGGTAATTAATCACTACGCCACTGTCACTGTGCTGCCCTTCTTAGGTTTTATTTATTTCAATGCACTCGTCAAAACCAATCTTTCAGAATAAAAAAGTTATAAAATCCAACAAAAATATAAAATTCTAGTACAGCACAGAAACCACTTGGTGAATGGGGTAAGGAGAAGGGTCTGCGTTTCCTGCCACAGCTATCCAGCCCTGCATTACTAAGAGTAAAGTGATACGACCACACACAGGCTCACAGTCTCTGTCAGGTCAATAACTGTCAAATCCGTTCCCTCTGATCGGTACCATATGGAAATTTGACTGGATTTAATTCAACAGGAATGTGGCTTGTATTTCAACTGTAATTTCAGTACAGTTTTACTGCTCATCGACTTACATAAATAACATCAGTAAATGTCAATCAGACTACCTCTTCACTGTAATGCCTTAATGCTACTTCTGGAAAAGTGGAATTTACTAAATATTTATGAGGACATCAGAATGAAACACACCATCAGACACAACTGGCAGAACAATTTTGCATTCAAATTTCCACTTGTCTACTAATGGGCTTTCAATTAACACTTCTGTCAGGAGTGGCTGCTACTGAAATTAACACATTCCTGCCAGTTCCCTGGATGTTTGATATGGATCATGGAAATGGTTAACAACCCATTAAACATTTCATTAGAAATATTTCCGATCATGTCCCCCACTGCTTCTATCTGATGCCTACATGATAAAACAAGTCATGTATGAAGACAACATTACATCATATACATAGAACAACATACAACATCTGAAAAGCAAGCAGGTAAAGGGGAAAAAAGAGACGTGGACACAATTAACTCGTTTGTCTCATCTAATGTTAAACTTGCCTAATTACAGTGTGAGATAATCCAGTTTATTCTTTGTTTTCAATTGCGAACAATTTAAGGCTAGACTGTCTGTTTGTCTTCCTTTCGGCTTTTTCCCTTTTCCTTGGGAGTCGCCACAGCGAATCATCCGATTCGCACGTTTGATTTGGCAGAGGTTTTTACATCGGCTGCCCTTCCTGTCACAACCCTTTTAGCAGGGGACAGAGACACGCTGACGACTTTGCAGCCTACTCTTTACGAAAGTCAGCAATGGTTCTTTTACATGCCTCTCATCATAGACAGTGAGAGACATGGCCCGCCTTTGATAACCCAGTTAGTCCTACTGGGGGGGACAGTGACAACCTTGTGGAGAGTGGGACTCGAACCCCGATCGAATTTAAGGCTAGATTCTGTGATTAAATTTAAGATAAAACACACCGATGTATAAAAAAGCAGGTGTTGAGCAGAGTGAACTGGATGCTTTAAGAGCAGTAAATGCAAAACAAATGGACCAGCAAAGAACGTGGTCTCTTGTCCAGCACAAGCATACGTGGGTTCAAGGCTTACTTTGGTCCTTATGAATTTAAAATGACTTCTAACTTTCACAAAATGACAAGGAAATAATATTTCAACTGCCTCTTGTGCACTACAGTGAAATTTAATCATTTCCTATTGCATTTTTTAAAGACAATAAATGGACAACAAGTTTGTTGACACTACATAAGTACTTAACCAGCTGTCCCTAACATAACTAAATTCAAAAAGTCCTGATCATGTGCTTGGGAAAGCCATTTTCCCATCTGGGTGTTGGAATGATGGGTGGAGTTGGGGTCTGTTAGGTCAATCAGGGGACTGGATACACAGTCATGAGTACATCTGTCACTTGGGTGTCCGGAGAACAGCACTGACAGTTTAATTAGCTTTTATAGAGGTGCTTTGGAGTGGGAAAAATATCTCGACAAAAGAGCAGAGGGCAAAAGATTGAGAAGTGTCCAAAGCATAAGCATTGCAAGCCATATGTCTGATAGGTCAATAATCCTTTTGTGAACGTGAATATGGCTAAAAAACCCCGTGTGTTTCTTGTGAATTCGGTATGTAGTAAATTCAGGATTTTTAATAGCCATGTGTGTTCTTTACACACATAGGAATTCTTGTGCGGTTGTTCAAGGATTCAAGTTACAAACAGAAAGGAAGGCTCAAATCAACAACACACAAACTGCTGTAAAATAAACACACAAAAATTCTATATCTAAAAGGACCTTACACAGACCCATCAAACAATACAATAATAACAACAAAAGTAATAAAAACAAAATAATAATAATACAATAAATAAACCAGTAGATAACCACAATAACCGAAATTGCACTATGCCCATTGTTTTGTTGGGGAAAAAAAATGAACAGTTCTCTGGTTAAACAAAATGGCCGCAACTTCAAAGTTAGATGTTCTCCATTCTCAGAGCAAGGTTTAGAGATAATACAGTCAGTCAGCCGCTGCACTCTGGTCCTCTCTGAAGGCCGTGTAGTCGGCTGGTGTAGTCACCTCATAGGGTGTACTCTCCTCGAGCCATGTTTCACAGAAACGCAGCATGGAGCAGTCCTGTAGATCCCTCTGCACTGCAATCCGAACATGAAGCTGGTCCATCTTGTTTCGCAGAGAGAAACATTTTCAAGCAGTATGACCGGGAGTGCAAACCTTCCACTGCTAGATACTGCGTATAATTAGATCTGGACTGGACTTGAATAATTCAGCAATTCAGTTGTTGTGACTTAAGGCTATACTATTGTAACTGACTATGCACTCTATATTTTAATCATCAAAAACCTGCAAAACATGTGATCACACCTAAATAAATGCCATGCTTATTGAAAAGCCAGAGAAGGCATGTGGGAAACTTGTTCCGACCAATCTATCTTGAGGTGTGTGTGTGTGTGTGTGTGTGTGTCAGGGGTGATTTAAGAAATAAAGAAAAATAGACAACACCACCCTGACAACCTCTCTCTGTCCCACCTAAGCCTTAAACCCCTCCCCCATCCCCTTTGGCCTTTGTGTGTGCTTAAGACCTGCTGTCTCCTCACCAACCATCTCCTGTCTCAATAAACAACATGGAGCCACCTGAGGAAGAAACACAGTTTAGTGTTTCTATTCTTAGCTCATTCCCAGGCCCTCATCATTAAACCTACTATGAATCATTTCCCCTCTTATGATTTGGGAAACAGTCTAAATTCAAACACTTCTTGTCCTAGCAAGCAGTTACACAAATTATAATCTTTTTATACGAGGACATGAATATTGCACTAATGCAGATGTACAATCTAAAAAGGAATCTACATATGATCACTACTCTGTTTCTTCTCCACATAACAGATACATATATAGGAATAAACATCCCTTTCTCTGTATTGATTAATAGTTAATATTTTAATATTTTTCCAGAACTCAATTTGACGATTTGTCAATATTAAAAATACAATATTAGCCTTGTGGCTAGCATCATCAGTAATTATTATGACTGTTAATCAGCATGATTAATGTCCTGTCAGAAATTACCTCATCATTAAACTAGCATTGACAATGAAGGTGAATAATAATCCTTTTATAGACCTGGGACAAGTTAAGTTACTGTAATACACTGCCGCCCCCCCCCAAATTCACCGCCTGAATTTAAATGAGCAAAAAGGCAAGACCCCTTGATCGGGTCATTACTGCAGTGATTACTGTTTTAGCTGATGATTTAAACTTAACTGATGCAGTGAGTGCCTTCTCATTTCTCAAAGGACTATGTCGGCAGGGTTTAAAATTTCACCCATCAAGCAAGTCACATAACTAAGAAGATTGCTGTAATTACTAAAACTGTGTTAAGAAATGTCCTACGCATTACCAATACCTGGAAGGACTGTACTGAACTGCCAATTTTACACAGCCAGAGGGGATGTAGTCAGAAAGAAATTCTTGACCAACTATAGTTGGGAATCATGTAAATGCTTAATGTTGAAACATAAAAAAAAATGAAGAGTAGAGCCTGGACTCAGCCAACACTACTTTTAATAGTGAAAGTGTGATAAGAACTCGCAGGATTGGGATTAATTTTTACAGAATTTAGCAGATTTTCTTATCCGAAGAGACTTACAATCGTCATTTTTTTACAACTGTCTAATTGAGGGTTAAGGGCCTTGCTCAAAAGCCCAACAGTGGTGACATTGGATCAGTAACCCATCACCATAACCACTAAGCATCACTGCCCTTGACTAAACAATTTCGCCTTTCAGTGTGATCATTAGAAAGCCAATTGTTGGTAAAATGGTTCAGAATCAGAATATGCGACTTTAGATTGCTATAGGAAGCGCAAGATTAGACTCTGCGGCAAAAGGAAAAGGTTGTGGTATTTGCTGAGTCCAGAGCTGCTCTGTTCTAAAATGATGGGTGTGCCAGGGTAAGAAGAGACGTGCATGTGCCCATCATGCATAATGGCCAATGTACAAGCCTCTGGAAGTAGCCTCATGATCTGGTTGCTTCAGTTGGTCAGGTCGAGGCTCAGCACTATTATGCGGCAATAAAATTAAGCCAGCTGACAAGCTAAATATACTGTACTAAAGTTTCCATCAATTCAAGTTTTCTTTTATTCATATCACATAAAAAAGCAAAAAAGTGGTTCAGGGAAAATGAGGAATAATTTTCAGACATGAATTGGCATTATACAGTCCTGACCTGAACCCCCAGTGTAGCTAACTGGGTTATCAAAGGCGGGCCATGTCTCTCACTGTCTATGATGAGAGGCATGTAAAAGAACCATTGCTGACTTTCGTAAAGAGTAGCTGCAAAGCCGTCAGCGTGTTTCTGTCCCTTGCTAAAAGGGTTGTGACAGGAAGGGCATCCGACATAAAAACCTCTGCCAAATCAAACGTGCGAATCAGATGATTCACTGTGGCGACTCCCGAGTAAAAGGGAAAAAGCCGAAAGGAAGACAGACAGACAGTCCTGACCTAAACCCTGTTGAAAGTCTGTGGGATGTCATGGAGCAGGCTGCACGCAGTGGTTCCACCCTCCCATACTCAACACACAATCTCACTGTAAAATTAATACAATGATTTCACTGGAAATAAGAGTTGTGACATTGTATGAAACAGTGGCACGGAGAATGCATGGTGAAATCAAAGTTAAGGCTGGTCAAGCAGAATATTAGAGCGTTTAACATTTTTCACAGGGGAGTGTAGTTATGTATGAATAGCGTCTTCATTTCCCCCCCAACATGTTCAAAGGGCTATCATAGCTAATTTAAAGTAAATAAAAATAACATTTAAATAACACATGTGGGGTTATAAAATTAGACAATCTCTATTAAATTTTGGTTTACAAAAGATACCAGGTATGAATTTGATGTATGAATACTTGTGTAAGGGGATTTCAATCTTTAAAAAAAAATCCTTGTTGCTATCCATTTCTATTAATGCCAAGTCAGGTTTGTAAACTCCCTTTGATTTGAAAGTTAAAAAGGCTGTTTACCAGATACAGACTGGTATCTTATACATTTATCTAGTTAAAAAAATGAACTTCCACTTTAACATTGGTAGGTAGGTTCACTCCACTGTGCATCACAGACTAATGGTTAAGCATACGCAGTAGTTCTTTCATCTGCTATTAAACCTATGTTTGCTAAGCAACTACAAATAAAAATGAATAGTTCAACCATGTAATTTGTGATCCTGGGTGTATGGTAAGTGATGTATTCATCCCAAGTATTTTCTGTTTTTAAATCATTTACATCGGGCATGTAGTATTTTCTCACCCTTGAAATAAAAAACATAATCAGTGTTATAAATATACTGTCGATTTACAAAAAAGGTACATTTTGGGGATTTGAGAGTTGTAAGGGAGGCACAGTAGTTAGCACAGGGTTCAGGATTCAAATCTAGGCTCTGGGCCTCTGTATGCAGTCTGTATGTTCACATTGTGCTTGTGTGCTTGAAAATTCTGGAAGTGAAATGGGAATGAAAAGGCTAGAAGTGGTTGTTTGTGTTTCTGTTACCCTTGGGTTAGACTCGCTATCTGTTCAGGGCGTACTCCGCCTCTCCAAGTCAGCTGGGTTGCTCCAGTTTCCTTTATGATCCTGGCAGATAAGTCGTATGTATAAAGAATGAAGGAATGAAGATTTGTACGAACAATTATCTGTGCTGAAAAAAGTCCAGAATTTATATAAAGAAATTACTAAATGAAAAATTAGAATGGGGTGGTAAGATGGTATAGTGGCAAGTCCAATCATTTCACAGCAAGAAGATCCCGGGTTTTAAGTCTCGGGCTCAGGCATTTCTGTATGGAGAATTCATGTTATCCCCATGCATGGCTGGGTTTCATCTGGGTACTCTGTTTTCCTCCTACAGTGAGAAGACATGCCCATTAGGTTTATTGGTTGTTCCAAATTGCCTACAAGTGTGAACGGGTGAATGTGTTTGGTGTGTACATTGGTCCTGCGACACGCCCTAGCGAGCTGTTCAGGATGTACCCCGCCTTTGCCCATTATTGACTGAAATAGACTCCAGCCTCTCCGTGACACAATTTGGATTATGAGTTAGAATAGTACAACTATTACTATTTCACTGTACTTTAATTTTAATGTAAGTGTTAATCATTACAATATTTTTAATATATTATCATAGTAGCTGAAACAATAATAAACATTTCATAATTAAATTAAATAAAAATAGCCATACAAAGCGCTTATCTGCTCTATTAAATACTTTTCGCCTTGGAAATCATTACACATGCTGGATTTTATATACAGTGGTACCTCACCATACGATAGTCCCAGCAAACGAAAAATCCAGGTTACAAAAAACATTTTCCAAAATGTTGTCTCTGTATACGAAACACACCAGACATGCCATTCAAACATTAAAACAATGCACAAGCTGCTCTGCCATTATCTTCCAACATCCCGCCACGCTGGCCTCCCATTGGCTAGGAGGGATGACACAGCTCCTTACCATTGGCTATTATGGAGCTGCATATCCCATAATGCTTCTCATCGAAAGGACAAAGTTACTGTTGTTTCATGAGTTTTTTGAGTGTGCTCATTGCTTTATTTTTTGACTCAGACTTTTAACCTTCCATAAACATTTGTAAGATGATAACTCTGCTACGAAGACATGGTCAACACACACACACACGCACACATGCACACATGTGGGTGTGATTTCCGGTGCGAGTGAAAACAAGTGGGCTCGTGGCATGCGGTTGAGTGATATTGCAAAGGAATATGGCCAAACTACCATCAGCAGAATATTGAAGCAGAAGGAGGTCTTAAAAGGTATGCTTTTATAATTTTTAAAGGGTTTAGGGGGGCCTTGGAACGAATCACACGTTTTACATGTAAAATGCAGTTCAATTTACGAAAAATCCAGGTTAAGAAAAAGGCTCTGGAACAGATTAATTTTGTAAGGTGAGGGACTACTGTGTAATATATAGTGTGCGTGTGTGTGTGTATATACAGATGCTCCCCGACTTAGGTGAAAAGGTAGGTTCCGGACGGACGAACGTAAAGTGAAAAAGAAAAAAAAACATAAGTTGTTACTGTATGTTCCTGTGACGTATGACGTTCATACTGTACTATAATGTACATCCGTAAATACCATTACTGTATCTCATAAAACACCCATAAATCAATTATTATAAACATAACATTGTAAAATAATATCAAAAATATCAAATAATATCAACATTAATTTCAAATAAATTAAATTCAAGCAAAATAATTTCAAATAGAAATTTTAATCAAATTCACTAATCAAATACAGTATCAAATATAACCTTTAACATTCTCTGTGATGCCATCTTTCTGCTTGTAAATGGTTCTGATGGTCGATGGAGCCATTTGGAAGAAACGTGCAACAGTCGCATGTTTTTCACCAGCATCAATTTTCTTAATAGCCATCTTCGTTTCTAACGAGATGGTTTGCCGCTTTTTCTGATTACCACTGTCACTGATTACACTTCTGACCAACCATATTTGCTTAGGGTTACAAAAGTCCGCAAAACAGTATAAACACAAAGATAACAGAGATGATGTCTTAACACAAGGGTAACACGCAGTGAACTGGGAAGAAGGAGGACATGTTCAGTCTGTCATTTGTAAACAATGGATGCAGCATCATGCGTAAGTAGCGTATTATGTCTCGTACTACAGAGAGCACGCTAAACACATAATTTGACATAATTATAAAAAAAAAAAAAAAACGGTAAAAAAAAAAAAAAAACGTAAAATCGAAAACTACGTAAAACGAATGAACGTAAAGCGGGGAGTGTCTGTATGTGTGTGTATATTATATATACATACTAGTGTGTGTGTGTGTGTGTGTATATATATATATATATATATATAGGGTTCCCTTACTTTCCGCAGTTAATGGAGTCCCCCTCACGGCCGCCGAATTCCACGAAGTAGGATCGACCCCCCCTCCGACTGATGTATACGTACATGTATATCATCTTCTTTTCCTTTCAGCTGCTCCCTTCAGAGGTTGCCACAGCGAGTCATCTGTCTGCATTTCACCCTATCCTCTGCATCTTCTCCTCTTACACCAACTACCTTCATGTGTTCTGATGTCACGTTAAATGTAAAAGGACATGAAGCATAATTAAGTTTATCCTTTTGATATCATTTGTTAAACATGCTACAGAACATAAAATCTCACGCACAAACATTCTAAACATTAACGTGGGTACTGTACTGGAATAATAATTGATAAGACTTTCTCCTGAAGAAACGACAGTTTCCTCTGAACTGCTGTATTAAAGTCTTTATTTCTTCAGAAGAGACATCCAATGTTTTCTATCGCTTAGCCAGAGAAGACACACAGCGTTTGTGTGGCATCATAGAGCGGGAGATTTAGCTCAGTTGGTAGACCATGCACTTTATCCTCCGGAAGGTCAGATAGAAGGCCACGTCATACCATAAGACGCTAAAATTTGGGAGTTGTTACTTTTTGCTTGGCGCTCAGCATCAAAAGGATAGAACAACGCAATAAGTGGTGACAGGTGCCCTGGGTGCCGGGGAGCACTTTGAGCATGCAAGTCAGTATGGATTGAGCGCTATATAAATCTAATACAGTACAAAAAAAAGCTTAACTGGTACTTAAAACACACTAAAAAAATAGGCTCATTGACAACTTGTGCGTGAATGAGGAAAAAGGGGCGTTACATCATCTCAACCAATCAGCAGGAAGGAGGACAGCCATTGGCTGAATTTGAGTGACGTGTCAGTTGCTCGGCAGTCCGCGAATACTCAAACTGTGAGTGCAAAACCGCAAATAGTCAAGGGCCTACTGTGTGTGTGTGTGTGTGTGTGTGTGTATGTATGTATGCATGTGTGTATATATACACACACACACACACACAGTAGTCCTTCTAAAAAAATTTGCATATTGTGATAAAGTTCATTATTTTCTGTAATATACTGATAAAAATTAAACTTGCATATATTTTAGATTCATTGCACACGAAACTGAAATATTTCAGGTCTTTTATTGTTTTAATACTGATGATTTTGGCATACAGCTCATCATCTTCTTCTTTTCCTTTCGGCTTTTCCCTTCAGGGGTCGCCACAGCGAATCATCTGCCTCCATCTCACCCTATCCTTTGCATCTTCTTCTCTTACACCAACGACCTTCATGTCCTCCTTCACCACATCCATGAATCGTCTCTTTGGTCTTCCTCTAGGCCTTTTGCCTGGTAGTTCCAGCCTCAGCATCCTATTACCAATATACTCACTATCCCTCCTCTGTACATGTCCAAACCATCTCAATCTAGCCTCTCTGACTTTGTCTCCAAAACATCTAACATGTGCTGTCCCTCTGATGTGCTCATTCCTAATCCTATCTATCCTCGTTACTCCCAAAGAGAACCTCAACATTTTCATCTCTGCTACCTCCAACTCTGCCTCCTGTCTTTTCCCCAGGGCCACTGTTTCTAACCCATACAACATCGTTGGCCTCAACACCGTCTTGTACACTTTTCCTTTCATTCTTGCTGATACCCTCCTATCACACATCACACCGGACACTTTTCTCCAACCATTCCAACCTGCCTGCACACGCTTCTTGACCTCTTTTCCACACTCTCCATTGCTCTGGATTGTTGAGCCTAAGTACTTAAAATCCTCCACCTTCCTTATCTCTGCTCCCTGTAATCTCACCGTTCCTCTTTGGTCCTTGTCATTCATGCACATGTATTCTGTCTTACTGAGGCTAATCTTCATTCCCCTCCTTTCCAGGGCATACCTCCACCTCTCTAGATTTTCCTGCACTTGTTCTCTGCTCTCACTACAGATCACAATGTCATCTGCAAACATCATAGTCCATGGGGAATCTTGTCTAACCTCATCTGTCAGCCTGTCCATCACCATAGCAAACAAGAAGGGGCTGAGAGCTGACCCTTGATGCAGTTCCACCTCCACCTTGAACTCTTGTGTCACACCGACAGCACACCTCACCACTGTCTTACATCTCTCATACATGTCCTGCATCACTCTAACATACTTCTCTGCCACTCCAGACTTCCTCATGCAATACCACAGTTCTTCTCTCGGCACCCTGTCATATGCTTTCTCCAGATCCACAAAGGCACAATGTAGCTCCCTCTGACCTTCTCTGTACTTCTCCATTAACATCCTCAAGGCAAACACTGCATCTGTGGTGCTCTTTCTTGCCATGAAGCCAAACTGTTGTTCACAAATGCTGACGTCTGCCCTTAGTCTAGCTTCCACTATTCTTTCCCATAACTTCATCGTATGGCTCATCAACTTTATCCCTCTGTAGTTGCCACAACTCTGCACGTCTCCCTTGTTCTTAAAAATGGGCACCAGCACACTTCACACTTCCTCCATTCCTCTGGCATCCTCTCACTCTCTAAGACCTTGTTAAATGTTCTTGTCAGAAAATGTATATATATAATGTATGTACATACACGAGAGAGAGAGATAAAGTATGCTGTATAATGTTTATATATTTTATTAATAAATATCACAGTACAAAATTAAAACGTTTTTCTTAATCATTACTACATTTTGGTACATTAATACTGTATTAATGAGTAAGACTGTCTATAGAATGTGTTTAAGATGCATATTTTAGTGCATGTAATAGATACATAGTATTTTACTTCTGGTTGATCATTCGCACATGTAATATGATACATGGGGTTTTACTTCCAGGTACAGAACTCGTGGATTATCTTCATTCGCGGGAGCGGCCGGAATCGAACCCCTGAGGGCCTACTGTAGTCTTGGGTGGGGGGCAGAGGGTGTTTTTTGTTTTTGTTTTTTTGCATAATTGGCCTTGTTTTGTGGCATTTTCCTTAACTTTTCCCCTATTTTCCTTAATTTTCTTATTTTTTAATTTTTAGATGAATATTTTTGAAAAATCCATGATGCACTGAAGCAGCAAAAACTGCAGCACTGCATATTCTTGATCCAACCCTCCGCTGGCTTTACCATGACAGCTGAACAAGCCCATTTCTGACCCTGTGCTCCTCCTGTATTCAACAAATGTGCACATTTGTCTAGTCGAGCGTCTTGGTGGCTACATGCTACTTTTTTCATCACTCAGTGGGGATTCTCACGTTACTTGTAAATTTCATAAAACGATGTCACAATGAAACAAAGCAAAGATGCAGCTGATTAGCCATCCAGAAACCACATATAGCTTTGCAATGGCCTGGTGAGCTGTTCAGGGTGTACTCTGGCCTTGCTCAGAGTTGGCAGAGATGTGCACCAGTCTCCCCACGACCCTAATTAAGATTAAGTGGTTCAGAAAATGAATTAATGAATGAAAAACCACAGAGAGAGAGAGAGATGCACTAATCTGCTTGCATTAATTACATCAGTCCTATTCCATTCAAAACCTTCCACGTTTAGGAGAGGGCCTCAGCCACTCTGGCTTTAGCCTGAGGTTATGTAGAGAAAGCTGAAAGGGGCTGATGAATATGGCATATCCTAGCCAATGAATTCCATTCCATAAATCAAAACATTTTTATAAAAGAGACCCACTGAAAAAATGTTTTTTTGTAGGTCAGTTTTCAGTTCTACTGCTGACCTGAGAGACTGCCTCCTCTGCTCTCCTGATAGTCTTGGTAATACCCCCAGAGCCTGAAGGAATGTAGAGACAGATGGCACAGATGCCACGCCAAATGCCACACAAATCTCGCTCGAATGGAGCTGGACGTGGCTCACTTTGTCCCATGAAAGCGAGAGTGAAGGCATCTCACTGTTAAATGTTTCAAAAATAATCTGCTACATGAGTGTTTAGAACACAACAGACTTGAGCTCTGTTATTGTATTATCTTAGAGTTTAATCTGCTACACTTTGAATAAGAAGTCTGGAAAAATAGCACCAGATTCTTTCCTGGAAAGGAGAGGAAGCAAGACCGCAGGACAATAGAACACTTATGCAATGCAAGAGGCTCAATTTAGCCCTGTTTTGACCTGGGATGTTTTGGTTCATATACTACAGGGCGAGTGCTCCCCCCCAAAGCCACTATAAACATGTGCTTTAAATTTAGATACACTAAAAGCAGAGATGTGGGCAAAGTGACTGGCAGTGTGGTAAACACAGCTGTTTGGCATCTCACATTCCTAAAGAACAGAAGCTCAAAGAAGTTTAATGAAACAAAACAAGTGGTGGAAATCAAAGACCCAAACAACCTATCGCACAGATTTGTGCACTGCATGATAAATATCTATTAGCGTCCATTTGAAGTCAGACATTCTTTTTCATGTGATGTGGAGATCACGTCAAGGAGCATGTACTAGGAAACAGCACGGTTTGCATATAATTTCCTTTATGACATGAGAAAGTTTCTTCACAATTTGTACACAGTAGCTTAAAAATAGTGTATTGTACATAGCAAACAAAAACAAGTTTACACTGGGTCACAATGTCTGCAATTTCTAGAGTTTGAAAATAGTCATGAGCAAAGATGGGGTCGTTTTTTCCGCTATGATTATGATGATGTACAGTACGCGCTCGACATTCGAGGGGGTTCCGTTCCGAGCCGTCCCGCGAATCGAGATAATCCGCGAGTTCTGTACCCGTTAGTAAAACCCCATATATCACGTCACATGCGCGAATGAGCAGCCGGAAGTAAAATACTATGTATCTATTACATTCGCTAAAATATGCTTCTTAAACACATTCTATAGACAGTCTTACTCATTAATACAGTACTAATGTAGTAAAATATAGTAATCATTAAGAAAAACTTTTCAATTTTTACTCTTATTTTTTGATGATTTTGATTGATTAACTGTTTGGGTTTTTACACCCGAGCCTAGCGGCTCATCAGGCCGGTGCTTATCCCCGGTTTCCGTAGCATGAAGCAATCAGGAGTTGAACTCCTCCTGGATGGGACGCTAGTCCATCGCAGGTTACCTTCCCAGTATATTTTTACTGGTACCCATTTATACTGCTGGGTGAACAGAGGCACACTTGTGGTTGAGACCTTGCCCAGGTGTCTTAGCACAGTGAGGGTCTCAGTGGGATTTGAACTCACAACCTCCCGATCATGAGCCCAACACGCTAACCACTACACCACTGGCTCCACTCTTATTCTTACTCTTATTTTTATTGATGATACAATATAAACATTATACATCATATACTGTTGTAAAGCACTCGTTTTAAAGTCTTTTTCAATTAGTATTCCAGTACAGTACCTAAATTAATTCTTAGAATGTTTGTATGTGAGATTTTATGTTCTGTACTATGTTCAGCAAACGATACCGAAAGGATAAACTTTATTACGCTTCATGTCCTTTTACAGTGAACTTGGAGTGACGTCTCCAAGATGGTTCTGCTTAGAGGGCAACGTCGCAGAGTTCTCAGAGTCAAATTGTATCTTTGTTCGTTTTAATTTGTTTTATTTGTTTGTTCATGTTTTGCACTATGCTCGTCTATGATCGGTCGACCCTACTACAGCTCTGAGCAGCTTCAGCTTCGGGCAACTAAGCACGCAACAACTTCTATCATGAGCTAATATGCTATGGGAGCTCAATGCTAACCGCATCCCGGCTAACAATAAGCCCCAGCGGAGTTCTCAGAGGCTTGGTTAGTATTTCCGGCCATACTGCTTGAAAATGTTCATTCCCTGCGAAACAAGATGGACGAGCTTCATGGTCAGATTGCAGCGCAGAGGATCTGCTGTGTTTCTGTGAAGCATGGCTCGAGGAGAGTACACCCGACGAGGCGATTGCACCAGCCGGCTACACGGTCCTCATCCCCTGCAATCCCAAGCGCCGGAGTCGTCGTTTGGCCCCTTCCCGCCTGGCCTTCTTGTTAGCTGGGGTGCGGCTCGCATTGAGCTGCCTGCCATGGCATATTAGCTCAGTGCTAGCCCCACCCCGGCTAACGAGAATCCCAGTTGAGCGTGCTTAGTTATACACACCCGAAGATACTCCGATCTTAAAGCAGTAGTAGAGTCGACCGGTCATAGACGAACATAGTGCAAAACATGAACAAATAAAACAAATTAAAACAAACAAAGAAACAATTTGACTCTGAGAACTCCACGACGTCGCCCTCTGGGCAGCGCCATCTTGGAGACGTCACTCAAAGTTCAATGAAAAAGGACATGAAGAGTACTGTAATAAAGTTTATCCTTTTGGTGTCGTTTGTTAAACGTGCTACAGAACATAAAATCTCACGCATAAACATGAACTTAGGTACTGTACTGGAATAATAATTGAAAAAGATTTTAATACAACAGTTCAGAGAAAACCGTCGTTTCTCAGGAGAAAGTCTTATTTCTTCAGAAGAGACATCCAGCGTTTTCTATCGCTTAGCCAGAGAAGATGCATAGCGTTTGAGTGGTATCATAGAGCTTAACTGGTAATTAATACAAACACAAAAAAGAGGCTCATTGACAACTTGTGCGAGAATAAGGGAAAAGGGGCGGGACATCAGCTCAACCAATCTGGAGAAAGGAGGACAGCCATTGGCTGAATTTGAATCATGTGCCGGTTGTTCAGCAGTCAGCGAACACTCAAACCGTGGGTGCAAAACCGTGAATAGTCAAGGGCCTACTGTATTACAGTTTGACACCAATCATGATATAAGGTGGGAAGCATGGTAAAACACATTAGAGCTTATCGGTCCTTAACAAAGCATAACAGACTTTGATGCACCATCATATATTGCATCTTCATTTAACCTAAAAGTCAGCACACACACTGGGGTGCCCAGAGAGCAGTTATGGGTTGCTGAAAGGACACTTCAGTTACGAATGTGGAGGAAGGGGAAGATGCAGCTCAATTCCCCATCAACACACATTTTTCTTGCCGGTTCAGAAATCAAACCAGGAACATTTTTTGGTCCCAAAGCTGCTTCTCTAACCACTAGGATACAGCTGACCCCAATCTTGGTAAACTTGGCCACATGTTTCCTTCAAGCTTTATCTCTTAGATGCACCGTGCCTCCCTTTTATACTCTAATTGTGCTCCAAGTGTGCTCATAAATCAACAAACTCCTCGCTTTTTTGAATCACAGAGATCGCAAACATCATGCCTCAGTGTAAACCCAGGGTTGGGCCTAAACAAAAAGATATCAGCACTAAAGCAGGACTTATTTAATGACGGTTTGTCCTCTTATGGTGTATTTTGTAAAGTCAAAATAGGAAGGAGAAAGAGAAACAAAAGAGCACAGAACACAGAAAAAGCAAGTGAAAATATAAAATATTTTAGAATATAAAATAAACTGTATATACTACAAACTGATTAACAATGATTCAATATCAGACTTGTGGTGGCATGGTGGCGTAGTTCCACAACAAGAAGGCTCTGGGATCAATCCATGAGCTAAGCAGGGGTGTTTCTCTGTGGCATGTTATTCCTGTGCTTGCATGGGTTTCCTCCCACAGTCCAAATACATTAGCCTTTGACTAGAGTCAGCTGGGATGGGCTGCAGACTAATAAAGAATAAAGTGAAAAATGAAATGAATCAATATCAGATTGTGTGTGTTTTTTTTTTTAAACCATCTCTGATTCTTCGATGCATTTGATGTTACCTAACACCTCATACACACCAACACCAGACAGAACGTTTCATAAAGCACCAGGATGCATGATGCATGTGATATTTAACATGATTTGGAATAAAAATAATACAATTATTCTGTTGTTGTTGGAAATGTATCTGTTATGCAACTGCTATTTCATGCATCTGATTTCACAGATATGTTTTTATACAAAAATAATAATAAAAAAAAAACAACCTAGTAGCTGTGGGCTGAAAAGTTCAGAGACTGGCCATGATGCAACAAAAAATGGTTTATTACACAACATAATCTACCATATGATCTACACACTTCTTTCATCTGTGTTGCGAAGCTTGGATCCTCTTAATATAGAAGCTCTCAGTGGATAGTGAAACAGATTACTCTTCCTTAGTCTTATGTATTCTTCAGAGGAAAAGTTGCCATACATACATACATACCTACAGTTTTGATGTTGCGTCTAACACCGCCCTTGTGTACTGGGAGCAAAATCGTAGCTCAAACTTACCAATTTTATTCGATCTGTGTCTAAATTAGCCTCAGTAAGACAGAATGCATGTGTATGAATGAGAAAAGCCCAAGAGGAACGGTGAGGTTAAAGGGAGCAGAGATAAAGAAGGTGGAGGATTTTAAATACTTAGGCTCAGCAATCCAGAGCAATGGAGATTGTGGAAAAGAGGTGAAGAAGCATGTGCAGGCAGGTTGGAGAAAAGTGTCTGGTGTGATAGGAGGGTATCCGCAAGAATGAAAGGAAAAGTGTACAAGCCGGTGATGAGGCCAGCGATGTTGTATGGCAGGGGTGCTCAATCCTGCTCCTGGAGATCTACCTTCCAGATGACTATCTGCAACCCTAATGTGGCCCATGTGACATGTAAGATTCAGTCAGGTCTTGATTAGATGATTGGATGGTTAGGTGGGCATGATTAGGGTTTGAACGAATGTCTTCTGGAAGGTAGATCTCCAGGAGCAGGATTGAGCACCCCTGTTGTATGGTTTAGAAACAGTGGCGCTGAGGAAAAGACAAGAGGCAGAGCTGAAGGTAGCAGAGATGAAAATGTTGAGGTTCTCTTGAGGTTCTCTTTGGGAGTAACGAGGATGGATAGGATCAGGAATGAGTACATCAGAGGGACATGTAAGATGTTTTGGAGACAAAGTCAGAGAGGCTAGATTGAGATGGTTTGGACATGTAAGGAAAAGATGAAAGGAAAAGAAGAGATATATTATATATATATATATATATATATATATATATATATATATATATATATATACACACACACACACACACACACACACACACACACAGACACAGTATGCCCTTGACTATTCACAGTTTTGCACCCACTGTTTGAGTATTCGCTGACTGCCGAGCAACCGGCACGTGATTCAAATTCAGCCAATGGCTGTCGTCCTTTCTCCTGATTGGTTGAGCTGATGTCCCGCCACTTTTTCCTCATTCGCGCACAAGTTGTCAATGAGCCTCTTTTTTGTGTGTGTTTTAATTACCAGTTAAGCTCTATGATACCACTCAAATGTTATGCGTCTTCTCTGGCTAAGCGATAGAAAACGCTGGATGTCTCTTCTGAAGAAATAAGACTTTCTCCCGAGAAACGACGGTTTTCTCTGAACTGTTGTATTAAAATCTTTTTCAATTATTATTCCAGTACAGTACCTAAGTTCATGTTTATGTGTGAGATTTTATGTTCTGTAGCATGTTTAACAAACGACACCAAAAGGATAAACTTTATTACAGTACTCTTCATGTCCTTTTACATTGAACTTGGAGTGACGTCTCCAAGATGGTGCTGCCCAGAGGGCGACGTCGCAGAGTTCTCAGAGTCAAATTGTTTCTTTGCTTGTTTTGTTTGTTCATGTTTTGCATGATGTTCATCTACAACCGGTCGACTCTACTACAGCTATAAGATCGGAGTATCTTTGGGCGTGTATAACTAAGCACGCTTAACTAGGCTTCTTGTTAACCGGGGTGGGGCTAGCACTGAGCTAATATGCTATGGTAGGCAGGTAAGCAGTTACAGAAAATTAACTGAACAGCATACATCAAAAGTATAGTCATTCAAAATGATTTTTTTTTCCAATTAGTAAATGAGGTTTTAGAGTTATTAAGTCAGTCATATGTTTATTCTCCATGCATTGCTAAAGGTATGTGGATGTCTCACTTTTCTACAACTGTTGCCACAAAGGAGGCAAACTGCTATCTAATCTATCCTTGTATGCTGCAGCAGTAAATATTCTCTTCATTGGAAGTCTCCAAGCATGGTTGCACATCGTATACAAACTGAGGTCCATGACGACTTGCTTTGGACATGTCTGTCTTCCTTTCGGCTTTTTCCCTTTTACTTGGGAGTCGCCACAGCGAATCATTTGATTCGCACATTTGATTTGGCAGAGGTTTTTACGTCGGATGCCCTTCCTGTCACAACCCTTTTTAGCAAGGGACAGAAACATGCTGACGACTTTGCAGTCTACTCTTTACGAAAGTCAGCAATGGTTCTGTACAACGCCACTTTGTAACTGTCTGTGAAAATACCGGTTATGTGCAATAAAAACCCCGCGCACTTTAATCAACCACATCTACCCCACTGACTGTGAACCATATCAACCCATCTACTCTGCACTCCGATACATTACACTTTAATATAGGCCAGTCTATAAAGTTGCTCCATTCTTTTCTTTTATTGTTTTAGTAATTTATACTATTTATGTATCTATTTATTTATTTACTTATATAATATATATGTATGTGTGTATGTTCGTACTTGTATCTATTTTTGCACCCCCTACTGATAGTACCTCAAGAGCCTGTAACAGTGAATTTCTCCATTGTGAGATTAATAAAGCTGTATCTTATCTTATCTTATCTTTACATGCCTCACACCACAGACAGTGAGAGACATGGCCTGCCTTTGATAACCCAGTTAGTTGCACTGGGGGGGGGGGGAGGCGGGGGGGGCAGTGACAACCTTGTGGAGAGTGGGACTCGAACCCCCAACCTTTGGATCAGCGATCCAGCACCCTATGCCACTAGACCACCACTGCCCCTGACTTGCTTTGGACATGTTTGGTGAAAAAACTCAAATACACAAAATCCTGAGCTTAACTCAATGGAACACCTTTGTAATGAACAGGAACAGCGACTACACCCCAGGCTTCGTCATCTAACATCAATCTAAACAAAACTCGGTCATGCTGACCTCATTAATGTTCTTCTGGTTGAATAATCTAAAATCCCAATACCAATCTCTAAAATTTAGTTGAAAGACTTTCTGTAAGAGTGTAGACCAGGTGTCACCAACACGGTGCCCGCGGGCACCCGGTCGCCCGCAAGGACCACATGAGTCGCCCGCGGGCCTGTTCCAAAAATAGCACATCTCATAGAGAGCTGCGTCTAAAAATTAATTTTGTTCTGTTGCTATTATTTTTTTAATCACACTTGTATGTATATAGATTTAAAAAATACTATCTTAAAAATACTTTAAGGTTAACGCACAATATTTACCTATGGGCAGTAAAGTAGAGCTTGTGGGATGTGGAGAGTAAGTTAGCGGGCGCTGTATGCACTTTCGACCCCAAAAACATGGCAGAAAAAGAAAGAAAACGTATCTCTTCACAGTGAATGGGAAGAGGAGTTCTTTTTACGACTGTAAAAGAAACCTGCGTGTGTCTGATTTATGGACGACCGTGGCTTACAGCAAACGCGGCACAATGTGGAGAGACATTTCAATACGTGTCACAAAAGCTACCATGATAAATATCCACTCGTAAGCGCCCTACGGGCAGAAAAAGCCCGTGAGCTAAAGACCGCTCTGGGTAAGCAACAGTCTTTTTACGAGGCCGCCAAAAACTCACAAAAAGCAACCGAAGCCTCGTTTTAGAGCTACACATTTTCTGATCAAGAAAAAAAGGCATTTACAGATGGAGAAGTTGTCAAAGAAGCGATGTTATTAATTGCTAACACTGTATTTAAAGGCAGAAAATGGAAGCGACCTAATCTCACTCTTTCCCGACGTCAACTGGGGGCATCTACGATGGCAAGACGAGTATCAGCTATGTCCAGTAACTTGGTCGATCAGTTGGAGCAGGATCTGGCTAAGTGCAAGTGGTTTAGCCTCCAGTGCGATGAGTCCGTGGGACAGCAGCAGTACAGCGCAGTTATTGGTTTTATCCGGATGGTGTTTAATGATTTCTCCACAAAAGAAGAACTCCTGACACTACTGCCCTTAAAGACAACTACGAGAGGAGTTGACATTTATAACACGGTGAAGGAGTTTTTCGTGCAGAAAAAGGTGCCATTGGAAAAGCTGGTAGCGGTGACAACAGACGGGGCTCCTGCTATGGTCGGCCGACAGACAGGTTTCATCGCCACTGTAAACGTGACCCAGACTTCCCCAAATTTCTGCATTACCATTGCATCATTCACCAGCAGGCGTTGTGCGAAAGTGATCGGCTTTGGGCACGTGATGACTCCTGTGAAAATCATAAACAACATCCGCCTCCAAAGCAAAGCAGCACAGGATTTTCAAGGTACTATTAGAGGAGATGTCAGCAGAATATGGGGACCTACTGCTTACACACAGAAATCAGATGGCTCAGCAGAGGACGAGTTTTGCATCGCTTTTTGTCTCTTTTGCGTGAAATCAAAGAGTTCATGCAGTCCAAAGGCTAAGATGTCTCACTGCTAGAGGACACAGAGTGGACATGACCTTGCATTTTGGTGGACATTACTGGGAAACTAAACCTCCTGAACTGCCAGCTGCAAGGCAAAGGTAAGACTGTTGTCGATATGATAAGTGCTTTAAATGCATTTAAAGCTGTAATGAATGCATTCTCTGCAGATTTACAGAGAAAAAAAGTTCTGCACTTTCCCTCTGTGCAGTCAGTGCTGAAAGACAATGCTTCTGCATCTGAGACATTTGAAAAAGTGGCAGAAAAGTACATTGAAGTAATAAACAGACTTGGGCAAGAGTTTGAGAATAGGTTTTGTGACCTTCATCAGCTTGAACCATGTGTGTTCTTCATTTCCAACCCTTTCATGAATGGGGACACAACATGCTTTGCTGAGCAGTTAAGTGCAACGCTCAACTTGGATGCTGGACAGGTGGAGATTGAAATTATAACATTGCAAAAATGATCTCCATCTCAAAGCCTACCAGGCTGCACCAAACTTTTGGCGCCTTGTTGACACAGAGAAGTACAGTGGAGTATGCACAGCAGCCATGAAGGTTGCCAGCCTGTTTGGCTCAACTCCATCTCTGTGAATCAGCATTTTCTGACATGAACTTCATCAAAAACAAACACAGAACACGCCTCACTGATGCACATCTGAGAGACTCACTCACAGTTGCAGTGTCAAGTTACACACCAGATTACAACACACTGGTGAACAGCATGCAATGCCAGTCTTCCCACTAACCAAGGACGGATACCAGATGTAGTCAGTGGCAACATGGTAGTGCCATGGCAAAGTTGAATTAAAATATTGAAGAATTGTGTTCAATTTAAAAGTGTGTTCATGACATTTAAAAGTTATAATTTTGTTAAACATAACACAGACTTGGCCATTAGTTCAAAATGTGAAATAAAATGTATTACATATTTAAAAATATGTAAGTTGATTTTGTTTAACATTACATAATTGTTAACTTTTTTGAAACATGTTGCAACATAGTTCATGATTTGTTAACAGGGCATGTCAGTGGCTTGTGCAAATGGGATATTTTTTGCTAAAATGTAGTGATGTAAGTGATCATCTGAAAATGTAACAAATACTGTGATTAATAGAGATAAAGTGTTGAATATTGATATCTGTTTCCCACCTTGTTGTCATTTTTGATAATCATTGTTAGAAATCATTAACATGATCAGTGTCTTTACATAGGTGAGTATTACTAATCATTATAAATAATGTATAACTAAAGGCAAACTGAGCAAATTTGTTATTTCAGAAGAGCGTATCAAACTGGTAGCCCTTCGTATGATTCAGTAACCGTGAAGTAGCTCTCAGTTTCAAAAATGTTGGTGACCCCTGGTGTAGACTGTTACAGCAGCAATGGGAGGATCAGCATTGCAGGAACTTTCTGCGGTTAGTGGGGACTGAGACACCCCCCCAGTGACCACTGATTTTCGCGAAGAGGGATCAACCCCCCTGACTGACGTATACTTATATGTATATGATATCAATAAATACATATTCAAGGCTATAAATGCTAACAATAACAATTAAACATTCAAAAATAAAGCACAAGATGAATATAAAATATAAATACACACACATACAGACGCGCGCGCAGACAGCTGCACACCTCACATAAAAATGTAAGTAGTTTTGTTGGGAAGGTTTGGGTTGTTTTTGTTTGTTTGGGGTTTTTTGCATAATTGGCCTCGTTTTGTGGCATTTTCCTTAACTTTTCCCATATTTTTCCTTAATTTCCTTATTTTAAAATTTTCCGCTGAATATTTTTGGAAAAACCCACGATGCACTGAAGATGCAGAAACTGAAGCACGGAGTAGCGAGGGATCACAGTATATTACTGTCTGCATTATTGGAAAGAGATGGTCAACAGCTCATTTGGTTGCCATGCTTAGGTGTTTACATACTTTTGTATGTTCGTAATGTGCGTGTTAAATGTGATGTATAATGACCTAGTGAAACCTGATGACTGTAAGCAAATGAAATGATGGAGACAATGGCTCCGAAAGTGCAACGCCACCTCCATATTTATTTCTCCAGCTGTTATCCTACAAAATCCTGAGCAAAGGTATCCATTGTCTCGTTGGAGAATAGAACAGTAAGTTGCCTAATGCAGTTTCTCTTCTGTTTCCTATTTTCTCTATAATTGTACTTTGCCAAAAAGTGCTGGGATGCACTCGATTGGGTAACATATCGAATACGTGGTTCTTCAAGGCCAACAGACACACAACCATTCATATTCACTCCCAGAGGCAATTTGGAACAACCAATTAACCTACTGTGCATGCTTTGGTACTGTGGGATCAAACCGGAGTACCTGGAGGAAGCTCATGCAGGCACAGGGAGAACATACAAACTCCACACAGAAACACAGGCCCAGAAATTGAATTCAGGAACTTCCTCACTTGTTGTGGTAGACATGCTAGCCACTACACCACTGTGCTGGGTGAGGAGGGAGTTTTTTCTGGATGAAAATAAATTTATAATCTTTATGTAAAAACCTGTAACATGGCTCAGTGCAGTTTGTACATTTACAAATATTAACGACCAACAATAAAGTGAGTCACTCATGCAGCCTATAGCCTGTGAATATGTCGACTCAAAAAAACAGATTGAAATCAAATAGGCAACAGTGAAATTTTGTCAGAAGTGTTGGTGTATATGAGTCACCCTGAATGTGTTGTACATGTGCATCAATTTTAAATACTTACTCACATACAAAGCTGAGTTAAAATTTCTTATACTCAGTCTTTATTCATTTGTATTCAAAAAACACACCCACATCCACCTGCACTATATGAATAAATTTATATTATTTATACTCTTCCTCACCCTCAATCACAGCCAAACTGAATAATCCTACTCAGGATTCCTACTTAAGCTTATGCAGGGAGGCTTGTGCCATTCTCCTAAAATATTGGCGGAAGGTGGGATACACCCTGAACAGCTCACCAATCCATCACAGATCAGTTGTACACACAACCTCACACTCACACCTAGGGGCAATTTGGAAAAGCCAATTAGCCTAATCTCTTGTCTTTGGACTGTGGGAGGAAACCAAAGTGAACCCACACATGTAAAGGGAAAACATGAAACTTCTCACAAACACCAGAATCTGGGATTCAAACTCAGGGCTTTCTTGCGGTGAGGTGGACATGCTAACCACTACACTACCATGTCACACTATATTCACAGTATACCGCAATACGCCCATCCCCCCCCAATGTTTTTGATCTTACATCTAATAACCGCCCATGTGTACTCTGAGCAAAATCGTAGATCAAACTTACCAATTTATTCGATCAGTCTCTAACTGTAAAATGAAGCGTTCACTGACCGTAAAAGTGAGTTTACCCTGTATTTCAAGACCCCCTGCCACTGGGGAATGTCTATACAGACGCTCCCCGACTTGCGTTGATCCGTTTTACGTTTTTTTTCCCAAAAAAAGTCAAATTTTGAGTTTCGACGTACCTATGTAGTATGCTGACGTAATGACGCTGCATTCATTGTTTACAAACTACAGACTGAGTGTGCATATATATGTTATATAGCGTGATACCCTTGTGTTAAGACGTCGTCTCTGTGATCTGTATTTACACGGTTTTGTGGACTTTTGTAACCCTAAGCAAATATGGTTGATCAGAAGTGTAAGCCTACTAGCATGGGTGCAATTCTCATACACAGAGATGAATTAACTATCTGCTCAGATCGGCACAATCTAATGTATATTCAGTTAAGCAAACAGTTGTAAAATGAATGAAAACCCGAATCCACAAATTACAGAACAATTACAGATATTTATTATCTTTTAGCAGAATCCTAAGAGTGTTTCCTTATGTTTCTATTAATATTAATTAGGATTTGTACTTGTTCTTTGTATGCATCTCTTGAATAAAGTTTACTTACTTACACAAAAGAAAGAGCTCTCCACTTTGCTGGGATTCACATTAGTGCAGGCTGTGTTCTAAACGAGGTCAATGGCACCCTTGTGCACTTGAAAGACCAGAAGTCTGTATAACCCACAGCAAGTACACTACTTTCGCAGGTACACTACTTTCGGTATTGAGCACTTCACATATTGTAAGCGTTGATTGACTATTTTAAGCTTCATGTAAAGTGACTCAGTATAAATAAGTGACTTATTTTAAATTAGTGTTGATATTATTTGATATAGTTGATTTTATTTTACAATGTTATGTTTATAATTGATTTAGGGGTGTTTTATGAGATATGGTAATGGTATTTATGGATGTATAGTACATTATGAGTGTCATACATCACACGTCACTGTAACAACTTGCATTTATTTTCAACTTACGTTCAGCCGTCCGGAACCAATTAAAAACGTAAGTTGGGGAGTGCCTGTAATGTTCATCAGTAACAACACATTTGATTGTTCTTCCGTACTTTAAAAAGCAGGAAAATATTTTGCTGTGTTTTCTTGGTAAACAAGATGAACCACTAGAAACTGCTACAGCAAAACTATGGGATGCTCTGAACGAATGGAGTGATGTGCCAGATATGGACCTATCAGAAAGTGATGAGTATTTTTCACCCGATTCTCCTGCTCACTGACTTCATAAATGTAAGTACGTTCCGGGCCATGTGGTTTTGTTTATGTTCGTGTTGATTGGTTCAACATACCATGTGCTAAAGTTGACTATCGTATTGATTGGCTGGATTGTAATTCTGGGAAAATGTTTAAAGGAACAGCACCACCAGGATGAAAAAGAAGGGCCAGTGGTGTAATGGTTAGGGTGCTGCGCTCATGATCGGGAAGTCGTGAGTTCAAATCCCACTGAGACCCTCACTGTGCGAAGACCCTTGGGCAAGGTCTTTTAAACCACAAGTGTTCCTCTGATCACCCAGCAGTATAAATGGGTACCAGTAAAAATAAGTTTACTGAGGGAAAAGTAAGGGGTCTTTTTTTTTTTTTAATTTATGCTGTTTTCTGTTTATTTTCAGGTTTCATGTAAGTAATGGGTCCCCAAATGGTCTCCTGTGGGGGCCACATAACTTTTCCCTTCTCTGATGGGGGGCTGAGGTCAGTTTGCAACAGTAAAAGTACGATGATCACAGGGCTGCCTAAACGTAAATATTTGTTTTCCAGTAAGCCACGCATAACCAAATATTAGTAACCCTTTCAGGGACCATCACAGAAAAAAGTCAGGAAATAAATAATAAAAGAATCACTGCTTGCTATCAGTTGAGCAACCCGAAAGCTGCCCAAACAGACAACTGGTTGAGCCGAGCCTGGCGTACAAATGTATTCTCCTGAGCTAACGGTCCACGTTTTAGGTTTGAGAGTTTGTCTACTTGCATTTGGCCTTGCAAGCGATCATACTCGTCTTTGTGACAAGATTCAGAGTGTCAGCGCAGGTTGTATTCTTTGAATACCACCACTGCCTCTTGACAGACAAACAACCTTTTCTTTGCATTGAACAAAAAATATTTGTTTGTCCACTGCAGGTTAAATACCCTGCATTCTGAATCAATTTTTCTCTTCCATAACCTTTTCACCATTATTCCGTTCTATTTGACAGGAGAGGGTCTAGGATTTTTGTTTTGGCTGGGGGGTTCAGATAGGGGCACAGATGGCAGAAGGGTGGAATAGGGTGTCATGTTCAAAAAGTGTATTAGTCTTGATCGTGTGGCCAGACTAAAAAAAAATAATAATCATAATGCGTCTCTGGTATTGTTCAGGGGGCCGGGCCAAATATGGAGGCGGGCCATATCCAGCCCGCGGGCTGTACTTTTGGGACCACTGATGTAAGTTTGGTTGATACCACAAAATGAATAACACAAATACCAGTAAAAGTCTTTTATTGTTCTGTTGTTATTCATGTTTTCTACCTCAATGGTAATAAGCAATTACCCTTACACTCCGTTGGTAACATTTTAACTTCCACTCCAATTTTTAAAGTGATCTGGGCGTTTATCACATCAAATACGGTGTGTGTGTGTGTGTGTGTGTGTATATATATACACACACACACACACACACACACACACACACACAGACAGTCGTCGACTTACGACCTATGCGAGTTACGTCTGATCGACTTTACAACCGCAACCGTCGTGAAGCATGGCAGTGCAGTGCGAGTGTTGCATACGACAGTTGTTTGTGCTGCCGGCAGCACCAGCATCTTAAAAGGCCAAGCAGGAGATGATGCGGCTTCACTTTCTAACTGCTCAGAGCAAATCTATTCATTTACTTTTAATGCTATGTCATTGTGGTGCGATGTGAAGCGGAGAGCCAATTCTTTCTGTGTGCGGGCAGGTCCGATACCTTGAAACTCTAATTTTATTGGACTCACACGCTGCACTGTTTATGTGACAGAAAGCACGTCCCAAGTTTTGGCAATCAGCTGCTCTGCGGGTTGAAGTTTTTCCGTGTCTGTCCATTTGTGTTTGCTTGCCAGCTATGCTTGGCTTCGTGATCAAAACGACGGAAATTTATCTCTTTACTCAAAAACAACACGCAGAGTCTGTGGCTGTTGTTATAATCCAATAAAATTAGAGTTTGAAGCTATCGGACCTGCCCACACACTGGAGTACAGAAAGGATTGGCTCTCCGCTGTGTGCCACAGTGACGTGGAATTGAAAATAGATGTATAGATTTAAATGCGCAAGATTTATGCATTTGTTTTTGTTTTACTTGATGGCTTTTTTTGTATTTTTATTTAAATGACAGTGAAAGTGTGTATTCATTATTCTGTTAAGAAAGGCCACCTGATTTATCTGAGATCCAGATACAGTCATCAAAACGGCCACATCTGGCTCGTAAGCCATAGGTTCCCAACCCCTGATCTTATGTTGTACATTTACAGAGTATAGGTACAGTATTTACATTTGCAGATTACATAGTGTGCTTAAGTAAAAGTTTTTCAGAACGTAATCATTGAAATATATGGAATCAGAAACTTCGGAAAATCAGATACTTCAGGATACCCCCATTAGTCCGTTAAACCGAGGCATGAGTGTATTTGGACGGAAAGTCTGTCGGAACCAAAAGCGGTCGTAAGTTGACGACTGTCTGTGTGTGTGATATATATATATATATATATATATATATATATATATAATATACAGTCGGCCCCCAACTTACGAAGACCCCTGTGTACGAAATCCCCGGGTTACAAAAACCATTTCCTGAGATACGAAACAAACCCTTCTTACGAAAATAAATTCAAAATTCAAATGCGCCAATCAAAATTTCACACGACGCGCAAGTTGTTCTTTTATTGGCAGGCTCTCAACATCCCGCCCCGCTGGCCTCCCAGATAGAGACGGAGGAAAGCGTCACTCTTGAGTTTTTAGTTTAGTTTTTTAAGTTGTTTTAATTCAGTAAATGTTTAATAAATGTGGGTGCATTTGAGCTTATCTGGAAATCCAATCTCTCAAGGAATCAAATTAAAGTTGAGTTTGTCAAGCAGGAAATGTGCTTTGAATTCACGTCTTGTGGGCGTGGCCCGCAGCGAGCGCGAGAGAGAGAGCACGAGAGAGAGAGGGAGAGAAGGAATAACACTTTGTTTTTTAAGTTGTTTTAATTCAGTAAATGGTCAAGCAGGGAATGCACTTTGAATTCACGTCTTGTGGGCGTGGCCCGCAGCGCGTGCACAAGAGAGAGAGAGAGAGAGAGAGAAGGAATAACGCTTAAGTTTTTGTTTAGTTTTTCAAGTTGTTTAAATCAGTAATTCTTTAATAAATGTGAGTGCATTTGAGCTCATCTAGAATTCCGATCCCTCAAGAAATCAAATTAAAGTTGAGTTTGTCAAGCAGGGAATGTGCTTTGAATTCCACGTCTTATGGGCGTGGCCCACAGCGCACACACGCGAGAGAGAGAGAGAGAGAGGTGTGTGTGTGTGTGTGTGTGTTAATAAAAAATGTTTAATAATGGTTTCATTAATAAATATGTTAATAAAATGGTTTAATATGTTAATAAAATGTTTAAATGGTTTAATAAATAATTTTCTTTTACTTTTAACACATTTCATACAAAATTGGTGTACTTTTATCATTTTTAAAGGGTTTATCCAGTCCAAAGACTGGAGACTTGAAATGAATTAGGCATTTAACATGTAAGATGCGACCCCTACTTATGAAATCCCTGCTATACGAAAAGGGCTCTGGAACAGATTAATTTCGTAAGTTGGGGGCCAACTGTACCATCGTATCAACTTTTAATATTGCAGTCAACATACTGTCAAAGTCAAATACCTTTGTCATGCTCTGTGCTGTTGCTGGCAGTTTATAATTCACTTGCATTTGTTCGAAAAAGTCAGCAAATGTGTTGCTCAATGTGAAACGCATTAATTTATTTATTATTTTCACGTTGGGACCTTTAATAGTAACAGAACAGTTTTTTGCCTCATCGTTGTCCCCTTCCATCATGCTTTCCACCTTCGATGTTAAGACAGTACGAGCCATTGAGAATCGCGGTTTCACTGAACTGGTGAATTTGACCAATTACAATGTACAGTTGATAACTGATTTCACTTTGGTCACTTTTTAGTACGGTGTATGATAGATGACATATGCGTTTTTTCAACACAACCGGCCGGTATATTTTTATTTTTTGCATCTGTGAATGCTCAGGCAGGATTTTTATGTAGAATTTCAGCCCAACCAGCCATCTTACCACTAACAAAGCTATTTTTAAGGCTGGTCTAATCAAGCCGGGCGGCACAGTGGCATAGTGCTTAGTATGTCCGCCTCACAGAAAGAAGGTCCTGGGTTTGATTTCCAACTCGAGCGCTTCTCTGTGGAGTTTGCATGCTCTCCCCGTGCTTGCATGGGTTTCCTCCGGGTGCTCTGGTTTCCTTCCACAGCCCCAAAAACATGCACAGTAGGTTAATTGGCTGCTCCAAATTGCCTCTAAGTGTGAATGGTTGTGTGAGTGTGGGACCTGTGATGGCTTGGCAAGCTGTTCAGGGTGTATACTGCCCTTGCCCCGAGTCGGCCGACGCCAATTATGATTAATCAGTTAAGAAAATGAATGAATGACTAATCAAACCTACAAAGCAAGTCATTTAAATCATTATCTATACTTGGAACAACTACACCCTGTACTATAACTTAGGAAAAAATTATACTGTGTTAGTGCAAACCACATTTTAATTTGAAGTGTGAAATTAGATAATTAGGGCTATAATAAACTAAAAAATGGAACTCTATGTTTGTCTAATTAGTTTCATTAATCTTTAATCAATAGGGAGTAGTGGTGTGTTAGTGGTTAAGGCACTGGGTTACTGATCATAAGGTCAAACTTCAAACCCCAGTATAACCAAGCTGCCACTGTTGCATCCCTGAGCAAAGCTCTTAACCATTGGCTCAGTTATATAACTAATATAAAATGTACATCGCTCTGGATAATGTTGTAAATGTACCAGGACCGCAGCTTCTAGGTCAATTCTGGTCGACAACCATACTCGTACCTACAGGAAATTTGAAACAACAGCGTGGTCTGTAGACAGAGACCGGAGTGCCTGAAGGAAATCTATGCAAGCATAAGCAAATTCCACACAGAAATGCTATCATTGAACCTGGGACTCGAAGCCAGGACCTTCTTGTTGCTGGCAGATACACCCCACCACTGCCATATGACTAGGTTGAGTGTCAGGAAGTAAAAGTGTATTTTTAAAAGATTTAAAGAGAATGAGTGAAGAAATGTGTCTGATTTGTGTCAATACATCATTCCAGAGTC
The DNA here is from genome assembly GCA_024760905.1 of Plotosus lineatus. Lineage (NCBI taxonomy): Eukaryota > Metazoa > Chordata > Actinopteri > Siluriformes > Plotosidae > Plotosus > Plotosus lineatus. The sequence goes on from CM045734.1 coordinate 47,708,200, forward strand.
TTGGCGCAGCAAAGCTTTGACACCGTAGTTTTTGAGTCTTTGGAGATGATCAGACGACCTCAGAGACCGAGATGGCTCATGAGGATGAAGCAGTTTAGAGAGGTACAATTGCACAGCATGACTAAAGAACTTAAAAACAAATAGAATAATCCTAAAATAACATGACCATCAAATTTTAAGTATATGCTCATGGTAAACAAAAAACAACTAGAAAAAAAACGTAGAAATTGAGAACAGTTTTCTAGTAACCACATCTGAATCAGAGTAATGCATTGTCCCATTACTTTTCATGAGTAATGCATAGCAATTCTAGTACAGGGTTCCCCCACTTTCCGCGGTTAATAGGGACCGACCCCCTCCCCCCGGGCATTACCACCACATTCCGCGAAGTAGGATCGACCCCCCCCCCCCCCCCCCGACTGAGATATATATATATATATATATATATATATATATATATATACATACGTATATACATGTGTACACATGTATATTATATTAATAAGTACATATTCAACACTATAAATGCTTATAATAAGAATTAAACATTCAAAAATAATGCACAAGACGTAAATAAAATATAAATACACACACATACAGACACGAGCGCGCGCACACAGATGCACACCTCACAAAGTAAGTATTTTTGATGGGGGATTTTGGGTTTTTTAGTTTTTGTTTGTTTGGGTTTTTTTTTTTTTGCACAACTGGCCTTGTTTTGTGGCATTTTTCTTAACTTTTTCCCAATTCTTCCTTAATTTCCTTATTTTTTAATTCGATGATTATTTAAAAAAAAAAAAAAAAAAAGAACCACGATGCACTAAAGCCGCATGAATTGAAGCGTACCGAGGGATCCCTGTATTATCTAGTCTTCTTCTTTTCCTTTCGGCTTTTCCCTTCAGGGGTCGCCACAACGAATCATCTGCCTCCATCTCACCCTATCCTTTGCATCTTCTTCTCTTACACCAACGACCTTCATGTCCTCCTTCACCACATCCATGAATCGTCGCTTGGGTCCTTCCCCTAGGCCTTCTGCCTGGTAGTTCCAGCCTCAGCATCCTATTACCAATATACTCACTATCCCTCCTCTGTACATGTCCAAACCATCTCAATCTAGCCTCTCTGACTTTGTCTCCGAAACGACTTACATGTGCTGTCCCTCTGATGTGCTCATTCCTAATCCTATCCATCCTCGTTACTCCCAAAGAGAACCTCAACATTTTCATCTCTGCTACCTCCAGCTCTGCCTCCTGTCTTTTCCCCAGGGCCACTGTTTCTAAACCATACAACATTGTTGGCCTCAACACCGTCTTGTACACTTTTCCTTTCATTTTTGCCGATACCCTCCTATCACACATCACACCGGACACTTTTCTCCAACTATTCCAACCTGCCTGCACACGCTTCTTGACCTCTTTTCCACACTCTCCACTGCTCTGGATTGTTGAGCCAAGTACTTAAAATCCTCCACCTTTCTTATCTCTGCTCCCTGTAATCTCACCGTTCCTCTTGGGTCCTTGTCATTCATGCACATGTATTCTGTCTTACTGAGGCTAATCTTCATTCCCCTCCTTTCTAGGCCATACCTCCACCTCTCTAGGTTTTTTCCTGCACTTGTTCTCTGCTCTCACTACAGATCACAATGTCATCTGCAAACATCATAGTCCATGGGGAATCTTGTCTAACCTCGTCTGTCAGCCTGTCCATCACCATAGCAAACAAGAAGGGGCTGAGAGCTGACCCTTGGTGCAGTCCGACCTCCACCTTGAACTCTTCTGTCACACCGACAGCACACCTCACCACTGTCTTACATCTCTCATACATGTCCTGCACCAATCTAAAATACTTTTCTGCCACTCCACACTTCCTCATACAATACCACAGTTCTCTCTGCACCCTCTCATATGCTTTCTCCAGATCCAAAGGCACAGTGCAGCTCCATCTGACCTTCTCTGTAATTCTCTATTAACATCCTCAAGGCAAACACTGCATCTGTGGTGCTCTTTCTTGGCATGAAACCAAACTGTTGTTCACAAATGCTGACATCTTCCCTTAGTCTAGCTTCCACTATTCTTTCCCATAACTTCATCGTATGGCTCATCAACTTTATCCCCCTGTAGTTGCCACAACTCTGCACGTCTCCCTTGTTCTTAAAAGTGGGCACCAGCACACTTCTCCTCCATTCCTCTGGCATCCTCTCACTCTCTAAGACCTTGTTAAATGTTCTTGTCAGAAAATCTACTGCTACCTCTCCTAGACACTTCCATACCTCCACCGGTATGTCATCAGGACCAACTGCCTTTCCATTCTTCATCCTCTTCAATGCCCTCCTCACTTCACCCTTACTAATCTTTGCTACTTCCTGGTCCTCAACAGTAACCTCTTCTACTATTTTTTCTCTCTCATTTTCCTCATTCATCAGCTCTTCAAAGTACTCTTTCCATCTTCCCAGCACACTTCTGTCATCAGTCAATACATTTCCCTCTCTGTCCTTTATCAATCTAACTTGCTGCACGTCCTTCCCATCTCTATTTCTCTGCTGTGCCAACCTGTATAAATCATTTTCTCCCTCCTTACTTTCCAACTGAGCATACAAGTCATCAAACGCGCTCTGTTTGGCCTTTGACACTGCTACCTTTGCCTTACGCTGTGTCTCCCTGCACTCCTGTTTACTCTCTTCGGTTTTCTCAATGTCCCACTTCTTCTTAGCTAACCTCTTCCTTTGTACACACTCCTGCACTTCCTCATTCCACCACCAAGTCTCCTTATCTACTTTCCTTCCAGATGACACACCAAGTATTCTCCTACCTGTCTCCCTGATCACATTAGCTGTAGTTGTCCAGTCATCTGGAAGCACTTCCTGACCACCCAAAGCCTGTTTCAAGTCCTCCTTGAAGACAACCCGACACTCTTCCTTTTTCAACTTCCACCACTTTGTCTTCTGCTCTGCCTTTGCCTTCTTCACCTTCCTCACCATCAGCATCATCCTGCACACCACCATCCTATGCTGTTTGGCAACACTCTCACCCGCTACTACTTTGCAGTCACTGACTTCCTTTAAATTACATCGCCTGCACAAGATGTAGTCTACCTGTGTGCTCCTACCTCCACTTTTATAAGTCACCCTATGCTCCTCTCTCTTCTGGAAGAAAGTATTCACCACAGCCATTTCCATCCTTTTTGCAAAATCTACCAACATCTGTCCTTCTGCGTTCCTGTCCTGGATACCAAACCTACCCTTCACTTCCTCGTCCCCTCTGTTTCCTGCACCAACATGTCCATTGAAGTCTGCTCCAATGACCACTCTTTCACCTCTGGGGGTACTCTGCATCACTTCATCTAACTCCCTCCAGAATCTCTCCTTCTCTTCTCGCTCACATCCTGTCTGCGGGGCATAAGCACTAACAACATTGACCATCACACCTTTAATTTCTAACTTGAGACTCATCACTCTGTCTGACACTCTTTTCACTTCTAGAACATCCCTGGCAAACTCCTCCTTCAAGATGACTCCGACTCCATTTCTCTTCCCATCCACACCGTGATAAAACAGTTTAAACCCTGCTCCTATGCTTCTAGCCTTGCGACCTTTCCACCTGGTCTCCTGAACACACAGTATGTCCACCTTCCTCCTCTGCATCATGTCAGCCAGCTCTCTACCTTTTCCTGTCATAGTTCCAACATTCAAAGTCCCTACTTTCAGTCCTAGACTCATGCCTCTCCTCTTCTCTCTCTGGCAACGGACACGCCTCCCACCTCTCCTTCTTCGACGTCTTCGACCAACAATAGTCCAATTTCCATCAGCACCCTGTTGGTTGACAGCACTGATGGCGGTCGTTGTTAACCCGGGCCTCGACCGATCCGGTATGTGATTCGCATAGTTTATTTGGCATTTTTTTTACGCCGGATGCCCTTCCTGACGCAACCCTCTGCAGTTATCCAGGCTTGGGACCGGCGTGAGGGAGAGACACTGGTTTGTGCCCCCCCCCCACGGCTGCATTCCTGTATTATCTAGTATCATCTATATAATATATAGATGTGTTCTTGCTTTTGATGATTTGATATAATATATCTACAGTTCTGTTCATTGATCATTCATGGACTCAGACAGGCAGAAGAAAATAAAATGTGAGATGTGGCTGTTCCCTTCAGCGGCCTTGTTAAAAATATGCAAGTCTTCATACACACCTGGACTGACACTAATAGGATGTGAATCTTTCTTTCCTCTGCTTTAAAATGCATGTTATTTCTTTTATTAAATAACAGTGGAATGACTATCAGTATTTTTGTCAGTTTACATGCAATACTGTACATTTCTGTTGCATGAATTATGTTCAGGAAAAAAGACTGGCACTGCCAGGACATCATTAAATTGCTGGAAACACTGACCCAAGTGACTCTAGGAGGAGGCATTTTGATAAGAGTGAGCAATATAAAAAAATTGCACACAGGCAACCTTCAAATTCAGGGTATAATGAATTTAAAAGTATTTCCACGAAAAGCAGGTGAGGCAGATCTTCAGCCATGAAGTGTCCCCCCCTCCCCCAGAAATGTCACCACAGAACTGGGAAGGACCTAAAAAGAAGTTCTCTCAACTTTTACACATTAGTTCTCAACTGCACTCATATCTAATTTTTTTACAGTAAAGTTTGTGTATTATATAGTCCACACCTTATTTATTTTTCATGAACCTGCCAAAACATTCTCTCCTGTATCATCCACTTTCTCATGAAGAGCTTATTGAGACTGGGTCTGGCGCTACATGGACCCTGATCGGGATACAACACTCACCGAAAATCACTGAATAAACTGTACTGTACATAAAAAGAAAGAAGAGTCATAGTTACATACTAAATAAACATGCATTTTTAAACACATTTTTTTGCATGGAAGACACACAAACACACACACACAGAGGCTCTGATAATATCCTGAGTCATTTGTGTAAGACTTTGAAACTGTATGTAGGTTAATGATAAACTCAGGCGAGTCAGACGCTTCGGGTCAATTTGAGACGGCACTGGCTGCCTCCTTCCACCCTCCACCATCTCCTCCTCTGTATCCCATTAGTCAGAGCTGAGAGATTCACTCAGTCCCTGCACCTGTTTGGTCCCACACACTCATATGCACTCATACACCCCAGAGAATAATTACTGCCTTGAGAAAATGCCTGATCTTTTTTAGCTGAGCCACACACATATACACACAGACACACATACAAAGTCGTCTTGCTATCCTTCAGTAGACTTTCTATTGTATCCATTGAAGACCTTTTTTTCTACGTTGTTGTTGTTATTATTATTATTACTACTACTACTACTACTAACGATAATAGACGGCACGATTGCATAGTGCTTAGCACGTCTGCCTCACAGCAAGAAGGTCCTGGGTTCAATTCCTAGCTTGGGCGTTTCTGTGTGGAGTTTGCATGTTCTCCCTATGATTACTTGGGTTTCCTCCAGGTTCTCCGGTTTCCTCTAAGGGTCCAAAAATATGTACAGAGGGTTAATTTGCTGTTCCAAATCATCCCTAGGTGTTCGTGTGAGTACAAATGGTTGTGTGAATGTTGGCCCTGTGATGGCCTGGTGAGCTGTCCAGGGTGTACCCTATCCTTGCCCAGAGTCGGCTGAGATAAGAGCCAGCCTCCCCGCGACCCTAATTAGGATTAAGCAGTTCAGAAAATGAGTGTATAATAATAATAATAATAGTGGGGCAGTGGTGGCCTGGTGGTAAAGGGCACTGGATCACTGATCCTATGGTTGGAGGCTCGAGTCCCACTCTCCACAATGTTGTCACTGTCCTTCCAGTGCAGCTAACTGGGTTATCAAAGGCCGGGCATGCCTCTCACTGTCTATGGTGAGAGGCTGTAAAAGAACCATTGCTGACTTTTGTGAAGAGCAGCTACATAGCCTTCAGCGTGTTTCTGCCCCTTGCTAAAGGGTTGTGTCAGGAAGGGCATCCAACGTAAAAACCTAAGCCAAATCAAACATGCAAATCAGATGATTCACTGTTACGGACCCTGAAAAAAGCCAAAAGGAAAATAATAATAATAATAATAGTTGTAGTAGTAGCTTTGTTCTCAGGGACCAACAAAACCAATAGTCTTATTTTTAAAAAGACATTTGGTTCCAATCAGAATATAAAACCATACCTACACACATACATGCTATGTCTTATATTGAACAAACATTCGATGTGTTTTGTTTCTTTGATCATATCACATACACAGAACCCTGCATACAGACCCATTAAAAATCCTATTTGGTGTGATCCAGCTTTATATCTGTTAAAAGCCACATTTGTACACAGAGCGGTAATTCAAAGACGTGCCTTCTACATTATTCTACCTGATGGCACACATTATTTCAAATCATACTGAGGTTAGTGGTGTCAGAATCAACACTGTTTAGGTGCACATTTTAATTACACTGTCACCGCTTCCTCTTATTCAACAAAAGCATAATTCTAAGCTCAGTGTGAGTGTGACATTTCAGTAGATGATACTAGAGATGGAAGACGTATAGGCTTTGTAGGCTAAGAAATCGAGAGAATGACAGAGAATACAAGAGGACATAGAGTGTACGATACTGGCGAAGCAAGTAATAATTATAATGAGAAGAAAGTCTGTTATTTAAGTATTTATACAATTTTCAACTTATTTTTCATAAAGTCCAGAAGGTGGTTAAAGATTATCATCATATCATCACACTCTCTCTCTCACACACACAAACGAGAGAGAGAGAGAGTGTGTGTGTGTGTGACAGAGAGAGAGCGAGCGAGAGAGTGACCAGGAAAAGCGCTGCTAGTCTTTATAGCCTGTGATTAAAACGAATCAGGTGTGTTTGTTTAGCATTTCACCCCGCAGGTGGCAGCCCCTCTCCAACGCGCATTTCAACGCGCAACTCTTTTGTGAGATCAAAACAATCCACAGTGCAGTTAAAGCATGAGAACAATAAAAATAAGAATTTTAACCTTTGTGGTGGTGAGCAGTTGGCTTACGTAAATGTTGGAGAGGGCGAGAAGAGCAGGATTCCCTTCCATAACAGAAAGGGACATAAAGCGGATTCCCTTCCATAACAGCTTCAGTTAAATCACCCAAAGGTGTTTTTTTCCTCTTGCTACCACTTTGCATGGATGACTCTTCTTCAGAATGTTAATTTCTTTTCTTGAAGAACATTTCTAGCATGGCTTGTTTCTGCCTTCTTTTCAAAATCTTACAGAAGTGGCTCATGACCTCATAGTTAAAGATGTTCATAGCGCTGCTAGCTCTTTAGCTAGCATGCATACATGCATACATGCATACATACATACATCCATCCTCTTCAGCTTTGTTTAGGCGGTTATGGCTATAAGTCGATCTGTGGGTTTTCTGTTCGGTATTCTAAATCGTATTTGTCGCTGGAGGTGGTATATGGCATGAGTGATTAGATAGCTTTAGTGCTTGCTTTAGCTTTAGTGCTTGTGATACGTACATAGTACTGTATCAACGACTTCTGGACTTCCTCAGGGCAACTTTTAGGGTGATACATAGTATCAACAACTTCCAGACTTCCCCAGAACATACATAGTATCAACAACTCCCGGACTTCCAGAAGTCGCGCACTTTTCCTCCCTCTCAGTCTCGTTTTTTTTCTCACACATTTCTTGAGTTCAAGTTCTGGTTTTTGTTCGGTTTCCCGAACGGAAGAACTCACAGATTTTTTTTGTTCAGATTCGTTCTGTACTGTACTGGAATAATAATTGAAAAACATTTTAATACTACAGTACTTTACTACAGTTCACATGATTCTTCCTCTTCAGGCACTTCAGAAGAAACTGTCATTTCTTCAGGAGAAAGTCTTATTTCTCTATGATGCCACCCAAACGTCATTACCTTTTTCTGGCACTTAGGCTCCTGACCAGAAGCCAGAGAAGATGCACGACATTTGGGTGGCATCATAGAGCTTAACTGGTAATTAAAAACAAACTTTTAAAAAAATGTACAATGACAACTTGTGCGTGAATGAGAAAAAAGGGGCGTACTCATCATCTCAACCAATCAGCAGGAGGGAGAAACAAAAGCTCTCATCCATTGGCTAAATTTGAATCACTCTTCCGGGTTTGTCGGCAATCCGCGAGTATGCGGGGCGCGAGTGCAAAATCACGAATGGTCTGAGAAAGAACTGAATCTGTGATGCCGCATCTTTTCAAGTTTGCTGCAAAAAGGCCAGCACCTGGATGTAGTCTGTTCAGCAGTACCCAGGGCTTTCTTGGGAGGTAATTGCCAGGTGGGTGTGGTGACCAAGTATTTATGTGTGGCTTGAGATTCTCAGATACTGATAACTCTGCCGGCTAGACTTCTTCCAGGTTTTCTAGGAATAGGCGCATGGGTTTCTTTGAGTTCAGTCTGCATCTGGAACAGGATGTCATGTAGAAGGTGGTTTGGTTGTGATGCCTTTTATCTACAAATATTATCCTGACAGACCTGGGGTGGTTGAATCCAAGATAAGAATGGTAGTAGGTCCAATGAAATACATCAGATACAACCAGAGAAGGGTCTCGTTTTATCGTGGAGAGAAACGTCCAGTCCATGAAGTAGGAGCTGCTCAAAGTCCTTGTCATGCACCACAGGAAGCTCTCTTGAGTTAGATAAATATGCAGCATACAGTGCTGCTTAAATATGGGGAAAGCTTTCAGGGGCAAAATATATTAGGTTTCACTATAAATAATTGCTAATGCCAAATTAAGAATATAAAACATATTTCTTCATCATCAGTACTTACTTTAGCGTTTTGAGGAAACATGGTGGATCCAAAGTCTCTCCCTGGAAATTGGATATTATTCTGGATGGGACGATGGAACCATCCCACCTGATGCTATGGGGTACACCCTGAACAGATTACCAGACTATTGGCTGACCAACACAGATACAAACCCAGAGTCACACATAGTGGCAATTAAGAATATCCAACTAGCCTGATGCCTTTAGGAGAAAATTAGTGCACCTGGAGGAAACCAACACATTTACAGCATTTAGCAGATGCTCTCATCCAGAGCGACCTATAGGAGTACTTTAAAGTCTCTATCAGAGGATATGTACTTGTATTGGTTTGTTAGAACACAGACGAAATATACCGTCAGTCAAACTCGTATGGTAGGTGCTGTGTGGTTTTTTTTTTTTGGTTGTTTATGTATGTGTGTGGTGCGTTTGTATACAACATGGTGCTTAATCTAAGTGCTGCTGAAAAGGTAAGTTTTCCGCCATCATTTGAAGATACCCAGTGACTCAGTTGTCTAGATCTTTAGAGGAAGTTCATTCCACCACCTTGGAACCAGAACAGAAGAGTTTAGATGCATTTTTCCCTTGTTCCTTGGTAGAGGGAGGGACCAGTCTAGCAGTGCTAGAGGATCTGAGAGAACGTGGTTCAGTTTGAGGTATGATAAATGCTTTGAAGTAGGAAGGTGCAGCTCCATTTTTGGCTTTATAGACAAGGATTTTTTTTTAATCGAATGCGAGCAGCTACATGAGGCCAGTGGAGAGATTGTAGCAGTGGTGTGGGAAAAGTGGGTAGATTGAAAACAAGCTGTGCAACTGCATTCTGGATCACTTGCAGAGGTCGAATAACGCTCATCGGTAGACCTGCCAGGCATGAGTTGCAGTAATCTAGTCGTGAGATGACAAGAGATTGAACAAGTATCTGAGTGGCCTTCCTGGAAAGAAATGGTGGAATCCTTAGGATATTAAAAACAAGAAATCGACATAATCGAGAAAGATTAGTGATATGAAAAGAGAATTGTCCAAGGAGATTCCAAGATCTTGATGTGGATATGAGTCATCTGGGATCAACAGCAATTCAGTCTTGCTGGGATTAAGCACCAGCTGGTGAGCTGCCATCCATGAGGGGATACTTGCCACACATGCATGGGGAGAACATCCAAACTCCACATCAAAATGACCTCAGTTTCAAACTCAGGACCTTCTTGCTGTGAGACAGATGTACTTGTCAGCATTATAATCCTAGCTAAAATTCTACAGCTGTATTCAACTAGCTAAACTGAATACCTTACTAAAGAGGTAAGAGGTAGTCTTTATGAAACATTGAGGTACACAACAGGAAAGCAGAAGAAATGCAGGAATGTGTTCTGGCTGAACAATTGAACATAAATTTTATTCTTTCTTAACCAAATCAATTCTTTGCTTGCCAAGAGCTAGCTAGCATGCACCACGAATCAAGTACAGTAGACCCTTGACTATTCATGGTTTGAGTATTCACGGACTGCCGAGCAGCTCACACGTGATTCAAATTCAGCCAATGGCTGTCCTCCTTCCTGCTGATTGGTTGAGATGATGTAACACCCCTTTTTCCTCATTCGCGCACAAGTTGGCAATGAGCCTTTTTTAGTGCATTTTAATTACCAGTTAAGTTCCATGTTGTCACTCAAACGCCTGCTTAAGCACCAGAAAAAAGTAATGTAGTTGGATGTCTCTTCTGAAGAAATAAGACTTTCTCCGGAAGAAACGACAGTTTCCTCTGAAGTCACATCATTGCTGAAGAGGAATACAGTAATCGTTTGAACTGTTGTAAAACACTCCACTATTAAAGTATTTTTTAAATTATTATTCCAGTACATGACCTAAGGTAATGTTTAAAATGTTTGTGTGTTATATTTATTTACTGTGGTGAAGCATATTTCTCATTGTGTTTTGTTTATCCAATTTATTACATTTCTTGTTCTTTTATGTCCTTTTTGTTATGGTCTGTGTTTTGGGGGAATTTGATTTTGGCGCTGTGCCTCTCACTAACTGTTTACTTCCTGAGGGGCGTGGCTGAGCTGCTTGGTAGCACTGCTAACACACATCTGGATTCACTATTCTCATTTACTCCCAATAAACAAAAGCACGCTCAGCTCTGCCAGAGGATTAACTCGCATCAACATCACAGCTTCTTTGGTTTGTAACGCCTCTTACTCAATCACTCTAAAACTCTGTTTTGTACTTCGGCTCTGGTTGGGGGGGGCGTGGCTGAGCTGCTCGGACTTAATGCAGTTAATACCTGAATTCAGTCGTGTCATGCCTAATGCAATACAATATGTTCCTCTAGTGGGCATTTTTGAAAACTACAGTGCTGTATGCTTATAAAGAGAATGCACTGAAAGGTGTTTTATGCGTATGCTGTATAATGTTTATATTTTAGCATCAATAAATATAACAGTAAAAATTGAAAAGTGTTTCTTAATCATTACTACATTTTACTACATTAATACTGTATTAATGAGTAAGGCTGTCTATAGAATGTGTTTAAGAAGCATATTTTAGCACATTTAATAAATACAGCCATGAGGTGGGGGGGGGGGGGAGGGGGCACTAACCAGTGTCTCTCCCCCTCATGCCGGTCCCAAGCCCGGAGAAATGCAGAGGGTTGTGTCAGGAAGGGCATCCGACGTAAAACCAATGCCAAATATTTATGATGCAAATCAGAAGTATTACCCCCATACCGGATCGGTCGAGGCCCGGGTTAACAACGACCGCCATCAGTGCTGTCAATCAACAGGGTGCTGATGGAAATTGGACTACTGTTGGTCGAAGACGTCGAAGAAGGAGAGGTGGGAGGCGTGTCCGTAGGCAGAGAGAGAAGAGGAAAGGCATGAGTCTAGGACTGAGAGTGGGGACTTTGAATGTTGGAACTATGCAAAGAAAAGGTAGAGAGCTGGCTGACATGATGCAGAGGAGGAAAGTGGACATACTGTGTGTTCAGGAGACCAGGTGGAAAGGTAGCAAAGCTAAAAGCTTAGGAGCAGGGTTTAAGCTATTTTATCACGGTATGGATGGGAAGAGAAATGGAGTCGGAGTCATCTTGAAGGAGGAGTTTGTCAGGAATGTTCTAAAAGTGAAAAGAGTGTCAGACAGAGTGATGAGTCTCAAGTTAGAAATTGAAGGTGTAATGCTCAATATTGTTAGTGCTTATGCCCCACAGGCAGGATGTGAGCTAGAAGAGAAGGAGAGATTCTGGAGTGACTTAGATGAAGTGATGCAGAGTACCCCCAGAGGTGAAAGAGTGGTCATTGGTGCAGACTTCAATGGACATGTTGGTACAGGCAAAAGAGGGGACGAGGAAGTGATGGGCAGGTTTGGTATCCAGGACAGGAACGCAGAAGGACAGATGTTGATAGATTTTGCAAAAAGGATGGAAATGGCTGTGGTGAATACTTTCTTCCAGAAGAAACAGGAGCATAGGGTGACTTATAAAAGCGGAGGTAGGAGCACACAGGTAGACTACATCTTGTGCAGGCGATGTAATTTGAAGGAAGTCAGTGACTGCAAAGTCATAGTGGGTGAGAGTGTTGCCAAACAGCATAGGATGGTGGTGTGCAGGATGACGCTGATGGTGAGAAAGGCGAAAAAGGCAAAGGCAGAGCAGAAGACAAAGTGGTGGAAGCTGAAAAAGGAAGAGTGTCGTGTTGTCTTCAAGGAGGAGTTGAAACAGGCTTTGGGTGGCCAGGAAGTGCTTCCAAATGACTGGACAACCACAGCAAATGTGATCAGGGACACAGATAGGAGAGTACTTGGTGTGTCCTCTGGAAGGAAAGTAGATAAAGAGACTTGGTGGTGGAATGAGGAAGTGCAGGAGTGTGTACAAAGGAAGAGGTTAGCTAAGAAGAAGTGGAACATTGAGAGGACCGAAGAGAGTAAACAGGAGTACAGGGAGACACTGCGTAAGGCGAAAGTAGCAGTGGCTAAGGCCAAACAGAGGGCATATGATGACTTGTATGATAGGTTGGATAGTAAAGAGGGAGAAAATGATCTATACAGGTTGGCACAGCAGAGAAATAGAGATGGGAAGGACGTGCAGCAAGTTAGATTGATAAAGGACAGAGAGGGAAATGTATTGACTGATGACAGAAGTGTGCTGGGAAGATGGAAAGAGTACTGGAGTGGCAGAGAAGTATGTTAGAGTGGTGCAGGACATGTATGAGAGATGTAAGACAGCGGTGAGGTGTGCTGTTGATGTGACCGGAGTACTTTGAAGAGCTGATGAATGAGGAAAATGAGAGAGAAAAAAAGAGTAGAAGAGGTGACCATTGAGGAGCAGGATGTAGCAAAGCTCAGTAAGGGTGAAGTGAGAAGGGCATTGAAGAGGATGAAGAATGGAAAGGCAGTTGGTCCTGATGATATACCTGTGGAGGTATGGAAGTGTCTAGGAGAGGTAGCAGTAGATTTTCTGACAAGAACATTCAACAAGGTACTAGAGAGTGAGCAGATGCCGGAGGAGTGGAGGAGAAGTGTGCTGGTGCCCATTTTTAAGAACAAGGAAGACGTGCAGAGTTGCAGCAACTACAGAGGGAGTTGATGAGCCATACGATGAAGTTATGGGAAAGAATAGTGGAAGCTAGACTAAGGGCAGAGGTCAGCATTTGTGAACAACAGTTTGGTTTCATGCCAAGAAAGAGCACCACAGATGCAATGTTTGCTTTGAGGATGTTAATAGAGAAGTACAGAGGGAGCTACATTGTGCGTTTGTGGATCTGGAGAAAGCATATGACAGGGTGCCAAGAGAAGAACTGTGGTATTGCATGAGGAAGTCTGGAGTCGGTGTGACCGACGAATTCAAGGTGGAGGTGGGACTGCATCAAGGGTCAGCTCTGAGCCCCTTCTTGTTTGCTATGGTGATGGACAGGCTGACAGACGAGGTGAGACAAGAATCTCCATGGACTATGATGTTTGCAGATGACATCGTGATCTGTAGTGAGAGCAGAGAACAAGTGCAGGAAAATCTAGATAGGTGGAGGTATGCCCTGGAAAGGAGAGGAATGAAGGTTAGCCTCAGAAAATCAGAATACATGTGTGTGAATGAGAAGGACCCAGGAGGAACGGTGATGTTACAGGGAGCAGAGATAACGAAGGTGGAGGATTTTAAGTACTTAGGCTCAACAATCTAGAGCAATGGAGAGTGTGGAAAAGAGGTGAAGAAACGTGTGCAGGCAGGCTGGAATGGTTGGAGAAAAGTGTCCGGTGTGATGTGCGATAGGAGAGTGTCAGCAAGAATGAAGGGAAAAGTGTACAAGACGGTGGTGAGGCCAGCGATGTTGTATGGATTAGAAACAGTGGCGCTGAAGAAAAGGCAGGAGGCAGAGCTGGAGGTAGCGGAGATGAAAATGTTGAGGTTCTCTCTGGGAGTAACGAGGATGGATAGGATCAGAAATGAGTATATCAGAGGGACAGCCCACGTAAGATGTTTTGGAGACAAAGTCAGAGAGGCTAGATTGAGATGGTTTGGACATGTACAGAGGAGGGATAGTGAGTATATTGGCAGTAGGATGCTGAGGTTGGAACTACCAGGCAGAAGGCCTCGAGGAAGACCAAAGAAGAGATTTATGGATTTGGTGAAGGAAGACATGAAGGTCGTTGGAGTCAGAAAAGAAGATGCGGAGGACAGGGTGAGGTGGAGGCGGATGATTTGCTGTGGCGACCCCTGAAGGGAGCAGCCGAAAGTAAAAGAAGAAGAAGATTTTAGCGCATGTAATAGATACATAGTATTTTACTTACAGCTGCTCATTCGCGCATGTGACGTCATACATGGGGTTTTACTTCTAGGTACAGAACTTGAGGATTATCTCGATTTGCAGGAAGGCCCAAAACTGTATCCCCACGAATGTCAAGGGCCTACTGTACAACTCAATCGGTTTTACCAAAGATAATGAGAGACATGAATAAAAAATATTCCCTGAATACTTCAGGCTAAAATTAGATTTCTTTTGTCGAGAGCAAAATTCAGAGCGTAATTTACTCCACACTTATTCTACTAATGCTAATGAACCAAGCAGTTAAATGCTTTACACATTAGGATGGATTTTCCTTTGGTATTAGAAGTAGGGCCTACCCAACACAAAAATACGAACCTGAGTAATAGTTTTGGGAGGATCATTTTCACATTTTACATTACAAGAGCAAAAAACTTGTGCTACATCCAGCAAATAGTGGGTTTTTTCTTCTGATAATGTGAATAGTGAATTTCCACCCTTTCTGAGGCAGCATTAAAATCCAATTAATGAACAATAAGTATTTTCTATTTTCAGTTGAAGTTTTATTCATTCACTTTACTGATAATTCCATGTACTGTACATCACAAAAACAACTGTTCTCTTGTTTTAAAATGTCTTAAAATGTAAGACATGCTACTGTTATCTAGATTCGGAGCACAAGCTGAATTAAGAACTGCATCTTTATTTTATTTATTATCAAACTCGACCGCTTACTAATGCTCTTAATTCACTGTCCTAAGAAAAAATCACCTTGCTATTGAATCCAGAGCCGGATGAAATTCATCTTGAGAGGAAACTGAGCGTATCGTTACCAATTTATATTGAGTAGTCCATATAAACCATCAAAGTCAGAATTTCATCCAAGCAGCCATTTCACTACGACAAAAATAAATTTCCCAGTTTGATTTCCCAGTTTCAACAGCCTTTTCCTTCTTGAATTAAAGAAAACATTTTTCTCAAGAATTACAGAGCAATGTGGAGATTTAGAAAATTATCCAGGTTGTTTTGATCTCTTAATTTTATTTTTTCTTATTATATTTTCTTCTATAAATTTTTTTTTTTTTTTTTTTTTTAACAGTAATCTGGTATATACCACACTACTGCTATTAGGTTACAATTAGAGATCCGTGAACAAAATTCTCAGTGACAGTATAGGAAATCATAAACATTCGAAGACAGATTGACTTTCCTGTATAATGGGACAATCATAACTTACATTTTTTTAAATCATATAAATAAAAACAGAATATGATTTTATCTGTGTGGGCATCATTGTGTTGCAGTTTACACCTCACAGCAAGAGTCTTTAGTTCAAGTCCTAGACTCAGCAAGGGAGGCTGCAGATTTTTGTTGTACTTGTTTGGGTTTCTTCGGAGTACTCTGGTTTCCTCATGCTTAATCCTATTTAAGGCCGCAGGGAGCCTAACGCAGATCTCAGCAAGCTCTGGGAGAGGGCAGAGTGCACCCTGGACAGCTCACCAGGACATCGCAGGGCAGAAACATGCTGACAGCTATGCAGCCTACTCTTAACGAAAGTTGACAATGGTGCTTTTACATCCCTCCCTCCATAGACCGTGAGAGACATGGCCGGCCTTTGATAACCCAGTTAGTTGCACTGGGGGGACAGCAGTGATTACCCGCTGATTGTGATGTTTGAACCCCTGACCTTGGGATCAGTAATCCAGCACCCGACCACTGGGCCGCCACTGCCGCCCCTTGATTCAATGGCTGAGCAGAGAAAATAATAATATAAATTAATACTTAAATGGAAAACTTGTGTAATAGTTAGATTGGTCTACATTTAAGATATTGGTCCTGTTTTATTTTCTTGCTGTGCAAACAGACAGCCAAATGTTTTAAGCAATCTTTTCAGTATGGTATGTTATATAAAATTTCCATAACTACGCACAAGTAGAGGTAAATCATTTAAAAACTTCAAAAATCCCTGAGTGATATACTAACAGACTGTGAACATGACTTTTCACTGCTGGTGATATTAACTCTTCCCACAGTTATTTAGGACTTACAGTTGTATATAACCAACTAGACTACATTTTGGACTGTAATGAAGTTTCTCATATATGGTTTACATTTTTATGACTTCACCTAAATGAGGATGGGTTTCCCTTTTGGGTCTGGTTCCTGTCAAAGTTTCTTCCTCATATCTATTGAGGGAGTTTTTCCTTGCCAGCGTTTCTGCGGGCAACACTCAGAGATGTGTATGGATTATAGGAAATGTTTAAATTCATTTATACAATACTTTGTAAGCTCCTACTTTTACTGTTTTAGCTGATTTGCAGCAATGTCAATTGTAAAAAGCACTATATAAATAAAACCGAATTGAATTGATAGTTCCTTCTGGCAAAGTAGCATAAAATCCTAATTATCATTATTATTATTATTATTATTATTATTATTATTGTTTCCATGGCAACCCAGCCTGTTACATTACATCAAATCAAATAGGATGATGGATAGTAACTGCTGACCTAGAAAAACCTGCAATGATTGTTGATCACTCAAGAGGAAGTGGAAAATAATATAGCAGCAGGTGCTGGGAATTAAAACATTTGCCACTGGACACTTACAACAAACAGGGATTCCCTAATGTACTGCAACACTGTGTATAAACACCATCTCCACTGAGGTTTACTCAGCAGGGCTTAGAGTGCAAAACGACCAGTCATTTGAAATTCAGTAATCCAACTACTGCAAATTAGCGCATAGAAATATAATCCAGATTGTGTTGAGCAAAAGTGGATTTTTTTTTTTTTCAATAACACCGTCTTAACGTTATTTGCTGGTATTATATCACAGCAATTTACCAATATATATATACAGGGATCCCTCACTTTCCACCATGAATTGGGACCGAGATCCCCATGCGACCATCGAAATCCGCGAAGTAGGATAACACCCACACTGACTGACGTATAGGTATATGTATGTGTATATAATATTCAATGCTATAAATGCTTATAATAACAATTAAACATTAAAAAAAAAAAAAAAGATGTAAATAAAATATAAATACACACACATACAGATGGTATTGCATGAGAAGAAGACGACACACATGCATACACACGTGCTGTACACACAGATGCAACAATGTCACTAGTTTTGATGGGAGATTTTGGGTTAGTTTAGGCTTTTTTTTGTTTTGCATAATTGCCCTTGTTTTTGCAGAATTTTCCTTAAGTTTTCACCTATTCTTCCTTAATTTCCTTATTTTTTTATTTCAATTAATATTTATTTTATTTTATTTTTTTCAAAAAAGCACTGAAGCCGCATGAATTGAAGCACGAAGTAGCAAGGGATCCCTGTAATTATAATTAACGGATGAATCACAGGCTATGCCTCTGAAGCTTTTATAGGTATATTTAATATGGACAGTGTACCTTCAGTCGTTTTTGTACCACTCACTGGTGATACTGTAGACACCTTCCATAAAAGTACCCAAAAAACAAACTTCCCAGTATTAGATATGCATTCTCTTTTTTGTGTTTTTCTACCCCGGCATCACAGTGGCATAGGGGTTAGCACATGTGCCTCACAGCAAGACGGTCCTGGGTTTGAGTCCTGGTCTTAATGTGTGAAGTTTGCATGTTTTAACTGTGCTTGCCACCATCAAAAAGACATGCACGTTAGGCAAATTTGCTGTTCCAAACTGTCCTTGTGTGTGTGTGTGTGTGCGTGTGTGCCTTGCAATGGTCTGGCGAGCTGTTTAAGGTGTATCCCGCCTCTGCCCAGTGTCAACTTGTCGGCACCAGCTTCCCAGTGACCCTCTTAGGATTTTGTGGTTCAGTAAATGAATGAGGTAAGAGCAAGATTTCTCTATTATGAAATATCAACCCCTTAAGTAAAGGCTACATGCTTCCACCAAAACTACACAAGTTAAATGAAATCTATTCTATAAAATTCAGTCAATTTGTTAAGTATCCAAGTAGCATTCCGGATGTCACACTCTGAATGCTGAAATGTATATGGTTTGCTGAGAAAAGACCTGTCAAAATATTTAGATGAATATAAAAAGGGAAATGAGCTGCCTTCGTGGACGTTTCCGAGTGCTTCTACTTTTTAAACCATTTTTGTTAGCCTTAGATTATACAGATCACTAACCCACTGAACAAGCTTTTATAAAAATGGTAACATATTAGAAAAATAACCTTAATATGAGATTTCCTTTCGGCTTTTTCCCTTTATCAGGGGTCGCCACAGCGAATGATTTACACTTTTGATTTGGCATAGGATGCCCTTCCTGAAACAATCCTTTAGCAAGGATCAGAAACACGCTGACGGCTTTGCAGCCTACTCTTTGCAAAAGTCAGCAATGGTTGTTTTACATACCTCACACCATAGACAGTGAGAGACATGGCTGGCCTTTGATAACCCAGTTTGCTGCAAAATTTGAATGATATTTGGCACCATTGTTCGAGCTGCTGTTATTGAACAGATAATCCCTTCTGGTCAGAGTTAGGATTTCATTGCTGTAGTATAATGTAAAATAAAACTTGACAACTACTAGTCCCAAGTTCATTTACATTGACGGCATTTAACAGATGCTCTTATCCAAAGCAACTTATAGAAGTGCTTTAAAGTCTCTATTAGTGAATATATTCTTATACTGATTTTTTAGAACACAGACTAAGTATACCGTCAGTTAAATTCAGTCGGTAAGTGCTGTGTGGGATATTTTTGTGTGAGTTTGTATATCAGCATAGTTAAAGTTGATGAGCCATACAATGAAGTTATGGGAAAGAATAGTGGAAGCAAGACTAAGGGCAGAGGTCAGCATTTGTGAACAACAGTTTGGTTTCATGCCAAAAAAGAGCACCACAGATGCAGTGTTTGCCTTGAGGATGTTAATAGAGAAGTACAGAGAAGGTCAGAAGGAGCTGCATTGTGCCTTTGTGGATCTGGAGAAAGCATATGACAGGGTGCCGAGAGAGGAACTATGGTATTGCATGAGAAAGTCTGGAGTGGCAGAGAAGTATGTTAGAGTGGTGCAGGACATGTATGAGAGATGTAAGACAGTGGTGAGGTGTGCTGTCGGTGTGACAGAAGAGTTCAAGGTGGATGTGGGACGGCATCAAGGGTCAGCTCTGAGCCCCTTCTTGTTTGTTATGGTGATGGACAGGCTGACAGACGAGGTTAGGCAAGAATCTCCATGGACTATGATGTTTGCAGATGACATTGTGATCTGCAGTGAGAGCAGAGAACAAGTGCAGGAAAACCTAGAGAGGTGGAGGTATGCCCTGAAAAGGAGGGGAATGAAGGTTAGCCTCAGTAAGACAGAATACATGTGTATGAATGACAAGGACCCAACAGGAACGGTGAGGTTACAAGGAGCAGAGATAAGGAAGGTGGAGGATTTTAAGTACTTAGACTCAACAATCCAGAGCAATAGAGAGTGTGGAAAAGAGGTGAAGAAGCGTGTGCAGGCTGGTTGGAATGGTTGGAGAAAAGCGTCCGGTGTGATGTGTTATAGGAAGGTATCGGCAAAAATGAAAGGAAAAGTGTACGAGACGGTGTTGAGGCCAGCGATGTTGTATGGTTTAGAAACAGTGGCCCTGGGGAAAAGACAGGAGGCAGAGCTGGAGGTAGCAGAGATGAAAACGTTGAGGTTCTCTTTGGGAGTCACGAGGATGGATAGGATCAGGAATGAGCACATCAGAGGGACAGCACATGTAAGATATTTTGGAGACAAAGTCAGAGAGGCTAGATTGAGATGGTTTGGACATGTACAGAGGAGGGATAGTGAGTATATTGGTAGTAGGATGTTGACGTTGGAACTACCAGGCAGAAGGCCTAGATGAAGACCAAAGAGACGATTCATGGATGTGGTGAAGGAGGACATGAAGGCAGTTGGTGTAAGAGAAAAAGATGCAGAGGATAGGGTGAGATGGAGGCAGTTGATTTGCTGTGGCGACCCCTGAAGGGAAAAGCCGAAAGGACAAGAAGATTTGTATACAGCATAGTGCTATTCTAAGCTATGCACATTGCCATGTGAAGGACAGAAGGCCAGTGGGCTTGAGTATTAGGTCTGTCTTAAGCTGGTGGCTAAAATAGATGAGAAATTACTCCCTCCCCAGCCAACAAGCACTCATTAAAATTCCACCATTCCACCCTCCCAGTATGCTCAGCGAGTCAGTTGCTATTGGATACCAGTCATGACTAATAGCCCCAGGCAGCTGGTCAATCAACAATCAAATCATGATACACTAATGCCAGACAATTGTCTATCATGGCTGATTAACGTCTTGCAGCTACTGTGGTTTGATGTATTTTATTTCAGGAACAAAAAACATTCATGGACTTGGAAAAAGTTGGTACTGTCAATAACAATAACAAGCTTGGATGATGAAATATTTTATTTATACTGGAAATCAAGTCATTTAGGAGAAACAGGTGGTCGTGCGTTGGTTGATAGCTGTGATATAAAACATCTGGGATTTTTAAAAAAATTCTGCTTTAAACATATTGTCGTAAGCATTTTCGTTTTTATTTTTTATAACCAAATTTTCAGCATTTTCCTCCCCACAGGATTAATCTTACAAAATATGCACTACTTCACTGTATGATGTGGAGTACTTTGAAATGAGAAATGATACACTTAGTGCCTGTGTTCACAGTCCATAACACATAAAAGATTGATGCTACAAAGGAAAAGCATCTTGCTTAAAAAAAAATCAATTTGGCTTTTGGTGTTATTAATATTAATCCTTTAAGCTGCTCTCACTGGCCTTCAGCCCTGTGCACTAATCATGTGCATTGACATTCTCTGGTGTCCAGTGCCGCAGAGATAGATACTGTTCAACGTGCATACGTTAACATAATCTCAGACACAGATCCACCTCTGTCTCAAAACATCTCTAAACCTGTCCTACCCAACGAGGTTATATTAGATCAGGGGTCCCAAAACTTTTTCCTGTGGGGGCCACATAACTTCTCCCTTCTCTGATGGGGGGCCGAGGTCAGTTTATAACAGTAAAAATTCCGACAATCACAGGGCTGCCGAAACGTAAACATTTATTGTTTTCCAGTAAGCCACGCATAACCAAATACAGTAGGCCCTTGACTATTCGCGGCTTTGCACTCACGGTTTGCATATTCGCGGACTGCCCAGCAACTCTCACATGCTGATTAGTTGAGATGATGTAACGTCCCTTTTTCCTCATTTGCGCACAAGTTGTCAATGAGCCTTTTTTAAAATTGTGTTTTAATTACCAGTTAAGTTCTATGATGTCACTCAAACGCCTGCTAAGCACCAGAAAAAGGTAATGACGGTGTCTCTTCTGAAGAAATAAGACCTTCTCCGGAAGAAACGAGAGTTTCCTCTGAAGTGCATGAAGAGGAATAATCGTCTGAACTGTTGTAAAACACTCCACTTTTAGTCTTTTTCAATTATTATTCCAGTACATTACCTAAGTTAATGTGTAGAATGTTTGTATGTGTGATTTTATTTACTGTGGTGTAGCATGTTTCTCATTTTGTTTTGTTTATCCAATTTATTACATTTTTTGTTGTTTTATGTCTTTTTTGTTATGGTCTGTGTTTTGGGGGACTTTGATTTTGGTGCTGTGCCTCCAACTGACCGTTTACTCTTCGCTCCGGCTGAGGGGCGTGGCTGAGCTGCTCGGACTGAATGCAGTTCATACCTGAATTCAGTCATCTCATGCCTAATGCAATACCTTTTACAGTTCATCAAAGTATCAAAGGCGGGCCATGTCTGTCACTGTCTATGGTGAGAGGCATGTAAAAGAACCATTGCTGACTTTCGTAAAGAGTAGGCTGCAAAGTCGTCAGCGTGTTTCTGTCCCTTGCTAAAAGGGTTGTGACAGGAAGGGCATCCGACGTAAAAACCTCTGCCAAATTAAACGTGCGAATCAAAATGATTCGCTGTGGCGACTCCTGAGTAAAAGGGAAAAAGCCGAAAGGAAGACAGACAGACTGATAATGATAATTTTGGCAAAAAAGTAAAGAAAAACCCAAAATCCCTATCTCAAAAAATTAGCATATTTCATCCGACCAATAAAAAAGTGTTTTCAATACAAAAAAGTCAACCTTCAAATAATTATTTTCAGTTATGTACTCAATACTTGGTCGGGAATCCTTTTGCAGAGATGACTGCTTCAATGCGGTGTGGCATGGAGGCAATCAGCCTGTGGCACTGCTGAGGTGTTATGGATGCCCAGGATGCTTCGATAACGGCCTTAAGCTCATCCACAGTGTTGGGTCTGGTGTCTCTCAACTTTCTCTTCACAATATCCCACAGATTCTCTATGGGGTTCAGGTCAGGAGAGTTGGCAGGCCATTTGAGCACAGTAATACCATGGTCAGTAAACCATTTAGCAGTGGTTTTGGCACTGTGAGCAGGTGCCAGGTCTTGCTGAAAAATAAAAATCTTCATCTCCATAAAGCTTTTCAGCAAATGGAAGCATGAAATGCTCCAAAATCTCCTGATAGCTAGCTGCATTGGCCCTGACCTTGATAAAACATAGTTGACCAACATCAGCAGCTGACATGGCACCCCAGACCATCACTTACTGTGGGTACTTGACACTGGACTTCAGGCATTTTGGCATTTCCTTCTCCCCAGTCTTCCTCCAGACTCTGGCACCTTGATTTCCGAATGACACGCAAAATTTGCTTTCATCCAAAAAAAGTACTTTGGACCACTGATCAACAGTCCAGTGCTGCTTCTCTGTAGCCCAGGTCAGGCGCTTCTGCCGCTGTTTCTGGTTCAAAAGTGGCTTGTGCACGGTGGCTCTGGAGGTTTCTACTCCAGACTCAGTCCACTGCTTCCACAGGTCCCCCAAGGTCTGGAATCGGCCCTTCTCCACAATCTTCCTCAGGGTCCAGTCACCTCTTCTGGTTGTGCAGCGTTTTCTGCCACACTTTTTCCTTCCCACAGACGTCCCACTGAGGTGCCTTGATACAGCACTCTGAGAACAGCCTATTCGTGCAGAGATTTCTTTCTGTGACTTAGCCTCTTGCTTGTGGGTGTCACAGCAGTCTTACCCATGATTGCGGTTTTGAGTAATGAACCAGGCTGGGAGTTTTTAAAGCCTCAGGAATCTTTTGCAGGTGTTTAGAGTTAATTCGGTGATTCAGATGATTCGGTTAATAGCTCGGTTAGAGTACCTTTTCATGATATGCTAATTTTTTGAGATAGGAATTTTGGGTTTTCATGAGCTGTATGCCAAAATCATCAGTATTAAAACAATAAAATACCTGAAATGTTTCAGTTGGTGTGCAATGAATCTAAAATATATAAAAGTTTAATTTTTATCAGTACATTACAGAAAATAATGAACTTAATCAGAGAAGGACTAGTATGTATGCTGTATAATGTTTATAGTTTATTATCAATAAATATCACAGTTATATTGGTAGTAGGATGCTGAGGTTGGAACTACCAGGCAGAAGGCCTAGAGGAAGAGCAAAGAGATGATTCATGGATGTGGTGAAGGAGGACATGAATGTCGTTGGTGTAAGAGAAGAAGATGCAAAGGATAGGGTGAGATGGAGGCAGATGATTCGCTGTGGCAACCCCTGAAGGGAAAAGCCAAAAGGAAAAGAAGATCAATAAATATCACAAGTAAAAAAAAAATAAGTTTTTCTTAATCATTACTACATTTTAGTACATTAATACTGAATTAATGAGTAAGACTGTCTATAGAATGTATTTAAGAAGCATATTTTAGCACATGTAATAGACATAGTATTTTACTTCCGGTTGCTAATTCGCACATATTATATGATACATGGAGTTTTACTTCCGGGTACAGAACTCACGGATTATCTTTATTCGCAGTAGGGGCCAGAACCGAACCCTCGCGAATATTGAGGACCTACTGTATTAGTAACCCTTTCAGGGACCATCACAGAAAAAAGTCAGGAAATAAATAATAAAAGAAACACTGCTTGATATCAGTTGAGCAACCCGAAAGCTACCCGAACAGACGACTGGTTCAACCGAGCCTGGTGTACAAATGTATTCTCCTGAGCTAACGATCCACTTTTTAGCTGAGAGTTTGTCTACTCGCATTTGGCCTTTCAACCGATCATACTCATCTTTGTGACAAGATTCAGGGTGTCGGCGCAGGTTGTATCCTTTGAATACCGCCACCGCTTCTTGATAGATGATACAAACGTTTTCTTTGCATTGGACAAAAAATAATTGTTTGTCCACTGCAGGTTAAATACCCTGCATTCTGAATCAATCTTTTTCTTCAATAACCTTTTCACCATTATTCCGTTCTATTTGACAGGGAGAGTCTAGGATTTTTGTTTCGTGGGGGGAGAGAGTTCAGATAGGGGCACAGATGGTAGAAGGGTGAAATAGGGTGTCATGTTCTAGGTGGCTATTAGTCTTGATCATGTGGCCAGACTAAAAATATAATAATCATAATGCGTCTCTGGTATTGTTCAGGGGGGCAAGCCAAATGTGGAGGGCCGTAGTTTGGGGACCACTGTATTAGATTGTGGAAAATGTGGTTGTTGTCTCACCAGTGACACAGCGGGACAGGATCACCTACTGTTAACATCTTCTACATAGAAGATAAAACTGAACTTCAACTCCTCAAGCAACTTCTAATTATGCCCCGTCTTCTAGTCTGGTAATGAATTTATTTAGATATGAGTAAAACCCCAAAAAGCGTTACTAGGTCAATCTAGAACAGCCAGTTAGCCAATTGTGCATGTCTGCAGACTCTGGGAGGAAACTTGGGTACCCAGAGGAAACCCACACGAGCATGGAGAGTACTGTACATTCAATCTTCACCGAGCCTTGGATTCGAGCCCAAGACCTTATTGTTAGCCAGTGTGTTAGCCAAAGTTTCACCCATATTCAGAGTTTCCAACCATACAAAACATTTAAATATGTCTATATTTGTCTTGTGCTACTCTGGATAAGAAGCTGCTGTGCAGTGATTAAATGGCAGGACTGTAAAAAGTGAAAATTATGTTCATCAATAATAACTTTAACAAACCTTCTCAAACACGTCCCAATAAGGAATGAATATCACTGGAACCTTTAAAATCATGACATTTAATGACCAAGTTACAAGAGAAATGATGATAATAAAACAGTTGAATTCATTACGTATGTGAGCAGATGTCTTCACAGAAATTAATGGCCATCATCTCCTTTTAATGTCGATTCAGAAGAGCAAGGTGAGCTAATTAAAGTACAGGCAGTAAATAAAGGAAAAGCCAACACAGCATAAGCACAAAGTGCATGAATCTGCAATTCCAGCAGCATGTGGTCGAAACAGTTAATGAAACAGCAGTCATTTCAGCTGCTCCTAGATTACGGACTTTGCCACCTTCACAATTTTTTCCTTCCGTACTTTGAGACAGAATTTAGGTGGATTTTACTGAAACCGGGCAACCCTGCAGACCAGTGAGCAGAAAGCTAATGTTTAGCCATATTTCAGACTGTTTCATTCTAATGCAAAGCTTGTGTTTTCATTAAACACTGCTTGAATTCGAATGGATCACACATTAAGTTTCAATCATACAAGAACGTTATGTAGTATAGTATATGAGTAATGCGTAATCTTGGTGTATCAAAATTGTTTCATATTAAGACACTTCCATATCATACTATATGAAATCAGAATTCTGTGCAATTTGAGTTATTTTACATATGCACTGGATAAAATTTCAGGTCAGACTTGCAACTTTGAATATTAAAGATTTGCGAGGGATTTTGGCATTTTTTAGACCAAATTCGTGATATCAATGTGCAAAGATGGCAAACTCCCTCTGTCGCCATCTTGGTAAGGTTCCCTGACATATATTTTCAGTCATGAAAGAAATAGCACCTATCCACTTCAATAAGGAGAAACCCATAAACCTGAAATGGATCAGTGACCTTTTAAACATGATTCAGAATCTGCTCTCTGACAAGAATGTTGTAAATAATTTTATTATTTGCAGGGCAGTGGTGGCCTGGTCGTAAGGTGTAGATTACGGTTCCTATAGTTGGGGGTTCAAGCCCCACTGTCCACAGTTGTCATTTTGGTCCCCCACAGTGCAGCTAAATGGGTTATCAAAGGTCGGCCATGTCTCTCACTGTATAAAAGCGGGGCCAGTGGCGTAGTGGTTAGGGTACTGCACTCATGATCGGAGGGTTGTGTGTTCAAATCCCAGTTAACATCTGGGCAAGGTCTTAACCACAAGTGTGCCTCTGTTCTCCCAACAGTATAAATGGGTACCAGTAAAAATATACTGGGAAGGTAACTAGCATCCCACCCAGGAGGAGTTGTACTCCTAGTCGCTTCACGCTATGGAAATTGGGGATAAGCACCAGCCTGATCAGCCACTATAGCTCGAGTGTAAAAAGCCAATCATGCATAAAAAGTAGTACTTGGTGGACCATCTTTCACAGTGTTGTGATGTTATCCATGTGTGTTAGCTTGTACCTAAGCAAATGGACAAATGGATGCTTTGTTAATCTGATGTGTGACATAGTTATGTAAACAGGTCCCGGGAGATAACACCACGCATCCTTGTTTGAATTAATACAGAATTATCAGTTTTAGGAACCTATAAGGAGAACCAAAATGACATGCACAGCATTCGGTATTTTGTTTAAATTTGAAACCGCATTTCAGTCTCCAAACCAATGACATATTTCAATGTACAGCACACCATTTAATGTCTTATAAATGCTGTGTAATACTGTACTGACAGCATAGTGAAGTAATTCTACTTTGGATTTTAACTGCATGAATTTCCAACTCTTCAATTGTTTTTTTTCTTCTTTTCTGACAGATTTGGATCACCACCTGTTGAGCTTGTTTCATACAGACCGAAAACTTTAGCTTGTCTGGAATTCTTGATTCTCTACCAAGGAAAGAAACTACTTTTCATCTTAAAAACCTCTTCAGTACTGTGCAAAGCAATGCCACCAAACCAATTTGGGGAGGGGGTGTGAGGGGGGGGGGTCCTAAACTTGTACAGGTAAAAGCCATACCAGGCTTTTTTTTGACAAGTGATCTAAAAAAAATGTTTTAGTTGTCCACCTGAGGGTTGATTATCCCCCTGTAGTAGTGTCTATGATCACATCTGTGACTTTTATTCACTTTATTTATATCTGTAAGCTTTATTTATTTTATTTACTGTAACTTCTCTATGTCTCTTTCATCATGTATCTCATTCTAAAACCCCATTTTGGGCTTCATGTAGCCAGAAACAAGTCTCTAAAGCTAATCTTAGCTCTGTGGTCAGTGACAGATAATAAGCAGAAGCAAGTCTCAGACAGATATAATCAAGTCAGTCCTCCTGTTTCTAATCATCTAGAGTAGAGTGTTGGCAGACGCTTGAGTTAAGGCGCAGCAGCGCATGCATGCTCATGTGTAATGATGGCCATTAAAATCTTCAGGACTTTGTGACACGAGAAGGGAAATCAATAGGTTTGATCAGGTTTTATTTATGAATGTATTGTGCAGTGGGATTTCCAAACCAATCACACTTAATAACATATGAATACATGATTGTTATATACATACTATGCAATCACATCACATTTCAAGTCTACACTGATGATTAAACCAGCATTCATTTCAACTTTCATGTATAAAACAAATTAGCCTGTTTAATTTCTTGTTTCTCACATTCTCATCTCGCTCAGTTGCTGAGGCACTTAATCGTACTATTATGGTTGGGGGAGGCTGGAGGCTGGGGGAGGCTGGGAACACACCCAGCCATTCACAATCACACCTAAGGGATGATCTGAAATCGCCAGTTAGCCAGATATCCATGTGTTTGGGCTGTGGGAGAAGACTGGACTACCTGGACAAAACCCATGCAAGCACAGGTAGAATATGCAAACTCTGCACCAACAAACCCAAGCCTGGGACCGGAACACAGGTCCTTCTCACTATGTGGTGTACATGCTTACCACTACACCAATGTATCATCAGTTACACCCACTGCTACTTTAAATTAATTACTTGAGCAAGTCCTGAGGGTCCTTACCGTTTCATTGATTTCTAACAGAGAGTCATATTACTGACTCGCATTTATCAGGTTTCTAAAGTCCTTTCATTCAGTTAGATCTTAAAGGCAAAGCACAAAATTTTGTTAATTCAGAATCAATAAGCCTAAAGCAGTATTTCTTTATTCAAATTATTGTAGTATAATAAATAATTCTTATACTTCACAAATAAACTTACACAATTAGAAGGCTGCTTGTAGTGCTACTATATATTACATAAAGAAGGCTTTGTTTTGCGCCACCATATTAAACTACCACTATCACTGTTACAGGGTAAAGGATAAGAAAAATAATTAAATTGGCAACGCCAGCTGCCGTTTTGAAAAGCACAATCCTGGTATTGTCTGGATGTAATTTGAACTGTCTTTGACCTTTTGGAAAAATCATTGGTAACATGAACCCAGTTGTTGTATTTGTCTCGCATTGATTATTTTGGGAGATTAAATAACTGGATTTTACAGCTTCTCGCCAACTGAGAACAAGCGTTAATTCAGGAGAAGTAATTACATAGAATGCTAAAAGGGGTTAAATTAAACAAAAAAATTGTAAATTTGTAGTGAGTAATTACAGTGACAAGTAGCAAGTTGATATCTTTAAAATGTAATCAAATTGATACCGATTAACATGTATAACAAGCTTAAATCATTGGAAACAAAACCCACCACTTTATCATCATCATACAATCATTATTAAAGGTCACAAGATGTAATAAGCAGAACTGTTGATTAGTTCAACAGGGACTTGCTCATATTTCATATTCAAACAAGAAGTGATATACAGGGAGCCCTCGCTACTTCGTGCTTCAATTCATGTGGCTTCAGTGCATTGTGGGTTATTTTTTAAAATATTCATCGAATTAAAAAACAAGGAAATTAAGGAACAATTGGGGGAAAAGTTAAGGGAAATGCCACAAAAACGAGGCAAATTATGAAAAAAAAAAACCCCAAACACACACAAAACAAAAAACTCGAATCAATCATCAAAACTACTTAGTTTTGTGAGGTGCGCATCTGAGTGTGTGTATTTATATTTTATTTACATCTTATGCATTATTTTTGAACGTTTAATTGTTATTATAAGCATTTCTGGCATTGAATATGTATTTATTGATATTATATACACATATACATGAACGTACACATCAGTGGGGGGGGGGGTGATGATCCTACTTCGCGAAATTCCGTGGTCATGGGGGGATCTCGGTCCCAATTAACCACGGATAGTGAGGGATTCCCGTACTACAGAGAATCAGTACTCGGAGCAATGCACTGATAAAATTGTTTCTTTAGTAGTCATCCTGCATTAATTTTAATAAAAGCTATTGGGATGCTTTTAGAATGGTAATTATTATTTTTAACACAGCTCATAAAGAAGCACATAAATCCCAGCACTAGACACTTGCATACACGTAATCATAACATTCACTAGAGCTATCTGCTTAGCCAAAATCCAGGACTGTCTAGCTGTTAAAGAGTAACTGTATGTGATGAGCCATTTCTAGCTTGTTTTTTAAAGGCATTTCTCTGACTCACTTCTGATACCACATCCTGCCCCTTGGGATCAGGAACAAAAGAATACAGTCTTAAGAGCAGGGGCACATGGCAAGGGCAAAAAGTGGTGCCTGTAGCCACAAACAGCTTCACAACAACCAGTTCCTGAATGCCGAGGGATTACTACCATGTAGTTTTGTTAGATTTCATGTTCTACCTTTCAAGGTTTTAATCAGAGTCCATAAATCGAAGGCAGAGTTCATTAAATAGAAGTGAATACAGTGCATGGCTTTGGATCATTGTTCACTATAAAGATACCATAAAGAAATAAATAGAAGATTGTAAAGATGATAATACTACTACGACTACTACTACAACTACTACTACTACTACTAATAATAATAATTATTATTATTATTAACCAATATTTACATTAAACTACAATTTGTAATGGATGTATTCTCAACCATAACAATGTGAAGTAATATACATTTATTATGAGACGAGCAGCCTCCATGACCTTCACTAAAGATGTGTCACTGGAACATCAGAGAGATGAGCAGATGCAGGCTACGAGGAACAAATTCCCAGCCATCA
Organism: Plotosus lineatus; assembly: GCA_024760905.1. Classification (NCBI taxonomy): domain Eukaryota; kingdom Metazoa; phylum Chordata; class Actinopteri; order Siluriformes; family Plotosidae; genus Plotosus; species Plotosus lineatus. The sequence continues at coordinate 47,738,818 of CM045734.1, forward strand.
GGAAACAATGAGCATGAAGAGAAACACAAGACCCTCATGGTACAATGATCCTTTAAAGCCTCTTGAGGGCTGTGCAGATTATTCATCACACCACACATAAAATATTATATTTTTAAAAAAACATCATAACTTTTATATGAATGTTATATAATATTTACAACTAGATTACAAGTGATACAATAAAAAATCCAAATAGTGTATGAGTCACTTCTGCAGCTGTTAAAATGAGCAAGAAAGAAATGTAGCCTGGATTTAATCAGATGTACATGACTAAACCCAAAAAAGCATCAGGCAAAAACTGGAACTGTGATTAAACCTAAAACCGAGTTATATTCAGGGCCCAGTTCTCTGAAAGGCAAAAAAAAAAAAAAAAAAAAAAAAAAAAAAAAAAAGCTAGCCTGCCAGAATGAGAATCTGAATGCGGCAGGATGAAAGCCTGCATTCAAGCATACTGAAACATGCTCGCCCGCCCCCCCCCCCCCCTTCTCCCTCTCATAAAGATCAAAGAAGGGCTTCCAATGCTTGAATGCTTGAGTGGCATGTGTCTGTGTGTGCTTGTAAGAAATAGAGAGAGACAGAGAGAATAGGGACAAGCAAGGTATGCTCTGTGATTAAGTGATTGTTTCTGCATACTTACAGACTTTAGTTCTGTTACCACCAAACATGCAGGAGAAGATTTATCAAAATTCACTTGACTGCTTCATTTGCATAATTGACCAATTTTTGCAGGCAATTATTGTAAATTAGACACTCTATGCACCACTGATTAATCATATAAGGTTGATTCTATTTTTGAGGATTTAATGCATGTCAGTTAACAAGATTTTACATTATGAGCTTGATGATATGATGCATGAATATTAAAATTATTTATTCAATTAAGAATTAATATTATTGATATCAAATCGTTCTAAAATTCAGTGAACATGAGGAGGAAAAAAACAAAAAACAAATCAGTTCCCCTAAGGGAGACATTCATCTTTCAAAAAGAACAAAAAGATCACAAAGGCATCACATACCTTCTGTTTGGTGACACGCTTCAATCCGATATGGAGTTGACTTTTGCACTGCGAGAAGAAAAGAGACTGATTATTCTTCTTGTACATATTTTCACTCTTTTTGATGGATGAGCAGTGGAAAGATTCCTACTTGGTGCACTAATAAACGTGTGTAAAACACACTGTGTGGTGTCAGAGTGGTAGTAGAACCACTCAGTTCAGGGGTTCAATTCCAAATGATATCATTGTGCTATTCAGCTTTGAGAAGGTAATTTAAACATATCTGACTGTGATTACTCAATATTAGATTAATATATGTGATATTAATGGTGATATGAAAAGTTATGATCAGAGTGTGAGTAAATTGGCATAAATTGTTTCATAAATCATATTTACACTATAGCTATCAGCATGATTTGTGCACATGAGGGAGGAAAACACTGATAACCATTGTCTCTTATTCACATAAATATCCTAGTTGTGTGCATTTTTCACAATATCATACAGAAGTTATGAAACCGTGTGTTATTGCAATGTATTATAGCTGGCATTGTTTTATTGAGGTATCCATGGACATGTAATTTTAAACTAATAAAATTGATCAATGCTTCCTTATAAAATTGCTTAATGTGTTGCAAAGCATAATAATCTATTAACCATGGCTTTATAACGTATATATACTTTAACATTCATAAAGAATGCAAAGCTCTATAAATATGCAAAAATGTGCAAATATGAAAGCCATATTTCTATTCCAGCCCCACTGACCCCACACCATGGTAGTGTCTGTATATTATACAGTGGAGCCTCAGAATCCGAACATTCTAGAGTTCGAACAAATTGAAATCCAATTAAAAAATCCCAGTTTTTGTTTGTTTTTTGGGACGAAAAAAATCGAAGTTGAACTCAAGAAACACACGAGAAAAAATGAGACCGAGAGGGAGGAAAAGTGTGCGACTTCCGGAAGTCGTTGATACTATGTATCACCCTGATAAAGCTGTCCTGGGGAAGTCCAGGAGTTGTTGATACAGTACTATGTAAGTATCGACCTCATAAAGCTAAAGCTAGCGCTAAAGCATTAAGCTAAGCTAAAGAGCTAGCAGTGCTGTGAACACCTTTAACGATGAGGTCATGAGCCACTTCCATAAGGTTTTGAAAAGAAGTCAGAAACAAGCCATGTTAGAAATTTCCTTCAAGAAAAGAAAGGAACATCCTGAAGAACAGTCATCCATGCAAAGCGGTAGCAAAATGGAAAAAAAAACACTTTTGGCTGATTTACCTGAAGCTGTTATGGAAGGGAATCTACTTCATCTCCCCCTCTGTTATGGAAGGGGATACGCTTCTCTTCCTCTCCAACATTTACGTATGCAAACTGCTCATCACCACAAAGGTTAAAATTCTTATCTTTATTGTTCTTATGCTTTAACTGCACTGTGTTTTTTATTTTCGTGTGTTATGGTCTCTCACAAAAGAGTTGCGCGTTGAAATGCACATTGGAGAGGGGCGTGGCTGGCTCTCAGTTCCGTGCTCCACCAGGTCCCGCTTTAGTTTGATTTCCGTGTTTCTCCGCATCTCTAACCGACTACGATTTCCCCGTTCTCTAGTGCCTTCCCTGTGAACAATAAAGCGCACACAAAACAGCCAGAGAGATCATGGGGAAGAGGGACAATCTTCTAACACCAGGAAGCGCTCTGGTAGTCTTTATAGCCCGAGATTAAGTGGAATGAGGTGTGCGTGTTTAGCATTCCACCCGCGTGTGACTTTAACGCGAACAGAGAGAGAGAGAGACATAGAGAGAGAGAGAACAGCCAAAACCAGTCTCTCACAACACAGACCATAACATAGTGTACTGTATTCAATAATTTTTTCACTTAATTTGTGGACCTATGGTATGAATTACGGTACTGTTAACTTCTGTTCAAAATACGACGGAATGGATCAAGACCATTTACATTATTTGTAATGGGAAAAGCGGATTTGGAATTCGAGCAAATCGGAATCCGAACAGCCGTCTGGAAAGGATTTAGTTTGAGTACCGAGGCTCCACTGTACTAGAAATAGGTACCCGCAGCGAAAAAATTAAAGTAATCATAAATGCATAGCCTTAGGTTCTATTTGTCAGGTTAACCATTACAAATTATCTTTTCCTTTCGGCTTTTCCATTTTTTTTCAGGAGTCGCCACAGAGAATCATCTGATTCGCATTTTTGATTTGGCGTAGGTTTTTACGTCAGTTGCCCTTCCTGACACAACCCTTTAGCAAGGGACTGAAACACGCTGACAGCTATGCAGCCTACGCTTTACAAAAGTCAGCAATGGTTCTTTTACATAAATATGGCTGGCTTTGATAACCCAGTTAGCTGCACGGGGGGTGGGTGGAGACAGTGACAACCATGTGGAGAGTTGGACTTGAACCCCCAACCTTAGGATCAGCAATCCAGTGCCCTTTGCCATTAGGTCACCACTGCCCTGAGTTAACCATTACAATCACCACTCCAAATTTCATATAATGTAGGTTGTCTGTATATAAAATGTCTGTCCCTTCTTCTCTTTTCGGCTTTTTTCCTTTTCTCGGGAGTTGCCATAGCGAATCATCTGATTCGCACATTTGATTTGGCAGAGGTTTTTTGTACGTTGAATGCCCTTCCTGTCACAACCCTTTTAGCAATGAACAGAAACATGCTGACAGCTTTGCAGCCTACTCTTTACGAAAGTCAGCAATGGTTCTTTTACATGCCTCTCACCATAGACAGTGAGAGACATGGCCCGCCGATGATAACCCAGTTAGCTGCACTGGGGGAGGACAGTGACAGCCTTTGTGGGGACTCGGACCCCCAACCTTAGGAACAGCGATCCTGCACCCTAGCCACTAGACCACCACTGCCCCATATAAAATCTCTGTCTTTTCCTTTTGGCTTTTCCCTTCAGGGGTCGCCACAGCGAATCATCTGTCTCCATCTCACCCTATCCTTTGCATCTTCTTCTCTTACACCAACGACCTTCATGTCCTCCTTCACCACATCCATGAATCGTCTCTTTGGTCTTAAAGTCCCTACTTTCAGTCCTAGACTCATGCCTTTCCTCTTCTCTCTCTGGCAACGGACACGCCTCCCGTCTCTCCTTCTTGGACGTCTTCGACCAACAGTAGTCCAATTTCCATCAGCACCCTGTTGGTTGACGGCACTGATGGCGGTCGTTGTTAACCCGGGCCTCGACCGATCCGGTATGTCATTCTTTCTTGTGATTCGAATAGTTTATTTGGCATTTGTTTTACGCCGGATGCCCTTCCTGACGCAACCCTCTGCATTTATCCGGGCTTGGGACCGGCGTGAGGGAGAGACACTGGTTTGTGCCCCCCCTCACGGCTGCAGTCCATATAAATCTCTGTATAAACCTTAAATGAAGAAAAAAGTAATTATAAACAATACCACATGCATTTTTTAACTTATTTCTCCAATCACAGAGCGCGATTAGGTCACGTGAACACATTAACGGCAGAGGAATGAACGTAGATTTCGCCATCAAAATACTCTTAAATAGCCTCATACTAAGTAGGATTCTTAATTTACACCTGAATAACATGTCCTATAGTTGATTTTGAAATTAGAACACAAATTAAATAAAAATCTACGCGAACTCGGAAGTGCCGATTCCGTTCATGTTTAGCCAGCGAGCCAAGTGACACGATCAATTCAGAGTCAAAGTCTATATTCTATTACCAGATTTAAACAAAACAACCGCACTAGAAAATTCTATACACAATAAAGACTATCGTAGAAAAATATATTACTCACCCAGGTATGGAATAAATATATCAGAAATTACGGTATCCTACTCAGACGCGTCCATCATGGTGTCGGCCATCTTGGCATGTGATGGTCAATACCACTTTTTTGAGGGCTACTCGCAATTGAATTGCCTGGCGCACCGCGGTCATCCATTCTTGAGTTCCGATTCAAATTTCATTTTAAATTAGATAAAAATCTCTAAATTTTTGGTCCTAGTTTTTGGGGGATATATTCTACCAATATTTAAAGAACCGGCAATCTTCTTTGATTCTTTGAAAGATGCCATTTTCAAAAAAAAAAAAAAACAGCGAGATATACTCCTCAGAAACTGGGTATGTATGGAAAGCTAGAGATTCACTGCTGAATATGGTAACAGTTTAAACCAAGTTTGTCAGATTCTTGCAACACATCACCTGGTTTCGTGGACAATACTTGCAACTGGGTCGCAATGCACTTAAGATCGTGCGAAAACAAGGGCGCTCTAATCAAAGTTGGTTTAAAATCAACACAAACCCAGTCTAAAATTGAAATGTTCTTTTTCTATGAACATGGCTGAATTTGGTACGCTCATACTGTACTATACATCCATAAATACCATTACCGTATCTCAACACCCCTAAATCAATTATTATAAACATAACATTGTAAAATAGTATCAAATATATCAAATAATATCAACATTAATTTCAAATAAGTCACTTATTTATACCGAGTCACTTTACATGAAGCTGAAAACGGCCAATCAACGCTTACAATATGAGGCGCTCAATAGCGAAAGTAGTGTACGTGCTGTGGGTTATACAGACTTCTGGTCTTTCAAGTGTGCAAGGGTGCCGTTGAACTCATTTAGAACATAGCCTGCACTGATGCAGTCTCTCAGCAAAGCGGAGAGTTCTTTCTTTTGTCTAAGTAAGTAAGTAAACTTTATTCAAGAGATGCATACAAAGAACAAGTACAAATCCTAATGAATATTAATATAAAAATAAGTATACACTCTTAGGATTTTGGTAAAAGATAAACATCTGTAATTGTTCTGGAATTTGTGGATTATGGTTTTCATTCATTTTATAACTCTCTTTGCTTAAGTGAGTATGCATTAGATTGTGCCAATCCGAGCAGGTCGTTAATTCATCTCTGTGTATGAGACTTGCATCCATGCTAGTAGACTTACTCTTCTGACCAATCATATTTGCTTAGGGTTACAAAAGTCCGCAATACAGTGTAAACACAAAGATCACAGCGACGACGTCTTAACACCAGAGTAACACGCTATATAACTGATAAATATATCTGAACTGGAGAGAAGGAAGGGCACGTTTATTCTGTAGTTTGTAAACAATGGCTGCAGGGTCATTGCGTCAGCGTCCCACATAGGCATGTCTCAACTCAAAATTTGACAAAAAAGTAAAATCGAAAAAACGTAAAATGGAACGTAAGTCGGGGAGTGTCTCTCTATCTATCTCTCTCTCGCGCTCTCTCATATATATATATATATATATATATATATATATATATAAAATATTACAGGGATCCCTTGCTACTTCGCGCTTCAATTCATGTGGCTTAAGTGCATTGCGTTTTTTTTTTTGTTTTTTTTTAATATTTATCAAATTAAGTTTAGTTAAGGAAAATGCTGCAAAATAAGACCAATTATTCAAAAGAAAAATAAAATCCAAACAAACAAAAAAAAACGACCCAAATCCCCCCATCAAAACTACTAACATTTTTATGTGAGGTGCGCATCTGTGGGTGCGCACGCGCACACAGATGCACGTGCGCACACTCAGATGCACACCTCACATTAAAAATCTGTGTGTGAGTATTTCTATTTTATTTACATCTTATGCATTATTTTTGAATGGTTAATTGTTATTATAATCATTTATAGCGTTGAATATGTATTTATTGATACACATATACATCAGTCAGGGTAAATGACAAGTACAGAGAAGGTCAGAAGGAACTGCATTGTGCCTTTGTGGATCTGGAGAAAGCATATGACAGGGGGCCAAGAGAAGAACTGTGGTATTGCATGAGGAAGTCTGGAGTGGCAGAGAAGTATGTTAGAGTGGTGCAGGACATGTATGAGAGATGTAAGACAGTGGTGAGGTGTGCTGTCAGCGTGACCGACGAATTCAAGGCGGAGGTGGGACTGCATCAAGGATCAACTCTGAGCCCCTTCTTGTTTTCGATGGTGATGGACAGGCTGACAGACGAGGTTAGGCAAGAATCTCCATGGACTATGATGTTTGCAGATGACATTGTGATCTGCAGTGAGAGCAGAGAACAAGTGCAGGAAAACCTAGAGAGGTGGAGGTATGCCCTGGAAAGGAGGGGAATGAAGGTTTGCCTCAATAAGACAGAATACATGTGTATGAATGCCAAGGACTCAACAGGAACGGTGAGGTTACAAGGAGCAGAGATAAGGAAGGTGGAGGATTTTAAGTACTTAGACTCAACAATCCTGAGCAATGGAGAGTGTGGAAAAGAGGTGTAGAAGCGTGTGCAGGCTGGTTGGAATGGTTGGAGAAAAGCATCCGGTGTGATAGGAAGGTATCGGCAAAAATGAAAGGAAACGTGTACAAGACGGTGTTGAGGCCAGCAATGTTGTATGGTTTAGAAACAGTGGCCCTGGGGAAAAGACAGGAGACAGAGCTGGAGGTAGCAGAGATGAAAATGTTGAGGATCAGAAATGAGCACATCAGAGGGACAGCACATGTAAGAGGTTTTGGAGACAAAGTCAGAGAGGCTATATTGAGATGGTTTGGACATGTACAGAGGAGGGATAGTGAGTATATTGGTAGTAGGATGCTGAGGTTGGAACTACCAAGCAGAAGGCCTAGAGGAAGACCAAAGAGACGATTCATGGATGTGGTGAAGGAGGACATGAAGGCAGTTGGTGTAAAAGAAAAAGATGCAGAGGATAGGGTGAGATGGCAGCAGACGATTCGCTGTGGCGACCCCTGAAGGGAAAAGCCGAAAGGACAAGAAGAAGAAGAAGATACACAGTCGGCCCCCTACTTACGAAACCCCCTGGGTATGAAAATTCCAGGTTACGAAAAACATTTTCCTAATTTTCGTCCCCGGGATACGAAAACAACTTCCTCCTACGAAATGCGCCATTCAAATGCGTTAATCAAAATTTCACACGATGCGCAAGTTGCTCTCTCATTGTCTGTCTCCCCACATCCCGCCCCGCTGGCCTTCCATTGGCCAGTAGACAGCTGACATTACCCATACTTCCTTTACCCATACTTCCTGTTTGTCACACGCATGCAGGAGAGTTGACTGTTGGCTTGTTTCGAGATTGATCATGCAGAGTTATATTTCGTTATCGCCGAAACCCCTCTACATTCGGGACGATATTGAACCAGAAGGAGACCTTAAAGCAGAAATACAGTGACGGAGGTAATTATTTCGGCACGATATTAAAACAGAGTGCTCTGTGGGAGAAGACCGCTGATCTCGCAAGGAAGCAAGTTAATATTGAATGAGGACCTCTGATCTTTCAAACAGGTACTGTAATTCTGCTTTAAATAAAACATCCTGTATATTTAAATAGAATTAATTGTTCCGTCGGCGGGGCCCGAGTTTTGTGTGTGTGTGTGTGTGTGTGTGTGTGTGTGTGAGTGACAGAGAGAGAGATAGAGACTGTTAACAGAGTCAGAGATGAAAGGAGACTTTACTCTTTCGTTTAGTTTTTAAAGTTGTTTAATTCAGTAAATGTTTAATAAATGTGGCGTATGTGAGCAAAACGCGGCTCATCTGGATCTCCGATCCCTCAAGGAATCAAGTTAAAGTTGAGTTTGGACCTCCGATCTGTCGAGCAGAGAATGCGCTTTGAATTCCATGTCTTAAAATGCTCCGGCCTCCTGCTTGTGGGCGGAGCCCGCAGCACCACAATAAACATTTAATGTGTATACAATACACATTTAATGTGTACTGTATTGTGTGTGAGAGAGAGAGAGAGAGAGAGAGAGAGAGAGATAGAGAGAGACAGGGGTGTAGGGGTGTGTGTTAAAAAATGTTTAATAATATTATAATATATAATAGTATAATAATTAATAAATATGTTCATAAAATTGTTTAATCTGTTAACAAATAAATTTTCTTTTACTTTTAACACATTTCATACAAAATTGGTGTACTTTTTTCATTTTTAAAGGGTTTATGGGGTAGTCTTGGTAGCCTTGGAAAGAATCGGGCGTTTTCCATGTAAAATGCGCCCCTACTTACGAAACTCCCGCGTTATGAAAAAGGCTCTGGAACGGATTAATTTCGTAAGTAGGGAGCCGACTATATATATATATATATATATATATATATATATATATATATATATACACACACACACACACACACATACATTCATTCAATTTGCTCCTATGTACTATTAATTATGCACATCAGCTTTGGTGGATGTCAGTGAATTAAATAGTCCTCTCGACAGTCCATCTCTGGGACTATTGACTGGCATCCACCACTCTTTTTGTGCATAAATGTTAATATAAAACACTACAATAAGTTCCAAGCTCCTGAGAATCATACCTCAAAGCTGTTTTTATACATAACCACTGATCAAATATTAAGAAAACAAACTTTTCAGAAGAATATTTTTACAACATTTTTATGAGAATCCACCACCCTGAAGAGCTAAAGGAACCATTTCAAAGCTCTTTAAAAGGCTCAGGTACCCAGAACGCTTACAGTTCTGGTTAAACATCTCAGAAAGTAAACTTGAAATGTTTTTTTAAAACATTTAAGCTTTAATTGTATATTATTTATGTTTATATATAAGAAAATTCTAATTTTAATTTCATAACGATGCCTTACGTTACCACCCTTGACACAGATGTTACAATAATGAGACATCTATTTTGAATTAGACAAGGAGTAAAAAGCAGACAATTTCAGGATGCTAATCATACCAGAGGTTGAGAATACAATGAACAAGCAAATCTCAATGCCAGCACCTCTGACAAACAAACCTCCCACATCAACAAGTCCATTATTACTCCTTGCATATTTCCCTTAAAATATACTTAAAATTCTGAGAACGCTAATAATGAAAACTATTTCAGATATTTGACCTTGCTCGCCCCTTGTCATCAATTCAACGCCTGGTTAATTCTATATAAATCCTATGAACCTCCCAACAACTTGTTCTTGAGATATCGCATCAGCAGTAATTTCAGACAAAGAAAGATGGATGGGCGAAACATAGTTAAGACAGAAAATAGTAATTTAATTCCTGAAAATTAACAAGTAATGATCTTGTAGGACAAATAGAAAAGGGGCCACATAAAATCTCATACATTTAACTAGTAGTACTTAAGATATTGTGCTTACAAGAATCTCAAATGGACACACAAAGATGCATGGACAACTGAAAATAGAACAGTCTTAGAAATCTATGATAATCGGAAACCCATAACCCAGAAGATAAGATCTGGTCTGATTAGAACCCTTTAGCTATAATCATTTAGAGAAGGCTTTCCTCAGGCTATCTTGTGGGGTGTGCTCTGGGAGTATGGTGTACTAGATCAGTCGCTATGGGCCATTCGGTCTCTGTACAAGTAGAGCCAGAGCTTGATCTGCATTGATAACAACAGGTCGTATTTGTTTTCGGTGAGGGTTAGAGTGCGCCAGAATTTCGAGGCGCAACCATGGTATTGAGCGGTTTTGGGTTGTGGCCATAGGATCTCATCTCTGCTTGTTGTAGATGATGTTGTCCTTTTGGCTTCATCAATCCAGGACCTCCAGCTCTCATTGGAGCGATTTGCAGCCAAGTGCGAAGCGGCAAGGATGAGAAAATCAGTACCTCCATGTTCGAGGCCATGGTTCTCTGATGGAAAAGGGTGGAATGCACCCTCTGGGTCTGGACTGAGGTTTGATGAGGCGTGTAAGTACCTCGGGGTCTTGTTCAGGAGTGCGGGAAGGATGGAGCAGGAGATCGACAGGCTACAGACTCTGCTGTAAAGCAGAGTTAGAACCGATCCGTCGTGGTGAAGAACCTGAGCTGCAAGGCAAAGCTCTCAATTTACCAGCTGATTCCAACCCTCACCTATGGTCACGAGCTTTGAGTAGTGACCACAAGAACAGGCTCGTGGATACAAGCAGCTGAAATGGGTTTCCTTCACAGGGTGGCAGGGTAGAGGTAGAGCTTGAAGCTTGAAGTAGAACCGCTGCTACTCTGCATTGAGAGGAGCCAGTTGAAGTGGCTTGGGTATCTGGATCGAACGCCTCCCTGGTGTAATGTTTCAGGCATGTCCAACTGGGAAGAGATCCCGGGTTGACTCAGAACATGTTGGAGGGATTACGTCTCTAGGCTGGTCTGGGAACACCTCGGTGTCTCCCCGGAAGAGCTGGAGGAAGTGACTGGGGAGAGGAACATCTAGACCTCATTGCTTAGGCTGCTGCCCCCACGACCTGACCGTGGATTAAGTGGAGGAAGAAGATGAGGAGGAGGATGATGAAAAACAAACATTTTGTTGACTTTGCATCAGTTCTACCAACTGATGACTACTAGTATAACTGAAAAATAATTAAGGAATTGCTTTTTGATCAAACACTGGTTTTAAAAATGCATAACATTTGCAGTTTAATGTGCATCAAAACCAAATATTCAACAATATTTTATTGTTGTCACCTCTCCAGACCAGACTTCCATCAAGTGAAACCTGAGTCATGACCCACCCTGACAACCCACTCACTCACACACACGGACCATTACCTAAGGAATGCTTTTACTCCGACAAGCTCAGGTTATGAGCCTTTTTAAAATCTCACACATATGTGTCCGTGCACGCATACACGCATACACACACACACACACACACACACACACACACACACACACACACACACACACACACACACAGGAACTGTGCCTGCATAGACATACGTAGACCTTCACCAATCTAAAGTTGCAGGCTGTAACCAGGCAACTAGTGCCTGTTAAAATAACTCAGTATGCAACATTTCTTCAGCTTTGTATTAGTATTTCAGATTTTTTCACAGGAAGCCAGAAATGCTGCTCATTGTTATGTAGCTCACACATCTTGACACTGGTACTTACTCTTCAGCTGTGAACCATGCAATAATTGCTAGAGACTGCATGTCAAGATACATTATTTCTTCTGTCTTCCATGTCATTCAGGAGTTGCGATCATGACCCCTTCTGAAACAGGACTGAAGGTTTACAAAACCATATGTGACAGAGAAATAGTGACAGTGCACCCAGGAGACGCAGTTATTATACTGGAGTGCTCCCCTCGCTATACGACATGCATTATTGAAGGATTTGGGTGTGTCTGAGTGTTTCTGGCGTTAACTGTGATAAGAGTTGAGAGTATGTGTTTATGCAGCTCCTGGGCAGTAGCTCTAAGCAGTAACACCCTTGTCTCCACACGCTTAATTCTCACTTTATTAGCCCTTGGTGTGAGACAAACCGAAGCTGTTTGGTTTCTCACACAAAGCTTGAAATGTGACACCAGGTATCAAAATTATCACAGGCACATACTGCCATGCAGAGCCCACCCAAGCGGGGCTGCACAGTGGTGGAAATAATTCAATGTAATAAAGTTGCAGTGAATGCTGTGAAATAATTCATCACCAAAATCCATGTTAATAAAAGTATTAGAGCTAGAGCTAATCATTCCAAGATTGCAAACAGTGAATTGGAAAAGAAAATTAGACTAATGAAAACTCTAACAATAAATCAAGCATCAGGCACTTGCTTGTGTGCTGATATCTTCAAAATCAGTGATTGTAACAATATTATGCATTTCAAAAGATTTTATCATCTTTTTATATTCATATTTTAAAAGGAAATATGTATAGCTGAATAGCAAAGAACATGCCATCTCATCTTCTGAACCAGTTTACCTTTTATCTTTCATTGATGTCAGTGAGGCTGGAGCCCATCACAGCAGACTTTGGATGAAGGCAGGTAGAGCCTGAAAAGCTCACCAGACCTTTGCAGGGCAACACACAGACACACAACCATTCAGACTCACATTCAGATTCACATTCACACCTAGTGGCAATTAAGAAGATCCAGTTAACCTAATATGCATTTTTAAGACTGTGGAAGGAGACCAGAACACCCAGAGGAAACCCACTCAACAGAGAACATATCATGAAATAAAACCTTTTAAATTACTAAACATAATCAATCAATCGGAGTGCCGTGCCAGAATTCTGGCATAGGCGGCAGCCATAACAGCCTTATCATGGCTGTATACAAAGGGCAAAAAATCCACAGTAGATGCCCAAAGTTCTTTCTGCAGGGTGTTTTAATTGAGAAACCATCTCTAGCTAGCTGGCCGTTGACTCTAAAGAGTTCATCCGCCCTTTGATAGATCTTGTTTATATTCCTACTGGGTTGATAGCCACCCTCCTCACCAAATTTAGAACCTGGTGGGGGAGCCGGTTTAGTCACCGACCACTTGACCATGCAACAGGTTGTACTGGCTTACATGTTACCAGTAGCAGGGCAAAACCTGACCTGACAGTAACTAAGCAAAGTTTAATTAAAACATTTTCCAATAAACAAAACACTAAGAGATGCAGTAGTGGCCTGGTGGTAGGGTGCTGGTAAATAGGAGCTGTTCAGGGTGTACTCTACCCTTGACAGGGAGTCGGTTAGGTGGGTGGCAGTCTCCCCACGATCCCATAGGATTAAGCAGTTCAGAAAAAGAATGAATGAATGAAAACACTAAGATACCCATCTAAATTCACTGTAAGTACCTACTGTAGTAAAATACATAATAATGAACAGAACCACAGCAGAGATTTCTGAAAGTTGTAAACAAAATATTTAGCTCTGGTTATGTTTCTAAAAAGAGAAACAAAATTGAGTTATAACTTGAGTTTATCAAATCTTTTTGAAAGATAATAAGACCAGTTTCCTGACATCATTGTTTAAGTGCATATTTACATACTGGGGGGAAAAACCAACATTTATCATTGGGTTGAAAACATTACACCTCGGTTAAAAATTTCCTTCAGCATACAAAAGGCTTTAGACGTTTTTCATGTATATTAGACGGCCTCTGTAACTGAACTTGCAGCAGCTACACAGAGAGAGAGAATATATTGCTGGTTTGGTCAGTTCTGGAATGCTAACTAGCAATTTATTCTCCTATAGAGCGTCTTAAGAAGGTGAAGCGCAGGTAAGAGTTAAATCTTTATTCCTCTGCATGTGGGATCAGAAAGCTCTCACCTGCTGCTGCAGCCAAAAATACACCTTAACCATGTTCGTCTCATCCTCTGTTGCTTTACACATTCTTTGCCAAGTTGCTAAGACTTTCTCAAGATTTTCTCCTTATCCTCCATAGAATAAACTGTTACAAGCACAAACTATTAATCCAGAGTGTCTGAGTATTGAAGTGCACAATAAATTTTATAGAAGACTCTGCCCCGAGATTTGCCATCTACTATGCTCACAAAAGGTTCCACATGTTCCATTTCTGATTGAATTTGTGACTTACTCCTCTGGTGTTTCTGTTGTGGGAACAGATGTAATACCTCATTGGACAATCACTTGCTTTGGTTTTACATATTCTGGAAATATATAGTAGTTCCACACAATGAAAGCTGGTTCCTATATTTTAAATTTTCTCAGATTCCTTCTTCATTTTTGCTGATCGATAAATTATATCCATCGTAAAAAGCAAAAGCAGCTTGTACAAAACTAGAAATCAGGAGTAAATCATTTTATTTGATCATGAAAATTATAATTTTATATAATGGTAAGCAGCACCGCACAGATTCCAAGTCTGATTAGACAGAGTCATGAACAAACCCACAGCATTAGGGACCATTTAGTTGCTGAGGGACCCAGCAACAGCAGCCAGAGTTCATCAGTGGACCAGCAGGAAAACAGTTTAGTCTGTGAGAAAGACCCTCATCTGATGAGTACACAGACAAGAGGAAATTGTACATCCTACACGGTACACAGTAGCTAGGAGCAACTACTCCTCAGAAAGGAAACCCAGAATCGCCTGGCCCAAGACATCAGACAAGCAAGCCTGGAAAGAGCTGGATGAAGACCTTACTGGTATCTTTGATTCAGCATTGCAAGGACCAGTGGATAGAAAGTTAAAGAGTATGTCAACATTCATCCATGCAGAAGGAGAAGTTTGGCCTGGAAGATAACAGAGCCCCCAAACACGAGGCACGACAAAACAGGAGATAGAAAGAGATAAAGAAACTTAGGTTGGAATTGGTCCAACTCACGAAGCAATGCAAGGAAGTCTTAGCCAGTCCTTGGCCAACTTCGTGATGACCACATGGCACGCCTTCTGACTTTGAGGAAGGCAAGAAGAAAGCAGAGAGAAGCTGAGTTCATTGCTAACCCAAATCAGATCTCTAAAACAACTCGTCCAGGAAAGTTAGACAGCAATATGAAAGAAATCGAGCAGTACCTCAGGGAAACTCATTCTGATCCAATAAGGAACCAGCCCCTAGGCGATTGCCCAAAGATTCAGCCAGCATCTACCATTCCTTTAGCCAGCTCAGAACCAACCTTAAATAAAGAAAGTCTAAGAGGTAGTGAAGAAGGCAAGATCAGGATCAGCTCCAGGACCAAACGGAGTCCCATACAGAGTCCATAAGATATATCCTGGTCTAGTGAGGAAACTGTGGACCCTGCTAAGACTTGTGTGGAAAAAATACACAGTACAGTAGGCCTCCGTTTTTCGCGTATACCATTTCAGGCCTACTTAAGATAAGATAAGATACAGCTTTATTAATCTCACAATGGAGAAATTCACTGTTACAGGCTCTTGAGGTACCATCAGTAGGGGGTGCAAAAATAGATACAAATACAAACATACACACATACATATATATTATATCAGTAAAGAAATAAATAGATACATAAATAGTATAAATTAATAAACAATAAAAGAAAAGAAGGGAACAACTTTGTAGACTGGCCTATATTCAAGTGTACATGTATCCGAGGGCAGAGTAGATGGGTTTATATGGTTCACAGTCAGTTGGGTAGATGTGGTTGATTAAAGTGCACGGGGTTTTTATTGCACATAACCGGTATTTTCAAAGACAGTTACAAAGTGGCGTTGTACAGTCTGACAGTGGTGGGAATGAACGACCTGCGGTAGCGCTCCTTCCTGCACTGAGGATACTTCTGCTTCAATATCGTACCGATGGTAGAGGGGTTTGGCCATATTCCTTTGCGATAGCACTCAACTGCATGCCAAACCACTCTAAGGCCTGATATTGTCATTTGGTTGGCTAAGAACAAGAGAACTTAATCATCGAACTCACAGTACCTTGGGAAACAAGATATGAGGAAGCATTTGAACACAAGAAAGCCAACTATACTGAGTTGGTTGAACGGTGCCAGCAACAAGACTGGAAGTGTTGGCTTTTTCCAGTAGAGGTAGGAGCTAGATATATGTCTATGAAAAACACTAGAAAGCCTTGGCATCAAGGGCAGAGACAGGAAGACAACTGCAAAAGCAGTATGCCAAGCAACTGAAAGAGCACCGAGCTGGCTGTCTGAAGAGAGAGGAGAAAAGCTGGAAGCTATTGGAAGCTAACATGTAGTGGTAGGACGTCATCATGGCGGACTCGCCACCTAGAGAGTGTCCTGAGTTTAAAGGGTCGAAACACTTGTTGACGGATGGTCCCTGGCTGAAGAGGTCAGCTGATTTAGCAGCAGTAGCTGTATATATCTCACACACAAGGCTAGATTTAAAAAAAAAAAAAAAAAATTCCCGGTTTCTTGCTAGTACCCACCCCAAGATATTGGGGCCAAATCAAAATTTTAGTTATTTTTGGAAATTCTCGATACCTTGGAAAACACCTCAGACAAGGTAAAAACGACATAGATCACGATTCCGTGTGGATTCTGTTTTTTTTATCCCTCCCGTCATTTTCTGCCTAATTTAGTTGTATCCAATTCTCACCCATCAAGTATTGCCTTCCCTGTCACATGACCACCACCGACCAGGGAGGGGCAAAAGCATGCACACATCCCCTCTGTGGCAAGGAATGCTAGACACCCGCCTCTTTTCGAACTGCGGCACATGCGTATTTGGGGGTGGTCCAATATCCTCAGAGGGAAAGCACCCCCCCATATGAATGAGCTCTCAGATGCCTGTGATTGGCTGGCAATCGCTGTGAGTGACAGGGAAGTGAGTGTATTCCATCCTTACCTCCCGTAAGAGCTTGACCAATTAGCTCCCAGCTCCCATGGACTCCCAGCCACAGACAGCTGTGGCATTAACCCGGATTCAAATTTGTGATCTCTGGGTTAATCATCACACATCTTGCCAATGCATCACTTGGGAGGCCCCGATTGTGATTCTAAAACTTGGTTGGCTTTTAGGGCAGTGGTGGCCTGATGAAAGGTGCTGGATGACTGATCCCAGTGGGGGTTCGAGCCCCACTCTCAACAGGTTGTCACTGTCCCCCTGACCATGAGAGGCATGTAAAAGAACCATTGCTGACTTTTGTCAAGAGTAGGCTGTATAGCTGTCTGCGTGTTTCTGTCCTGTGATGGCCTTGCGAGCTGCCCAAGGTGTGCTCTGCCCTCAGCCAGAGCTGGATAAGATGGGCGTCAGCCTCTCCACGACCCTAATTAGGATGAAGTGGTTCAGAAAATGAATGAATGGTTGGCTTTTGAAACTGCAAGGTTTCATAAACAGTTGTTGAGAGTTTTAAAGTTTAACATGTACAAATGTACGTAAAGACTGCTCATCTAGGTTATATGATATAGCTTCAGTCACTTTATATACATTTAGCTTTAAAAGCTTTTGTATTTCACCTCAGTTCTCTATTTTTCAAAACATGCATGCTGCATTTAGGTTTTCAATACTTTATAAAATGTCAAACTTTTTTTTAATGTGGCCTAATATTTTTATTTTGCACTGCAATAATTCCACAAGGAAAATTTTGACTTCTGCATTTACCCCATCCAAAGTGTGCACACACACCCACACAGTGAGCACACACACTAGGCACAATGGGCTGCCACACACACTGGTCACACCCAGAGAGCAGTTGGGCATTAGGTACGTTGTTCAGGGGTACTTCAGGAATGAACGTGGAGAAAGGGAAGCTGCAACTCACTCCCTTACTGCCACACATTTTTTCTGCTGGTTCAGGAATAAAACCTGCTTCTCTAAACATTAAGCCACAACTGCTCCAATAGGTTATATAGACGCTCCCCGACTTACGTTCATCCGTTTTATGATTTTACGTTTTTTTTTCCAAAAAAAAAAAAAAAAAAAAAAAAAAGTCAGATTTTGAGTTTAGATGTACCTACGTAGAATGCTGACGTAATGACGCTGCATTCATTGTTTACAAACTACAGAGTGTGTGTGTGTGTATACATCATCTCAGTTATATAGTGTTACCCTTGTGTTAAGACATCATCTCTGTGATCTTTGTGTTTACACTGTTTTGCGGACTTTTATAACCCGAAGCAAATATGGTTGGTCAGAAGTGTAGGCCTACCAGCATGGGTGCAAGTCTCATACACAGAGATGAATTAACTATCTGTTCAGATGGGCACAATCTTTATATTTATTACCTTTTAGCAGAATCCTAAGAGTGTATACTTATTTTTATATTAATATTCATTAGGATTTGTACTTGTTCTTTGTATGCATCTCTTGAATAAAGTTTACTTACTTATACAAAAGAAAGAGCTATCCGCTTTGCTGGGAGACTGCATCACTGTGTTCTAAACGAGTTCAATGGCACCCTTGTGCACTTGAAAGACCGGAAGTCTGTATAACCCACAGCAAGTACACTACTTTCACAAGTACACCACTTTCGGTATTGAGCGCTTCACATATTGTAAGCGTTGATTGACTGTTTTAAGCTTCATGTCAAGTGACTCGGTATAAATAAGTGACTTATTTGAAATTAATGTTGATGTTATTTTACAATGTTATGTTTATAATTATTGAATTAGGGGTGTTTTAAGAGATACTGTAATGGTATTTGTGGATGTATCGTACAGTATGAGCGTCATACGTCACTGTAACAACTTTCGTTCGGCCGTCCGGAACCAATTAAAAATGTAAGTCGGAGAGTGTCTGTACATACAATATCCTACAATATTCAGTCTTTTATATCCAAGTTTCTTTTCCATAAAAAATGAATTATTGTATTCAAGTTTAAAAGGTTTAAGCAATTTTCTCCATATGAATCAGAAGCAGCACTGGAAATTTGGTAAAACATTCCTTGCCACTTATATAAGGATTGTGTGTTCAGTATTTTTTGCCCCTGCAATAGATGTTAAGTGTGTGTTTATGTCACGCAAAAAAAAGGAAAAAGAAAAATCAGAAATTTACTTGGATTTAAGCTAAAATTATTTCAGATGACTCAGGACACGTTCAAAAAGGGGAAGCATTTAATATTTGGGGACATTTTCAATTTTTAACAAGCATAGTGAAAAGACACAGACAAAGCTACATGCAGACCTAAATCATGCAATGGTCCATGGAGACACTGACAGGTACATGAGCCATGAAAAATCTGGTTGATGCATTTCCATATTCTCTAAAGTATGGAGTTATGAAAGAATAAAAGTTAAAAATAATAAAAATCCCAAATCTTCTTGATTATATAGCAGCCAATAATTAGAAAATACAACATCACAGCTGTCATAATGTAACATAGCTTTACACAAGTACAGTTATATGAACAGATTAAGGGGCAAAGCATGCAGGATCATCATTTGATATTAAGCAGTTGGCAGATAGAGTAATTTTGTTTTAGTTGTGGATTATAATGACAGAATTTAGAGCAAAATAATACAGTATATTTTATTCTTATAAATATAGAATGTTTCTAGTATGGTTTCTAGTATAAGTTTGAATTAGGATTTGGGGGTAAAAATCAATACCACTCAGCATGCTCCAAAGAACTTTGGGGAAAGTGGAATTTCCTACATACATCTTGATTATTGAGGGTTTTTTTTTGGGGGGGTGGGATTACCACGACCTGTAAAAGCAGTAACGTAAACTACCAAATCTATAAGACATTATATATTGAAATATAATAAGATGAAACAGAGAATAACAAAATAATTTCCGTGATTGGCCCACATTTTTTTAACCTAAACAAAGCCTAAACAAAGAATAATTTCCGTTTTGATGAACACAAATAATATGAACTCAATTAAAATAAAACACAATTAAAATACATTTTAAATTGATCTCCTTTACCGAAATGTAAACAGAAAAAATGTGTCCATGTGTGCACACAACGTGACTATAATTATCAATGGTGAGCCAAAAAGGATCAAGAATGGAGGCTGCACGAGATTACTGAAGAATGCGCAGGACAAGGGTAAGGATGAATTACAGGGATCCCTCGCTACTTCGCGCTTCAATTAATGCGGCTTCAGTGCATTGCGTTTAAAATAAATAAATAAATTGAATTTTAAAAATAAGGAAATTAAGGAATAGGGTGAAAAGTTATGAAAAAATGTCACAAAACAAGGCCAATTATGCAAAAAAAAAACCCTAAACAAACAAACAAAAAAAAAACCCAAAACCTTACATCAAAACTGGATACATTTTCGAATCTGTGTGTACACGCGCATCTGCGCGCGTGCGTGCACGTATGTATGCATGTCGTCTTCTTCATACTATCTGTATGTGTGCGTACAGACGCTCCCCAGCTTACTAACGAGTTAGGTTCAGGATGGCCGTTCTTAGATGAATTTGTTTGTAAGTTGTTATAGGGCATTCTTTAGAGGGGAACGTATGTTTAAACCTTGTATAAGTAACCTATACAAGTTTGTACTGTATACGATATCTCTCTCTCTCACACACACACACTACAACTGGACAATTTAACTGATCAGCTTCCGTGTTTAAACTTCTGGTTCCTCTCAAGCACAGCACAGCGGATCCGATCAGATTTACAGAGAGTTTCACTCTTATTCAGTTCATTATAATACTGGAGTCAATGTTTCTTCTTTGAAAATTTTGGCAGGAGTTCAGAAAAGTATTTATTGTTCTGCTTCTTTTCACAGAACTCAGGTGTAAAGCACATATCAGCCACCCCCCCAGAGCCTATTATTAAGTGTACCTCTGGATAATGTTTAATCATTTTTCATATTTATGATATATCTTTCTGTAGATTTTATTCCATTTCTATAACTACTTGTTCTTCAATTTCATTTCACTTTAACGTCCGAGTTGTTCGCATCTCCGGATGTTTGCAAAACGAATGTTGGTAAGTTGGGGACCATCTGTATTTATATTTTAATTACATATTATGTTATTTTTTTAATGTTTAATTGTTATTGTAAGCATTTATAGCATTGAATATATATTTATTGATATTATTTACACATAGACGTGTACGTATATGTTAGTCGGGGGGTGGGGTGGGGGGTGATTCTACTTCGCGGATTTCGATGGTCGCGTGGGGATCTCGGTCCCAATTAACCATGGAAAGTGAGGAATCCCTGTATATAGTCTGGCCTTATCAGGTTGGTGCTGAACTCACATGGCTAATTTTTGAATCACAGCAGTTATAGATCAGATATAGATATAAAATACACACACACACACACAGGGATCCCTTGCTGCTTCGGGCTTCAATTAATGCGGCTTCAGTGCATCGTGGTTTTTAAAAAATAAATAAATATTCATTTAATTAAAAAATTAGGAAATTGAGGAAGAATAGGGGAAAAGGTTAAGGAAAATGCCAAAATTTTTCAAAATGGGAGCTTTGAGATGCATTCCGTTGATATCGAAGGCCAATAATTTGTGATTGATTGCTAAGTATAAAATATTGAGACATCAGGTATGTGGAATTTAACAGAAGAGATTCATCTACCAGAAAATTGAAATTAAGTCAAGACATTTTATTCAATATACACTGTATAAATGTAAAGAATATTCCATATTTTCAGTAAGTATTTTACTTAATGTGTTATTTATCAAACTATGTATTGTTTTTGTCAAATACAAAAAAAAAAATCATAATTTACAGTTATTCCAGTATTGAGTATTGCCGCAAATTCCTTTGTAACTTCCTTCAGCTTTTGCTTTTTTTCAATATGGCAGTAAAAAACGTAAATCAACGTCTTATGAGAGAACATAGTGAGAGTTCAGAGAGCCGTTCCAACAGTTACCAAGCCTCCCACTGAAAACTGTGTATGAGTGCATGCGAGCGCATGGGCCCGGGAGAGTAAGCACGGTTACTTACATACAAAAAATGTCAACCGAGCATGGTTACAGGTGATATTTTTTTTAAAATCCAACAGAAAACCGCAAAATGGCATAAAATAACAAAAATCTGACTTTATCCGACAATTTTGCTGAAATCCGAAAAAAGTCGGAAATTCCGACTCGTTACAGACACTGTATAAGTATTAAATATGATTAACCATTATCCTGAGGTACACTTAATACTAGGCTCCGGCAGAGGGGGTGTGTGGCTGACACGGTCTGGAGAAGAAGAACTCCTGCAAAACTTTCAAAGAAGAAACAAATTGACTCCAGTATTATAATGAATTGGTTAAGAGTGTAAATCTGATCAGATCCGCTGTGCTTGAGAGGAACCAGGAGTTTAAACACGGGACATAATGATTTTGATAATGTGATGATTATGGAGAGAGAGAGATACAGTACAAACTCGTATAGGTTACTTATACAAGGTTTAAACATAAATTCCCCTCTAAGGAATGCCCTGTAATGACTTACAAATTCATATAACCGGCCGATGGGGACCTAACTCGTTTGTAAGCTGGGGAGCGTCTATACTTACATTGTTGCATCCGTGTGTGCACGCGCATCTGCACGCATGCGTGTATGTATGTATGTGTGTCCACTTCTTCTCATGCAGTTCCATCTGTATGTGTGTATTTATATATTATTTACATCTTACAATAACAATTAAACATGTGTGTGTGTGTGTGTGTATATATATATATATATATATATATATACACACACACACACACACACACCTCACTTTCCGCGGTTAATTGGGACCGAGATCCCCACACGACCATCGAAATCCGCAAAGTAGGATCACCCTCACCCTGAACCCCAATCGATTTGGCATAGGTTTTTACGTTGGATACCCTTCCTGACACAACCCTTTTGCAAGGGACAGAAACACGCTGACGGCTTTGCAGCCTACTCTTTACGAAAGTCAGCAATGGTTCTTTCACATGCCTCTCACCACAGACAGTGAAAGACATGGACGGCCTTTGATAACGTAGTTAGCTGCACTGAGGGGACAGTGACAACCTAGTTGAGAGTGGGACTCGAACCCCCAACCCTAGGATCAGCGATCCAGCGTCATATATGTATATAGCGTCCAGCGTCCAATATGTCACTGGGCCACCACTGCCCTAACATTGCTCATAAAGGTATACTTCATAAATCTGTTTTTCTTTCATTTTCATACTATTTTAGAAAATTCCCACTGCCTGCTATTTCTGAAATACCTAGAACTACAAAATCCACACAGAAGCAATGCAAGTACACAGAATGGGAGGAAAGCCTTTCTATGATGCACATACTAAAAACACTCATTTTTTATTCATTGAAGTAAACTTGCTTAACTTAATTTGTTTCATTCATGGCTCAACTCCAGATGATCTTCCATTCTGATCAAACAGAAAGCTAGAGAACCAATTTCCTAAACCAGGGAAAGACAAGAGAACGTCGGTGTTAGGGAGATGAGATATGTCGTGCTAGGACCTGAAGACTTGACAATGTGTTTACCTCTGCTCTGCCCTGCTGTGAAATCTTCAGTATCATGATGTGACACATGCAAGAACCAGCACATTGTAGCATGTGATAAAATAGAGAGGAAGGGGGCAAATTGGTGCTTTTTATAGTGCATAGCAGATAGTATATCTAACTACAGTCAAACTGTGAATGAGCCAGACAAAATAGTGTGTTCAGTGTCAATCTATTTGTAAACAATAATAAAATTAGTTATTTCTCAAAATATATGTTATATCCAGACTTATGTGTATACACATGATCCTTAAATACAAGTTTGTTTATTATATTGTATTAAATGTATATAGCGCTCCATCCACACTGAATAGCATGCTGAAAGCGTTCCCCGGCACCCGTCGCCAGTTATTGCATTGTTCTATCCTTTTGATGCTGAGCGCCAAGCAGGAAGCAAAAACTCCCAAATTTTAACGTCTTATGGTATGACAGGGCCGGATTCGAACTCTGACCTTTCGGAGGATAAAGCACACGCTCTACCAACTGAGCTAAATCCCCGGTTTATCTTTGGGTTTGAATGTTATTTGCAGTGTAGTTTAAAGGCCGGCCACATCTCTCACTGTCTATGGTGAGAGACATGTAAAAGAATCGGCTGCAAAACCATCAGGGTGTTTCTGTCCCTTGCTAAAGGGTTGTGTCAGGAAGGGCATCTGACCTAAAAACCAAATCAAATGTGCGAATCAGATGATTTCCTGTGGCTACCCCTGAAAAAGCCGAAAGGAGAAGTTTAATATAAACTCAATTGTAGTGTACAATAAATATTTCTAGAGTTGTTTGTTTAAACCAATAGCTAGACTGATTTTTTTCTTACATCACAAAAGTATCATGAAAATACAGTCGGCCCCCTACTTACGAAGACCCCTGGGCAAGAAATCCCCGGGTTACAAAGATCATTTTCCATAGTTTCCGTCCCCGGGATACGAAAACAACCCCCTCTTACAAAAAGAAATTCAAAATTCTGAGTAGTTATACTCTCATTAATAATTTAATTAACTAACAAACCTAATGTTCTGTTGCTGAAAAGATATGATATATAAAAAGCTGTATAGCTTTAATTAACTAAACTTTTAATAGATAGGAATATTAATCATCATTTATGCAAAGACTGCCGTGTGATTTATAGGCCTTACCATTATCTGTGATAAGAATAAATAAGTCTGACTGGAAAGATAAACATTTGTGTATTCAAACACTAGTGTACTGTAAATATGCTTTAGAAAAAGAGTGAAATAAAGTTATACGCTTAAACGGACCATAGCACTCTGACCTGTCAGGGGAGTGGCATCTGTGGTGTTACTGCATGTGGTATTGTCTTAATACTGTATTAGACTTGGCAATTTTGCATTCAATCTGATAGTATCTAGTATTAGTCATTTCTAGTATAACCCTTTGGAAATGGCTACAAATATATGAAAATTTCAGATTGAAATAAAAATCGCAGACTTCTTGGATTTACACTATGGCTCCATGACCTTTTTGGTAAGTCTGGGAATGTTATATAAGCCTACCAACTATCATAGCTCAAGAAGAAACACTGCAATGGCTGCTTCATTGATATCTTGTAGGGGGCACTTACTGAGCTATTTTGTCTCAACCATATGAAAGACCTAGGAAGGAGGTGTTCAGATCAGATCTCTGATAAAATATCTAAGTTTGGGCTGGACTGGATATCTGTTTGTGGAAGTTGCATCAATGTATCCTGGGATGGGATATCAAAACTGCTATAACACCATTTGATGAAGATTTCCAGTTGTGACAATATAATATTCAAAGTTTTAGCGACTTTTTGGCCAATCTGGTCAATCAGATAGGAACAGCACATCAAAACACGAACAAAAAATATAATTTCCTGTTGTGAGTAGATTATGCCATTATTGTGATCAAATAAATATTGGCATGTAGATGGCTTCAAGCCAACGTAACTTATCGAAGATGTACGAGACCTCTAACTCTCATTGGAGAGATTCGTAGCAAGTGCGAAGCTGCTGGGATGAGAATCAGCATTTCCGAGGCCATGGTTCAGTCAGAAAAGGGTGGAATGCCCCCTCAGTCTGGAATGAGGTACTGTCCCAAGTAAGAGTTCAAGTATCACAGGGTCTTGTTTACAAGTGAGGGAAGCATGGAGGGGGAGATCGATCAGCTGATCAGTGCAGCCTCTGCTATAAAGCAGAACTTGTACTGGTCCATCATGGTGAAGAGGAAGCTGAGCTGAAAGGCAAAGCTCTCAATTTACCAACCGCTCTATGCTCCAACCCTCACCTATGGTCACAAGCTTTGGGCAGTAACTGAAAGAACAAGACCGCAGTCACAAAGTAACTGAAATAAACTTCCTTTGCAGATTGGCGAGGCTCTCCTTTAGAGATAGGGTAAGTAACTCTGCCATCCAGGAGGAACTCGGGAGTAGAAACGTTGCTTCTCTGCATTGAGAAGCCATTTAAGGTGGCTCGGGCATCTAATTACAATAAATCCTGAACGTCTCTAGAGTGAGGTTTTGTGCATGTCCAACCAGTAAGACCCCAAGGTCGACCCAGAACATGCTGGAGGGACTGTCTCTCAGCTGGCATGGGAACATCTCGGTGTCCCCCACCTCCCAGCAGTGCTGGAGGAACTGGATGGGGAGTGGACCTCACTCTTCAGCTGCTGCCCTGAAACACGACCCCGGATTAAGTAGAAGCTGATGATAATGATGACAGATGTCATCTAACAAATTTGATGTCAATCAAACAAAACAGCCCCCCATGTACCATTTTACACACATGTACAAAATTCTCTAAGCACATGACTAAGACATCCAAAAACCTCTTGGAGCGATGTCTGTGTCCCATCAGGGAGTCAGCATGCTAAATTCAAAATTGGGGTACAGAAGACAAAGGATGGGGTACAGACATCACCCCAAGAAGTTTTTGGATGTCTTGGCATAATTTATGTGCCTAAAGAATTTTGTACGTGTGTGTAAAATGGTACATGGGTGCTGTTTCATTGAAATTTTCTAGGGGTTGCCTCTGAATCATTTTGCCATACCGATGCTCAGAATCTATGCAATCCAGCAATAATTTTGCAATGATCAAAATCCAATTATGTTTTGGGCCTGCATTTCGGGACCTGTGAACTTGGCTGGTCTGGGAATGCCTCGGGGTCCTCCCGAATCAGCTGGAGGAAGTGGCTGGGGAGAGGGCTGTCTGGACCTCATTGCTTAGGCTGCTGCCCCCACAACTCGACCCCAAATTAAGCAGAGGATGATTAACAAGTGATGACAAACAAAACAAGGAAATGTAGCAAGCCTTATTGTATTATGGAGGAGTTGAAAAACTGATGCATGAAAAATAAATTATTTTACAGGAAAAGGCCTGATAAAGACCATATTCTAAAGCAGACTGGTGATGAGAGAGAATTTAAAAGAGGAAAGCTAAATTCAATCTACTTGACAACCTCTTGTTTTGCATCACTAATCCTTTTACTTTCCCTTCCACCTTGGTAAGATCCCCTTTGAATATCTTGTGATAGGAGAGTGACATGTCCCTCTTGATACCCAGGGGCTGATGATTATCCATTTTCAAAAACAGTAGATTCTGACCTGTGCTTTCATTCCCAAATAATTAAAAAATAAAGAAGACTCACAGCTGACATCAAGAACAGGAGTTTATAAAGATTACACAGTAGAGACAACTGGAGCTTTCAAACCATTTTTCATAACCTTTTTTTCGCCATCATTATTATGGATGCCAATAATTCTTTGGCTACATGTAGAGTACATTTGATCATTCTTTTCCCTTTCTTTCATTACCTTTCAGACTTGCTCATTTCCCAGAGGACATTCTGTGAGACATTTTCCTGAAATTATATATCTGCTACTCATATGAAATTTGCTTCAGATTGTGATGGACCGTCAGGTGGATAGCCGGAGTAATGCAAATGCGGACATCCGTCAGTGCAGCAATTTATTCAGATAGATACACAGGGTTAGCATGTCTTGGTTGTCTAGGGTTCGATGTGGTCCATCGCATAAGGGGTGAGGTGGCGCAGAGTCCTCACTCTTTTTCACACCACAGCATATACTTCATAGCAGACAGCCATCTCAATAGGCACACATCGCAGTGACTTCATCACAACCAGTGTGCATGTCACAGTGGCCTGACATCACACCCACTGCGGTGTCTGTCCGCTGCGTCACACCTTCCTCTGTAAAAGAAAAGTTGGAAGTCTTAACAACATTCTGGAAGATATCAATTATCTTCAAAAGGTGGGACATCTCTACTTCTTCATTAAAACTCTGTTCCTTATAAAATAGCAAACTGGGGCTTTATCCAACCTCTCTTCCGAGAGAGAAACATCAAAGAGAAGCTTTAAATTGGATTATCTTTCTGTTCCTGTGTCAGTCTCTCTCTTGATAAAGACATATCTGGTTCAGACATAGGTGACATTTTATTGGCTTTATCCTGGTATTCATTGGGCTCTGTAAATATCTACGATAAATCCATAATGTCAGTCAGAACCGGCTCTCTGCGACTCCGCCATTTTCTTGGTCAGGGCACGCATCATTGGCTGTAGTGAGAGCAGAGAACAAGTGCCGAAAAATCTAGAGAGGTAGAGGTATGCCCTGGAAAGAGGAATGAAGGTTAACCTCAGTAAGACAGAATACATGTGTGTGAACGACAAGGACCCAAGAGGAACGGTGAGGTTACAGGGAGCAGAGATAAAGAAGGTGGAGGATTTTTTAAGTACTTAGGCTCAACAATCCAGAGCAATGGAGAGTGTGGAAAAGAGGTGAAGAAGCATAAGCAGGCAGGTTGGAATGGTTGGAGAAAAGTGTACGGTGGGATGTGTGATAGGAAGGTATCGGCAAGAATGAAAGGAAAAGTGTACAAGACGGTGTTGAGGCCAGCGACGTTGTATGGTTTAGAAACAGTGGCCCTGGGGAAAAGACAGGAGGTAGAGCTGGAGGTAGCAGAGATGAACATGTTGAGGTTCTCTTTGGGAGTAACGAGGATGGATAGGATCAGGAATGAGTACATCAGAGCACATGCAAGATGTTTTGGAGACAAAGTTAGAGAGGCTAGATTGGGATGGTTTGGACATGTACAGAGGCGGGATCGTGAGTATCGGTAGGAGGATGCTCAGGCTGGAACTATCAGGTGAAGGTCTAGAGGAAGATAAAAGAGAAGATTCATGGATGTGGTGAAGGAGGAGTGAAGATAGTTGGTGTAAGAGAAGAAGATGCAGAGGATAGGGTGAGATGGAGGCAGACGATTCGCTGTGGTGATTTCAGCTCAAGAGACTCTAGGTATAGGGAGGGGCTCCTCAAGAAATCAGAGACAACACCAGTCAATGTGCTATGTCCAATGGCTGGGTGCAAACACTCAGTGGCTCAGTCAGATTGGTCGGTCGCTCTCGGGTCAATGTTGATCAGCCTCAATGAAGACTTCGGGCAGCTAAAAGCACAGAAGGTTGATGTCCAAATGGTCCAAGATTCAGGATGATCGGATCTGGACGAGCCCCCAGTTTATGTGCCAGACGGGCGAGTAGATAGCTGGAGTAATGCAAATGAGGTAAACTCTGTCAATGTAGCAATTTATTCAGATGGATACACAGAGGTTAGCATGTCTCGGTTGTCCACATCACAGTGAGCGTATACTTCATAGCAGACGGCCATCTCATTAGGCGTGCATGTCACAAGATTCTGTCAGCGGCGTCACAAGATGCTGAAAATCAATTAACAGCTTTAAAGTTGGACAAAAAGGAGGGGCAGCTTTAAAAGCCTTTCATCTGGAAAAGTCAGTGACAACCAAACCTCTGAATATTACACCGGCCACTTTCATAGGAGCACCCGTACCTCTGCTCAAAATATTTGTATGTACAGTGGTATGAAAAAGTATCTGAACCTTTTGGAATTTCTCATATTTCTGCATAAAATCACCATCAAATGTCATCTGATCTTTGTCAAAATCACACAGATGAAAAAACAGTGTCTGCTTTAACTAAAACCACCCAAACATTTATAGGTTTTCATATTTTAATGAGGATCGCATGCAAACAATGACAGAAGGGGGAGGAATAAGTAACTGAACCATCACATTTAACATTTTGTGCCCCCCCCCCCCCGGCAGCAATAACCAACCAGACACTTCCAGTCTGCCACATCATTGATCAGGACTAATCTTGGCCCATTCTTCTTTACAAAACTGCTGTAGTTCAGTCAGATTCCTGGGATGGCTGGCATGAATCGCTGTCTTGAGGTCATGCCACAGCATCTCAATGGGGTTCAAGTCTGGACTTTGACTTGGCCACTCCAGAACGTGTATTTTGTTCTTCTGAAACCATTCTGAAGTTGATTTACTTCTGTGTTTTGGATCATTGTCTTGTTGCAGGATACATCCTCTTTTTAGCTTCAACTGTCTGACAGATGGCCTCAGGTTTTCCTGCAAAACATCCTGATAAACTTTTGAATTCATTTTTCCATTAATGATTGCAAGTTGTCCAGGCCCTGAGGCAGCAAAACAGCCCCAAACCATGATGCACCCTCCACCATGCTTCACGGTGGGGATGAGGTGTTGATGTTGGTGAGCTGTTCCATTTTTACTCCACACATGACGACGGGTGTTCCTCCCAAACAATTCAACTTTGGTTTCATCAGTCCACAAAATATTTTGCCAAAACTTCTGTGGAGTGTCCAAGTGCCTTTTTGCGAACATTAAACGAGTAACAATGTTTTTTTTAGACAGCAGTGGCTTCCTCCTTGGAGTCCTCCCATGAACACCATTTTTGGCCATTGTTTTACATATAGTTGATGTGTGCACAGAGATATTGGACTGTGCCAGTGATTTCTGGAAGTCTAGCAGACACACTCGGGTTTTGTTACCTCTCTGAGTATTCTGCGCTGAACTCTTGGCATCATCTTTGGTGGACGGCCACTCCTTGGGAGAGAAGCAACAGTGCCAAACTCTCTCCATTTGTAGACAACAACTCTGACTGTCGATTGATGAACATCCAGACTTTGAGAGATGGTTTTGTATCCTTTCCCAGCTTTATACAAATCAACAATTCTTGATCGCAGGTCTTCAGACAGCTCTTTTGAGCGAGCCATGGTGCACATCAGACAATGCTTCTCAGCAAGACAATTCTTACCAGGTGTGTGTTTTATAGTGGGTAGGGCAGCTTTAAGCCTCTCATCAGTGATTGGGCACACACCTGACTTAAATTGTTTGGTAAAAATTGGTTTCAATTGCTCTTTAAGTCTCCTTAGGCAGAGGGTTCAGTTACTTATTCCTCCCCCTTCTGTCATTGTTTGCATGCTATCCTCATTAAAATATGAAACGCTATAAAATGTTTGGGTGGTTTTAGTTAAAGCAGACACTGTTTTTTCATCTGTGATTTTGAAAAAGATCAGATCACATTTGATGGTGATTTTATGCAGAAATGTGAGAAATTCCAAAAGGTTCAGATACTTTTTCATACCACTGTATATATGTATGTATGTATGTATGTTAACTATCCAAACAACCAATCACAGTTTGGAATGGATAAGCAGATGGAATGAGCAACTGGCTTCACCCAAATTCTGATTTGCTGAGCAGAAATACTCAAATTGAGTCAGATGGACAGGACCAGTGGTGTAGTGGTTAGCCTGTCCACCTGACAAAAAGAAATTTTGAGGTTTGAGTCCTGGGCTCAGCAAGAGCTTTTCTGTGTAGAGTATGCAATGCTTCCTCCAGGTACTCTAGTTTCCTCCCACAGACCAAAAGACTTGCACATTATGCTATTCAGCTGCTGTAAATTTTCCTCAAATATGAGTTTAAGTGCAAATGGTTGTGCGCGCACGTGTTGCCCTGCAATGGACCAGTGAGTTGTAGGGTGTAACCCACCTTCACCCAGAGTTGGTCGAGATAGGCTTTAGCCTGCCAATGACCATTGTATAACAAAGTGATTCGGCAAATCCATGAAATAGTTAATGACTGACCATTAATACTGTTTTTAGGTTAAACATGATCGCTGATCATCTGACTTTTTGCCTGACTACCATTTAGACAGGATCCTTGATTTTTTTTTTTTTAAAGCACCTGTGCTAGTCTGTTTTTCCTTCATGACACTCTAACCTTTCTTATGAAGGCCATCTAGATTTTTCAATACTTTGTTAAATTATCTTTGGAGAAAAAAACGCTAACAAAAAGTGCAGTATGTTGTTAATTGACAAACAGTATTTTGATATAAGAAAGTTACACATTTGTATGCAACTTTCATTAACGCTGGAGGTCAAGTTATGGATTGAAAAAGTTTGTGAATTGACAATCATTAAATTCTATGTAAAAATAGATTTCTGCAATTCTTTTATTAGACAGAGTACATACAGTACTGCATTCCATCAGTTTCAGTACAATCACCAGAATTGCTTATTATGGATGCACAGGAACTACTGTATAGAAAATGTTTTAAGTCATAAATTAAAATTCTTGTCTGAGACAATGTAAATTGTCATGTGTCAGACTTAAGGTGGAGCCGATCTCAGGTGGGAAAACGACAGGCAACAAGCAATCATACAAAATCAATCAATGGCAGCAAAATGTTCGATGAGAGGCAAATTTTCTCAAGCGATGTGAAGGGGCCAGACATGGCGCTCAACTGAGCTGAACCTTTCATGCAACATGAGCAATTACCATTCAGATGCAAAGACTCTCTTATGCACTCAATTTTCAAGCGCTTAATCCTACTAGGGTCATAGGGAGGCCAGAACCCATCTCAACCGACATTTGTGAAGGCAGGGTACACCCTGAACAGCTCCCCAGAACATATCAGGTCCAATACCTACAGGGACAATTTGGAAGAGGCAATTAGATGTTATCCATGTCCTGGACGATGGAAACAAACCAGAGTACCCAGAAGAAACCTATGCAAGCACGGGAAAAATATTTTTCTATACATCAGGTTATGTTTATCCTCTAGAGGCTTCTATTCAGTGTGAAAATACATGATTCATGACCAAAAAATATTATGATAATGGTACAGAAGGCAGAGTCAAAGGAAATGCCACACCACCTTCTCTACCAGAAAGGTTCTGCACATACAGCTTCCTTAAATCCTCAACTTACATACTGCTACAGAATGGAGAGCAAATTCATGCTTTTCAATAGTGATCGTCAGAAATAGTGGCAGATGATGAGATCAGATCCTCATGACATGGCATGCGTTAGTTCTGTTAACCTTACCATACCTGGTAATAAGGAGAACTAAAAAAAAAAAAGAAAACCTAAATAATTGCATAAGCACCCTCTCGGATTCCTCTCTGATTCCCGAATAACAAAGGGTTCATTTTCATTCAGAAACCATGGAAATCCACTTATAACTCACTGAGAATATTTCAGAAGCAAATGTATTCTTACTATATAAGAGTTCCAATTTAAGCCAGTCAGAGATGCACAAAAAAGTACAGCAAAAAAACCTCAACAAGCTTCTTAAATAGCATCGAGATTATTCTACTAATGTAGATCTGTGATTATGGCCTCAGGAAATTTTCTCTAAAACTTGTATCCAATTTCTCCAAATGCTCAAAAAAACAAAAGCATCAAGATAATTGTGTAGCAGCACTCAATTAAGTCCAACTCTAGCAGATCCTGACTGCCTTCCATCAGGCATATACAGACGCGCCCCGACTTACATTTTTAATTGGTTCCGGACAGCCGAACACAAGTTGAAAGTGAACGCAAGTTGTTACAGTGACGTATGACGCTCATACTGTACTATACATCTATAAAGACCATAATAGTATCTCAAAACACCCAGAAATTAATTATTATAAACAAAATTGTAAAATAATATAAAATATATCAAATATCAACATTAATTTCAAATAAATTATATTCAAGCAAAATAATTTCAAATAGATACATTTTAATCAAATTCACTCATCAAATACACTATCACATATAACCTTTAACATTCTCTACGATGCGATTTTTCTGCTTGTAAATGGTTCCGATGGTCGACGGATGGTCACATGACATGAAGCTGAGCCGATTCACTTTACATGAAGCTTAAAGCCTACAGGTACACTTTACACTAAAGGTACACTTTACATGAAGCCAATCAACGCTTACAATATGTGAAGCGCTCAATTCCAAAAGTAGTGCACTTGCTGAAAGTAGTTTACTTGCTTGAAACAAAGGTTCGGTCTTTTAAGTGCGCAAAGGCACCGTTGAACTAGTTTAGTACTCAGCCTGCACTGATGTCAATCACTGATGTAAATCAGCAGAGAGTTGTCTTTTTTTGGGTTTTCATTCATTTTACAACCCTCTTTGCTTAACTGAGTACGCATGGTAGATTGTGCCGATCTGAGCAGATAGTTAATTCATTTCTCTGTGTGTGTGTGTATATATTATATAAATAAACAATGCAGCCATGAGGTGTGTGTGTGTGGGGGGGGGGGGGGGGGGGGGGCACTAACCAGTGTCTCTCCCCCTCATGCCGGTCCCAAGCCCGGAGAAATGCAGAGGGTTGTGTCAGGAAGGGCATCCGACGTAAAACCAATGCCAAATATTTATGATGCAAATCAGAAGCATTACCCCCATACCCGATCGGTCGAGGCCCGGGTTAACAACGACCGCCATCAGTGCTGTCAATCAACAGGGTGCTGATGGAAATTGGACTACTGTTGGTCGAAGACGTCGAAGAAGGAGAGGTGGGAGGCGTGTCCGTAGGCAGAGAGAGAAGAGGAAAGGCATGAGTCTAGGACTGAGAGTGGGGACTTTGAATGTTGGAACTATGCAAAGAAAAGGTAGAGAGCTGGCTGACATGATGCAGAGGAGGAAAGTGGACATACTGTGTGTTCAGGAGACCAGGTGGAAAGGTAGCAAAGCTAAAAGCTTAGGAGCAGGGTTTAAGCTATTTTATCACGGTGTGGATGGGAAGAGAAATGGAGTAGGAGTCATCTTGAAGGAGGAGTTTGTCAGGAATGTTCTAAAAGTGAAAAGAGTGTCAGATGTTCTAAAAGTGAAAAGAGTGTCAGACAGAGTGAGGAGTCTCAAGTTAGAAATTGAAGGTGTAATGCTCAATGTTGTTAGTGCTTATGCCCCACAGGCAGGATGTGAGCTAGAAGAGAAGGAGAGATTCTGGAGTGACTTAGATGAAGTGATGCAGAGTACCCCCAGAGGTGAAAGAGTGGTCATTGGTGCAGACTTCAATGGACATGTTGGTACAGGCAACAGAGGGGACGAGGAAGTGATGGGCAAGTTTGGTATCCAGGACAGGCACGCAGAAGGACAGATGTTGATAGATTTTGCAAAAAGGATGGAAATGGCTGTGGTGAATACTTTCTTCCAGAAGAAACAGGAACATAGGGTGACTTATAAAAGTGGAGGTAGGAGCACACAGGTAGACTACATCTTGTGCAGGCGATGTAATTTAAAGGAAGTCAGTGACTGCAAAGTAGTAGTGGGTGAGAGTGTTGCCAAACAGCATAGGATGGTGGTGTGCAGGATGACTCTGATGGTGAGAAAGGTGAAAAAGGCAAAGGCAGAGCAGAAGACAAAGTGGTGGAAGCTGAAAAAGGAAGAGTGTCGTGTTGTCTTAAAGGAGGAGTTGAAACAGGCTTTGGGTGGCCAGGAAGTGCTTCCAAATGACTGGACAACCACAGCAAATGTGATCAGGGACACAGGTAGGAGAGTACTTGGTGTGTCCTCTGGAAGGAAAGTAGATAAGGAGACTTGGTGGTGGAATGAGGAAGTGCAGGAGTGTGTACAAAGGAAAATGTTAGCTGAGAAGAAGTGGGACATTGAGAGGACCGAAGAGAGTAAACAGGAGTACAGGGAGACACAGCGTAAGGCGAAAGTAGCAGTGGCTAAGGCCAAACAGAGGGCGTATGATGACTTGTATGATAGGTTGGATAGTAAAGAGGGAGAAAATGATCTATACAGGTTGGCACAGCAGAGAAATAGAGATGGGAAGGACGTGCAGCAAGTTAGATTGATAAAGGACAGAGAGGGAAATGTATTGACTGATGACAGAAGTGTGCTGGGAAGATGGAAAGAGTACTTTGAAGAGCTGATAAATGAGGAAAATGAGAGAGAAAAAAAAGAGTAGAAGAGGTGACCATTGAGGAGCAGGATGTAGCAAAGATCAGTAAGGGTGAAGTGAGAAGGGCATTGAAGAGGATGAAGAATGGAAAGGCAGTTGGTCCTTATGATATACCTGTGGAGGTATGGAAGTGTCTAGGAGAGGTAGCAGTAGATTTTCTGACAAGAACATTCAACAAGGTACTAGAGAGTGAGCAGATGCCGGAGGAGTGGAGGAGAAGTGTGCTGGTGCCCATTTTTAAGAACAAGGGAGACGTGCAGAGTTGCAGCAACTACAGAGGGATAAAGTTGATAAGCCATACGATGAAGTTATGGGAAAGAATAGTGGAAGCTAGACTAAGGGCAGAGGTCAGCATTTGTGAACAACAGTTTGGTTTCATGCCAAGAAAGAGCACCACAGATGCAATGTTTGCTTTGAGGATGTTAATAGAGAAGTACAGAGAAGGTCAGAGGGAGCTACATTGTGCCTTTGTGGATCTGGAAAAAGCATATGACAGGGTGCCAAGAGAAGAACTGTGGTATTGCATGAGGAAGTCTGGAGTGGCAGAGAAGTATGTTAGAGTGGTGCAGGACATGTATGAGAGATGTAAGACAGCGGTGAGGTGTGCTGTCGGTGTGACCGGCAATTCAAGGTGGAGGTGGGACTGCATCAAGGGTCAGTTCTGAGCCCCTTCTTGTTTGCTATGGTGATGGACAGGCTGACAGACGAGGTGAGACAAGAATCTCCATGGACTATGATGTTTGCAGATGACATCGTGATCTGTAGTGAGAGCAGAGAACAAGTGCAGGAAAATCTAGAGAGGTGGAGGTATGCCCTGGAAAGGAGAGGAATGAAGGTTAGCCTCAGAAAATCAGAATACATGTGTGTGAATGAGAAGGACCCAGGAGGAACGGTGATGTTACAGGGAGCAGAGATAACGAAGGTGGAGGATTCTAAGTACTTCGGCTCAACAATCCAGAGCAATGGAGAGTGTGGAAAAGAGGTGAAGAAACGTGTGCAGGTAGGCTGGAATGGTTGGAGAAAAGTGTCCGGTGTGATGTGCGATAGGAGAGTGTCAGCAAGAATGAAGGGAAAAGTGTACAAGATGGTGGTGAGGCCAGCGATATTGTATGGATTAGAAACAGTGGCGCTGAAGAAAAGGCAGGAGGCAGAGCTGGAGGTAGCGGAGATGAAAATGTTGAGGTTCTCTCTGGGAGTAACGAGGATGGATAGGATCAGAAATGAGTATATCAGAGGGACAGCCCACGTAAGATGTTTTGGAGACAAAGCCAGAGAGGCTAGATTGAGATGGTTTGGACATGTACAGAGGAGGGATAGTGAGTATATTGGCAGTAGGATGCTGAGGTTGGAACTACCAGGCAGAAGGCCTCGAGGAAGACCAAAGAAGAGATTTATGGATGTGGTGAAGGAAGACATGAAGGTCGTTGGAGTCAGAAAAGAAGATGCGGAGGACAGGGTGAGGTGGAGGCGGATAATTTGCTGTGGCGACCCCTGAAGGGAGCAGCCGAAAGTAAAAGAAGATATATAAATAAACGATATGTATATATAACTGAACTGGGAAGGAGGGGCATGTTCAGGCTCGTTTGTAAACAATGGATGATGCAGCGTCATTTTGTTGGCGTACTACGTAGGTATGTCTAAACTGAAAATGACTTTTTTTTAAAAACGTAAAAGCGGAAAAAACGTAAGTCGAGGAGCGTCTGTCTGTTGCTTAGACTGAGCATCAGCATCAAGAAGATCCAGGTTCTCTATCCAGCATGTCCCAACACTAGAACTGACAATCTGCCAGCAATCCATCTCAGTGGAACTATACTGGAGAACGTGAGCCACTTCCACTCCCTTGTAAGCCATCTGTTAGTAAACATGGACCTTCAGGATGAAATCCAACACCACCTGAAGTCCGCCAGAACTGCATTTGGCAAGCTTTAAATGAGAGTATTTCAAGGACATTGATATCTGCATGTATAAAAAGCTTCTGATATACAAGGCAGTTATCCCAATACTGCATCTGAGACCCGGACCCCCTACCGCTTCCATCTGAAAAGCTCCATCAATGCCATCTCTGAAAGGTCCTCAACATCAGCTGGGACAACAGAATAACCCAAGTCAGCATACTCGAAGAAGTGAAAACAACTAGTATCGAAGCCAGCATTAACAAGAATCAACTCCGGTAGAGGCCATGTAGTCGAATGCCAGACATCCATCCTCCCAGACAGCTCTTTTACTCTGAACGAGTAGAAGGCGAGCACTTGAGAGAAGGCCAGAAGTAGTGCTTCAAAGACATGCTGAAAGTAAACCTCAAGAAGCGCAACATCGACTTCACTTGCTGGGAAGAGACAACAAGGGATAAAACTCTCTGAAGAACTGCATCCTTTGAAACTAGATGTCAAGATATGACAGAAACAAGTTTTGTAAAGAGTGTTAACAACAGCCACAGCCTGGTCTCCTACCTGGTAGAAACAAACTATTTAAAGAACACAACATCCGAATGGGCATTTTGAATGCAAGATCTGTGAAGACCAACCTGTATCATAATAACAAGGCTCAAGCAATCGGTAGCCTGGTACAGGACAACAAGCTGGATGCTCTAGCAATCACAGACATGGCTGAGACAAGGTGAGACATTCTTTTACTGTGGATAGACTTGTGTTTCAGATTTAAAACAAACCCCTAAGACACGAGACAACATAGGAATCAGTCTCCCTTGCCCGGACGCGGGTCACCGGGGTTCCCTCCTGGAGCCAGGCCCAGGGGAGGGGCTCGAAGGCGAGCGCCTGGTGGTCGGGCTTATGCCCATGGAGCCTGGCCAGGCCCAGCCCGAAAAGGAGACATGGGTCCGCCCTTCCATGGACCCACCACCCGTGGGAGGAGTTTTAGGGGTCGGGTGCAGTGTGAGTTGGGTGGCATGGGTTCTGTCGGACTGATCCTCGGCTACTTACTCTGACCCTCGGGACATGGAATGTCACCTCTCTGGCGGGAAAGGAGCCTGATTTGGTGCATGAGGTGGAGAGATACCGACTAGATATAGTCGGGCTCACCTCAACGCATAGCTTGGGCTCTGGAACCATCCATCTCGAAAGAGGCTGGACCTTCTTCTATTCTGGAGTTGCTCATGGGGAGAGGCGGTGAGCCGGTGTGGGTATTCTTGCTGCCCCCCGTCTCGGTGCCCAAATGTTGGGGTTCTCCCCGGTTGACGAAAGGGTAGCTTCCCTCCGTCTTCGGGTGGGGGGACAGGTCCGGACTGTTATTTGTGCTTATGCACCAAATGACAGTTCAGAGTACCCACCCTTTTTGGAGTCTTTGGGGGGGGGTGTTGGAGAACGCTCCCTCGGGAGACTCGCTCGTTGTCTTGGGAGACTTCAACGCCCATGTGGGCAACGATAGTGTGACCTGGAAGGGTGTGATCGGTAGGTACGGCCTCTCCAGTCTGAATCCGAATGGTGTGTCGTTGTTGGACTTCTGTGCTCGTCATAGTTTGTCTATCACGAACACCATGTTCGAACATAAGGGTGTCCATAAGTGCACTTGGTACCAGGACACCCTAGGTCGCAGTTCGATGATTGACTTTGTAGTCGTGTCATCGGACTTGCGACCATATGTTCTGGACACTCGGGTGAAGAGAGGAGCTGAGCTGTCTACCGATCACTACCTGGTGGTGAGTTGGCCGGTGGTGTGGGAGGTTGCCTTCCAGACCTGGCAGGCCCAAGCGTGTAATCAGGGTCTGCTGGGAGCGTTTGGCGGAGCCCCTGTCCGAGAGGCCTTTAACTCCCACCTCCGGCAGAGCTACAACCACGTTCGGAGGAGGCGGGGACATGGAATCGAATGGGCCATGTTTCGTGCCTCCATTGCTGAGGCGGCAGCCCATAGCTGTGGCCGTAAGGTCGTCGGTGCTTGTCGTGGCGGCAATCCCGAACCGGTGGTGGACACCTGCGGTGAAGGGGGCCGTCCAGCTGAAGAAGGAGGCCTATCGGGTTTTATTAGCCTGTGGGACTCCTGAGGCAGCAAACGGGTACCGGCAGGCCAAACGTGCTGCAGCCGAGGCTGTCGCAGATGCAAAATCTCGGGCGTGGGAGGAGTTCGGTGAGGGCCTGGAGAGTGATTATCGGTTGGCCTCAAAAAGGTTCTGGGCCACCATCCGACGCCTCAGGAGGGGGAAGCAGTTCTTCACAAACACTATTTATGGTAGAGGTGGGGAGCTGCTTACCTTGACTGGGGATGTTGTTGAGAGGTGGAGGGAATACTTTGAGGACCTTCTCAATCCCACCAACACACCCTCCGTGGAAGAGGAAGACCCTGGGGGTTCGGGTGAGGGTCCGCCCATCACTGGAGTGGAGGTCACTGAGGTTGTCAAAAAGCTCCTCGGTGGTCGAGCTCCGGGGTTGGACGAGATCCGCCCGGAATATCTCAGGGCCCTGGATGCTGTAGGACTGTCTTGGCGGTCATCAGATGATGTACCTCTGGACTGGCGGTCCCGATTTTTAAGAAGGGGAACCGGAGGGTGTGTTCCAATTATCGGGGAATTACACTCCTCAGCCTACCTGGGAAAGTCTATGCAGGGGTACTAGAGAGGAGGATCCGACCGATAGTCGAATCTCGGATTCAGGAGGAACAATGTAGTTTTGTACTCTTGACCAACTCTATACGCTCCACAGAATTCTGGAGGAGGCATGGGAGTTTGCCCAATCTGTCCACATATGCTTTATGGATTTGGAGAAGGCTTTCGACCGTGTCCCTCAAACGATCTTGTGGGGCGTGCTCCGAGAGTACAGCATTCCGGACCCGTTGCTACGAGCCATTCGGTCGCTGTATCAATGGAGCCAGAGTTTAGGCCGTATTAGCAATAACAGGTCAATTTCGTTTCCTGTGGGAGTTGGAGTCCGCCAAGGCTGTCCTTTGTCACCGATTCTGTTCAGAATTTTTATGGACAGAATTTCTAGGCGCAGTCGAGGCGTTGAGGGGTTCTGGTTTGGTGGCCATCGGATCTCGTCTCTGCTTTTTGCACGTGATGTCCTTTTGGCTTCATCAAGTCGGGACCTCCAGCTCTCATTGGAGCGATTTGCAGCCGGGATGAGGATCAGTACCTCCAAGTCTGAGACCATGGTTCTCAGTCAGACAAGGGTGGAATGTACCCTCCGGGTCGGGAATGAGGTCCTGCCCCAAGTGGAGGAGTTTAAGTATCTTGGGGTCTTGTTCGCGAGTGAGTGAAGGATGGAGCTGGAGATCGGCAGACGGATCGCTGCAGCCTCTGCTGTTAAGTGGAGCCTGTACCGTTCCGTCGTGGTGAAGAAGGAGCTGAGCCGCGAGGCGAAGCTCTCAATTTACCAGTCGATCTACGTTCCAACCCTCACCTATGGTCACGAGCTTTGGGTAGTGACCGAAAGAACAAGATCGCAGATACAAGCGGCTGAAATTAGCTTTCTTTGCCGGGTTCTCCCTTAGTGATAAGGCAAGAAACTCTACCATCCGTGGAGAGCTCAGAGTAGATCCGCTGCTCCTCCGCATTGAGAGGGGCCAGTTCAGGTGGCTCGGGCATCTGGTCAGAATGCCTCCCGGACGCCTCCCTGGTGTGGTGTTTCGGGCATGTCCAACTGGGAAGAGACCCCGGGGTCGACCTAGAACACGCTGGAGGAACTATGTCTCTCGGCTTGTCTGGGACTGCCTTGGTGTCCGCCCAGGAGAGTTGGAGGAAGTGGCTGGGGAGAGGGACATCTGGACCTCTTTGCTGAGGTTGCTTTCCCCACGACCGGACCCTGGACTTAGCGGATGATGATGATGAGTGTACTTATTTTAAGTATCACAAGAATTTAAACTCATGATTTGTATTTTTACATACGTATTTTGGCGTGTTAGTTACGTAGTCCCATAGTCCAAAAACAAGCACATTGGGCTAACTGGCTGTTTGAAGTTGAGTAATCACTACTTGCTCCGCACATAAAATATTACTTTGTAATTCGAATCCATTACTGTACTATGGTAGCATTAGAAACAACACCCATAACATGGAAAATTATACTTGAAAAAGGGCATTAGATGAAGGAAAACGGGTTGGCAATTCTGAAGAATGCATCATTAATGGGGATGTAGAAAGTAATGTAAGCTAGCCAGTTAGCAGATGGGCTACAAAGCGAGTGTAGCTCTTTTGGGATTTATTTCAAG
Source organism: Plotosus lineatus (assembly GCA_024760905.1). Classification (NCBI taxonomy): domain Eukaryota; kingdom Metazoa; phylum Chordata; class Actinopteri; order Siluriformes; family Plotosidae; genus Plotosus; species Plotosus lineatus. The sequence continues at coordinate 47,780,577 of CM045734.1, forward strand.
AAGCGGAGCAACTATAAACCAAACTTATCACCTTACAGTGTCCAAAATGTCAATTTCTATACATATGGCTTTACTGTTTACAGATGTCTTGCAGAAAAGCTGCATCATATTAGAGGTTGTGTTGTTGTACTGAATATCAGCATGGCTGTGATTAGCTACAGTTGCAAGTAACCCATTCACAGTCATGCTAATATTCAGTACAACAACATGACCTTGACTACCTTATTGCTTTAATTTACTTATATAAAAAATAAATATAGTGGAATTAGTAAATCGAAAGACTGCCACATCAAAAAGATGAAAACATACAGGAATAATATTAAAAGACTAGAAAAATTCATTTCTGTGTACGAGTTGTGTGTCTATGATGCAGAACAGACCCCTGGTGGGTGCCAAACGAAAGACTGCAGGGTGTTAATGAGGACAGAACAAGAGCCAAATCATATCCAAACTCTACATAGTCATGCTGTTCTGCCCTGCGTCCATCTAACAGCGGTGTTCAATTCACTGTTGATGTGAAACACATTATTAGGTTGGATGGTTTGACGAGCACTTCATCAACAGATTAGGCAAAAATTAATCTTTGAGTTACCTCAATTTGGAGTATTATAAGAATAATGCCATGAAATATGGCAGGAATTGTTGAAAACCTCACAGCAGTGAAGGTTAATAATACCCTGTCTAAAAGGAAGAAGATTAATTTATCAGATAAGAATGAACTGTCTGAGAGAAAAGGAGAGACGAGAGTGTGTTTCTATCTAAATATGTCCAATCTGTCATTTTTCACTGTACATAGCAAAATGATCACTGCTGGAGAAGTACTGACATGTTCATTCAATACCGTCTCGAAAATATAAAGGTACAAGGAAGGTTTCAGAGAAAAACTGAAGTGCCTTAGAGACAGGCTTCTGCAGAACAGCATGGATCTACCTTGTACACACCTAAACTGACCTTTCTTTCTTTTTTTTTTTTTTAAATATTATACATATATACACACCAAAAATGTGCTGCAATTTTTTTTATTCACTTTAACCATGGTGAGGGAAAGATTAGGAAAATCAGCAGCACAAGAAAATGATTTCAATTTCATACTAGTAGATACAGATCTCTGATTTGGTTGATGGAAAGTCTTATCAAGGAGGATTATGAGGAATAGGAGTGGACCAGGAGGGGGGATACAATTATGAGGACAAACAAGACAGCACTCAGACCTACAGCTGAGATGGAAAGAAGAACATTACTAACATGGCGGATATGAAATTAAATTGGAAATGAAATGATGTAAAACCTACATTAAATTTTAGGCTTCTGAAGAAAACTGAAAACAAGATTGAATTCAAAAAAGGAGTGGTATGCTAAATTTTGATGGAATAAAGTGTTGATCAGTCCTCTCAAACTTATGAAAAAATATTAAATACCTGGTATACCAATACCAAGAATGACTTATGCCACATCCACTAACATGGGGAGAAATATCATTTTATTTTATATTTTATATATATATATATTATATATATATATACATACATACACACACACACACACACACACACACAGGTCCTTCTCAAAAAATTAGCATCCTGTGATAAAGTTCATTATTTTCTGTAATGTACTGATAAAAATTAAACTTTCATATATTTTAGCTTCATTGCACACCAACTGAAATATTTCAGGTCTTTTGTTGTTTTAATACTGATGATTTTGGCATACAGCTCATGAAAACCCAAAATCCCTATCTCAAAAAATTAGCACATCATGAATAGGTACTCTAAACGAGTTATTAACCTAATCATCTGAATCAACGAATTAACTCTAAACACCTGCAATACATTCCTGAGGCTTTTAAAAACTCCCAGCCTGGTTCATTACTCAAAACCGCAATCATGGGTAAGACTGCCGACCTGACTGCTGTCCAGAAGGCCATCATTGACACCCTCAAGCAAGAGGGTAAGACACAGAAAGAAATCTCTGAGCGAATGGGCTGTTCCCAGATTGCTGTATCAAGGCACCTCAGTGGGACGTCTGTGGGAAGGAAAAAGTATGGCAGAAAACGCTGCACAACCAGAAGAGGTGACCGGACCCTGAGGAAGATTGTGCAGAAGGGATGATTCCAGACATTGGGGGACCTGTGGAAGCAGTGGACTGAGTCTGGAGTAGAAACATCCAGAGCCACCATGCACAGGCGTGTGCAGGAAATGGGCTACAGGTGCTGCATTTCCCAGGTCATGCCACCTTTGAATCAGAAACAGCGGCAGAAGAAAGTACTTTTTTCGGATGAAAGCAAATTTTGCATGTCATTCGGAAATCAAGGTGCCAGAGTCTGGAGGAAGACGGGAGAAGGAAATGCCAAAATGCCTCAAGTCCAGTGTCAAGTACCCACAGTCTGTGGTCAGTGATGGTCTGGGGTGCCATGTCAGCTGCTGGTGTTGGTCCACTGTGTTTTATCAAGGGCAGGGTCAATGCAGCTAGCTATCAGGAGTTAAGAGACACCAGACCCAACCCTGTGGATGAGCTTAAGATCGCTATTGAAGCATCCTGGGCCTCCATAACACCTCAGCAGTGCCACAGGCTAATTGCCTCCATGCCACGCCGCATTGAAGCAGTCATTTCTGCAAGTGGATTCCCGACCAAGTATTGAGTGCATAGCTGAACATAATTATTTGAAGGTTGACTTTTTTGTATTAAGAACACTTTTTTATTGGTCAGATGAAATATGCTAATTTTTTGAGATAGGGATTTTTGTTTTTTCTTTACTTTTTTGCCAAAATTATCAATATTTAAACAATAAAAGGCTTGAACTACTTCAGTTGTGTGTAATGAATCTAAAATATATGAAAATCTAATGTTTATCAGTACATGAGAGAAATTAATGAACTTTATGACAATATGCTAATTTTTTGAGAAGGATCAGTAAAATATTACACACACACACACACATATATATATATATGTATAGTGGTGGTCTAGTGGTATGGGGCGCTGGATCGCTGATCCAAAGGTTGAGGGTTCGAGTCCCACTCTCCACAGGGTTGTTACTGTCCCCCCCAGTGCGGCTAACTGGGTTATCAAAGGCGGGCCATGTCTCTCACTGTCTATGGCGAGAGGCATGTAAAAGAACCATTGCTGACTTTCGTAAAAAGTAGGCTGCAAAGCCGTCAGCGTGTTTCTGTCCCTTGCTAAAAAGGGTTGTGACAGGAAGGGCATCCGACATAAAAATCTCTGCCAAATCAAACGTGCGAATCAGATGATTCGCTGTGGCGACTCCCGAGTAAAAGGGAAAAAGCCGAAAGGAAGACAGACAGACGGACAGACACACACACACACACACACACACACACTCACTATTCGAGTTACGACCTAGATTGGTTCCGACCAACCAGTTGTAAGTCGGATTGGTCGCAAGTCGGATATTTAACAAAAAACTAAAACCACCCAGCACTCGCTCTGAATTCATATGAGGCGTATTCTTCACCTGCACGTTCTTTCAACATGTGAAATAAACTTGAAGCCTTATTTTGCACTGCTCGCAACAGCACTCATTTCTTTGCCTATTATCTTCCAACCGTGTGTATAGCAACTTTTCCATCTCTGCAATCGGTCATTCACGCTGTTTACCCAATGTTTAGAATATTTGTGTGTGTGATTTTATGTACTGTGGTGTAGCATGTTTATCGTTTTGTTTATCCAATTTATTACATTTCATGTTCTTTTATGTCCTTTTAGTTATGATCTTTGTTTTTGACGGCTATGCTCTCTAACTGTCCGCTCTGGCTGAGGGGCGTGGCTGAGCTCCTCCGTGGCTTCTAAACATTAACTTAGGCACTGTACTGGAATAATAATTGAAAAATACTACAGCTTTACAGCAGTTCATCTGATTATCTTCAGACACTTCAGAGGAAACGGTCGTCTCTTCAGGATAAAGTCTTATTTCTTCAGAAGAGACCGTGCCAAGCCGGCATTTGATCGGCATCATAGAGCTTAACTGGATAATATATTATACATACAAAATGAAAACAGACAAACAGACAGACAGAATGCTGCACAATGTTTATATATTAATAAATATCACAGTACAAAATTAAAAGGTTTTTCTTAATCATTAATACAGTATTAATATAGTAAAATATACTAATGAGTAAGACTGTCTATAGAATGTGTTTAAGAAGCATATTTTAGCACATGTAATAGATACATAGTACAGTCGGCCCCCTACTTACAAAACCCCCTGGGTAAGAAAATTCTGAGTTACGAAAAACATTTCCCCAAGTTTTCGTCCCCGGGATATGAAAACAACCTCCTCTTACGAAATGCTCCATTCAAAATTCAAATGCGCCAATGAAAATTTCACACGATGCGCAAATTGCTCTCTCATTGCCTGTCTCCCAAACATCCCGCCCCGCTGGCCCCCCATTGGCTAGGAGGGATGACGCAGCTGAACGCTACCTAAACTTCCTGTTTGTCACACACGTGAAGGAGAGTTGACTGTTGGCTTGTTTTGAGATTGATCATGCAGTGTTATATTTCGTTATCGCTGAAACCCCTCTACATTCGGGACAATATTGAACCAGAAGGAGACCTTAAAGCGGAAATACAGTGACGGAGGCGATTATTTCGGCACGATATTAAAACAGAGCGCGCCGTGGGAGAAGACCTCTGATCTCGCATGGAAGCAAGTTAATATTGAATGAGGACCTCTGATCTTTCAAACAGGTACTGTAATTCCGCTTTAAATAAAACATCCCGTCCATTTAAACATTTAAATAGAATTGTTCTGTCAGCTGCGTGTTTAGTGTGGGCGTGGCCCGAGTTTTGTGTGTCGCGCGAGAGAGAGACAGAAGGAGGCTTAACCCTTCAGTTTAGTTATTTAAGTTGTTTAATTCAGTAAATGTTTATTAATGTGGCGTTAAATGTGGAATCAAGCTAAAGTCGAGTTCGGACCTCCGATCTGTCAAGCAGGGAATGCGCATTGAATTCTACGTCTTGCTCCGGCGTCCTGTTTGTGGGCGTGGCCCGCAGCTCCACAATAAACCTTTAATGTGTATACAATACACATTTAATGCGTACTGTATAGTGTGTGTGTCTGAGAGAGAGAGAGAGAGAGAGAGAGAGAGAGAGAGAGAGAGAGAGACAGGTGTGTGTGTGTTAATAAAAAATGTTAAATCATGGTTTAATTAATAAATGTTAATAAAATGGTTTATTATGTGAATAAAATGTTTAAATGGTTTAATAAATAATTTTCTTTTAACACATTTCATACAAAATTTATGTACTTGTATCATTTTTAAAAGGGTTTATGGGGTAGTCTTGGGAGCCTTGGCACGAATCAGGCGTTTAACATGTAAAATGCACCCCCTACTTACAAAACTCCTGCATTACGAAAAAGGCTCTGGAATGGATTAATTTTGTAAGTAGGGGCCGACTGTATTTTACTTCCGGTTGCTCATTCACGCATGTAATATGGGAGCCACTCCACCATCAACACAGCTGGCATCATCATCATCAGTTTGTTTATATGTAAAAGGTATGAAACATTTAAGTATTTTTCAGGTCTTGACCAATTTTCGTACAAAACTAAACAACCCAGCATGTCCAGTCCAGACAAGATGACACACAAATCAAATGATCAAAAAAATTCCATCATCGAATTTTGCATGCAGAGAAAAATACCAATACTCATACAATACTCATTAAGTTTCTAAAGTACATAAAACTAAGCATATGGGATTTTCTTTGACTAAATTGCAATGGAATTATGTCTTTCTTAATATTCCAGCAGTTCCAGAAGACCTGAGGTATCCACACACACACACACACACACACAAAGCAGTGGGTGACTGCTCATTTGTGCCTCTATTGCACCATTTGCACTCATTTGCCCCACTCACTTCAGGCACTACTTTTTTCACATTTTGTAGACCCACCCATACACATTTTCTTCCATTCAAATTGCACTGGTTCATCTGGATGCTGCTCATTTAACCGTTTGCACACTGTGTGTGTGTGTGTGAGAAAGAGAGAGAGAAATAATCTTCAAAGCCGAAATATAGGGTCAAATTAAACATCTATACTAATGCTGCTAGACATCACAGATGACATTTCACTCTCCTTTTTCAGAAAATGTGTACTCACAATTATATAAATAAACTTACTTACTGTTATTGAAGAGAAAGTCGGAGATAAGTTCGGCATGCAGTATATTAGAGTCAGGAAGTAAACCGGAAGTTAACATGTGACAGGCACTGAGCATGTGCAAGCCCGAGCTGACCAATCAGTGTGGTCGTTTCAGATCTTCTTTAGCAAGTAGCCTGCGTTGTTTACGTGCATATCGTCTTTATAACCTTTATTTTATTCACTGAAACATTTTAATATCAAAACAGTATCCAGAATGGATAGACTACTTCACGACCGTTTTTCTGGTGTATGGATTATAGTGTCTTGTACTGAACTCGGTGAATAATTGCAACGAAAACCAGTAAGTTTGCTACTGTTTTTATCTAGTTTTCTGAGGGTACTCGTCAGAAAAATGGGGGAAAAAGACATTTTTAGTGAGTTTTAGTCGATTTCACATGAGCAAGTGATAGTTGAATACTTGTATTAACAGTTTATGCAAAAATCTGAATTTCGATAAAAATGGACCATTTTTACTTATCTGGTCTTCATCTCAAAAGTGGTCTGTGCGACAAGCGCCTACTTTCGGTGGAGCGCCTCACATATGATACATGGGGTTTTACTTCTGGGTACAGAGGATTATCTTCATTCACGGGAGGGGCCGGAACCAAACCCCCGCGAATATCGAGGGCCTACTGTACGTCGTAACTCGGCTAGTGTGTGTGTGTGTGTATATATTATATATACATATTATAATCCCTTCTTCCTGCAACACTACCCCACTGGGATGCACAATCTGTCAAAAATAAAATTTGGTGATAGTTTGGATGACGTATTGACCGATTGAGGAAAAACAAGGATTGCAAGTTTAATGACGTGAATGGTTCAGGAGAACTGAATAAAAGTCTTGCCCCCCCGACCCCTACTCCTGCTCCCACTTCGACCTCACCCCACCTAAGCTAAATATGGTCTAGATTTACAGGTTGTGTCAAAGTTAATGACCAACTCGGAGAAGTGGGATGCTGATGGATGACATCAACACCGGGCAACAACAGACACTTGACGACTCCATATGATCCTATGCTTTACTGGCAGGCAACACAAATCACTCCGTAGTTTCTGTGGTCCTATATTATCAAAATACTTAAATTAGTTGCAAAAACAATTTTAATAAATTTGTTTACTGTGTGATCCTAAAATTATTCATTCATTCATTTTCTACGCTGCTTAATCCTAATTAGGGTCACAGGGAGGCTTGTGCCCATCTCAACTGACTCTGGGCGAGGACAGGGCAGAGTGGGGAGGACGGCATCCTGGACAGCTCACCAGGCCATCCCATTGCCAATACATACACGACTATTCACACTCACACCTAGGGGCGATTTGGAACAGCCAGTAAGCCTACTGTGGGAGGAAACCAGAGTACCCAGAGGAAACCAACACAAGCACGGGGAGAACATGCAAACTGTACACACAAACACACGAGCAGGGAGTCGAACCCAGGCCTTCTTACTGTGAGGCGAACATGCTCACCACTACACCACCATGCCGCCTCATCCTAAAATTAAATCAATTAAATTAGAGCCACATCATCTAAAAACGAGTACTTGTGTCATGTCCGACGAAATCCTGGATTGCGGTCTGATAGCAAGTGACATATGATCTCCTGATATGTTACAAACACATAACAAAATGTCTTGAAGTGTCATGGGACCACATGGTTATAATTCATATATTTTGACAACAAAAACTGGTAGTCAGATCTATACGACTGAAATTGTACCAAAATAAAAATTTGTTAGCGCATGCGATTCAGCATTGAGCTTCAAGTTGTGCTTGGTACATCTGACTCGGAGCAACAAGGTTCTGGGTTCAAGTCGTGGACTCGGCGAACGCAATTCTGTGTGCAGTTCGCATGTTCTCCCCATGCTTGCATGGGTTTCCATCCACCGTCCAAAAAAAAAACACACGAGGCTAACTGGCAGTTCCAAATTGCGCCAGCAGTGTGTGTGCATGAATGGTTGTATGGTCTGGTGAGCTTGTTCAGTGTGTACCCCACCTCCGACCAGTGTCAGCTAAGATAGGCCCCAAGCCTACCTGTGACTCAAGTAGTAGTATTAAGCTGTTAGGCAAATGAATGAGTGATTGATCCAGAGCCATATCTAGTCTGTGATTTCTTTCCACCCTTCAAAAAAAAATAAAAATAATAATAATACTTGAATAAGGGGATGGTTTATTTAATGCCCATAGGAAAGTGTGCGATTGGGTGGGTGCATTGTGCCCTGTATGGACTGGCATTCTACCCAGGCTGGGCTTTGGACAGATGGATAAATGAGTGGTGGCTTTTTTCCTTCTCTGGAATAAATCTCTGGTTCTCAGGAGACAGCTGAGATTCGGGAGGGGTTCATATACTGTATTAATCCTATAAGGGAAATTATTTCCTCTGCATTTAACCCAACCAAAAGTGAACACACACACACAGACAGACAGAGGGCTGCCACACACGTTGGTGGTTACAGAGCACTTCAGCCACTACTGTGAATGAAACTAAGGTGTAGCTCACTCCTCCACCACCACGGCATTCTACCTGCTGGTTCGGGAATCGAACCAATGACCTCCGAAAGCCGCTTCTCATCTTTAGGCTACAGCTGCCCCTAATCCTCAGTGCAGGTGAGGTGGGCACACCAGACCAAATACTGACCAAGTTTTTGATCCAATGAATAATTATAGTGGCCATTTCAGTATAACACATTTAAAACCTTTGTCTGGAGAGTGAAGAACCGATGCCCAGTCAATACTTCAGTGCGGCGCGCGACATGCTAACGTAATTAGCTAATTAACTGTAGGTCGGCTGAAGTACGGTTTTATTTTCTCTTACCTCAAACATAGGAGAGGTGCCTTTATCTGGCAGAGTACACGTCAGCAATTCTGACAGAAACTTGGCCATAAAAGTGTGTGTGTGTGTGTGTTCCGAAGCTGACAGGTAGTCTCTGGTTTCCAGCTGCTTCCCTGTAGTTTCACTGAGGATTAATTCTTTGTAAACCGACTGTGTTCAGCAGCAACAGAATTTCCCTTAACCGAATCAGAACCAGGTAAAATCAAGCCTGAGAGCCGTTATCTCTGTGAAGAGGTCCATTAAGCTCGAGTCACTCACGCACAAAAGCAGTTTAAAGCTTGTGGTGAGTGAGCGCGTGCAAGCTTTGTGTGTGTGTGTGTGTGTGTGCACACGCGCTTGGGGGCGGGGCCAGACACACGAAAGCCAACGAGGAGAGTCCTCTCTAATAATAATAATAATAATAATTAAATAAATAATAATAATAATAATGGATATGTAGTGTAATGATTACTATTGAGTTTGAGACCTGCAGTGTATTAAAAAAAATCTTTAAATTCTTGTTTCAGCAAGAAGGAACTGGGTTAGAGTCCTGGGCTCTGTGTGTGGTTTGCATGTTCTCCTGAGCTTGTGTAGGCTTCCTCTGGGTGCTCTGGTTTCCTCCCATAGTCCAAAGGCTCATGCTCAATATCCATTTTATGTCACTTTCCACTGGTGAGACGATGCATGGCTGTGAGCCCAGTTCTTCATTTGACCCTGTCCAACGCATCACTAGGGTGAAGAGCAGTCACTGGTCAGTCTTCTGTTAGCTCCTCCCACCAACTTTTGCAATGCCTGATCTTTTCTTTGTGGGCAGTGGTGGCCTGGTGGTAAAAGGGCGGCTGGATCGCTGATCCTAAAGGTTGGGGGTTCGAGTCCCACTCTCCACAAGGTTGTCACTGTCCCCCCCAGTCCAGCTAATGGGTAATCAAAGGCCGGCCATGTCTCTCACTGTCTATGGTGAGAGGTTCGTGTAAAAGAATCATTGCTGACTTTGGTAAAGAGTAGCTGCGTGGCCATCAGTGTGTTTCTCCCTTGCTAAAGGGTTGTGTCAGGAAGGGCATCTGACATAAAAACCTAAGCCAAATCAAACATGTGAATCAAATGATTTACTGTGGTGAACCCTGAAAAAGGCAAAAGCCAAAAGGAGAACAAGAAAGAAGGAGATCTTTCCTTTGTGGAGTTTACAAGTTTTCCCTATCCAGCTCTCATTCCACCATAGATGGCTAAACCATCTGAAGCATTTACATCTGATCTTCTTCTTCTTTTCCTTTCGGCTGTTCCCTTCAGGGGTCGCCACAGCAAATCATCTGTCTCCATCTCACCCTGTCCTCTGCATCTTCTTCTCTTACTCCAACGACCTTCATGTCTTCCTTCACCACATCCATAAATCTCTTCTTTGGTCTTCCTCTAGGCCTTCTGCCTGGTAGTTCCAACCTCAGCATCCTACTGCCAATATACTCACTATCCCTCCTCTGTACATGTCCAAACCATCTTATATCTGATGGCTATTTCAAGATTTTCTAGGTCTGGTTTTAAGCTCAAGGTTGAAAGGCATGCTTAAGATAAGTGGTTGATCCAAATTGTCTCCAGGTGTGAATCTAAGTGTGTGTTGCTTTGTGATGGTCTGACAAGCTGTTCAGGGTCTAACCCACGTTCGCCCAGTGCAGACTGGAATGGGATCCGGCCTCTAATATACATCCTGATAGTAGGATAGTTTCATAAATGAATGAATGAGAAGAATGTTTACACTGATAGCATAAAAGTGCTTCTGTCATAACACACAATATTTCAGTGGTACAGGTATTTACGATTCAAAACAAACCCCTATGACACATGAGACAACAAAGGAAGCAGTCTCTCTTGCCCGGACGCGGGTCACCGGGGTTCCCTCCTGGAGCCAGGCCCAGGGGAGGGGCTCGAAGGCGAGCGCCTGGTGGTCGGGCTTATGCCCATGGAGCCTGGCCGGGCCTAGCCCGAAAAGGAGACATGGGTCCGCCCTCCCATAGACCCACCACCCGTGGGAGGAGTTTTAGGGGTCGGGTGCAGTGTGAGTTGGGTGGCAGCCAAAGGCATGGGTTCTGTCGGACTGATCCTCAGCTACTTACTCTGACCCTCGGGACATGGAATGTCACCTCTCTGGCAGGAAAGGAGCCTGATTTGGTGCGTGAGGTGGAGAGATACCAACTAGATATAGTCGGGCTCACCTCAACGCATAGCTTGGGCAATGGAACCATCCATCTTGAGAGAGGATGGACCTTATTCTATTCTGGAGTTGCGGCAAGCCGGTGTGGGTATTTTTGTTGCCCCCGTCTCGGTGTCCAAATGTTGGGATTCTCCCCGGTTGACTAAAGGGTAGCTTCCCTCCGTCTTCGGGTGGGGGGACAGGTCCTGACTGTTATTTGTGCTTATGCACCTATTGACAGTTTAGAGTACCCACCTTTTTGGAGTCTTTGGGGGGGGGGGTGTTGGAGAACGCTCCCTCGGGAGACTCGCTCGTTGTCTTGGGAGACTTCAACGATAGTGTGACCTGGAAGGGTGTGATCGGTAGGTACGGCCTCTCCAGTCTGAATCCGAATGGTGTTTCGTTGTTGGACTTCTGTGCTCGTCATAGTTTGTCTATCACGAACACCATGTTCGAACATAAGGGTGTCCATAAGTGCACTTGGCACCAGGACACCCTAAGTCGCAGTTCGATGATTGACTTTGTAGTCGTGTCATCGGACTTGCGACCATATGTTCTGGACACTCGGGTGAAGAGAGGAGCTGAGCTGTCTACCCATCACTACCTGGTGGTGAGTTGGCTTCAGTGGTGTGGGAGGTTGCCTTCCAGACCTGGCAGGCCCAAGCGTGTAATCAGGGTCTGCTGGGAACGTTTGGCGGAGCCCCCTGTCTGAGAGGCCTTTAACGCCCACCTCCGGCAGAGCTACAACCACGTTCCGGAGGAGGCGGGGGACATGGAATCCGAATGGGCCATGTTTCGTGCCTCCATTGCTGAGGCGGCAGCCCATAGCTGTGGCCGTAAGGTCATCGGTGCTTGTCGTGGCGGTAATCCCCAAACCCGGTGGTGTACACCTGCGGTGAAGGGGGCCGTCCAGCTGAAGAAGGAGGCCTATCGGGTTTTATTAGCCTGTGGGACTCCTGGGAAGCAGTTCTTCACAAACACTGTTTACGGTGGAGGTGGGGAGCTGCTTACCTTGACTGGGGATGTTGTTGAGAGGTGGAGGGAATACTTTGAGGACCTTCTCAATCCCACCAACACGCCCTCCGTGGAAGAGGAAGACCCTGGGGGTTCGGGTGAGGGTCCGCCCATCACTGGAGTGGAGGTCACCGAGGTTGTCAAAAAGCTCCTCGGTGGTCGAGCTCCGGGGTTGGACGAGATCCGCCCGGAATATCTCAGGGCTCTGGATGTTGTAGGACTGTCTTGGTTGACATGTCTCTGCAACATCGCGTGGTCATCAGGGGCTGTACCTCTGGATTGGCAAACTGGGGTGGTGGTCCCAATTTTTAAGAAGGGGGACCGGAGGGTGTGTTCCAATTATCGGGGAATTACACTCCTCAGCCTACCTGGGAAAGTCTATGCAGGGGTACTAGAGAGGAGGATCCGACCAATAGTCGAACCTCGGATTCAGGAGGAACAATGTGGTTTTCGTCCTGGCCGCAGCACTCTTGACCAACTCTATACGCTCCACAGGATTCTGGAAGGGGCATGGGAGTTTGCCCAATCTGTCCACATGTGCTTTGTGGATTTGGAGAAGGCTTTCGACCGTGTCCCTTGAAAGATCTTGTGGGGCGTGCTCCAAGAGTACGGCGTTCCGGATCTGTTGCTACGAGCTATTCGGTCGCTGTATCACCGGAGCCAGAGTTTGGTCTGTATTGGTAACAGCATGTCGGATTCGTTTCCAGTGGGAGTTGGAGTCCGCCAAGGCTGTCCTTTGTCACAGATTCTTTTCATAATTTTTATGGACAAAATTTCTAGGCGCAGTCGAGGCGATGAGGGGTTCTGGTTTGGTGGCCATCGGATATCATCTCTGCTTTTTGTGGATGATGTTGTCCTTTTGGCTTCATCAAGTCGGGCCCTCCAGCTCTCATTGGAGCGATTCGCAGCTGAGTGCGAAGCAGCCGGGATGAAGATCAGTACCTCCAAGTCCGAGGCCATGGTTCTCAGTCGGACAATGGTGGAATGCACCCTCCGGGTCGGGAATGAGGTCCTGCCCCAAGTGGAGGAGTTAAGTATCTTGGGGTCTTGTTTACGAGTGAGGGAAGGATGGAGCGAGAGATCGACAGACGGATCGCTGCAGCCTCTGCTGTTAAGTGGTGCCTGTACCGGTCCATCGTGGTGAAGAAGGAGCTGAGCCGCAAGGCGAAGCTCTCAATTTACCAGTCGATCTACATTCCAACCCTCACCTATGGTCACGAGCTTTGGGTAATGACTGAAAGAACAAGATCACGGATACAAGCGGCTGAAATGAGCTTCCTTCGCCGGGTGGCGGGGTTCTCCCTTAGAGATAAGGTGAGAAGCTCCACCATCCGGGGAGAGCTCGGAGTAGATCCGCTACTCCTCCGCATTGAGAGGGGCCAGTTGAGGTGGCTCGGGCATCTGGTTAGAATGCCCCCCGGACGCCTCCCTGGTGTGGTGTTTCGGGCATGTCCCACCGGGAAGAGACCCCGGGGTCGACCTAGAACATGCTGGAGGGACTATGTCTCTCGGCTTGTCTGGGACCGCCTCGGTGTCCCCCCGGGAGAGTTGGAGGAAGTGGCTCAGGAGAGGGACGTCTGGACCTCTTTGCTAAGGTTGCTGCCCCCGCGACCCGACCCTGGACTAAGCGGAAGAAGATGATGATGATGATGATGATGATGAGGTATTTACATCACTATCCTAAAACAATAAATATGTCACATTACCATATTTTGGGGTGCAGTGGTTAGCACTGTCGCAAACCTCATCCCTGGTTGTCCTGGTGCCTGCAGGTGCTTCCTCTCGGACAGGTAATCTCCGTCCACAAAGTCCAAAGACATGCAGAGGAGAAGTATCTACCTTACATTACCCATTGGTGTGAATGGCAGTCTGTATTAACCTGATGACAATCTGGTGCCTGTCTCAGGTGTTCCTTGTGCCTGCAGGTGATTCATCCAGGTAATCTCCATCCATAAAATCCAAAGACATGCAGATGACAAGTATCTGCCCTACATTATCCATAGGTTTGAATGTACATGTGAATGGCAGTCTGTGTTAACCTGATGAGAAACTGGGATCTGTCTCAGGTGCTTCTCAGAGTGTCAGATCAGATTGTCTTGATCTCCCCTACAACCTGCAATAGATAAGTGGTAACATAAATAAATAAATAAATAAATAAACAAATAACTGGGCAGCATGGTGTTGTAGTGGTTAGCACATCTGCCTCACAACAAGAAGGCCTGGGTTGTATTCCTAGCTCGGGCTTTTCTTTTTGGACTTTGCATGTTCTCCCCGTGCTTGTTCCTCCGTGTACTCTGGCTTCCTTCCACAGTCCAAAAACATACACATTAGGCTAATTCACTGTTTAAATTATCCCATAGGTGTGAGTGTTAATGGTTGTATGTGTGTTGGTCCTGTGATGCTCTGGCGAGCTGTCCAGTGTGTATCCTTACCTTGCCCAAAGGATCCTAATTAGGATTAAGCATCTTATTACATATAAAATTGTGTAAATTAATTATTTGGCTGTAATTTGTTTATCGAATGTGCTGTTTTGTTACACCTAAGGGAAAACGTTTTGCTGTGGGCCTCGCTGATGCCATATCACCTATAGATATACCTTGTGATGAGGTCATCAGGTAGTGCAAAACGAGCAGTGAATCGTGAAACGTCCATTATTATGGGCTGAAGAGAGCACAGTAACTTGTGGTAGTTTAAAGTGTCAGTGTAAATGGAGGACTGTGATTTAAAAGAGCAGCGTATAATAAATTATGAAACAAGGTATAAAACAACTCATGCATAAAGGCATTTAGTCTGTTTTCAAGCTCTGGTGCAGTAACGATAATCTAGATGTGCAGGAGACTGGCTGCCCCATCTCTGGGCAAGGGCAAAGTACATCCTGAACAGTTCACCAGGCCATCACAGGGCAGGAACACACTGACGGCTACTCTTGATGAAAGTCAGGAATGGTTCTTTCACATGCCTCTTACCATAGGCAGAGAGAGACATGGTCTGTTTCTGATAACTCAGTTAGCTGCACTGGGGGCTGATCCAAAGGTCAGTGGTACAATCCCCACTGTCACGACAGTTGGGTCCTTGAGCAAGGCCCTTAACTATCAATTGATCAGTTGTATAAAAATGATAATTGTAAGTGAGTGCCACCTTGTCATGGTTGGGGGGGGCTTGCATGTCTCTATGACCCCGAGAGCTATGGTGACGGGAGATTTGTCTCCTGGTAGGGTCACCCATGTCACACAGGTCGAAGGGTAGATCAAGCTCGTCAGTCGTGGTAGACAATCCATCAAGGAGTCAGGTTCCTCCGAATTCAATGTTCCCCTGATCCTCTAGGTTGGGGGTTGTGCTATAGGTTGACACCCTATTCATGGAAAACAAACTTTGTCACGGAAACCAACAGCAGTATGCAAAACACTTACGCCGTCCTTGGAAGAATCAGGGCTCGATCCGGAGACTGATGACGCATTGCAGCCCATCAGGAAGCTGCTGGGCCGACAACCCTTCTTCGCCCGAGGACCCCCTTGATAAAAGGACAGAAGTTGCTCT
Source organism: Plotosus lineatus (assembly GCA_024760905.1). Classification (NCBI taxonomy): domain Eukaryota; kingdom Metazoa; phylum Chordata; class Actinopteri; order Siluriformes; family Plotosidae; genus Plotosus; species Plotosus lineatus. Next base: position 47,796,293 of record CM045734.1, read on the forward strand.
CACAGAAGAAACCCATCCTGATTGGAACATGGAATGTGAGGACACTCTGGGAGACAGGGAGGTGCGCGCAAGCAGTGAGGGAGATGAACCAGTACCACCTCACACTACTCGGCATCTGCGAAGCCATATGGAACTGTTTTGGGGAGACCAAACTGCAGACAGGAGAGACATGGCTCTACTCAGGCAAAGACAACAAGGACGATCTCCATGAAGCTGGAGTGGCACTGCTGTTGTCCACGGGGGCTGCCAGAAGCCTGCTGGAGTGGGAGCCTGTGTCTGACCGCATCATGACGGCTAGGTTTGAGTCCAGGTTCCAGAGAGTGTCCGTGGTTGAATGCTATGCTCTGACAAATAATGCAGAAGAGGACAAAGATGCCTTTTACAGCCAGCTACAGGTGGTCATGGACAAGATTCCCAGCAGAGACATGCTGATCCTCATGGGAGATGTGAACACCAAGGTGGGAAACGACAACACCGGCCGAGAAAAAGAGATGGGAAAGAACGGACTACAGGGGATGAACGAGAATGGTGAGCTCTTTGCCAACTTTTGTGCTGCGAACCAGTTCACGATCAGAGGCACACTCTTCCCACACCGACATTGTCACAAAGCCACCTGGGTGTCACCTGACCATCAGACAGAAAACCAGATTGACCACATTGCAGTCTGCCAGCGCTAGAGGAGCTCCCTACAGGATGTCCGAGTCAAGAGAGGAGCTGACATAGGATCAGACCACCATCTGGTGATTGCAAAGCTCAGGGCCAAGCTCGCATCAAGAAAAAGGCAGAAGAACCTGCGAGTGAAGTTTAATGTCGGGAAGCTGATAAGACAAGAGACAGCCTATGCCAGCTCTGGAAAAGGCATCCAGTGGACACTAACGAGGAAGTTAGAAGAGCTGGAGTTTGCAGATGACCTGGCTCAACTTTCAAACCGCCTGAAAGACATGCAAGAGAAGGTCCTGAGCAAAGCCTCGTGATTCGGACTGAAGATCAGCCAGGAAAAGACATAAGTACTGTGCACCAATAACAGACAAGAAGACCCCATCACCATCGAAGGAGCGGCAACAGAAGATGTCCAAGAGTTCGTCTACCTGGGCAATAAGATCAGCCAGACAGGGGGGACTGACGAAGACATCCAGGCCCGAATCAAGAAAGAGCGGCAAGCCTTTGTCATCCTTCGACCGGTGTGGAGGGCCACTGCAATTTCTACTCGCACCAAACTCCGCATCTTCAGTTCAAATGTCAAATCAGTCCTAATGTATGGCTCGGAAACATGGAGAGTCATCCACAGCAGCGACAAGAAGATCCAGACTTTCATCAACAATTGCCTCCGGCAGATCCTGCGTGTGAAGTGGTTTGACAGAGTGCCAAACACGGAACTGTGGTCAAGGGCAAACGAAGAGCCTATGGACATTCAGATCCAAAGAAGGAAATGGCAATGGGTTGGCCACACACTGAGGAAGGAACCTTCAAGTATCGCACGCCAAGCACTTGACCGGAAGCCGCAGGGGAAGAGAAGGCGAGGGCGCCCAAAAGAGACCTGGCGAAGGACCGGCATTGCCGAACTGAAGACCATTGGCATGAGAGAGGCAGCCAAGAAAAACTCCAGAGACCGCAGGAAGTGGCGAGCTACTGTTGAGGCCCTATGTTCCACTAGGAGCAAAGAGGAATAAGTCAAGTAAGTCAAGCTGTAAATGTACATTCTTTCAGCAGGCCTCACCAACTATTACATGGTCATGTGATCAATGACACAGTGGACTGGCAAACTGTTCAGGGTGTACCCCAGCTTTACCCAGGTAGGTTAGGTGATAAAACCACCTGCACACAAAAGGCTCTTATCTTTTAATGGTTCCTTTTGTCAAAGTGCTGCCCCCACCCATTGACATCCATTGACTTTTCATGAAGGAATTCGTTAGCACCAGCATCTGGTTTTTGATGTAAAATTTTGGGCTTTGTGCCAAGTAGTTTTTTTCTGGAGGTCACAGTGTTAGCAGGTTGGGTTGAAGTGGTCTTCACAGACTACTGAATTGCATCCAAAGGAAAATAATTCAGAGTACGGTCTGTGCCAATGTTGTGTTTTCCGTAATTTTCTTATTGCACTCCATCATTTTCTTTGTTGTTACCGCTCAACACTGGCCAATAATGTGTTATCTTAGATTGGTGTCTGCTGCATGCAGCTCAGCCAAAAAGACAAAATAAAGAGTTTCATCACTACCAGGGCTAGAACAGCCAATGAAAAAGGCAACATGTCATTGTGCATTCCTAGTAGTAGTAGTGTTTCAGCACACACACATTCTTGACAAAGGCATTGCCTGACAAAACTGCCAGTGTCATACGTGATGGTTTTAAAGAGCTAGTAATGTAAATTCACCTCAGGTACACTTTAATGACCGTCAAAGAATCACCTTTTATGAATTTAATTTCCTATTTATGTCACATCTTATCACCAGAGTCAGGTTTATCCTGTGTGTATCATGACCTTTCAGAATCTCATAACACACAGATGGTCAGAGATAGTTTAATCTGTCTCATGGGTTATAGCTTTAGGGATTACCTTTTCATTCTTGACTTTCTAATAAATAGTACAGGCCCACAGGGAATTTGCTCTCTATCATTTTTCTATTTCTGGTAGAGAGTGAAAAATGTCTGTTATGAACAGAGGTTCATGTAGTTAAAGCACTTACTGATTAGACGGTTGGGGGATTCAAGCCCCAGGACCACAGAGTTGTAAGTGTTGGGCCCTCAAACAAGACCCTTAACTCGATCTGCTCCAAGAGTGCTGTATTATGATTGACCCCATGGAGAGTAGGCGTGTCATGGCAGTTCAGTGGTTAACTCTGTTGCCTCACAGCGAGGTTGCCTGGCTCTAATTACCCCAGCAGCTCTGAAGGAGCTGTTTTTAATCTATAAATAGATAGATCGATAGATAAATAAATAAATAAATGAAGATCTGGTAGACAGAAATCAAATCCAAATAATAAATACACGATTACCACTATTAACATTTTTAAATTTAATTCACTTTTATTCAGTGCAACTTTAATAAATATACAACTACGTAATTAGAAACAGAGTGACTATGCAGCTACTCTTGAGGAAAGTCAGCAATGGCTCTTTTACGTGAACCTCTCACCATAAACAGTGAGAGACATGGCTGGCCTTTCTTAATCCAGCTAACTGCACTGGGTGGACAGTGACAACCTTGTGGAGAGTGGGACTCGAACTCCCAATCTTAGGATCAGCAATCAAGCGCCCTTTACCTCCAGGCCACCACTGCCCAGTATACATACATGTATATGTGTATATAATATCAATAAATACATATTCAATGCTATAAATGCTTATAATAATAATTAAACATTCAAAAATAAAGCAGAAGATGTAAATTAAATATAAATACACACACATACAGACGTGCTCGCGCACACGCACAGATGTGCACCTCACATAAAAATGTACGTACTGTAGTTTTGTTGGGTTGTTTTTTGTTTTTGTTTGTTTTTGGGGTTTTTTGTATAATTGGCCTTGTTTTGTGGCATTTTCCTGAACTTTTCCCCTGTTTTTCCCTAATTTCCTTATTTTTTTAATTTTTCGATTAATATTTTGGAAAAACTCGCAATGCACTGAAGCCGCAGAAACTGAAGCACGAAGCAGTGAGGGATCACTGTAATAGAAAAGGCAATTTTGGCACTGTGTCACAACTGTAAAATAAATAAAATCCACACAAACCTGAGATATTTTTATTTCCAGGTGGAAGCCTGGCCAAAAAAAGTTGTTTTAATGTTTTCTGTGGAACCACCTTTAGCTTTGATTACAGCACATAATTACGTTGGCATTGTTGCTACAGTTGGTTGGGTCGAGGCTCAGCAATATTAGGTGACAATAAAGTGAAGTCACTTGACAGTCTGAATGTACTGAATCAGCAGGTATCAGCAGATTATCACAGCAATGGCCTTTTTTTACCATGATGAACAGATAAAACATTTGGGGCTCAAATAGTAAAAGAGTGGTTCAGGGAGCATGAGCAACCATTTTCACACATGGACATTCACCACAGAGTCCTAACCTTAACCCTGTTGAAAATTGGTGGTCCAAAGCCAAAATGTCAGCGACAAAATGAACCATCTGATTTGAAATAAATGTTCTGATGCTGCTTAAATCTCCTGAAACAGTGCCACGGAGATTACAATATTGAAATCAAGGCTAAAGTGGTCCAAGAAAATATGAAAGTGTATGACTTTTTGCCCCTGGAGGATGATCAGTGTATTTAAGTGCCTTCTAAGATTTTTATCAAGACTGACGCTCTATAAAATAGAACGTTTAAAGTTTAACGTTTATTTTTTTCAACTTTAACACATTTATGTGTGTTTATTCTGTTCAGTATGTGATCAATGTTGGTCCAGTGGTCATTTATTGACGGATGAGGTGGAAGAGGCTGGCAATATCCGTAAACAAAATACAACTTATTAGGACTGATGCACAAATCACAAAAAATATGTATATAAGGTGGTGACAGGAAAATATGGATAATTTTAATCATTTATCAATGTCAACAAAGAAAGTCAGTAAAAACCAGGATGTACAATGACATAAAGTTTGGAACACAAAGGTTTCACTTCACTAGACTCAATATATCAAAATTACAAATACGTATCTTTATATAAAAATATACATAGGGATATCAACATACATACCATGTATGTGGAAATGTATGTATGTATGTATGTGGAAATATGTGTTTGTATATATATATATATATATATATATATATATATATATATATATATATATATAGGGGGGTGATCCTACTTCGCGGATTTCGATGGTCGCGTGGGGATCTCAGTCCCAATTAACTGTGGAAAGTGAGGGATCCCTATATATATATATATAGAGAGAGAGAGAGAGAGAGAGACGCGCCCCGGCTTACGTTCATTTGTTTTATGTATTTTTCAATTTCATGGGTTTTTTTGTTTTTTTTAAAATTATAAGTTGAGTTTAGCATGCTCTCTGTCCCTGCTTCTTCCCAGTTCTCCATGTGTTTCCCTTGTGTTAAGACGTCGTATCATTAATGTTGATATTATTTTTTATATTTGATGTTATTTTACAACGTTATGTTTATAATAATTGATTTAGGGGTGTTTTATGAGATACGGTAATGGTATTTATGGATGTATAGTACAATATGAGCGTCATACGTCACTGGAACATACAGTAACAACTTACTTTTTTTTCAACTTACGTTCGGCCGTCCGGAACCTAACTAAAACATAAGTCGGGGAGTGTCTGTGTGTGTGTGTGTGTGTGTATATATATATATATATATATTTGTGTGTGCATATATGTGTGTGTGTGTGTGTGTGGTGTCTAGGTCTAAAATTAGAAGTTACTAATATCTATACAAACCGACTCAGAATGAAAACACTCAAATTATATCCCAGAAATCATATTTTAATACAGCATTACTTTAGAGTACCGCATACATAGATAGCTGTGGAAGCTGAAGTAGGTGCAGGTAAATGTATTTCCTGCAATATTTATAAGACCCACTGATTATAGTAGCATCAAACGAAAGAACTTAATGCCAGATGGAACGTGTTCTCAGTGCACTACCTGGATCTGAGAGCTGAGCTTACACTGACATCCCCGTGTTTCAGCAGGGCTTGGTTAGAGACTGACCTGATTGAGAAGGGTATGCCACAGCTTTTCATGTGCAGGTGGCCTGCTGTTTCACCGGCTGTCACACTCTAATTACACACAGACACAGACCTTAAAACTCTACTTGCAAAGCTTTAGCACAGAGAGAATCAATTGCTGGCTTACCAAGTATGAGCCATAAAACAGTCTGCAAAATATTTTGGATGGTTCCTTTGCACTTTCGGTGTTTTCAATAAAGACAGCATGAGATGAGTTCCATATTGTGCCCTGAAGATGTTCCATACGGTTTCGCACTGGTGGGGTGCTGGGTACCAGCCTTCAAGATATCACAGAGTGATCACCTGCTGGGAAATGCCCTTAGGAAAGGAGAGAAGGAAAAAACAGAACGTTTAAATGTTTATATATATTTATGTATATACTGGACACAAGATTGTGGTCAAGTGCACATAGCACCAAACCTACAAGTAAAATATTACAGACATAAATCCAAATATTGATTTGTTTTACAAAGCAGCTTATTCTTTTCTTGCAATATTGCCATGTCCAAAAAATTTGGCATCTATGCACCGTAAAGCTCAGAGAAACGAGGCCACACTGCATCAAAGCCCTCCCTGATTTATCCTTCCAGCAACTAACATAGTCAGGACCAACACATTAGAAAATGAGCCCTAACTCACAGTGAAAGACATCTTCTCCCTTGTGGCTCTGTTTTGGATGGAACAATGCAGTTGGGAGGCTCTGAGATTTGGAAAGTGTTCGTATATAGTAAAGTTTACTTATGGAATGCTGGCTCCTTCAGTGAGGTGGGTGGTTGAAAAGACTGTCCTGTAGTGTATCATCAATGTATGTGTGGTAAAGTGGGGTAATTGAAGTTTCATGTAATGCTGTTTTTACTTTTATGTTTTTTTCCCCAGAAGTCATTTTGAAATTTCTTTAATTTCACATGAGTGCATGAGTGCTAGCTCAAGTGGCGAGAGAGAGAGAGAGAGAGAGAGAGAGAGAGAGAGAGAGAGTGTGTGTGTGTGTGTGTGTGTGTGTGTGTGTGTGTGTGTGTGTGTGTGTGTGTGTGAGAATGTTATGGAGGTGGGCATGCCAAAAAAATGGTGTAAAAAGAAAAAAAAAAAAACACCATTAATATTAATGGAGTGAAAAACCCTGCACGCCAAATGTCTGACGAAAATAACTTGCACACACAGCAGCTAACATCTGCACTGCACCACCTTTTAATTTAATAATTCAGCAACTCAGGATTTTAATTATCTGCATCTACTATCTCCAACATGAAATTTCATGGAGTACATTGTAGAAATTAAGTAATATTTTTGCTCTGTGCATGTTACTTTGAGCATGTCGAGTTTTACAGCAATATGTTCCACACATGATCACATGCATATCATATGATTTCCATCTGCTCAATGTCCATCATCATCATCATCATCTTCTTCCGCTTAGTCCAGGGTCGGGTCGCGGGGGCAGCAACCTTAGCAAAGAGGTCCAGACATCCCTCTCCCGAGCTACTTCCTCCAACTCTCCCGGGGGGACACCGAGGCGGTCCCAGACAAGCCAAGAGACATAGTCCCTCCAGCGTGTTCTAGGTCGACCCCGGGGTCTCTTCCCGGTTGGACATGCCCGAAACACCACACCAGGGAGGCGTCCGGGGGGCATTCTGACCAGATGCCCGAGCCACCTCAACTGGCCCCTCTCAATGCGGAGGAGCAGCGGATCTACTCCGAGCTCTCCCTGGATGGCGGAGCTTCTCACCCTATCTCTAAGGGAGAACCCAATACGGACCAAACTCTGGCTCCGGTGATACAGCGACCGAATAGCTCGTAGCAACGGATCCGGAACGCCGTATTCTCGGAGCACGCCCCACAAGATCTTTCGAGGGACACGGTCGAAAGCCTTCTCCAAATCCACAAAGCACATGCGAACAGATTGGGCAAACTCCCATGCCCCCTCCAGAATCCTGTGGAGCGTATAGAGTTGGTCAAGAGTGCTGCGGCCAGGACGAAAACCACATTGTTCCTCCTGAATCCGAGGTTCGACTATCGGTCGGATCCTCCTCTCTAGTACCCCTGCATAGACTTTCCCAGGTAGGCTGAGGAGTGTAATTCCCCAATAATTGGAACACACCCTCCGGTCCCCCTTCTTAAAAATTGGGACCACCACCCCAGTTTGCCAATCCAGAGGTACAGCCCCCGATGACCACGCGATGTTGCAGAGACGTGTCAACCAAGACAGTCCTACAACATCCAGAGTCCTGAGGTATTCCGGGCGGATCTCGTCCAACCCCGGAGCTCGACCACCGAGGAGCTTTTTGACAACCTCAGTGACCTCCACTCCAGTGATGGGCGGACCCTCACCCGAACCCCCAGGGTCTTCCTCTTCCACGGAGGGCGTGTTGGTGGGATTGAGAAGGTCCTCAAAGTATTCCCTGTGATGATATTTTCCAATGTTAACTCCCTGGATTTGTTTATCTGCTGGACCAAGCGCACTAAGCGGGCAATGGTCACCTAGTGGTATAGGGCGCTAGATTGCTGATCCTAAGTTTCGGGGTTCGAGTCCCACTCTCAACAAGGTTGTCACTGTCCCACCAGTGCAGCTAACTGGGTTATCAAAGGCCAGCCTTGTCTCTCACTGTCTATGGTGTGATGCTTGTAAAAGAACCATTGCTGACCTTCGACAAAAGTAGCCTGCATTGCCGTCAGTGTGTTTCCACCCTGCGATGGCCTGGTGAGCTGTCCAGGGTGTACTCTGCCCTCAGCCAGAGTTGGCTAGGATGGGTGCCAGCCTCCCCGTGACCCTAATTGGGATTAAGCAGTTCCAGAAAATGAGGATGAACGAAGTGCTCTACAGCACCTGTAACCTCCAACTTTTCGAAAAGTCAGAAGGTGTAAGTACAGGAGTGTTATAAAGCAACATTGGGATGATGATAAAATGCATATTGGCAAGAAAAAAAAAACACATTCACTCACTAATTTTCCAAACTGCTTAATCCTATTAGGGTTAAGGGGAGATCAGTGCCTATCTTAGCTGACACTGGCAAAGGCCATAAAAATACACCAAATAATTAATAAGATTTTTTTTTTTTATTATTTACTGTATTAATCCCATAAGAGCAGCACAGTGGGGTAATAGTTAGCACATCTGCCTCACAGCAAGAAGGTCCTGGTTCCGGTTCCCAGCTTTGGTTTTTCTGTGTGGAGTTTGCATGTTCTGCCCGTGCTTGCGTGGGTTTCCACCGGGTACTTCAGTCTCCTCTCATAGTCCAAAAACATGCACAGTAGGCTAATTAGTGGTTGCAAATTGCCCATGGGTGTGAATGGGAGTATGAATGGTTGTGTGAGTGTTGGCCCTGCGATGGCCTGGGGAGCTGTCCAGGGTGTACCCTGCCCTCACCCAGAGCCAGCTGAGTTGGGCGCCAGGCTCCGCACAACCCTGATTAGGATTAAGTGGTTCAGAAAAATACCTGAATAATGTTTTGTTGTTGAACTTCTGTACTCATTACTGTTTGTCCATCACAAACCCCATGTTCGAAAATAAGGGTCTTCATAAGTGTACTTGGCACCAGAACACAATAGGCCATAATCCGATGATCCACTTTGTAGTCGTGTCACCAGACTTGGGGCCGAATGTTCTGGACACTCGGGTGAAGAGAGGGTCTGAGTTGTCAACTGATCACAATCTGGTGGTGAGCTGGCTCCGATGGTTTGCCCAATCTGTCCACATTTGTTTTGTGGATTTAGAGAAAGCTTTCAACCTTTTGGGCTATCTTGTGGGGGCGTGCTCCAGGAGTATGGTGTACCAGACCTGTTGCTATGAGTATTGTTAACAACCGGTCAACTTCATTTCCAGTAATGGTTGGAGTCCGCTCCGCTGAGGCTGTCCTTTGTCATTGATTCTGTTCCTCAATTTTATGGACAGAATTTCTAGGTGCAGCCGAGGTGTTGAGGGGTTCTGGTTTGGTGTCCGTCGGATCCTGTCTCTGCTTTTTACGGATGACATTGTCCTTTTAGCTTCATCAATCTGGGACCTCCAGCTCTCATTGGAGCGATTTGAAGCCGGGTGCAAAGCAGCCAGGATGAGAATAAGCACCACCAAGTCTGAGACCATGGTTCTCAGTCAGAAAAGGGTAGAACATACCCTCCGGATCTGAAATGAGCTCCTGCCCTAAGTGGAAGACTTCAAGTATATTGGGGTCTTTTTCACTAGTGAGGGAAGGATGGAGCTGAAGATCAACAGGCAGATTGCTGCATCCTCTGCTGTAAAGCCGAGCCTGTATTGGTCCTTCGTGGTGAAGAGGGAGTTGAGCCGCAAAGCAAACCTCTCAATTTACCAATCGCTCTACGTTCCAACCCTCACCTATGGTCACGAGCTTTGGGTAGTGACCAAAAGAACAAAATTGCAGATGCAAGCAGCTGAAATGAGCTTCTGGTGGCAGGGTACTCCCTTAGAGATAGGGTGAGAAGCTCAGCCATTTGGGAGAAGCTTGGAGTAGAACCACTGCTACTCTGCATTGACAGGGGCCAGTTGAGGTGGCTTGGGCCTCCCAAAAGCCTCCCTGGTCTGGTGTTTTGGGTATATCCAACCAGGAAGAGACTCCCGGATCGACCTAGAACATGCTGGAGGGATTATGTCTCTCGGCTGGTATGGCAACTCCTCGGCGTCCCTGCAGAAGAGCTAGAGGAAATGGCTAGGAAGAGGGATGTCTGGACCTCATTGCTTAGGCTGCTGTCCCCGCAACCTGACCCCAGATTAAACAGAGGAAGATGATGATGATGGTGATGATGATGATGATGGAGTCAGAAAATGAATGATTGAATAATCCCATAAGGGAAATAACTTCCTCTGCATTTAACCCAACCAATGTGAGCACACAAACTCAGCACAGTAGGCTGCCACACAAGACTGTGGGCACCCAGAGAGAAGCGCGGATTTAAGCACCTTGCTGAAGGGCACTTTAAGCAATGAAGGCAGATGAAGAGAAGGTGCTGCTCACTCCCCACCTGCCACACATTTTTCCTGATGGTCCGCTAATCAAACCACCGACCTTTCAGTCTCTAAGCGTTAGGTTACGGGCTGCCTCATGCAGTTAGCCCTCTTCCAGTTCTGTGCTCATTGATGTTTAAGTACCAAGCCTATTAAATATTAATCCATTTCTACCACCTCATGACTTGTAGCCTTTTATATCTTCAGGAAAGATCTGAACCGTTACCATTTGAAAGAGGTGGAAGAAACACAGAAAGCCGAATCATTCCTCTTAGGTTCGAGGTGATTATACGGCTTTTACTTTGAACGATTTGATGTTTGGTGTCATTCTAAGACACTCTGGAGAATGAAAGTTTCTTCTCATCAGATGTGTGATTACCCACCAGTTCTGGTATAACCCTGGAGTCAGAGTGTCCAACACATGCCGTGCTTGTGGATTAGTTTTGCCCTGAGCTCTATTCAGCGCTCTATTCATATATATATATATATTCTTCTATAATCACCTGAAGAGAGAGGATGGTTTCACCACCCCTCGAAACAGATCTGTAGTGATAAATGGAGTTACAATAGAAAGTCTTTGTCCTGTCCTTTTATTTTTATTGTTATTTGCTCTACCAAAAAGTATTGAGCACTCTCCTACGGAAGGATCTACTCAGAAAATCCTCTCTCTCGCTCTCTCTCTCTCTCTCTCTCTCTCTCTCTATATATATATATATATATATATATATATATATATATATATATATATATCCAAGACATTAGAATGGCTTTCATGTTGGAAAAGTATTAAAGTATTTGAATTGATGTATTCAGAATTGAGACGGCCTTATGTACAATCAGTACGAAGAGGATTAAGTAAGTAAGTATTCAGAATTGAGGCATTCTTGGTACTTTATATGTTGAAGCAGCTACAGTGAGTTAGAAATTAAAACACTGCTTGGATTTGACTTTGATCTGATCTCATGAGACATATGTACAACGCTGAGCAAATGATGGTGATGTGATTGGTCAGCCTTCTGTTTCATATGATTGAAACAGGAAGCAAAGTAAAATGACAGATCATATTGAATACTGGATCATGTAAATAATGAGAACATGGGGGAGGGACTATTGTATCATGCAAGTCACTACTCAAAAGCCATATTATCAATCATAAACTTCTCACATCAGCATTTGCTCACAGGCATATTCCTGACTATATTAGTTTAATCAGAAAAATTTGCCTCAGAATGAAAGGGACTTCCCCTGGTTTCATTTCATCACACTGCCGAGAGGAAGCTGAAAACTTTCTTACCATCCACAAGACAAAAAAAAAACATAAAACATCTCAGAGAAAAAGAAGGAATTGGACGTTAAACTAAAAAGAACTCTTTCATTTCCCAGTTTCACGTCAATCTTTGAAATAAAAATAAGTTATAAAGGGGAAAAAAAACGAGAACTAACACTGAGTAGAACTCCAGACAGTTGAATTTTCCCACCAGTGTTCTCCACCTATATCACCTGACAATTCCCGTTAACAAGTTTTTCCTTAGTCACACTCCAGCTATCAGCCAGGAAGGATGAAGCCTAACACATGCTTCCTCCAAGAACTGCACTGCCAGCCAACTGCAGCTTCTTGACTTGATGCCTTTGCTGCATTTGATGGCAGCATAGCACTTTTGGAGGACAGAACAGGTACTACATTGTTCTGGGTTGAACTACTGGAAATAAAATGGTGTTTACCTATGAAGCGATGTTTTAACTTTAGGAACATTCCATAAAAAATGTTCCTTGGTGATAAAAATAAAATTAGCAATTCAGAAAAAAAGATACTGCTAGAACTTTGTGAGAAATTATTTGTCGTTTTAAAAATCACAAGATATTTGCTGCCAATGTATGTCACGTGACCGGCGGCCATCTTGGAGTCTGAAACCACATTTCTATACTATTTAAAATCAGTAATGCCATGTCAATTACAGTAATTAATCATTCTCATTACAGACGCTCCCCGACTTACGTTTTAGTTCGGTTCCGGATGGCCGAACGTAAGGTGAAAAAAAAACGTAAGTTGTTACTGTATGTTCCAGTGACGTATGACGTTCATACTGTACTATACATCCTTAAATACCATTGCCGTATCTCATAAAACACCCCTAAATCAATTATTATAAACATAACCTTGTGAAATAATACAAAATATATCAAATAATATCAACATTAATTTCAAATAAATTAAATTCAAGCAAAATAATTTCAAATAGATAAATTTAAATCAAATTCATTCATCAAATATCAAATACAGCACCAAATATAACTTTTAACATGCTCTGTGATGCGATCTTTCTGCTTATAAATGGTTCCAATGGTCGACGGAGCCATTTGGAAGAAACGTGCAACAGTCGCATGTTTTTCACTATAGCATCAAGTTTCTTGATAATAGCCATCTTCGTTTCTAATGAGATGGTTTGCCGCTTTTTCTGATTACCGCTATCACTAGTAGGCTTACGCTTCCGACCAACCATATTTGCTTAGGGTTACAAAAGTCCACAAAACACTGTAAACACAAAGATCACAGAGACGACGTCTTAACACAAGGGTAACACACAGTGAACTGGGAAGAAGGAGGGGCGCGTTCAGTCTGTCGTTTGTAAAAAATGGATGCAGCGTCATGTGTAAGTAGCGTATTACGTCAGCGTACTATGTAGGTCCATCTCGTACTACAGAAAGCACGATAAACTCAAAATTTGACATAATTTTGTTTTTTTAAACATAAAATCGAAAAATAAGTAAAACAAATGAACGTAAAGCGGGGAGTGTCTGTATAATAAGTTTAAAGGAGTTTTGTATTTTATTAGGCCAATTCATATTGATAATTCTGAATTAACTGTTTGTACAAAACTTAGGTGTTGTGTTCCGGTGTTGTTCATAGAATTGTGGGTTTATATTTTGTAGGTTAATTTTACATACGTAACAACACACCAGTTACAATTTTTGGTGTAATCACTTTAAGTCTCTTAAATTTCAATTTCACTGGGTGCCCGAGTGGCACTTCAACAAGATGTGTGGCCATTAACTCAGAGATTGCAAGTTTAAATCCAGGATGATACCACAGCCATCTGTTTCCAGGAGTCCATGGGAGCTCATTGGCTGAGCTCTCACAGGAGGAAGGGATAGCAAATTATCACCAGTCAATAAATGGGCATCTGTGAACTCTTTCATACAAAAGGGATGTATAGCACTTTTCCTCCGATCGTGTTCGGGCAAATGTGCATGAGTCACGATTTGTAAAGAGGCTTTGGCAACAAGGCATGTCACAGAGGGGGGCATAGGCATGCTTACACCCTTCCTGGTTGGTGGTGGTCGTATGTGATAGGAAGGCAACACTTGACGGGTGGGTATTGGATATGAATAAAATTAGGAAATAGGGGTGGAAAAAAATGAAATCTTATAATTTTCATAGGTCTTTAAAAACTTTTTGCATTTTTATAATTAAGTTATATTTGTAATAAAGGCTGTCAGTCTTTTTTGTATTATCTTTTGTGTAAATGAAACTTTAGTTACAGTGGAATTGCCCCTTTATTCGTTTTTTCATGAGTTTTTTATATCACTACCAGATTTACTCTTTATTGCTTCTGATTTGATTTTTCTTCTACTTATTCAGGGTTCACACAAACATAAGAAGATCCATTAGAAATCGTTACTTTTCCGAAGTCTATAAGCGACCCAATGATGAGTTTTCCGTGAGCACAGATTTTTCACATAGAACCCCTTTTAGAATTTAATCCGAATCCATACCGCCATTAAAAAATACTCTTTACGGCACTTTTTCTTCCACAAGCTTATTTTCATGTTCTTCTGCGCTCCACCAGTCTCAAGCTGATTGTATCTAATCAATCTCTGGCGTTTACTTGAAAGGATTTTCTTCTCATGCTGATGCAACTCACGTTCTTCGATTTTTCGTTGATTTACTTTTTATGCTAACGCAGCTCATGCTCTTGCACGATCATCTCGACCTCGTTTCTTTGCTGTTCACCCCATGTAAGGATTAAACAGCAATTAAGAGCCACTCTGCGAGTTATAGATTAGAAGGGAAGGAAGTCAATGCGATGCTGACCTATTTCCACAGTGTTGTGCTGGGGCAGCACACTGAGATCTGATCAACAAAAAAGTCATCATTTACAGGATTATATGGCAGATGGTACTTGGTAGAAATATGGAATTAATCGGGACGCTGACAGACAATATATCTGCAGTCTACAAGGAGTTTTGCTGCAAAACAAGATAAACCCAACGTTTGATGACAGCCAGGAATTTAATTCTGTTAACATATAACATATTCATTTATTTTCTGTTCACACATAATGTCATTGTCATGCCCCGTGCCTGAGCAGAAGAGCGGGCAACCCCCCCCCCACCACCTGGGGGCATGGAGGACGCGACCCACCACCCAGACACAGAAGGGCAGTGGTGGTCTAGTGGTATAGGGTGCTGGATCGCTGATCCAAAGGTTGGGGGTTCAAGTCCCACTCTCCACAAGGTTGTCACTGTCTCCTCCAGTACAGCTAACTGGGTTATCAAAGGCCGACCATGTCTCTCACTGTCTGGTGTGAGGCATGTAAAAGAACCATTGCTGACTTTCGACACGTGTAGGCTGCAAAGCCGTCAGCGTGTTTCCGGCCTGTGATGGCCTGGCGAGCTGTCCGGGGTGTACTCTGCCCTCGCCCGAAGTCGGCTGGGATGGGCGCCAGCCTCCCTGCGACCCTAATTAGGATTAAGCGGTTACAGAAAATAAACTGAACTGAACATAATGTCCGATATCTGTGCTTTTTTTGTAATTTGGTACAGCATGGTGTACTTTCTATGGGAATTTTTTTCTCTGCGACATGGTAGTGTAGCGGTTAGCACATCTGCCTCACAGCAAGAAAGTCCTATGTTTGAATCCCAGGCTATGCGTATTGTGTCTCTGGATGGAGTTTGTACATTCTCCCTGTGCTTACATGAGCTCCTTGGCTTCTTCGGTTTCTTCCTGGCTGTTGAGGGTGAACTCCGCCTTTGTCCGGTGTTGGCTAAGATAGGTTCAGCACCAGCCCATTGTTGGCATTGTTTTCCTTAAATCTGGTGAAAGAGATATATTTCATTTTATGGCGAAGATCTTTATATGTGAAGAGAGAATTGCAGTTGAAGCATCGAGTCCAGCACAGTTTTGTAATTTTCCTGCTTAGAGACTTCTATTTTCACCCACCATTTAAATACTCAAAAAGCTCAATAATTCTGGTAGAGCAAAGAAATCAGACCAAACCTGCCTAAGATTAAAAACTAGAACACTTTTACCTCTGAGCTCCTGCAGTCTTAAATCTAATTCATAGGAAAGTGTGGACTTTATATAACAGCAGCTCTGTTCCAACTACCAGCTGTGATTCATATCACAGGATGAGATAATAATGCTTTCATTGTAATACATTACTCTTTCTACATACTATTTGTTTTTTAGGGACATTCCATATAGTATAAGACCTTATGACAAAGGTCCTTACACTTTTTAGACCAGGACAATAACAAACAAACAACACCCCAACATTGTACAATTTCCCCCAGTTTCACATTAGCGAGGTCAAAACTAGCACAGGGGTATGTTTAGTTTTTATCCTGCCTAGAGCTGAGATATACTGTAGTATAGATTACTATATTAGTATAGTAAAGGCAGTGGTGGCCTTGGCCCAGGTGCTGGATTACCGATCCCAAGGTTGGGGGTCGAAGCCCCACTATCAACGGTTGTTCCTGCTGTCACCCCAGTGCAGCTAACTGGATTATCAAAGACTGGCCATATACCTCACTGTCTATGGTGAGGAGCTGTAAAAGAACCATTGCTTACTTTCGTCAAAAGGAACTGCATAGCCATCAGCGATGGCCTGGCAAGCTGTCCAGGGGGTACTATGCCCTTGCCCGAAGTTGGCTGAGATGGACAACAGCCTCCCCGTGACCCTAATTAATATTAAGCGGTTACAGAAAATGAATTGATAAATTTCTTTCTTTCGGATTTTTCCCTTTTCTCGGGTGTCGCCACAGCGAATCACCTGATTTGCACAATATGCTAATTTTTTGAGGACCTGTATATGTGAACATAATATTAATAAATACATATTCGACGCTATGAATGCTTATAATAACAATTAAACATTCAAAAATATTGCATAAGATGTAAATAAAATATAAATACACACATATACAGATGCGAACCTCACATAAAAATGTAAATAGTTTTGTTGGGGGGTTTTGGGTTGTGTTTTTGTTTGTTTTTTTTTTGTTTTGTTTTTTTGCATATTTGGCCTTGTTTTGCAGCATTTCCCTTAACTTTTCCCCCTATTTTTCCTTAATTTCCTTATTTTTTCTTTTTTGATGAATATTTTTGAAAAACCTGCGACACACTGAAGCCGCAGAAACTGAAGTACAAAGTAGCGAGGGATCACTGTATAGCATACTATATGAGTCCAGTGGTTAGATCTCAGATGTGGAGTATGACAGAACAAAACTAACCACACGTCTGTGTTACATTTGACCTTCCTGCCGTGCAGTAAGAATTCAGGGAAAACTGGGCAATGCTGAATTTTTGCTCAAAGACCACTTACTTTTTTAGGGGAAAAAAAAACAATCTGATTTTCAACAACCTCCACACAAAAACATGCTCACAGAGCCGGGTACTCAAACCCAAGACCTTGTGTTTGAGGTGGGCATGCTAGGTGGTATGCTATTTTTCTTTTTTTCCTTTTTTGTATGCTGTATTAATCCCTGGAAGGGAATTTTAGCTTCTGTGTTTAATCAATCCCAAGTAAGCACATTTCTGTACTTCGATTTCCTCCCGATGATCAGTGAGAACTCAGTTTGATCTTATTTGTAATTCCACCAGGAATTGAAGATTTTCTATAGAAACCGAGCACTTACTTTTAATACAGGTGTTGACCAGTGTTGACATGCTACCCACTCACAATTCAATCAGCAATCATTGCGCTCGCACACACACACACGACCGCAAACTCGCCCATCGATATTACACTGAGGTCTGAAGGGAAGTACATTGTCAGCATTGAATAAATTACATCCAGAACGTTCTGTTGTGTCAGATGAAGACAGTCTACTTCAGCCAAGCTCTGTTTCAACACAAATGCAGATGCTGACACTTGTCTTGCTGTTACAAGTTTCACAAGCAGAGTTCAAACCGGTGCTAAGTGGACAATCGGGGTACATATAATTATTAAGGTATTCCACCCTTCACTCCGAGGTTGCTCATGAGCATCCCTGATGTCTTTTTAGGGGACATACACATTCTCATAGCTTTGTAAAAATTATAAATATTTATGCGTCATTGGTGGAAAGCAAAACCATGTGATGGTTTTCAGTGAGTTGTGATTTTCATTCGTTTTCTGAACCACTTAATAAAAAAAAAAAAAATCCTAATTAGGGTCACAGGGAGGCTGGTGTCCATCTCAGCCATCGCTGTGCAAGGGCAGAGTACACCTTGAACAGCTCACCAGGCCATCGCTGACAGCGATGCACTTACTCTTGACGAAAGTCAGCAATGGTTCTTTTACATGCCTCACACCATAGACATTGAGAGACTTGGCTGGCCTTTGATAACCCAGTTAAGCTGCACTGGTGGGACAGTGACAAGCCATTGGGGCGGTATGGTGGAGTAGTGGTTAGCACATCCGCCTCACAGCAAGAAGGCTTTGGGTTCGATTCCGGGCCTGGGCATTTCTGTGTGGAGTTTGCATGTTCTCCCCATGCTTGTGTGGGTTTCCTCCCACAGTCCAAAAACATGCACAACAGGTTAATTGGCTGTTCCAAATTGTCCGTAGGTGGAAGTGAGTCCATATGTTGCCTGACGAACCATACAGTAGATCATTGTGATCACAGCCATGACAATCCCTGTATGAGCATCATTCAAGCTTCAGGGATCGACGTGAATTCCTCATGATTGGATGTTGACGTAGACAACCCATTGAGAGTGGGGCTTGAACCCCCAACCTTTGGATCGGTGATCCAGCACCTTTTACCACCAGGCCACCATTGCCGAATTGTGATTTTTGGTTACATGATAATGTCCTGCAATGGATTTGTGATCTGTTCAGATTGTCTGCCTCTTCATAATCTGTGGGATTTTGTAGCAGAAAGTTCTGCCCCCTGCTGGACTGAATCTTTATTAATCAGGCTACCAAGACATAGACCACACTAATTTAATCTAAGTAGATAATGTGGCACAAGAGCATTCAGTGCATCAAAGGTCAATAATGACATTTTATAAAAATAAATTAAAAAAATGCTAAATTTTATTAGGAGCCAATGCAGATAGGGTTGATATTACTGAAACATTTGATTCTGCTGAGCAAAGGGGTATATCATACTGTATAATGAATAGAACTTATATGGACTCAGAATAATAGTGAAAGAGATGTTAAGTATGAAATACAAATTTTTTTTTCGGAACAAGAAAATAAATGCAAGGGCAGCACATCAGCCTCACAGAAAAGAAGGTCCTGGGTTTAGGTCCCGAGCTCAACGCATGCGTTTGTGTGTTGAGTGTGTATGCTTCGCCCGTGCTTGCATGGGTTTCCTCAGTGCACTCTGGTTTCCTCTGCTAGGGTAAATTGGACACACTCTTTTTGTTTTCTTTATTTCTGTACTCGATAGTTCACATGAAGAAATCACACACTCTGAGCGTGTATAGTGTGAATGCATTGTAACTAGCCCCTCTTGTACTGTAACTACCTACGTCTTTATCACACTAACTAGCCGATCCTGTGTAAACTACGTGTAGCGCTTTCTTTAAACTGACCAATCCTGTTTGCTTTACCCCGATTAATGTGTATAAAAGTCTGAAGAATCATAAAATGAAGAGAGAGAACATTGTTGATCACAAATCTCTGCTGTGTTCCGGTTTATTCCTCAGGCCTCATGAGATAAGACAAAATCCGAGCGGGTGGTGAGGTATCTAAATCCGAGCACGTGTGGATTTGTTTGTGAGAAATACAATGCAGTCACATCTTTTTTTATTAATATGCAATGTATGCAATTTCAGGAGGTTAAAACTAACACGTCCACAGTCCAGAGACATGCACTTTAGGCTAAGTGGCTGTTTCGACCTGACCCTAGGTGTGTGTGTTTGTGTGTGTGTGTGTGTGTTGGCCCTGTGATGGATTGGTGAGCTGTTTAGTCTTTCATCCAGAGCCGGCTGAGTTAGTCTCCAGCGTCCCTGAGACCCTAGTAGAATAAAGCAGTTTGGCAATTGAATGGGTTAAAAAACTGCAGTACCTGTGTATTTATCTATTTTTACAATAGATCAGTTTCCTATCTTCTTAGAGAGTATTTATTTCATAGTGGGTGGCACGTCCGCCTCACAGCATGAAGGCCTGGGTTCTGTTCCTAGCTCAGGCGTTTCTGTGTAGAGTTTGCATGTCCTCCCTGTGCTTGCGTGGGTTTCCTCCAGGTACTCTTGTTTGAAAAAATGCACAGTAGGCTAATTGTCTGTTCCAAATCATCCCTAAGTGTGAGTGTGTGTCAATGTTGGTCTGGCAAGCTGTTCAGAGTGTACCCTGCCCTCGCCCAGAGTGTGCTAAGATGGGAACCAGCATCCCCATGACTCTGGTTAGGATTAAGCGTTTTACCAAATGAATGGGGCAAACGTAGTGTCATGGCAAGGGAAGCACCTTTGGGACCGAAAGGTTGCTAGTTTGATTCCCGAACCAGCAAAGAAAATATATGGCGGTTGGGGAGTTGCACCTTCTCTTCCTCCACCTTCATTCCAAGTCACCTAAACCCCAACTGCTCTCTGGGCACCTCCAATGTGTGTGGCTGCCCACTGCTCCGAATGTGTGTGGATGGTTTTAATACAGAAGTAATAATTTCCCTTGCAAGATTCATACATTATATATAAATATTATTATTGATTAAAAAAAAAAACACAACTACAACTAGACTTATACATCGTTATTTATGAAACCTTTAAATAATGTTTAAAATGTACTTATAATGCTGGTCAATGGTAGCCTGGTGGTAGGCTGCCGTCCCCCCAGTGCAGCTAACTGGGTTATCTCACTTTCTGTGGTGAGAGGTTCATGTAAAAAAAAAAAAAAAACATTGCTGACTTTCATCAAGAGTAGGCTGCATAACTGTCAGCTTGTTTCTGCCCTGTGATGGCCTGGCAAAATGGCCAGGGTAGACTCAGCCTTCTCTCAGAGTCGGCCGAGTCGGGCACCAGCCTACCCTGCGATCCTAATTAGGATTAATTGGTTCAGAAAATTAATGAATGCACTTATAGGGCTTATAAATGCCTGCAAGACTGAATTGCTGTTCATCCCAGCTGACTCATCCCCATATCAAGATCTTACAATCATCTTGGACAATGCTGTAATCTCTCCTTCAGGCACAGTACGAAGCCTTGGAGTAACCATAACCTCATATCACTAATCTTACTCGATCTCAAAACCTTACAAGAGATTTCTTCTCTTTAATATCCGAAGGATTCATCCATTTCTTTCCAGTAAGCTCACCCAGATACTTGTTCAATCCCTTGTCATCTAAAGACGAGACGACTGCAACTCACTCCTGGCAGTTTGATCTTTTGAGCGCTATTCGACCTCTGCAAATGATCCAGAATGCAGCTGCACAACTTGTTTTCAACCTTCCCAAATTTTACCACACCACACCACTACTACAATCTCTCCAGTGACTTCCTGTAGCTGCTCGCATTCGATTTAAAACACTAACACTTGCCTACAAAGCCAAAAATGGACCTGCACCTTCGTATTTCAAAGCACTTATCCCACCTCGCACGGTACCACGTTATCTCAGATCCTCTAGCACTGCTAGACTGGTCCCTCCTTCTACCAAGGGACAAGGGGAAAATGTATCTAAACTCTTCTCTGTTCTGGCTTCAAGGTGGTGGAATGAACTTCCTCAAGACGTCAGAACAGCTGAGTCACTGAGTGACTTCAAACAGCGGCTGAAAACTTACCTTTATCAGCAGATGAAGCACTATGCTGTGGATAAGAACATCTTGCTAAATGCTGTAAATGTAAATATACATACAGTATTTAACGTATTGCACTCGGGTGGATAGTGTTGATTTTAGCCGCCAGGGGGCGTGGTAGTCTGCGCCCAAATTGAACATTCATTCATTTTCTGAACAGCCTAATCCTAATTAGGGTCGCGGGTAGGCTGGCACCCATCTCAGTCAACTCGGGGAGAGGACAGAGTACACCCAGGACAGCTCGCGAGGCCAACACTCACAAAACCATTCAAACTCCCATCTCGGGGTGATTTGCCAACTGTGCATGGCTTTTTTTTTTTTATAACTGTGGGGGGAAACCGGAATTCCCAGAGAAAACATGTAAACTCCACACAGAAACGCCCCAGCTGGGAATCGAACCCGGGACCTTCTTGCTATGAGGCGGACGTGCTAACCACTACGTTAACTAAGTAAAATAAATAAATAAATAAATAATTATTATTATAAGGCAATAACTCTGACATGTAGTGTAAAAAATATTTTGTGGGGTGAATTTAAGATAAAATTAAACTTGGAATTAAACTCCTGGAATGTCCAAAAACACGTTGGACCGACACAGGATTAAACACTTCCGGGAGAATCAGGTGACCGAATAGAAGGGGTCACGTGGTCTCTTATGTAATTTCCGCGCACCTGATTTTATTTATTTTTGAATTCTCCGGAGTTCGATTTTCATTATACTTAAAAATATTAAGTGAATAATATAGTAAAGATTTAAAAATTCTGTATTACACGTTCAAAACCTAGAAATAAATGAATAAATCTATGATGCGCATTTCTTTGAGACGAAGCTGTTTTTCGCTGCGCATGCGCAATCCGGGCAGAAGTGTCACTCTTGTTTGCAAACAATCCGCCGTGCATGGACGTGTGAGCGACACGCAGCTGCTGTGATGGCACAAAACAACGACAGCGAAATAATCGAGCATCACGACGACGAGGAGATGGAGAAGATGAACAGGTCTGGAAATGAATCGCAGTCGTTTGTGGAGAGCGTCAGGGCTTCAGAGCGAGATGGATACAGTAGCACCCAGTCCTCACACCGCCTGCTGGCGTACAGTGATGCTCTCATCTCCATCATCGCCACTGTCATGGTACCACACATCATGCCCACCCTTCTGAACGCCAGCTGTGCTTTAGCTGCATGGAACAGAGAATGAATGAGTTGGCCATCAATCTTTTTCTCTTTACAGATTTTACCTGTTGCCCATACAACCTTTCAAGACAGTGAGGTAAGATATGATTTTCATTATACAGTAATAATGACTGTAAGTTATAATAATACATAATGAAGTTCCCTTAAAAAATGTATTCATTCATTTTTCTGAACCGCTTAATCCTAATTAGGGTCGCTGGGAGGATGGTGCCCATCTCAACCGACCCTTAGCGAGGGCAGAGTACACCCTGGACAGCTCACCAGGCCACCGCAGGCCAGAAACACGCTGATGGTTATGCAGTCTTTTCTTTTCGAAGGTCAGCAATGGTTCGTTTACAGCCTCTTGAAACAGACAGGGAGAGACATGGCCGGCCTTTGATAACCCAATTAACTACACTGGGGGGGGACAGCAGTGCCTTACCACCTGGCCACCACCGCCCCTTCGTTCATAATAATAGTAATAATAATAATAATAACACATTTTATTTTGGGCAGTGGTGGCCGGTGGTAAGGTGCTCGATTACCGATCCTAAGGTTGGGGGTTCAAGCCCCACTCTCAACGGGTGAGCACTGTCCTCCTTGTGCAGCGAACTGGGTTATCAAGGGCGCTATCATGTTTCTCACTGTCTATGGTGTGGATGCTGAAAAAAGAACCATTGCTGACTTTTGGCAAGAGTAGCTGCATAGCCATCAGCGTGTTTCTGCCCTGTGATGATGGCCTGGTGAGCTGTCCTAATTAGGATCAAGTGGTTCAGAAGATGGATGGAGGGACATTTTATTTAAAGGTGCCTTTTTATTGATTGATTCCTTCATACACGCATCAGTTTATTCGTTCATTCAGTCAGTCATTCATTCATCTTCAGTAAACCCTTCAGTACAAATCAGAACAAATTCCCTCATAATTGAATAGTCCATCTCAGAGCAGCATATCACCCACTCATTCACACCTTGGGAAGGCACTCAGACATTTGTTTCAATGCATTATATTACAGTACATTTATTTCTGAATAATAAGAAAGAGCTTAAAAATCAAAAGAATTAGTTGCTTATACACAAGTGGAGAAATCGCCCCCAGTGCGGCTAACTGGGTTATCAAAGGCGGGCCATGTCTGTCACTGTCTATGGTGAGAGGCATGTAAAAGAACCATTGCTGACTTTCGTAAAGAGTAGCTGCAAAGTCGTCAGCGTGTTTCTGTCCCTTGCTAAAAAGGGTTGTGACAGGAAGGGCATCCGACGTAAAAACCTCTGTCAAATCAAACGTGCGGATCAGATGATTCGCTGTGGCGACTCCCGAGTAAAAAGGAAAAAGCCGAAAGGAAGACAGACACAAGTGGAGAAATCTGACCTTAAAGGTATCATTTTCTGGGTCTTTCTTAAAATGCCAATCATGGATTATCAGCAAGCACATCCGTCGGACCGGGCTCCCAGAGCATCATTCACTCAGCAAAAACTGCCATGAAACATAATCAGAATTTGGAGAACAACATATTCTCATATCAGGGCAGTGGTGGCCTGATGGTAAAGGTGCTGATCACTGATCCCAATGTTGGGGGATCAAGCCCCACTCTCCACGGGTTGTCACTGTCCCCCCCAGTGCAGCCAACTGGGTTATCAAAGGCCAGCCATGTCTCTCACTGTATATGGTGAGCGGTGTAAAAGAACCATTGCTGACTTTCGACAAGAGTAGCTGCATAAATATTAGTGTGTTTCTGCCCTGCAATGGCCTGGAGAGCTGTCCAGAGTGTACTCTGCCTGTAGTGGTTAGCACGTCGACTTCACAGCAAGGTCCCCGGATTTGAGTCCCAGCTTTGGTTGTTTCTGTGTGAAGTTTGCATGTTGCACTACAGTTTCTTCCCACAATCTGGAGACATGCACATTAGTGGAATTGCCCGTAGGTGTGAGTGAGTGTGTGAATGGTTGTTTGTGTTGTCCCCATGATGGTTTGGCGAGCTGTTCGGGGTATAGCCCACCTTCGCCCATTGTTGGCTGTGATAGGCATGCAGATTAGGCTAATTAGCTGTTTCAGATAGCCCCTTGGTGTGAGTATAAATGTTTGTCTGTGAATTTGCCTTGCAATCATTTGGCAACCTGTCACAGTTTTTCCCGCCTTCTCCCAGTGTTGGCAAGAGAGAGACACCTGCATCTCCATGACGGCAGTCGGATTACATAGTGAATGTAAAGTGATGCAGTGTCTATCTTGGGCTATCTTGTCTATCAAACTCATTTTCACTGAGAGCCACTACACTAAATTTAAAGGTGATCGAGGGCCGAATAAATCACTGAACATCTGTTCTAAAAATGAAGCATGAAATCCATCACAATATGATATGTTCAGAAATTTGACCTCTTTTCCTCTTTACTTGCATTTTCTGACAAGTTTAACAGCAATAAGCAAGCATGTAATCTTTTTTGAGTCATGAATGACTAGCTTTTTACTTGAAAAAGGCTGCTGCTGCCACCTAGTGGGATGGACGATGGATAGAAAGGATGATGAATTAGGCTTCACGGTAATAGTTGATGCAAAGGATGTACGATAATCATAAACTTTGAAAACTCATACAGGCCACATAAAATGAGTTGATGGGCCAGACTTGGCCCGTGGGCCTTAAGTTTGACACCTATGATCTAGGTGCAAGTTAGAGTAGTTACTCTGACTATAAGCATAGGTTTGGATTGCAGGAGGAAACCTCAGAACCCGGTGGAAACACAGAAACTCCAGTTCAGGACCCAACCAGGACATGAGAGTTGTAAGGTGTCAATGGTGCAAAATATCGTCTATTAACATTTTTATTTAATATCTGCTATATGTACATACAGCAAATACCAGTCTCCAGCATAATATACTGTGGTAGTGTTAACATAATGCACCAAATGTATAAAGTCAGCCTAGAATTTTGACTCTAACATTGAAGACATTCCAGTGTGACATAGACGCAGACCCCATGCTTATTAAGTATTAATTACTATTACCCACAGGAACTGACGGACAGCATTCAGTCGCTGCTCAGCACTAAGATTGCGGTGTACCTGATGACATTTATGATTGTAACCGTTGCTTGGGCAGCACATATAAGGTGAGTCAAGAGAAAATATATTTTTACTTTTCAGGATGTAAGGTTGGGGCAGTTTATACACTGCCTGGCCAAAATAAAGGTTCCACACGGTAATATTTCAATGGAGCGCATTCAGCCTTGATCACAGCAGGGTAATCTTCATGGCATTGTTGCTCCAGTTGGTCGGGTAGAGGCTCAGCAACATTAATATGAAGTTGGCTGATGAGCTGAATGCACTGAATGAGCAGGTCATCACATCAATAAACTTTTTCTTCCCTGATGGATCTAAAATGGGAATTCAAATTATAAGAATGGTTCACGGAGGATGAGGAATAATTTTCACATATGTATTGGCACCCCAGAGTCCTAACCTTCATCCTATGGAAAAGTTTCAGGATGTGCTGGAGAAGACTTTATGAAGTGGTTCGGTTTTTCCCTCATCAGATCAAAGATGTCACTGAACTTTTACAATTACACTGTATGTAAATAAATGTTATGTTGTTTAAGTTTGCTGACGTGATGGCATCACGGTTATGTGCTGTAAGAAAGGCTAAAGGTTGAACATCATTATTACTTGCATGTGTGACTTTTTTTTTTTTGGCTGGGCAGTAAGATAACTAGAGCTCTGAATGTTCACTCTTTCATTTCCCCTATTTGTGTCCTTTCAGACTGTTCCAGGTCATCGAACATATCGATGACACACTTGCACTTCTTAATTTAGTGAGTTCTGGTGAACACAAACACAACTGAAACCCTGTTGCTCAGATTTCATTTTGTATTAACGGACCTTTTCCTCTTGTGTCTCTGTTTCAGGCTTGTATGATGCTGATCACTTTTCTGCCGTATACAGTGAGTATTTAGTCTTTACACAGAACAGACCCTGCTATTTTGAAATACTATATTAAGCCACAGTATTCCCCCCTCCAACACTGTACATTTTCATACAGGAATCCAGGCTCTAGTGTGACTGATAGGATTGTGTTGTTTATTTCTTGTAGTTTTCTTTGATGGCAACTTTCCCAGATAACACCCTTGGGATTCTGCTTTTCTGTGCCTGTGTCATCATAATTGGCCTCGTTCAGGTACAGAACACAACATTATACATGTCATACAGCTTATATACAGTAACAAACATACTGTATGATGGCACAGCCAAATAGCATGTCTGTCTCATAGCAAGAAGGGCCTTCAGTTTGAGACCAGTTTGGGGCTTTCTGTGTGGCGTACACATGTTATTGTGCTTGTGGAGGTTTGCTTCTTCGGGTACTCCGGTTTCCTCCCAAAGTCATGCACATAAGGCTGTTCCAAACTGCCCATAAGTGTGAATGGTTATGTGTATGTTAGCTCTGTGAGGGCCTGGTGAGGTGCTCAAGAAGAGTCGAGGCTCCCTGTGACCCTAGTCATATTAAGCAGTTTAATGAATTAATAAATGGATAAAAACATTGTATTGTAATTATAATTATGGTGTTGGGCTCATGATCAAGAGGTTGTGGGTTTGTATCCCTGTAAAATTTAGCCCACTGTGCTAAGAACCCTGGGAAAGGTTTTAACCGCAATTGTGCCTCCGACCACCCAGCAGTATAAACGTGTGGTAGTAAATATACCAGTCCTGCTCAAAAAACTTATAACCATTAGACTTTCGTATATTTTAGATTCATTACACACAAATGAAGTAGTTCAAGCCTTTTATTGTTTTAATATTGATAATTTTGGCAAAAAAGTAAAGAAAAACCAAAAATCCCTATCTCAAAAAATTTGCATATTTCATCTAACCAAAAAAATAAAGTGTTTTAAATACAAAAAAAGTCAACCTTCAAATAATTATGTTCAGTTATGCACTCAATACTTGGTCGGGAATCCTTTTGCAGAAATGACTGCTTCAATGCGGTGTGGCATGGAGGCAATTAGCCTGTGGCACTGCTGAGGGGTTACGGAGGCCCAGGATGCTTCGATCGTGGCCTCAAGCTCATCCACAGTTGTTGGGTCTGTTGTCTCTCAACTTTCTCTTCACAATATCCCACAGATTCTCTATGGGCTTCAGGTCAGGAGAGTTGGCAGGCCAATTGAGCACAGTAATACCATGATCAGTAAACCATTTAGCAGTGGTTTTGGCACTGTGAGTAGGTGCCAGGTCGTGCTGAAAAATGAAATCTTCATCTCCATAAAGCTTTTCAGCAGATGGAAGCATGAAGTGTTCCAAAATCTCCTGATAGCTAGCTGCATTGACCCTGCCCTTGATAAAACACAGTGGACCAACACCAGCAGCTGACATGGCACCCCAGACCATCACTGACTGTGGGTACTTGACACTGGACTTCAGGCATTTTGGCATTTCCTTCTCCCCAGTCTTCCTCCAGACTCTGGCACCTTGATTTCTGAATGACATGCAAAATTTGCTTTCATCCGAAAAAAGTACTTTGGACCACTGAGCAACAGTCCAGTGCTGCTTCTCTGGAGCCCAGGTCAGGCGCTTCTGCCGCTGTTTCTGGTTCAAAAGTGGCTTGACCTGGGGAATGCGGCACCTATAACCCAGTCCACTGTTTCCACAGGTCCCCCAAGGTCTGGAATCGGCCCTTCTCCACAATCTTCCTCAGGATCCGGTCACCTCTTCTGGTTGTGCAGTGTTTTCTGCCACACTTTTTCCTTCCCACAGACGTCCCACTGAGGTGGCTTGATAGAGCACTCTGGGAACAGCCTATTCGCTCAGAGATTTCTTTCTGTGTCTTACCCTCTTGCTTGAGGGTGTCAATGATGGCCTTCTGGACAGCAGTCAGGTCGGCAGTCTTACCCATGATTGCGGTTTTGAGTAATGAACCAGGCTGGGAGTTTTTAAAAGCCTCAGGAATCTTTTGCAGGTGTTTAGAGTTAATTGGTTGATTCAGATGATTAGGTTAATAGCTCGTTTAGACTACCTGAACATGATATGCTAATTTTTTGAGATAGGAATTTTGGGTTTTCATGAGCTGTATGCCAAAATCATCAGTATTAAAACAATAAAAGACCTGAAATATTTCAGTTGGTGTGCAATGAATCTAAAATATATGAAAGTTTAATTTTTATCAGTACATTACAGAAAATAATGAACTTTATCACAATATGCTAATTTTTTGAGAAGGACTAGTACTAAGGTCACCCCTGATGGATTAGTATCTCCATCCAGGAGGGGTTGAGCTCCTAGCTGCTTCACGCTATGGAAAGCAGGGATAAGCTCTGGCTCTGAAGAGTCAGTAGTAGGCTCTGGGGTAAAATGCCAACATACTAACCTTAAGTTACTTATAATCTAGTAATATATCAGTATTGAAGATAATTAAATTAGATCAGCTTCATATACAGGCTTTATTTAACTCTTCATTTGATTTACGATGTATCCCTATATGCGAAATGCTGTATTCTGGTAAAACTAAAATTAAATTTTTATCCACAGGCGGTTATTGTCTTGTATGGATTCAGCCGTCCTTTCCTCCTGAATGAGCATATCCAGATGTCGGAAAATCAGGCCTACTACAGACGCCATATTCTTGAAGTTATAATGCGTGTCCCTTTAATGTGTTTCTTCGCTGGCATCTTTGCATTTGTCTATTATGAACTGGTTAGTAATATTTGTGTCTTCCACATCAATGTAATTTACAGTGAATTAATTTATCAGGGCATGTGTGATCATTAATCAATAACTCAAGGTGATGCGATGTCTCCAAATGGGATTAAATTCGGCTACATCCACTGAGCTTGAGGTGAATAACTGTTTATAATTGTGTAGCCGACTATATGGGAACCTCAGCATAAAAAATATAGATACAGTATATATTTTATAGTTTATTTTCTTATGTTTTTATCCCCCCTATAATGAGGTAAATAATATCCACCTGGTATACAATAGTCAGTATATTCCCGTTAGTGCACCGGTCATCACTTCAATTCATGTTCAAAATTTGGAAATCAGGGGCAGCGTTGGCCTGGTGGTAAAGGTGCTGGATCACTGATCCCAAGGTTGGGCGTTCAAGTCCCACTCTCAACGGGCTGTCACTGTCTCACCCAGTGCAGCTAACTGGGTTATCAAAGGCCGGCCATGTCTCTCACTGTCTATGGTGTGAGATTCATGTAAAAGAACCATTCCTGACTTTCGGCAAGAGTAGCTCCATAGCCATCAGTGTGTTTATGCCCTTTGATGGCCTGGCAAGCTGTCCAGGGTGTACTCTGCCCTCACCCGGAGTTGGATAACATGAGAGTCAGCCTCTCCGAAACCCTAATTTGGATTAAGCAGTTCAGAAAATGAATGAATGAATGTATTTTGGAAAATTATTGAAAGTGTTTGAGATTTTTGGTTTACTGGAATTCAGATTTTCTGCCATGTGGAGGCCACGTGTGTATGTGTGTGTGAAGGAGGGCTTGAACACGCACGTGAACAGGAGTCTCTAAAGTCTAGGATACAATGCTTCAACAATGAAAAGCAAACTAAAACAAGATTTTTATAGATTATATAATTTATTTAAACAATAATTACAACAATACAACAATAATTTATTTAAATGAACAACAGTTTGGTTTCATGCCCAGAAAGAGCACCACAGATGCAGTGTTTGCCTTGAGGACGTTAATGGAGAAGTACAGAGAAGGTCAGACGGAGCTGCATTGTGCCTTTGTGGATCTGGAGAAAGCATATGACAGGGTGCCGAGAGAAGAACTGTGGTATTGCATGAGGAAGTCTGGAGTGGCAGAGAAGTATGTTAGAGTGGTGCAGGACATGTATGAGAGATGTAAGACAGTGGTGAGGTGTGCTGTTGGTGTGACAGAAGAGTTCAAGGTGGAGGTGGGACTGCATCAAGGGTCAGCTCTCAGCCCCTTCTTGTTCGCTATGGTGATGGACAGGCTGACAGACGAGGTTAGACAAGATTCCCCATGGACTATGATGTTTGCAGATGACATTGTAATCTGTAGTGAGAGCAGAGAACAAGTGCAGGAAAATCTAGAGAGCTGGAGGTATGCCCTGGAAAGGAGGGGAATGAAGATTAGCCTCAGTAAGACAATACATGTGCATGAATGACAAGGACCAAAGAGGAACGGTGAGATTACAGGGAGCAGAGATAAGAAAGGTGGAGGATTTTAAGTACTTAGGCTCAACAATCCAGAGCAATGGAGAGTGTGGAAAAGAGGTGAAGAAGCGTGTGCAGGCAGGTTGGAATGGTTGGAGAAAAGTGTCCGGTGTGATGTGTGATAGGAGGGTATCGGCAAAAATGAAAGGAAAAGTGTACAAGACGGTGTTGAGGCCAACGATGCTGTATGGGTTAGAAACAGTGGCCCTGGGGAAAAGACAGGAGGCAGAGTTGGAGGTAGCAGAGATGAAAATGTTGAGGTTCTCTTTGGGAGTAACGAGGATGGATAGGATTAGGAATGAGCACGTCAGAGGGACAGCACATGTAAGACGTTTTGGAGACAAAGTCAGAGAGGCTAGATTGAGATGGTTTGGACATGTACAGAGGAGGGATAGTGAGTATATTGGTAATAGGATGCTGAGGCTGGAACTACCAGGCAAAAGGCCTAGAGGAAGACCAAAGAGACGATTTATGGATGTGGTAAAGGAGGACATGAAGGTCGTTGGTGTAAGAGAAGAAGATGTAAAGGATAGGGTGAGATGGAGGTAGATGATTCGCTGTGGCGACCCCTGAAGGGAAAAGCCGAAAGGAAAAGAAGATATAATTTATTTAAACCACGACACTGAGGGAGGTCAGGTGATTTCGAAAAATAAACTATCAGCTGCTTCCCTTTAACAAACTCACCAAATGTAGGGTTGTGGAACACTTTCTTTTTAACAACTTCTCATTTTCTCCTTGATTTAGCTCTATCCAATCCCCATCCATCAGGGATTGCCTTCCCTATCACATGATCATGACTGACCAGGGTAGGGCGAAAGAATCTGTACCCACCCACTCCGTGATATGCAATGATAGCCAAACACTTCTTTTCAAATTGCTGCGCCATGAGTATTTGGGGGCAGTCTAACACATTTGGAGGGAAAGCGTGTTCTGCCAGCTCATATGAATGAGACCACAGATGCTCATGATTGGCTGGTGATCGTTGTGAGTGACAGGGAAGTGAACGTATGCCGTCCCGCCCTCCCGTGAGAGATCAGCCAATTAGCTCCCATGGCCTCCCAGTCACTGTTTGCTGTGACATCAACCGATATTGTCATGGTTTTATTTAATGACTGGTGGAGCAAACACATATATTCGCCGACCTTTCACGTGGCACCAGCTGGCATATATAATGTCATATATAATGTCAGATCCTTGGTCTTGCATAACAAGGCCTAATGTCAGGTTATGTTATTTTACCTGAATGACGTGGTGATGCTAATACTATTAATAACATTACTCCTGTTATCGCATTAGTTTCTATGTAATTAGTAGGGAAATTCAAATTTAAAAACTTGTGTCTTCTAATTTTCAGATACACTCATGCTCTGCCTAATTTAAAGACAAAGTTGAACCTCTAATGATCGAATTAGATCCCAGTGTATTCCCTATTTAAATATAATGATATACATAAATATCATAGTATTGGGGCAGTGGTGGTCTAGTGGTATAGGGCGCTGGATCACTGATCCAAAGGTTGGGGGTTCAAGTCCCACTCTCCACAAGGTTGTCACTGTCCCCCCCCCCCAGTGCAGCTAACTGGGTTATCAAAGGCGGGCCATGTCTCTCACTGTCTATGGTGAGAGGCATGTAAAAGAACCATTGCTGACATTCGTAAAGAGTAGCTGCAAAGTCGTCAGCGTGTTTCTGTCCCTTGCTATAAAGGGTTGTGACAGGAAGGGCATCCGACGTAAAAAAAACAAAAATCTCTGCCAAATCAAACGTGCGAATCAGAAGATTCGCTGTGGCGACTCCCGAGTGAAAGGGAAAAAGCCGAAAGGAAGACAGACAGACATAAATATCATAGTATTACTTAATTTAGTATAATTTCCATAAGCTCTCAAATGTATAGTAATAATAACAACATTGGGTCAGTCATAGCCTCAAAGTTAGAGATGCAGCTCTGGGACCAAAAGGTCGCTGGATCGATTCCCAAACCAGCAGGAAAACGGTGTGGCGGTGGGAGAGTGAGGACCACCTTCCCTTCCTCCATGTAAATGGCTGACATGCCCTTGAGAAAGGCACCTAACCCCTAACTGCTCTCCAGGCATCTCCAAGTGTGTGTGTACGTGTGCGCTCACTTCGGATGGGTTAAATGCAGAGGAAATAATTTCCCATACAGGTTTAATACAGTGTATGAAAAAACCAAAAACAACATGACAATATTTAGCTCAAGCAAAATGTCATAACTTACTAAGACTGAGCATGCACTTGTGGATGGTGGGCAGTTAAACACACACATTCAAAATCGGCATGTCACAGTACCTGCTGTGATGCTCACATGAAAAGTAAAAAGAATTTGTAGAAGAATCTAAAAACAGTGTGAGATTATAACAGTCATAAATCTAATGCAAGTGAAATTTGAATTTATTTTCAAAGTCCTCCTGCTTTTCATTTTTCAGTCATATGTCCTGTTGGCCATGATCATATTCATTCCCTATATATCTCAGGCGATGAAATGGATTTGGACTAAAGGCACTGGTAGTAAGTACCATACACCGCTGCGCTTGCTTCTAAAGATGACAAAAGAATTAGGTGTAAAGGTTTGCAATGAAGTGAAAATCATTTCTTTGGATATAATTGACTGCAGGCTTTTGTTTATTTCCTCAGCTCAGGTGGCGGAGACTCCAGACTCTATGCTCTTTTATACATACCACCCCAGTGAGCCACTGAGTAAGGAGCGAGTCGAGGCTTTCAGTGATGGCGTTTATGCAATTGTAGCCACTCTTCTCATCTTGGATATATGGTCTGTATCTGTACTAATTACATTTACCACATATCTTCTTCTTTTCCTTTCGGCT
The DNA here is from genome assembly GCA_024760905.1 of Plotosus lineatus. Taxonomy (NCBI): domain Eukaryota; kingdom Metazoa; phylum Chordata; class Actinopteri; order Siluriformes; family Plotosidae; genus Plotosus; species Plotosus lineatus. Next base: position 47,830,111 of record CM045734.1, read on the forward strand.
TTCTTCCTTTTCCAGGGGTCGCCACAGAGAATCATCTGATTCGCATGTTTGATTTGGCATAGGTTTTTACGTTGAAACTATGCAGCCCTACTCTTTGCGAATGTCAGCAATGGTTCTTTTACATGCCTCTCACCATAGACAGTGAGAGACATGGCCGGTCTTCGATAACCCAGTTAGCTGCTCTGGGGAGGCTGTGACAACTTGGGGGTTCGAGTACCACTCTCCACTAACCTTAGGATCAGCGATCCAGCACCCTTTACCACCAGGCCACCACTGCCAATTACATTTACCACATATTTTTTTTTTAATTACACATTAACATTTTTAGGAACAACTGTATATACACATGCTTGTCTTTGTAGTTATGTAATCAGCCAATTATGATTGGAGAGTTCAGCACAGGTACACGTCAAGAGCTTATGTTGATACTGTATTCATATCAGACTGAGGGGGGAACTATGTGATTCCAGTGGCATTGATGTTGCTGTTGGACCAGAATATTTATTTCAGAAACTGATGATCTCCTGGGATTTTTCACGTACAGCAATCACTAGAGATTACACAGTGGAATGGTGACGGAAAACAAAACAAAACCATGCACTGATAGGCAGGTCTGCATTTTTATTGTAGTCTGAACCAATATGGAGTCATGTGACCCATTTTGGAAAAATCAGTTTGTTGTTCCAAGCTATGGTGGTAAAACTCATTGACTGGACACTTAAATGTGGGGGGGGAAAAAAAAAAAAAAAAAAAAAAAAAAAAAAAAATATATATATATATATATATATATATATATATTATTTTTTTTTTGCAGAATCGAGTTAAATTTTCATAAACTGTTAAACATCTCAACTGTTTGGAAGAAAAACTGTAGAACAAAATTCAAAATATAAATACTGTCCTCCTAAAAGCAATAAAATCCGATGGGGCCTCCTACTTATTCTACACTCCTCATGTCTCTTCACAGTGCCAGACTAGAAGCTCAACAGGGTCTTCTTTCAACGCTAATTCTGCCAAGCCCGTTCTCTTGGCTGTGGTTTCGATAGACAGTAAGTCGGGACAGTGGGACTCTCGTTCATCTATTAATGCGCATCACTAATTAGCTGACGATGCATTTGGCCGCTGTGCTAATTAAAGGAAATTTTCATAGTTCGCAGGAACCAGACACGATCATGTTCACAGTCTGGTTGTTTGACTTGTATATGGGCTAGAGATTCAGTTTATACCTCATGCTGTACTTTAAACTTTGATATGATAATATCAACACAAAATTTATCAACTTGTGACTCATTTTTCCAAAATGGGTTACATATTTCTATTTTTGGCGGATGTGACTAGAACCTGATTTGGATTTCCATTGTGGTAGCCCAGCCACATCAAGCTTTAATATCTTGTGTAGTTCGAGATGCTCTTCTGTTCACTACCTTTGTAAACAGTGGCGATTTGAGGTAGCCTTTATGTCGGCCTGGAATATCTAACTATCCTCCTTTGAACTCTTATCAATGTTTTGGTTCCACACAAAACTCAACCACCATTATGTGTAAATTCTAGAAGATCAACAGTTTCTGAAATACAGTGGTACCTCAATTTATGAAATTAATCCATTCCTGAAGTGGTTTCGTAACCTGGATTTTTCGGTAGTCGAACCGCATTTTACGTGTAAAACATATGATTCGTTCCAAGGCTCCCAATACTACCCCCTAAACCCATTAAAATTATAAAAGTTCTCCTCCTTCTTCAATATCATACTGATGGTAGAAGGGTTTGGCCATATTCCTTTGTGATATCACTCAACTGCATGCTACAAGCCCACTTCTTTTCACTTGCACTGGGAATCACATGCATGCGTGTGTGTGTGTGTGTGTGTGTGTGTGTGTGCGTGCGTGCGTTGACCATGTCTTCTTAGCAGAGTTATAATCTTACAAATGTTTATGCAAGGTTAAAACCAGAGCCAAAAAATAAAGTTGCAATGAGCACACTCAAAAAACTCATGAAACAAGCTGCTGCTCAAGGGAGCTGCGTCATCCCTCCTAGCCATGGGAGGCCAGTGGGGCGGGATGTTGGAAGATAGTCAATGGGAGAGCAGCTCCTGCATCGCTTCAATGGCATGTTTTAATGGCGCGTTTGGCTCAATGTATTTAGACCAGTCTACCAATGTCACTGTCAAAGTCAGTGAGATTGTGTTTTTATTCCCATCTGATGTGAACAATTATTAAAAGATATGGACAGCTTTCAGTCATAAACAGATAATTTGATTAATTTAAATGATTTAAAATTACAAGTGCTGTCACTTTAATGCTAAATACTTGGTGAGAAACATAACGATGGTAGTTTATTACTGTTGTAGCATGTAGCTCTGTACATATTTCATCAATGCCTGCTAATGTCTACTCATGTTTTCCTTAGTGAGGACAATGTGCCGGACCCGTCGGTTGTGAAGAACCGGTTTGACGGGAGCCTCGTCACTGCTCTGCGTGACTACGGCCCCGAGTACCTGGCCTACTTCGGCTCCTTCGCTACAGTAGGCCTACTGTGGTTCGTTCACCATTCACTCTTCCTGCATGTCACCCGTGCAACACGTCTGATGGGTCTCTTCAACACATTCTCACTAGCCTTTATCGGTGGTCTTCCACTAGCCTACCAGCTAACACATGAGTTTCCTCGCGGCTCTCGAAACGAACTTGAGGCAATCCAGATCAGCTGCGTCATCATTTTCTTCGCCGGTCTCTTTCAGCTGGCCATGTGGGTTACAGCGCTCTTCACAGAACGCGAAACGCTCCACCCGTATGTACGACATGGAGGCCGTGAGCATGCCTTCATGCTTGTTAAGCTCTTGCTATATCCCTGCGTGGCGCTTGGGACCTTTTTCTCTACATGTATCCTCGGTCGATTTAGCTCCCCCATCTTCCACCTGATGCAGATCACAGTTCCAATCGCATTCCTGCTACTGAGGTTGATGGTACGAGTGGTTCTGGCTGTTCTGAGGTGGCTGTTTTGTCCAAAGCCACCCAATAATAGCAGTGCACTGGTGGAAGAAGATGACATCCGCGTGCCTTTTACGGACATTGTCACCTAGCAGGACATGGCTAAAGATGTGGTAAAAATCCAGGAAGGTTTGGAAGTCTACTCTCACTAAAGATTCCTCTGTAAACTCTTGCACTCTGATCTGTAATTTCTTACTGCAAAGTATGTTTGGAGGAATTTAGACAACATTAACCTGCCACTCAAGTACACCACGTCGGCTAGAACCCAATTACTGTATTAGTACCGCTATTATTGTTAAAGAATGCTACTGATAAAGCCGTCCAAGATTAACGCTAAAACTTTATTTTATACATGCTGGACCATGTCAAGTCTCACTGAGTAGGAACCAACCTTGTATAACTGGAATGATGGTGCAGGTACAGGTAGATGTGGTTGCCAGAGTTCAGTCAGGTTTACTGCCGTATTAACTAGGACACCCCACCGCCCCCGATGATTATTATGCAAGGTCACAGTCGAAAAATTAAAACAGCAGAAACCTTTTGACCTGATTGTCACCAATCAAATGGATTGAAGTACAAATGTGACCCATCAACACAAAATTAGCATTGGGCCAACTTTGAGTGAACTGAATTTACTAATATTGACTTGTGAATTAATTTGTTAAACTGATGATACACTTTTTTTTTTTCCTGAGTGCACCCTCCATTTGTTTATAAGGACACGTAAGAAGTCAGTTTGGTGCATTAAGATTAATTTTGTGGTGGGTGATATGACTCAGATGCATGCAGAGCACAGGTTGGTCACTCATCATCCATAGCTTATGGCACATGAATATAGTTACTAAGCAACCACACCGTCCAGATAATTTTCCTTATAAAAGCTGCATGAGTATGTTGGCCTCGCTACCAAAACGGATGGCACACCTCATATTCATTTGATTTCATGTAGCCAACTGGAAACATCATTTCTTTTTATCTAAATAATTTGGAAAGTATTTTTTATGTACATGTTTTGTGTATGTCTGTACATTGCATAATACAGGCTACAAAAGCCGGCGTTGGATTATCGGAAGCTACCTTTTGCTTGAATGACAAAATATACATTTTTAAATAAGTCCAAAGTCCTTGTTACTGCTGAGATAATGAGAGATGAGAATCTGCAATATAGTGTACTGTAATTTAAATTATGGAAATGCTCTTTAACTGATTTCTGTTTTCTTCATGTTTTGGATAAATTCTTATTGATGGAAGCACCCATGTTTTATTTTTCGTGTCTTTCAATAAATTATGTTTTTTGTTTCATCCAAATATCCCAAGGATGCAGATATTTATTCTGATGTGCTTTTCATATTAATGCATATTATTATTATTATTAACAAATCTAAGTAATAAGGATAATAATGAAATGACTATAGATAATGAGAATCTCTTCAGTAAAACTCATTACATATCCCATACCTTTTAAGTGATCATTTACTTATTTACAGAGTGATACTTTGCACAACTAGGTGAGGCCATACAGTTTTAATTTTGTATATATTGTGGATTCAACTGATGATGTAATCTGGCAAGAGGAGTTACAGTACTTTGGTTATTGCTTGTAGGTAAATTTAAAAGTCAACCGCATCAGTCCAGATCATGTTTCTTCCATTCTGAGGAATGAAAATTTATAACCATAAAGCAATTTGGACATACAGTGCTCCCAAGTCAGTGTCTCGAATAGAGACTCATATGCTAAATACTGCACTTTGCTAAAATATGTAAATAATATAAGTAAATGTGCGACTTGTGTTCAAATCCCTTATAGGGTTTTACATACCCCCCCAAAAAAACCAAACAAACAAAAAAAGCCCAGCAAAGCAGGCAATACCCCTCAGCCAATGTATCATCACCCAAACCTATTGGGTCATCAGGCCAGTGCTTATCCCCGGTTTCCATGGCGTTAAGCGACTGGGAGTACAACTCCTGGATGGGACGCTAGTCCATCACAGGTTACCTTCCCAGTATATTTTTACTGGTACCTATTTATACTGCTGGGTGAACAGAGGCACACATGTGGTTGAGACCTTGCCCAGGGATCTTAGCACAGTGGAGGTCAAACTGAGATTTGAACACACAACCTCCTGATCAAGAGCACAGCACCCTAACCACTACGTCATTGGCTCCACGTCAGCCAATGTGGCACATACTAAATACCCAGGTATACCCATTTCAAAAAATGGACATCAAAAATGGTAACGATCAGTGATGGCATGTTCAATGGTGTGGAATTCAGTTCAATTTTAGATGGCATACTGGATATCTGTGACGAAAAGTCAACAGGCTCACCATTTTTGGTGATGATGACTGATGTCGTTGTTGACTTAGTGCATGACATGTAACTGAACAGATATGATGAGAGCCTATTGGTCGGAGTGCTAACAAGGACAAAAGATGTTCATGATAAAATCCATTAAGAAATCAATATGCACTGTGTAGAAACCTGTGATAAATCTTACAACATTGAGAGAAGTTAATCAAGTAGTAAGTATATTTTTTATACAGTAATTGTTTCCTTCATTCTTCATATTTTTCATTGTTGTTGGATGCTGGGGAGTCAGATCAGAAAGGAGATGTAAGCAGGGGAAAATGCAAGGTTTTATTTTATTTTAAAATCATATTCATATAATAATAATAATAATAATATTATTATTATTATTATTATTATTAAAAAATAACCCTGACACATTTTCATTGCTGATGTATCTTTGAGAACTGCTAAATATCACCTATTTAAAACCTTGAGATTCATGTTAAAAAAACTGGAAATCAAACCCATAAATAATTATCAAAAACAACAAGTACAATATGAGCCCAACTTTTTGGTAAAGCACATAGCATTACAGTATCATAAAATATTACAGTTATGAGAGAAGCCTGTCTGCTGTTAAATATTGTAAGCTGGAACAGAATTATATGTTGAACAATAATGTAAACTGTGCAGTAACTCAGAATTCTGGTAGCATCAACTCCTCTTGAATCTATAAAGGCGTTTTATCTTTTTTGGTCTGAAGTGATTGCGTCTTTTCACTGTGCAAATCTGAAAATGTTAATTGCAAAAACTGGTTCGAACAGCAGATGTAAAGACAAAAGAATAAGTAAACAGAAGTAAACAGACTGCTGATAATAATGGAAAGAGAACATGGTGAGATGTTCTAGTAGATTGCCCCAGATCCACTAATTTAAGGTATATTTAAGGAAAGGTCTGGTCCCAGAACTCTAGCCTCACATGGACACATCAGAAATCGAGTAAAGTTTAACAAGCACATTTGGCAGGAGATCCTGCTCTAGGAAAATTAGAAAAGTACCAATGAAGGAGCTAATGAAAGTCAAATGACTTTTTAAAATATAAAACAGTCACATTTTGTTTAGTGTTTACTGTTATATATCAGTATAAATCTGATTTACATGATCTGTTATCTTTAGTTATCTTTAGTGTGAACTATTTTCGATACGAACATGTAGACAGCGCTTTGGTATTCAAGCAGGACTTCTGCTCATCAGAAAATTGTTATATATTTTTCATATACTTTTTATGACCACAAAGGAGATTATATTTTTCACCTGCAGTTTGTGTTTTTACCAAGATTGTGCAAAACAATGTGTGGATTTGCGTGAAGTTCACATGTGGGACTTTGGCCAAGAGCAACTACATTACATTTTGGGGATGATTTGGATCAAACTCAGCAACGAGGACATTTTTTAAAAGAATTCATTAACATTGTATGGTCGGATGATTCTTATTAGTTTTAATTGATTGATTTATTTTATTTCTTAATTTATTTTTGAAGCTTTTTACAGGAGGCCCAACTGGGGGCACTATGTACTTTGTTTTTTGAAAAACATTGCATATTATGCAATTTCTACCAGTTGTAAGGGTATGGACAAGGAGGACACCAGTAGATTATGGAGACAATCTGAATTCAATTCTAGATCCAGGATTTTTTTTTTTAATAAAGAACTTAAAGGATTCTTTATCATTGTGAGATTGACATGATTGACATTTTGGTTCATAATCGGGGAATTGCGGGGCTTGGCGGAAATTTGTGCACTCTGTTCCTATTCCCTTTTTTTTTTTTTTTTTTTTTTTTAAATAATAAATATAACTAAACCAGGTAATAGCACACATGGCTTCCAGATGAGTTAGCAGTAATTGCATAAACAATCTACCTCACTAGGTTTCAAACTCCTTGAAAAGAACCATAAAACAGTAGAACATCATTTGATGATAAAAACTTACTGGTACTTTTTTTTTTTTTTAAAGATAGCAGGTATTTTTGGTAGTGTACTAGATTAGAGATCTGACCATTTAGTTCTCATCTTTCATAAAGACAAAAATAACTTCTATTCATTTAAATTATTGTCCTTCACACAGGAAGGTTAACCATGCTAAATCTCTATTTTATAAAAGTTAATCTAATATTTGCATATATTTCAGTTCCTATAATACATATAGGATTTTGCATTTTATATTATATATATATATATATATATATTATATATAATATATATAATATATATTAAATTCCTTTAGCATAATCTATATCTATTTGCATTAATACATAACTACTAGTGTGTAGTTCTCAAGGGTAGGTCCTAGAACAATTCTACAGTATAAAACTGATGTTGAGTCCATGGGAAAACACAAGAGCTACTTTTATGAGTAACTGTATGACTCATGCTGTCGGTTATTTGTGCAGTCGCGATTATCGTCATGCTAATCTTGCATATCAGTAGTAACTTGCCACCCAATGTGACAGCTTGGGAGTTTTGCAGAAGCAAACTACTACATCTGAGATCCAACCACACACATCAGAAATTACACTACAATCAAACGTAATATCAGTGCAACGTCCAAACCCGGCCTTAAGAATTATTTTCAAGCTTCCAGCCCTCGGACTTCACTTATGTTGTGCTTCCATCTTTTCCTTCTGTTTGTTGGAAGACCTGTCTTACATGCAGTTCTGTGTTGAACTTTGAAGAAAAGGAAGAAAAAGAAGAGAAAGGAAGAAGAATACCTCCCCCCTTGTGGTCACATTTTTGTAAAGCTGTGCAGTGAAAGTGTGAGGTAAAGTCCACTGCGGGGGTTTTCTCCAGAGTTTCTAGAGTGATGGCTGTGCACCCATAATCGGGGTGAACTGATAACTACCGGTACACCTAAACCTTACTGTTCTAACTGAAGTGGTGAATAAACAGGCATTTCTTCACGCCTCCGTTGCAGTAGGAAGCAGTATACCCTTCTCTCGCAGGTGGTTGCCCAGCATGTTGAAAATGCTGAGCTGTTGGTCAGGCTGCAGAACCAGCAGCTGCTGTAAAACCTTACTGGGGTTTGGACCTCTGAAAAACAACCAGCAAGTCAGGAACTGATTTAAAACAACAACAACAATAATAAAAATACTTACAAAAATGATTATTAATATGATACAAAACCTACCCAGTATAATTATGTTACATTTTATTATACTAATAACTGTTTTTTTTTTTTAAATGGCAGCTTCAAATTCATGAAAGTTGTAAATAGACATTAACAGAAATTCTTTATTATAATAAAGATTATTTGCAACCAGGTCCTGTCTAATGGGGTCCTAGACAGGATGAACAGATTGAGATCATATCACACACACACACACACACAACACCTGTAAACAAGTGTGCACATAAACACACACACACACACACACACACACACACACACACTTTTCAGATTTTCAGATTATACGTTCATTGATTAGCGTTTGATCACAATCTTGCTCAGCAATGCATTTGGGCTTTTCCACAGCCTACTGGCTCATCAGACCCAAACGTATATCCACTGTATAGAACCTGGGATTGCAGGTTACCTTCTCAAAATTTTATTTTGTACTGGTACCCAGTTATACTGCTGGGTGGACAGAGGCACATTTGTTATAATGGTCTTGCCCAGGGGTCTAACGGGGTTACAAACCCACAGTTACATCTTAAGCCCCATTGTGTATGGTCAAGTTTAAAAACAAACAAACAAAAAACCCCACAGTAAACTCACGCTACACTACAAGTGTCCGGATGCTTGATCATGCAGGGATGAGAACAGGCCTTCATGGAAAAGGAGAATAAACTGGCAGGGGTCAAGGTGGCCACCTAGGCCCCCTACCGGGCTGTGGGGGCAGCACCCTTGCTGGGAGGTTTAGGGGGGGCAAAGCTCTCAAAATATTTGGGGTTATACTTACAAAAAGAAGCTTAATTGATGTCTCCTGGAAGGAATATTTTTAAAGGGAACATTATGAAAATTATAAAAAATTTTAATCTATAGTTATAGGCTTACAGTGGGCCTATTTTTGATTTCAAATACTTTAAACCAGGGGCCGGGAACCTTTTTGACGAGAGCCAAAAAAAGACATTTTTATACCGGGATTTAACTCAGTTGAGCGTCTGCTTTATCCTCCAGAAGGATGGACTTCGAATCCGGCCACGTCATACCATAAGACGTTAAAATTTGGGAGTTGTTGCTTCCTGCTTGGCGCGCTCAGCGTAAAAAGGATAGAACAACGCAATAACTGGTGCCGTACAGTGGCGACAGGTGCCCGGAGCACAAAAGATACTGAGGAGCGCTTTGAGCATGCTATGCAGTGTGAATAAGGCGCTATATAAAATCTAAACTATAACTAAATTTTAAAATCTAATCCACTGAGAGCTTTATATACATATATATGTATATAAGTCCTTCTCAAAAAATTAGCATATTGTGATGAAGTTCATTGTTTTCTGTAATGTACTGATAAAAATTAAACTTTCATATATTTTAGATTCATTGCACACCAACTGAAATATTTCAGGTTTTTTATTGTTTTAATACTGATGATTTTGGCAGACAGCTCATGAAAACCCAAAATTCCTATCTCAAAAAATTAGCACATTTCATTCGACCAATAAAATAAAAAGTGTTTTTAATACAAAAAAGTCAACCTTCAAATAATTATGTTCAGTTATGCACTCAATACTTGGTCGGGAATCCTTTTGCAGAAATGACTGCTTCAATGCGGCATGGCATGGAGGCAATCAGCCTGTGGCACTGCTGAGGTGTTATGGAGGACCAGGATGCTTCGATAGCGGCCTTAAGCTCATGCACAGTGTTGGGTCTGTTGTCTCTCAACTTTCTCTTCACAATGTCTCACAGATTCACTATGGGGTTCAGGTCAGGAGAGTTGGCAGGCCAATTGAGCACAGTAATACCATGGTCAGTAAACCATTTAGCAGTGGTTTTCAAACTGTGAGCAGGGGCCAGGTCGTGCTGAAAAATGAAATCTTCATCTCCATAAAGCTTTTCAGCAGATGGAAGCATGAAGTGCTCCAAAATCTCCTGATAGCTAGCTGCATTGACCCCGCCCTTGATAAAACACAGTGGACCAACACCAGCAGCTGACATGGCACCCCAGACCATCACTGACTGTGGGTACCTGACACCGGACTTCAGGCATTTTGGCATTTCCTTCTCCCCAGTCTTCCTCCAGACTCGGGCACCTTCATTTCCGAATGACATGCAAAATTTGCTTTCATCCGAAAAAAGTACTTTGGACCACTGAGCAACAGTCCAGTGCTGCTTCTCTTGCAGCCCAGGTCAGGCGCTTCTGTTGCTGTTTCTGGTTAAAAGGTGGCTTGACCTGGGGAATGCGGCACCTGTAGCCCAGTCCATTGCTTCCACAGGTCCCCCAAGGTCTGGAATCGGCCCTTCTCCACAATCTTCCTCAGGGTCCGGTCACCTCTTCTGGTTGTGCAGCGTTTTCTGCCACACTTTTTCCACCCCACAGATGTTCCACTGAGGTGCCTTGACACAGCACTCTGGGAACAGCCTATTCGCTCAGAGATTTCTTTCTGTGTCTTACCCTCTTGCTTGAGGGTGTCAATGATGGCCTTCTGGACAGCAGTCAGGTCGGCAGTCTTACCCATGCTTGCGGTTTTGAGTAATGAACCAGGCTGGAAGTTTTTAAAAGCCTCAGGAATCTTTTGCAGGTGTTTAGAGTTAATTGGTTGATTCAGATGATTAGGTTAATAGCTCGTTTAGAGTACCTTTTCATGATATGCTAATTTTTTGAGATAGGAATTTTGGGTTTTCATGAGCTGTATGCCAAAATCATCAGTATTAAAACAATAAAAGACCTGAAATATTTCAGTTGGTGTGCAATGAATCTAAAATACAGTTGGCCCCCAACTTACGAAATTAATCCGTTTCAGAGCCCTTTTCGTATAGCGGGGATTTCGTAAGTAGGGGTCGCATCTTACATGTTAAACGCTTAATTCTTTCCAAGGCTCCAGTCTTTGGACTGGATAAACCCCATAAACCCTTTAAAAATGATAAAAGTACACCAATTTTGTATGAAATATGTGTTAAAAGTATAAGAAAATTATTTATTAAACCATTTAAACATTTTAACATATTTATTAATTAAACCATTATTAAACATTTTTTATTAACACACACACACCTCTCTCTCTATCGCTCATGCTGTGGGCCACGCCCACAAGACGTGAATTCAAAGCGCATTCCCTGCTTGACAAACTCAACGTTAATTTGATTCCTTGAGGGATTGGAATTCCAGATAAGCTCAAATGCACCCAACATTTATTAAACATTTACTGAATTAAATAACTTTAAAAACTAAAGCGTTATTCCTTCTCTCTCTCTCGCCACGCGTTGCAGGCCACGCCCACAAGACATGAATTCAAAGTGCATTCCTTGCTTGACAAACTCAACTTTAATTTGATTCCTTGAGGGATCAGAATTCCAGATGAGCTCAAATGCACATATATTCATTAAACATTTACTGAATTAAAACAACTTAAAAAATGAAACTAAAAACTAAAAGAATGAAGCTCCCTTCTTCTGTCTCTATCTGGGAGGCCAGCGGGGTGGGATGTTGAGAGACAGCCAATGAGAGAGCAACTCGCGCAGTGTGTTTGAATTTCTTTTCGTAAGAGGGGGATGTTTCGTATCCCGGGGACGGAAACTCGGGAAAATGTTTTTCGTAACCCGGGGATTTCGTACACAGGGGTCTTCTTAAGTTGGGGGCCGATTGGATATGAATTGTATATTATCAGTACATTTATCACAATATGCTAATTTTTTCATAAGGACTAGTATATATATATACTGAATACAACTAAATTGAAAAAAAAAAATGTGATCGGGGAGACAAGTAGGCGAGTGCTTGGAGTGTCCTCTGGAAGGACAGAAGATAAGGAGACTTGGTGGTGGAATGAGGAAGTGCAGGAGTGTGTACAAAAGAAGAGGTTAGCTAAGAAGAAATGGGACACAGAGAGGACCAAAGAGAGTAAACTGGAATACAGAGAGACACAGCGTAATGCAAAGGTAGCGGTGTCAAAGGCCAAACAAAGGGCGTATGATGACTTGTATGCAAGTTTGGACAGTAAGGAGGGAGAAAATGATTTATAAAGGTTGGCACAGCAGAGAAATAGAGATGAGAAGGGCATGCAGCAAGTTAGAGTGATTAAGGACAGAGTGGGAAACATGTTGACTGATGACAGAAGTGTGCTGGGAAGATGGAACGAGTACTTTGAAGAGCTGATGAATGAGGAAAATGAGAGAGGAAAAAAAAAGAGTAGAAGAGGTGACTGTTGAAGACCAGGAAGTAGAAAAGTAAGGGTAAAGTGAGGAGGGCATTGAAGAGGATGAAGAGTGGAAAGGCAGTTGGTCCTGATGACATACCGGTGGAGGTATGGAAGTGTCTAGGAGAGGTAGCAGTTGATTTTCTGACAAGAACATTCAACAAGGTCTTAGAGAGTGAGAGGATGCAGGAGGAATGGAGGAGAATTGTGCTTGTGCCCATTTTTAAGAACAAGGGAGATGTACAGAGTTGTGGCAACTACAGAGGGATAAAGTTGATGAGCCATCCAATGAAGCTATGGGAAAGAATAGTGGAAGCAAGACTAAGGGCAGAGGTCAGCAATTGTGAACAACAGTTTGGTTTCATGCCAAGAGCACCACAGATACAGTGTCTGCCTTGAGTATATATAGAGTATGAGAATAGAGAAGGTCAGACGGAGCTGCATTGTGCCTTTGTGGATCTGGAAAAAGCACATGGTAGGGTGCCGAGAGAGGAACTGTGGTATTGCATGAGGAAGTCTGGAGTGGCAGATAAGTATGTCAGAGTGGTGCAGGACATGTATGAGAGATGTAAGACAGCGGTGATGTGTGCTGTCGGTTTGACAGAAGAGTTCAAGGTGGAGGTGGGACTGCATCAAGGGTCAGCTCTGAGCCCCTTCTTATTTGCTATGGTGATGGACAGGCTGACAGATGAGGTTAAACAAGAATCTCCATGGACTATGATGTTTGCAGATGACATTGTGATCTGTAGTGAGAGCAGAGAACAAGTGCAGGAAAATCTAGAGAGGTGGAGGTATGCCCTGGAAAGGAGAGGAATGAAGATTAGCCTCAGTAAAACAGAATACATGTGCGTGAATGACAAGGACCCAAAAGGAACGGTGAGGTTACAGGGAGCAGAGATAAAGAAGGTGGAGGATTTTAAGTACTTAGACTCAACAATCCAGAGCAATGGAGAGTATGGAAAAGAGGTGAAGAAGCGTGTGCAGGCAGGTTGGAATGGTTGGAGAAAAGTATCTGGTGTGATGTGCGATAGGAAGGTATCGGCAAGAATGAAAGGAAAAGTGTACAAGACAGTGATGAGGCCAGCGATGTTGTATGGTGGCCCTGGGGAAAAGACAGGAGGCTGAGCTGGAGGTAGCGGAGATGAAAATGTTGAGGTTCTCTTTGGGAGTAACGAGGATGGATAGGATCAGGAATGAGCACATCAGAGGGACAGCACATGTAAGACGTTTGGGAGACAAAGTCAGAGAGGCTAGATTGAGATGGTTTGGACATGTACAGAGGAGGGATAGTGAATATATTGGTAGTAGGATACTGAAGTTGGAACTACCAGGCAGAAGGTCTAGAGGAAGACCAAAGAGAAGATTTATGGATGTGGTGAAGGAGGACATGAAGGTAGTTGGAGTAAGAGTAGAAGATACAGAGGATAGGGTGAGATGGAGGCGGATGGTTTGCTGTGGCGACCCCTGAAGGGAAAAGCCGAAAGGAAAAGAACTAAATTAAAAAAGAAGACCAACAATTTTAGAGTATAATAAGACTCTGAATTTATTTGAAACGACATTACTTACTTACTTAATTACTTACTTACTTAAAGTATGTAAGACTGAATTTATTTTAACCGACATTGTCATAATGAAGTTATTTATTAATAAGAAAAGTACTTCTTACTATCAGTGCTGTAGTGGTCAAAAAATAAGTAAGTACACGATGGCAGCAAAGCGACCGAGGCGCACAGCAGCAGGTGCATGGAGCGCGCGGAGGATGCGGCTTTGGCTATGAAACTATTTAGCACTTCATCTCCCATTTTTATTTCCACAGTCGTGGAAATTTACATTGATCAACTATAAAGTCGACAAAATTAAGTCAATACACGCAACTCAGACACTAAAACAGTGGGTAGACGGCATGTAACGGCGAGTACCCACCACTATAGCACTGCTTACTATTAATGCAATTTCTGGTGCTGCATGAGTTTTCTGATGGCTTTATAGTCTGGTTCATACGGGGTGAGGACTCGACACGACAGGACTCACACGCTGAACGTTTTATGTGACAGAAAGCGCGTCCCAAGTTTTAGCAATCAGCCGGTCTGCGGATTGAAGTTTTTCCATGTCTGTCCATTTGTGTTTGCTTGCCAGCTGTGCTTGGCTTCATGCAAATGAGCCGATCAAAAACGAGGGAAATTTATCTTTTTACTCAGAAACAACTCATGCAGTCTGTGGCTGTTGTTATAATCCAATAAAATTTGTATCGGTATACAAGGTATCGCACCCGCCCACATATAGAAAGGATTGGATCGACGCTTCACGCCACAGTGACGTGGCATTAAAAATATTTAAATACGCGAGATTTATTCATCTGTTTTAGTTTTACTTGGTGGCTTTTTTTTGTATTTTTATTTAAATGACAGTGAAATGATGTATTCGTTATTCTGTTAAGAAAGGCCACCTAATTTATCTGAGAGCCAGATACAGTCATCAAAAGAGCCACATCTGGCTCGTGAGCCATAGGTTACCAACCCCTGCTTTAAACTGTGTACAGGTAGGCTTATTCGTAGCATATCGAGTTGAATAATATCAGTAGAATTTATTAATGTACACGAAGCTTTATAATTTAACACTATAATAAGACTTGAATATCATTCATAGTCATTTATACATAATGCTGCTAGATCACTTCTATTGATGATCCGATATTTGCTTTCTGTGCCACGGGCCCACGGCAAGATGACCAGACTTCGTTGTCGTCTTCTCTCTTCTCGGCTTTCTGCCTGACACGTGTAATAAACTCGAACCAGCTGTGTTTCACTCCACTAGGCGATATCAACAACCACACAGATAAACAAAACAAGGGTAGCACCTCGGGTATTTGGATTTGGATATAATATGACCAGATGACCAGTAATGATGCCCCCCCCCAGATTTTTACACCGGATTTGCATTGATCTCACAAATGACCCATTTGACTTACAAAAGGGCAGAAATCCACCGACTGGCAGAAACTTCCCATCCCTGATCACGACAGTTTCTTGATTGTTGGACTCCAGGTTCCATTCCTTTTTGCTCTTCTGATAAAGTTCTCTATTCTCGGAAGGCTCTCCACTAGATTTTGGAGTGTAGGCTGTGGAGATTTGTGATCATTCATCCACAAGAGCACTATTAAGGTCAGACACGGATGTCAGCTGGGGACACCTGGGGCAGTTGGCATTCCAGTTCATTCCAAATGTGTTCAGTGGGCTTGAGGTCAGTGCTCTGTTCAAGTGACTCACATGCTCTCATTCCAACCTTGATAAGTTTTTAGCTCACTGAGTGCACAGGGGGACTGCCATGCTAGAGCAGGTTTGAGAATCTTAGTTCTCGTGGAGGGAAATCGTAACCCAACAGCAGATGAAGACATTCTGTATAATTGTGTGCTCTCCATTTTGTGGCTCCAATTTTGGCAAGATGCTACATATGAGTCTGTTGGTCAGGTGTCCATAAACTTTTTCCCATATGTGAGGCGCGCTACCGAATGTAGGCGCTTGTCGCAAGTAATGTATGGTGCTTGTGAGACAAAGCAGGGCTTATTCGGACTTCCAATCTTTCAAGTGAGCAAGTGTGCATTTGATTTGTGGTTGCACAGCTTCTCTTTAAAACTGCACTATTGTTGTAGACTCATCACAGTAATATACAGAGTGGCACAATGACATATCAAATGGACACAGATACGTGAAGCAGTCATCTTGTGCACGTGTATGCACAATTATAACAGTACAGTTCCATCCAGAGGATACCTAATTACTCAAAAGGTGCATAATTATACCAGTCTATGCATATTTTGGGTTTTTTTAGATTGTGGGGTCACTGCATGGTGGTAGTGAGAAGTGTCCTATAATAATAATAATAATAATAACAACAACCAGAGGGGTACTCATAGAATGCAAGGTACCTCCATCATGCAGCATGGATAATGTAGCATACAGGCTGGTATATGGGCACTTGTAATTAACCATATGCTCATCTTATTAAATGAAGGTTTTACCCAATGGCTGGGTTGTTGACCTTTGAAGGTCACTCACTAAAGGTCAGAGGTAATTGGATAATTTGAAATTCCAAACATGGTTTCCTTTTAGTGTTCCAACAGCTTGTCTATGAACACTCATTTCAAAATTCTGAGTACTCTGTCTCCAAAACTTTGTGACCTAGTGCTGGCCTTCACCTTTAACCTTGACATTCCGAAATTAAATTATCTCTGGGACTCGGGTAGAATAGTGGCCTCACCAAGTTTGTTAAATTATCTGGGCAGAGGTGTGTCCAGAATTTTCTTCACAAGTCAACTGAAAAACAACTAATAGATGGATTCAGAAATGCTGGTGATTAAAATAACTCCCAAAATTCCATTTTGGGAAGAGGTATTAATTTATGCCTTTTCTCACCCCCAAGATCACTTTAAAATCTTTGATGCCTGCCAGGAGCCCACAATGCAATAATTCAGCGCATGCATTTAGTACATTATTTCAGTAACAGATTTGGAGACAAACATCATTATTGTGGAATATGTGTAGTATTTGTAAACCGGTGATATATTTTTAAATTTTTCTGATTTTAATACACTGTATTAATCCCGTAAGGGAAATTATTTCCTCTGCATTTAACCCATCCAAAGTGAGCACACACACACACACACACACACACACACACACACACACACATAAACAGTGAGCACACACGCTTGAAGCAGTGGGCTGCCACACACATTGGGGCTCTGGGACAGCAGTTGGGGGTTAGGTGCCTTGCTCAAGGACCCTTCAGCCACTAATGTGGAGGAAAGGAAGGTGCAGCTCATTCCGCCGCGGCCACACATTTTTCCTGCTGGTTCTGGAATCAAACCAGTGACCTTTCAATTCCAAAGCCGTGCCTCTAACCTGGTTGCCCCCCCAAAAAAGAGTGTACCATTCATGTAAGTACTGCAATACCAGGTCAATGCGTGGAATTGAGGTGCCTTGCATTCTTTATAATGAGAATGATATTTAATCACCAGCATAAATGGAGAAGTCCCCACAAGCTTACAGCCTCTTACCTGATAAAGCTTGCAATGTAAACATGGACAAATGTGGCCATCAGATACTGACAGTCAAAGCGGTCCATGATCCCACCATGTCCAGGGATGGTGTCTGCGAAATCCTGGGGGGGGGGGGGGGGGGGTAAGAAGAAGAAATACTTTCTGTGTTTATATTTTTCATGATGCATGTTCTGGGTGACAGATGTTGGGTTTGAGTCCCAAGCCTGGGCATATCTGTGTAGAGTTTATATGACCTCCCGGTTCTTGCGTGGATCTTCTCCGGGTAGTCCGGATTCCCCCCACACCCCAGAGACATGCAAATGAGGCTAATTGGCTGTTCCAAATTGCCCCTAGGTGTAGATGTAAGTGTAAATGGTGTGTATGTTAGCCCCGCAGTGGTCTGGCGAGCTGTACCCTGCCTTCACCCAATGTAGGCAGAGATAGACTCCAGCCTCCTCTCGACCCTCATAGGATCAAGCGGCTTGGCAAATGAGTGAGAATTATTTTATATTATTACAATACTAAGAAAATTAGCAAACTTACTTTGATTTTAAAAGCTCTTTTGAATCCGCTGGCAAAAAAGCCCCCGAATGGTCCGATCAGTGAAGCAAATGAGGAGAGAGCGATGCTGTGAATCTGAAATGGGTACAAGTTCACTGTTTTCTGTGGAGAAAGAACAAAACAGAAATAAACTTTAATAGAATGTATCTGTTCAGAGCAAACTGCTTATCCTCCAGTCCTCTTAACTATCAGAACCATAGTCTGGTAATTTACATCTACAGCACTTGGCAGACACTCTTATTCAGAGCGACTTACAATTAATATTTTTTATGCAACTGAGCAATTGTGGGTTAAGTGCCTTGCTCAAGGGCCCAATAGTGGAGATAGTGGGAATTGAAGCACGAGCCTTCGGATCAGTAACTTATTGCCTGATCCACTAAGCTACCACTACCGGGATATCTATATATTTATTTTAATCAATCATCTTACAGAACCTTTTTTTTTTTTCATCACAGAAATAACCATTTTGTTTTTACCCATCGAAGGACATTCTGCACCATCACAGGAAGTGTGTAGTTCTTCTGCACAAACAAATCTGAAGGTTCACACTCCACAGTAAAACGATTTGACTCGCTGTTGTACTCCACCGGACATGAAAAGTACTGGAACTGGGCTAGCAGGTAGGCAAACTAGATTGGAAAGAACCACTGTGTGTAAGAAACGCATTATTCCACTCGTTGTAGAGATTTTACTGTTCAGATTGATGAAACTTACAATGAAGCCAAAGACCACTGTGCCGAAGAAACCTCCAATAAAGCCCTCCCAGGTCTTCTTCGGAGAAAGCTGAACAAAAAACATTGCAGTTGACTCTCTCTCACGACACACATAATTCATAGTACAGTTCTATATAATATAATTATGTTCAAAATAATCGCAGTGTGTTTCTAAAAGTGAATAAAGCTCAAAATCGTTCTAATAGCTTTTATTTATGCACACAAATGTACTGTGAAACTACACATTATATTCCAAATCTAAACATGAAGAAAAATTAAGTTTCACTTGTGTTATTCCTTTAAATAAATTGAAGAAATGTGAATATTAGACTGTTTATATTTAGTTGTATAGATAGATCGATAGATCCAGCTTTATTAATCTCACAATGGAGAAATTCACTGTTACAGGCTCTTGAGGTACCATCAGTAGGAAGTGCAAAATGGAGACCTATACAATAATACATACATATATAAGTAAATAAATAAATAGATACATAAATAGTATAAATTAATATACAATAAAAAAAGAAAAAGAAACGAACAACTTTCTAGACTGGCCTATATTCAAGTGTACATGTATCTGAGGGCAGAGTAGATGGGTTGATATGGTTCACAGTCAGTGGGGTAGATGTGGTTGATTAAAGTGCACGGGGTTTTTATTGCACATAACCGTTTTTTTCACAGACAGTTACAAAGTGGCGTTGTACAGTCTGACATCGGTGGGAATGAAAGACCTGCGGTAGCGCTCCTTCCTGCACTGAGGATATCTCAGTCGTCAACTGAAGGAGCTGCTCAGCTCCTCTACAGTCTGGTGCAGTGAGTGAGAGCTGTTTATCATGATGGATGTGAGCTTTGCTCCCATCCTCCCCACCTCCTCCATAGAGTCCAGTGGGCAGCCTAGGACAGTGCTGGCCCTCCTGACCAGCTTGTTCAGTCTCTTTCTGTCCCGCTCTGTGCTGACCGGGGCCCAGCAGATGGCAGCGTAGAGGATTGCAGAGGCTACCACAGAGTTATAAAATGTCCTGAGCAGAGGTCTGCATACTTCGAAGGACCTAAGTCTCCTCAGAAGGTGGAGGCGACTCTGGCCCTTCTTGTACAGGGCGTTGGTGTTGTGGGACCAGTCCAGTTTATTGTTAAGGTGAACGCCCAGGTACTTGAAACTGTCCACTGTCTCAATATCGTGTCCCTGGATGTTCACCAGTGAGTGCGCGTGTGTGTGTGTCTGTGTGTGTGTTAGAGTACTTCTCCTGAAGTCGACCACCATCTCCTTCATCTTCCTAGTGTTCAAGCACAGGTGGTTGCGCTCATACCAGTCCACGAAGTCAACGATGACCGACCGGTACTCCAGCTTGTTCCCCTCTGACACACGGCCCACGATGGCGGAGTCGTCCAAGAACTTCTGGAGGTGGCAGCTGTCTGTGCTATAGGTGAAGTCCGAGGTGTAAATGTTGAAAAGGAAGGGTGAGAGGACGGTGCCCTGCGGTGCCCCCGTGCTGCAGACTGCCACCTTTGACTTACAGCCGCATGTACTGTGGACGGTCAGTGAGGTAGTCGATAATCCAGGCAGCAAGATGTCCGTCCCACGTCCGTCCCCGTCCAGTCCCACGTCCTCCAGCTTCCCCCACAGAAGCGCTGGCCTGATGGTATTGAAGGCGCTGGAGAAGTCAAAGAACATGCGCTGCCGGCAATCTCCAGGTGGGTGAGCGCCCGCTGCAGAAGGTAGATGACGGCGTCTTCTACCCCGATGTTGGGCTTGTAGGCAAACTGCAGCGGGTCAAGGGTGGGGCTCACCAAAGAGCAGAGGTGTTCGAGGAGGAGCCTTTCCATGGTCTTCCTGAGGTGGGAGGTCAGGGCGACAGGTCTGTAGTGGGCCAGTTCCTTCGCTTGAGCTGTTTTGGGAACTGAAACCACACAGGAGGTCTTCCACAGGATGGGAACCTTCTCCAGGCTGAGGCTCAGGTTGTACAGGTGGAATAGGACCTCACAGAGCTGGTCTGCGCAGGTCCTCAGCAGCCTGGGACTGATACCATATGGTCCTTCAAATTTCCTCTAATTTAGTCGCCTCGGCTGTCTCCTCATCTGGTCTGACATGAGGGGGGGGGGGGCTGGGGGGGGCTGCAGAGGGAGGGGGATGTGTCTGTCGGCTGTAGCAGTCAAATGAAGTTGGCCTTCGGAGGGGAGAGGTGTCTGCTGGTCTGGAGACATGTGAAGAGAGGGGGGGGAGGAGGAATCAAAGCTGTTGAAGTAACAGTTTAATTCATCCGCCCAGCGCTGGTCACCATCAGCTGTCCCTCTGACACTCTGCCCAAATCCAGACATGGTCTTTAGTCCTCTCCAGACGTCCCGCACGTTGTTCTGAGCCAGCTTCTCCTCCATCTTCTTCCCATAGTACATTCTTGGCCCTCCTGATCCTCCACTGGAGCTCACGCTGGACCTTCTTCTGCTCCTCTCTATCCTCCGAGATGAAAGCCCTCTTTTTCTGGTTCAGGAGGACTTTAAGCTCAGGGGTGACCCACGGGTGGTTATAAACACTTTGAGCACTGCTTACACATCTGTGTTGTAGAGTCGACCATCTTCTGGCTCCTGTGAGCAGGTTTTCTAGCCCAGGATGATTGGACTACGTGCACAGATCGTCTGTATTTTTTGGTTCTGCCTCAGAAACTGTATTTTTGATGTCTCCCCACAGGTTTTCTATTGGAAGAAGGTCCGGGATCGGGCTGTGCCATATTGTCAATCTTGTTGGTCTGGAACCAAGATGCTGCCAGTTTATTGGTGTGTTGGTAGTCATTGTCGTGGTGCAACACCCATTTCAAGGCCATTTCCTCTTCAGCATAAGGCAGCACGACCTCTTCAAGTATTTTGATGTATTCAGACTGATCTACGAACTCCAGGATGCGATGTGATAAATAGGCCCGACACCGTAATATGAGAAACATCTCCATATCATGATGTTTGTGCCATCAGGCTTCACTGTCTTCACAGTGTACTGTGGGCTTGAATTCAGTGTTTGGAGGCATCTGACAAACTGCCTCCGGCCCCTGGACCCAAAAAGAACAATCTTATTTTCAGCAGTCCACAAAATTTCTCTTTAGGCCAGTCAATGTGCTCTTTGTGGTAAATTGTGACCTCTTCAGGACATGTTCTTTTTTTTAAAAGTGGGACTTTGCAGGGGCTTCGTGCCGATAGCTCGACTTCACATAGGCATCTTCTAATTATAACCGTACCCACAGATAACTTTAGACCTTTTTTAATCTTCCTGGACTGATTGTTGGCTGAGTTCCGGCCACTTTGGCTCTTCCATTAATTTGCACGGTAATTTTTCACTTTCTTCCACGTCTTTCAGATTTTGGTTGCCATTTTAAAGCATTTGTTTCAGTTAGTTTTTTATGTTTTCCCCTCCAATAAACTTTTTAATCAAGGTACGCTGGTAATCTGAACAACATCTGAAATGACCCATTTTCCTCAGAATTTCAGAGAGAAATGTTCTATAACCAGCAGGTACAACATTTACTGCCTTCCTTCCTTAAATAAGGACAATAATTGGCACCTGTTTTTTGAAGAATGAATGACATCACTAATTGAACGCCACACTGCTATTATTTTGAACGTGCCCATTTCAATTAGTGATTCAATTACACAGAATCAGCAGCATGTCATGACTCTTGGGTTTGTTAGATTCTATTACTCTACTACACCTGCTGGTAAATTATTTGCTATGTAAAAATATAATAAAAATATAATTTCTACCAAAAACACTGATTGATAAGGTTGTCTGACATATTATTTGAACACAACTGTATGCATCTGATCACAAAACTGGTACTGAAATGTGTGACACTGACCAGTTACATTTTCTACAGATTAAAATAAAAAATGTTTTCCCCGATTTTTAATGTATTGGTCAATATGCAGTAAAATCTGGTCGATGCAGATAATATTTGTGGGCAGTGGTGGTCTAGTGGATAGGGCGCAGGATTGCTGATCCTAAGGTTGGGGGTTCGAGTCCCCACAAGGTTGTCACTGTCCCCCCCAGTGCAGCTAACTGGGTTATCAAAGGCGGGCCAAGTCCCTCACTGTCTATGGTGAGAGGCATGTAAAAGAACCATTGCTGACTTTCGTAAAGAGTAGGCTGCAAAGCCGTCAGCGTGTTTCTGTCACTTGCTAAAAGGGTTGTGACAGGAAGGGCATCCTAAAAATCTATGCGAAATCAAATGTGCGAATCAGATGATTCGCTGTGGCAACTCCCAAGAAAGGGAAAAAGCCGAAAGGAAGAAAGAAAGATGCAGATAATATTCCTTAGAGAAACAGCATCATCAAATTATTAGGAGAATGACTCAAAATGTCAGTCTGTAACATGGACAGAATGAACAGCCTTCTATTCACTAATAATAGCTTTAGCTATAATTGTGTAATTACCATACTGTACCAAATGCTAGTGCTTGACATGTTCAACTTTTCTTTATTATCTAAAGTTAATTAATGCCGATACATCAGTGATCGGGGGGAGCTCAAGATACACCATGTAACACGGACAGGAAAAGTTATGAATATCATCAATCCCATTTTAAGTCTGGGGTTTATTTACCAGTTTTGCTTTGCATATGCAAATTTCGTGGTTCATGGTGTGGCACCTGTGCTCTGATTCATGTGGTTATTGGACCTGTGGAGACCTTAGCAGAGGCTCAGCAGGACTTGACAATAAAGAGGTTTTTCTCTTGTCACAAAATGGAGCATGAAAAAGGTATAAACTTGGAAGTATGCTAATTATTTAAAAAAATGTCCACCATATCAACATATTTTAAGATGATATCTCCCAGGCATGTACTAAAGATTTTGATGCACTGATCCACAAATAAACTCTGAAGGAAATATTCATTCAAGATTGAAGTTGGGTAGTTGGAAATGAACCAGTTTCATGGTCAGACCCATATTTAAAAAATATTTTCTCTTTCAACCTCAAAAGTCATTGTATGAATATTTCTTGCGAATTTATCTGCTTAATTACACACATTTTCTTTTCATCTGTTTCACTTTTCCTCTCGATTCTTTCTCTCTTCCTATCCCATTTCCATCCTCCATTTTTTATACTATCACTTTATTTTATTTCATGAAGATATATATATATATATATATATATATATATATATATATATATATATATATATAAATGTGTGTGTTAAAATCTTAACCTTATATAAAGGCTTACCTTAATCAGAGGTGTTCTTCCGAAGAAGAAGCCAAACAAGTAAGCCATGATGTCGTTACAGATAACGATTGATATTGGTACGATAAACCTGTTGGACAAAAATAGTGTTTGTACTCTTAACATATTCACATGTACTGTATACATTGATTGCATATATGTACATAATCACGTTAATGCTTGTTTTGCAACAGTGATAGTACAAAAGCATACATTATTCAAATAGATAAATATACAGCTATAATATATATATATTACACACAGCTTATAACATCATGCTCTGTCATATTATATTCCTTACAGAGGCAGTTTTAGGAGCTGAATTAAAATTTGACACTGCGTAAAAAAATATTTTAACGGTCTGTTTAGCATAGACTGAGAATGAAGTGAATGGCATGCAAGAACATAATGGGGTAAAAACTGAAATGAATGATGAAATATTTAGACTATTTCAGAGCGTGAGTGGTGAAAGATGAAGAGACAGGTCTGTCAAGTTCAGTTCAGTGTGATTCCTGCTTACCAGATCATTCCTTCAAAAAGATTCTGAATGACAAGGTGAGACTGAGTCACCACAATCAACAGAGTCACATGGGTCCAAGCAAACTGGAATGGTCCACACACACACACACACACACACACACACACACACACACACACACACACACAGTTAATGGAATCACAAGAACAACATTTGGCTGATGAGGTCCATTAAGTTCAAAACACATGAGTAATATTCCCTGAAATAAGCAGATACTCTTACAAACATTCACATCGGTTGGTGTGTACAATAATAACATGATGGGCAACACATAAAAAGTGATCTCTTTGTGGAGGTGAGATAATAAGATACCATTAAGGATATACGATTCATCAACTAAACAGATTACAGTATGTTAGGCACATTGAGGGATGCATTGCGCTGTGGATTATACAAGACACATGCACTAGTTGGAAAACAGAATAACAGCAATAATCTGGGAATGACTGCAATTCAAATCCATAAGGGTGAGCAAACCTAGATAAGGAGAAATTCTGAGCATGTTTTAACTGGTTTATAGTTTTTATACTGGTTTTTAACATAAATAAGCCACAGGTCATTATGCAGGGAAGCTTCAGTGAAATTAAATTAATGAAAATATAGAGCGTATTTTAAACCATTTATCCAAAGTAAATACAAAGAGATTAAATAATTGTTGTGAACTATTTGTACTGCATTCCAGGGAAATAAATGAAGTGTAATTCTGAGCTGAATCCACTTATGTATGTAAGCTTACCCGTAATCAATTTTCTGGCACACACACACACACACATATATATATATATACATATATATATATATACACATATATATATATATATATATATATATATATATATATATATATATATATATATATATATATATATATACATACACACATATACATACATACACAGGGATCCCCCACTTTCCACAGTTAATTGGGACCGAGACCCCCCTGCGACCACCAAAATCCACGAACTAGGCTCACCCCCCCCCCCAACTGACGTATATGTTTATGTGTATATAATATCAATAAATACATATTCAATGCTATAAATACTTATAATAACAATTAACATTACAAAAAAATGCAAAAGATGTAAATAAAATATAAATACACATACATACAGACGGGTGCATGCACGCAGATGCACACCTCCCAAAAATGTAACTAGTTTTGATGGGAGGTTTTGGTTTTTTTTTTCTTTTTGCATAATTAGCCTTGTTTTTGGCCCTATTCTTCCTTTATTTCCTTATTTTTCAATTCGATGAATGTCTGTGTTCCTTTCGGCTTTTTCTCTTTTACTCAAGAGTCACCACAGCGAATCATCTCATTCGCACGTTTGATTTGGCAGAGGTTTTTAAGTCGGATGCCCTTACTGTCACAACCCTTTTTAGCAAGGGACAGAAACACACTGACGACTTTGCAGCTACTCTTCACGAAAGTCAGCAATAGTTCTTTTACATGCCTCTCACCATAGACAGTGAGGGACATGGCCCACCTTTGATAACCCAGTTAGCTGCACTGGGGGGGGGACGACAGTGACAACCATGTGGAGAGTGGGACTCGAACTTCCAACCTTTGGATCAGCGATCCAGTGCCCTATACCACTAGACCACCACTGCCCCTTTTCAATTCGATGAATATTTATTAAAAACAAAAGAAAAAAGAATAAAGCGCGATGCACTGAAGCGCAAAGTATGAACTGAAGTTCAAAGTAGTGAGGGATCCCTGTGTATGTGTATAAAGTAGGCCCTTGACATTCGCAGGGGTTCGGTTCCGGGCCCTCACGCGAATCGAGATAATCCGCGAGTTCTGTACCCGGAAGTAAAACCCCATGTATCATGTCACATGCTCGAATGAGCAGCCGAAAGTAAAATACTATGTATCTATTACATGCACTAAAATATGCTTCTTAAACACATTCTATAGACAGTCTTACTCATTAATTCAGTATTAATGTAGTAAAATGTAGTAATGATTAAGAAAAACTTTTCAATTTTCACTCTTATTTTTATTGATGATAAAATATAAACATTATACAGCATACATATAAAAACACCTTTCAAAGCATCCTCTGAAAAACATACAGCACTGTAGTTTTCAAAAATGCCCACTAGAGGAACGTACAGTAATGCATTAGGCATGAGATGACTGAATTCAGGTATTAACTGCATCAAGTCTGAGCAGCTCAGTCAGCTACCCCCCCAAGCCGAAGCGAGTACAAAACTGAATTTTAGAGTGATAGAGTTAGAGAGCGTTACAAACCAAAGAAACGGTGATGTTGATGTAAGTTAATCCTCTGGCGCAGAGGTGCTTTTGTTTATTGGGAGTAAATGAGAATAGTGAATTCAGGTGTGTGCTACTGAGCAGCTCAGCCACGCGCATCAGTAAACAGTTAGTTAGAGGCGCAGCGCCAAACTCAAAGTCCCCCAAAACACAGACCATAACAAAAAGGACATAAAAGAACAAGAAATGTAATAAATTGAATAAACAAAACAAAATGAGAAACATGCTACACCACAGTAAATAAAATATAACAAACATTTTAAACATTACCTTAGGTCATGTACTGGAATAATAATTGAAAAAGACTTTAATAGTGGAGTGTTTTACAGCAGTTCAGACGATTATTCCTCTTCAGCAATGACGTGACTTCAGAGTAAACTGTCATTTCTTACGGAGAAAGTTTTATTTCTTCAGAAGAGACATCCAACGTCATTACCTTTTTCTGGTGCTGAGCAGACGTTTGAGTGACATCATAGAACTTAACTAGTAATTAAAACACACTAAAAAAAGGCTCATAGCCAAATTGTGCGCGAATGAGGAAAAAGGGGCATTACATCATCTCAACCAATCAGCAGGAAGGGGGACAGCCATTGGCTGAATTTGAATCACGTGCGAGTTGCTCGGCAGTCCGCGAATACTAAAACCGTGAGTGCAAACCACGAATAGTCAAGGGCCTACTGTGTATATATATATATATATATATATATATATATATATATATATATATATATATATATATATATATACTGTATATATAAATAATACATACACACACACACCTTGGAGTTGTTGTAAAATTGCTAAATTAATACGAGGTTTGTGTTAGTGCATGCATGCTGTATCAGTGGTACACACCATATAAAACTGCAGGCGGTAATGTTTCTTCACTAAGCTCAGAACAAACATGCAGAAACCTGTGAAGAGTAAATAACATGCGGTCAGTTTTACCTGTACATTGCGGTGCTTTACACAACAAGAAATACTTATAAAATAAAGAAGAGGGAAAGATATATATGGAATGGGCATGAGGATTCTTTTAAGCAATAACAAAAATAACCACAAAATAACCACTCTGCAACTGAAGAGAGCAGAAAAGCATCTCACAGTTGAACCTTGGAAAAATTACTAGAATAGGTCAAGAATGGAAAAACTGGTGTGACCTTTTGCTGTTGTAGCCAATCTGTCCATCCTGGTTTAGCATGCGCCGAGATGTTTTTTCTGCTTCCCATAGTGGTCAATAGTTATTTGAATTACTTTAGACTGCCAGCTTAATGCAGTCTGGTCATTCAGTGAGTGTCTACTGTGAATGCTTGAAATGCCCAACTAAGTGAAAATTTTCATGCTTGAAATAAAAAAGTGTTATAGTCTTAATTATCTGTTCTATTGGCACTGCTTCTAATAATATAAACTATTCTGATAAAAATTCAATAATATTTGTCTTGAGCCATGCTAATAACAGTAAATAAATATCATGCTTAAATTTTTAAGCAGCCCATACTCTCGTTTCTAAAGAAACAATAATATTAATAATATAAACATGAATCCAAACTTTTGAAATTAAATGTACTTCAATTCAACTTGGAGATTTTTTAATGATCTATTAACGAGCATAAGCATATCTGGTATATGAAATGAAAATATTAATTTCTATAATTATTTTTAAATATTTTTGCAAGGGAAATAATTTAACACAAATAGAAAAGGATTTGGTTAACAGAAGGTTAAGCAGCCTGCATTCGGAGACTGAAAACTGAAACTGCATTTTTTTTTGGTTTTACTACCCTGTTAAACTCACCTGCCAGGTACAACGTGAAAGAAATGAAACGATGATAACGAACGAGGAACTGCAAGGGTTCCTCCCTTTGGACTAAGGCACCAAAGTAATCCGCTACTGTCTCCCCATAAAAGAAGTAATTCACACAGATCAAAAAGTACCTGAAACGTAGGAAAATACATTTTAATAAGTGACGATTACCACAATATTGTTTTAAGCACATGAATCGTATATCATCAGGTTCTGCCATTTATTACAAATGCTCTGAAATGTTTGGTTAAAGTGGGTGTATTTTACGTAAGCCTCCAACTAGGAATTGCACTTTGCTCATGTCCAGTTAATCACCAAGTTTATCTATGGGCTGATACGAAGGAAAGAAAGAAGCAAATGAGAGTGAGAGAGAGAGAGAGAGAGAGAGAGAGAGAGAGAGAGAGAGAGAGAGCGAGCGAGAGAGTGTGTGTGTGTCAAAGTGGACAACTAAAAAAGGAGCTTCCATCTACTTGCTTTAACACAGACTGAGAGGATGAGGGAGATGTTAATCTCTCCTTCTCTCCATTTAAAATGGTGCATTTCCCCCAATGCTATATTAAGATAAAATGCAAGTTTATTAATCCCACACTGGGAAAATGTACACGTTACGGCAGCACAGAATCAGAAACAAGGTAAAAGTGACCAAATGTCAATCAACCATCAAACAAAAAAGAGGAAAAAACTAAATCTAATACACAGAATTAAACATGGCAATATACCCTAAATAGACCTAAATATTCAAACAGGATGGTGAAATTGTCCTGCTAATGTAGTGAATACTACAATATGAATCCTGCACATGCTCGCAGGCAGTAAAAAAAGCACAATGTGGATACAACTGAATAAACATTACACAGAATGGTGTAAACGTCTAATATTGCCATATGGTTGTACTGGTAACATAAAAACCTTTACATTAGTTGACTCAGTTGTCACATTTTTACCCCCAAAAAAAAAAAAAAAAAAAAAAGTCATATAAAATGGCACCTCCCTATCACAAACGACCCCCACCAACACAAACCACTGAGAGACGCAAGTATGCCCCCTCTGTGATACGTGATCCTGCCCCATGTATATTTATGAATTACTGTGCATGTACATTTTGGTGGTGATATCTGCCCCATAAAGGGAAAGTGATATTTGCCCCTTTGGCACGTATAATCTCACAAAAGACCCTGACAGGGAGGTGAGTACATGCCACTCCACTGTTAATGAGCTCCCATGGCTAGGGCATCAACCTGGATTTGAACCTGTGAGCTCCAAGTTGAGAGTTGTGTACCTTGTTGACATGCCCAAAACATTTAGATTGGAACTAGATTGGAAGGCAGAAGTTTACTGTTTGCTACGTCAACAATAAAAAATAGTTTTTACCTACCAGCACAGCGTTCTGAACCATGGAAGTTCATAGGAATGATAAACTTTGTAGCCAATGGTTATGATTTCATGAAAACACTTGATCTGAACCACCATAACCTACAAAACACAAGCACACAGGATACTTTATAAACCTATCAGTTTAAAGCACAGTATTTCTGGTACTACATGTAAGGCTACAAATCTCTGATTAAAAGAATCAACAATTATGCACTAAAGATGAGGCTAACCTCACTAATTAGTGCCAGAACCTCAAGGAGTCTATTCAATTCAGGTACAGTACATCCACCGAGCCGGGGGCACATAATTATTTTACTATATATACACTACATGGGAACATCAAAATCAAAATAATCAAGATTTTTTTTAAAGTTCATATGTTACATATTTTAAGTATGATACAGGCAGGTAGAGTGAGTTCTGTGGGCTCAGTAAATGGAGCATAAATGCATTCATCATGCAGTGTTTTTAAACTCAAAGTTTTGGAATATAGTATACAGAATACACAAGAAAATCAAACTACAATGAAATCCGCTTTATATTTTATTTTTAAAGCCTGACATTTATCCTCCAGGTCATTCAACACGGTACTAGAGAGTGAGCAGATGCCGGAGGAGTAGAGGAGAAGTGTGCTGGTGCCCATTTTTAAGAACAAGGGAGACGTGCAGAGTTGCAGCAACTACAGAGGGATAAAGTTGATGAGCCATACGATGAAGTTATGGGAAAGAATAGTGGAAGCTAGACTAAGGGCAGAGGTCAGCATTTGTGAACAACAGTTTGGTTTCATGCCAAGAAAGAGCACCACAGATGCAATGTTTGCCTTGAGGATGTTAATAGAGAAGTACAGAGAAGGTCAGAGGGAGCTACATTGTGCCTTTGTGGATCTGGAAAAAGCATATGACAGGGTGCCAAGAGAAGAACTGTGGTATTGCATGAGGAAGTCTGGAGTGGCAGAGAAGTATGTTAGAGTGGTGCAGGACATGTATGAGAGATGTAAGACAGTGGTGAGGTGTGCTGTCGGTGTGACCGACTTAATTCAAGGTGGAGGTGGGACTGCATCAAGGGTCAGCTCTGAGCCCTTCTTGTTTGCTATGGTGATGGACAGGCTGACAGACGAGGTGAGACAAGAATCTCCATGGACTATGATGTTTGCAGATGACATCGTGATCTGTAGTGAGAGCAGAGAACAAGTGCAGGAAAATCTCGAGAGGTGGAGGTATGCCCTGGAAAGGAGAGGAATGAAGGTTAGCCTCAGAAAATCAGAATACATGTGTGTGAATGAGAAGGACCCAGGAGGAACGGTGATGTTACAGGGAGCAGAGATAACGAAGGTGGAGGATTTTAAGTACTTAGGCTCAACAATCCAGAGCAATGGAGAGTGTGGAAAAGAGGTGAAGAAGCGTGTGCAGGCAGGCTGGAATGGTTGGAGAAAAGTATCCGGTGTGATGTGCGATAGGAGAGTGTCAGCAAGAATGAAGGGAAAAGTGTACAAGATGGTGGTGAGGCCAGCGATGTTGTATGGCTTAGAACCAGTGGCGCTGAGGAAAAGGCAGGAGGCAGAGCTGGAGGTAGCGGAGATGAAAATGTTGAGGTTCTCCTGGGAGTAACGAGGATGGATAGGATCAGAAATGAGTATATCAGAGGGACAGCCCACGTAAGATGTTTTGGAGACAAAGTCAGAGAGGCTAGATTGAGATGGTTTGGACATGTACAGAGGAGGGATAGTGAGTATATTGGCAGTAGGATGCTGAGGTTGGAACTACCAGGCAGAAGGCCTCGAGGAAGACCGAAGAAGAGATTTATGGATGTGGTGAAGGAAGACATGAAGGTTGTTGGAGTCAGAAAAGAAGATGCGGAGGACAGGGTGAGGTGGAGGCGGATGATTTGCTGTGGCGACCCCTGAAGGGAGCAGCCGAAAGTAAAAGAAGAAGATTTATCCTCCAGGTGACCAGGACAAACCATGAGTGTCTGTTGTTCTGATTTAAAAATTATCTCATCTTAAATCATACACCATCTATTCTTCCTAAGCCAGTCTCCTTTTCTTCTCCAACACTCGAATCTGCTACTGCTATCCTCTCTTCATTCCGTGCTTCTATGAATCTCCTTTGCCCTACATTCATTCATTTTCTGAACCGCTTAATCCTAATTAGAGTTGCGGGAAAGCTGGCACCCATCGAAGCCAACTCTGAGCAAGGGCAGAGTACACCCTGGACAGTTCGCCAGGCCATCGCAGGACGGAAACACGCTGACAGCTATGCAGCTACTCTTGACAAAAGTCAGCAGTGGTTATTGTACATCCCTCTCACCATAGACAGTGAGAGACATGGCTGGCCTTTGATAACCCAGTTAACTGCAGTGGGGTTTCCTTTGCTCTTTATCTACAAAAGCCAAGAAGACTTGTTCTGTTCCTTGTTCTTGGAAGTAATCCGAAGCAATCATAGACAACTCAGAACAGCTGAAAGAAAGTGGATAAACTCTGAACTTGATTCAGATCTGGCATCCTGCCATGCTCTCCTATCCACATTTTCATCTGATGTGACTTCTGATAAGACAGCCTTCTACAAGAAGAATTGGACGCTGCTGCACAAGACTCATGCAAACTTCACAACGTCTTTTTCATCGTTACTCAATCCATCTGCCCCATCCTCCCTGACCACTGAAGATTTTGCTGACGCCTTTGATGGGAAGATTAAACAAATCTGTGAGAAATTCACTCCCACACTACACAGCGTAGATTCCACTTCCTCTTCCCTTGCACAGTTTCCCAATCTCATAAATCATGACATCCAGCGAGTCATTTCATAACGCGATCCTATCACCTGCTCACCGTATCCAATTTCATCCTCAATACTACAGACCTTCTTCCATTTACATCCACTATCATCAAAACCCCATATCATCTGGACAGGTACCCACAGTATTCAAAACAGCCAGGGTTATACCCATCTTAAAGAAAGTCTCGCTGGATCCATCGGACATCAGCAATTACAGGCTGGCATCATTTCTTTCATTCCTTTCTAAAATTCCTCAACATACTGTTTATAATGAAATGGCTTTCTATCTTTTGCAGAATAACCTCCTTGACCCTAATCAATCTGGCTTCAAAGCAGCACATTCCACAGAGACTGCACTCTTGGCTGTTACAGAGAAGCTACATGCTGCAAGATCAGCCAAGATGTTATCAGTCCTCATCTTGCTCAACCTTTCAGCAGCATTTGACAGGATCAACCACAACACTCTCTTGTCCACCCTTATGAGTCTAGGAATTTGTGGTGTGGCACGACAATAGTTTGCTTCCTACCTGGAAGGTCACTCATATGAGGTTGCATAGAGGGGATCCACATCTTCTCCATGCCAACTTTCCACTCATGTTCCCCAGTTTTCAGTTCTTGGTCCTCTTTTTTCTCTTTATACTAAGTCCCTTGGTAATGTCATATCCCCACATGGGCTCTCATACCACTGCTATGCAGATGACACTCAACATGTTCTCTCTTTTCCTCCCTCAGATACTGATATTTCTGCCCCTTATCTCTTGCATGTCTGGTAAGTATCTTCCTCATGGATGGCAGCTCACCAGCTAAAGCTTAATCGCAGCAAGACTGAATTGCTGTTCATCCCAGCTGACTCATCCCCAAGATCTTTCGATCTCGTTGGACAATGCTGTGATCTCTCCTTCAGGCACTACATGAAGCCTTAAAGTAACCATAGATAAGTGACTGTCCTTCTCATATAGACATCTTTCTAGATCATGTAGATTTCTTCTTTTTAATCTCCGAAGGATTCGACCATTTTTGTTTCCAGGAAGGCCACTCAGATACTTGTCCAATCCCTTGACCTCTCAAGACTATATTACTGTAACTCACTCCTGGCAGGTCTACCTTTGAGCACTATTTGACTTCTGCAAATGGTCCAGAATGCAGCTACATGGCTTGTTTTCAACCTTTGCAAATTTTCCCACACCACTGCTATGAGCTCTCCGCTGGCTTCATGTAGCTGCTTGCATCTGATTTATAACACTTGCCTACAAAGCCAAAAATGGACCTGCACCTTTTTACCTCAAAACACTTATCACACCTCATATAGTTCTCTCAGATCCTTTAGCACTGCAAGACTAATCCCTCCCTCTACCAAAGGACAAGGGGGAAAATGCATATTAACTTTTCACTGTTCTGGTTCCAAGGTGCTACAATGAACTTCCTCTGGATATCTGGACAGCTAGCTTACTGGGTATCTTCAAACAACGGCTGAAAAATTGCCTTTTTTTTCAGCAGTACTTTAATTAAGGACAATGTTGTATATGCACACAAACCACAAAAAAAGGAAAACCTACACAACACGTACTTCTTGAGTTTGACTGATGGTATACTTAGTCTATGTTCTAACAAACCAGTGTAAGAATATATTCCCTGGTAGAGACTTTAAAGCAATTCTGTAAGTTGCTCTGGATAGGAGCATCTGTTAAATGCTGTAAATATAAATGTGAAAATTATTCACTCGAGATATTGTTTTTTTTTGTTTGTTTTTTTTAAATCTGGTTGTGGACAAATGAGATTGTGCCACTTCCATGTATTATATGCTAAAGAATGTTATACCACAGAGCTGTTAAATCTGCTCGGTCAGAACACATTGATTCATTTTCCACAAATAAACAGCAGGCTTCACATCAGTGCTGACTGCAAGGCAAGTATTCATGTGCTTATTTTTAGCAGTAGAACATTCACAGAGATTGATAGAGAGGATTCAAACTTGCTCATAAAATGTATAACTAGAGAAAATGTGCATAACTACTGTTCAGATGAAGCTTTCTGTATGCAAATGCTTATTTTGATCACTTATGAAACAGTGTCTGTTCACAATAAGCAGGGGTTTTTAAGCACAGGAAAATCTTCAGGACTGAGGACTATATACAGTAAAACCTCCGCTGACGAACGCTTAAGCTCACAAACTTTTCGCCTCAAGAACATTAAATTTGCGAGCATATAGTCTCTGCTGACGAACTAGTTTTCGGCGGACGAATCAAACCACGCGGTCGAACAGCGCCACGGTGGCGGCCACGAGAAGCTGACGCACGCTCATGGCGTCACAGTTCGTTACCCCCTTTCTTTGAATGCGGAAGTGGTTTGTGTTTGCTAGACATTTTGGACCATATTGAGTGTACTTTTGCTATTATGGGACCGAAAAAGACCCCCCACAGGCGGAGATCATTGAAAAACACGAACGAGGTGTGCGCTTGTGTGACTCAGCGTCCCAGTACCAGTACGCTAAGTCTACCATTGCTCCCATCCTTAAGAACAAGGAAGCTATTAAGGGTGCGTGTGTGGCTAAGGGAGTTTCCAAACACTCCTTCCAAACAGTAAGTCCCTCCCTCCTCCTCCCACTCCATTCTCCTCCCACTCCATTCCATCAAGCCATCAACTACCATCACAAGGGTAAATAAAACGACTTTATTATACAGTCCAGTTTATTTCTTCAATTACAATAGCACATTTATTATACATAAAATAAGGTATATTTTTGTGTAGTTTTAAGGCTTATTTAGTAGAAAATTATGTTTTATGGGGACCTGGGAACGGATTATTCTCATTTTAATGGTTTCTTATGGGAAATAAATGTTCGGAAGACGAACTTTTCGCCTTACACACACTTTCCGGGAACCAATTATGTTCGTGAGCAGAGGTATCACTGTGTGTGTGTATATATATATATATATATATATATATATATATATATATATATATATATATATATATATTATATATACAATTTTCTGGAAAGCTACATTTTGCTTTTGTACATTCATGAATGTGGAAAAAAAAGAAAGTGGTGATCGAATGAGAATACTAATAAAAAATAAATCATAACAGGAAGGAACTTGTTCACATTTCAAACCATTAAACGTAACTATAATTTACTGTTTTTAAACAAAATATATTTTGTGAAAAATTATATGGTTAGGGCAGAAGTTTTTAACCCAAGGTTCTGGTTTATTTCCTGAAACGGCAAGCAAAACGTGTGGCAGTGGGGGTGTGAGCAGCATCTTCCCTTTCTCCATCTTTATAGCTGAATTGCCCTTAAGCAAGGCACCTAACCCCCAGTGCTTGCCGTGCACTGCACTGTGCAGCAGCCCATTGATCAAAGTGTGTGTACTTACTTTAGATGAGTTAAATGCAGAAGTTAAAACTTCCCTTGAGGGCATGCAGTATATTAATACAGTGACTCAGCCTATCACACCATCTTGATGTTGCTGTATTCCCACAACAGCATGCTCTCAAAGGTTTTACAATTTACATCTCACTGAACTACACTCATTCCATCAACACTGTGGGAGTCAAAGTTAGTGGCCGAGTGTTGTCTTAAAGAGAAAGGGGAGTACATGCAAGAGGTGGCACAAAGCTAAATGAAGGACAATCCCAACATTGAGTTCCCAAAAACATTTAACGCAAAGAAACACCATTAATTTCTTAACATGAAGCCACATGCAAAGCCTATTATTTGGGTGAACCAACTAATCTGTTCAAATTAGTCCAAATAATTCTGTCCAAAGAGATCGAGACGTTGGTTGCTGAAATCGAGAAAGAAAAAGAGGAGGAAGCTGAGAAGAAGAAACAGAAGAAATCTTCATAGGTCGAAGAAACAATGAAGCTCGCGTCAATACTCCGTTATTATTTTTTTTTCTAAAGTCTTTTCCCAATGAAAAAGTAGAGTTTTTTTAGTTTTAGCAAAAATAACTCAATTGAAATATTGAACGAAACAGACAAATCTAAACATACTTATAACAGTAGCATTCAATTGTGCTTGCATTATCTGAACATTACCCGACTGCAGGTTAAGTTACAGCATGATATTTATAAAGATTTAATCTGATATTTGATAGGAAGGATCAGTTCTGTTCTCAATCTAAATATCTACACTTAACTAGTCAGGAAAAAAAAAGGTGACAGCTTTGATCTATAAAAACTGTTATCTGTAAAGTTATAGGAATTAAATATTGGTGAACTGTCACTGCTAAAGTGCAACTTTGTTCATAAGCAAACAGTGGTGAAATATATCTGGTCTTGTAGTCAACTAGACATTTTTGTGGTTGGAAACATAAGGTTACCTAGGCAACAAATATTTGAAATGTCTCGGCAATCATCACTTCTCTTTATGTGTACAAGGCCATAAAGACAAACTTTCTGCGACAAGTGCTAAGTGACATGCAAATTACTTACTATGTATGACCCTAAAACTGTTCAATGCATACTCACCGCAAATATAAGCACAACGGGTCCCAAGTAGGTGATAAGGAAGAAGAATGAGATCATTGTACATGATAAAATCCATCGTATCCACCAGTTCTTCCATCTGTATGAATAAGAAATGGATAAAAATATCAGTATCAAGCAAATATTTGTCAAAGACTTTCTTGCTTTCACCTTTCTCACAATGACCTCAATAAATGGAGAGATTTTTTTTTCTCTGGTTCCAATTATCCGGCACCTTCGGGACAAAACAATTGCTGCAAGATCAATTTTGCCGATGTATCAGGACTTTCCCACAAATTCGTGTTAATTAAATTAAAATTAAATCTAGAGTAAAATAATGAATTGTCGGGCCAGTGGTGGAGTGGTTTGGGTGCTGGGCTTGTGATCGGGAGGTCATGAGTTCAAATCCCATTTCGACCCACTGTGCTAAGACCCTTGGGTAAGGTCCGAACCACAAGTGTGCCTCTGTTCACCCAGCAGTATAAATGAGTACCAGTAAAAATATACTGGGAAGGTAACCTGTGATGGACTAGCATCTCATCCAGGAGGAGTTGTACTCCTAGTCGCTTCACGCTACAGAATCCGGGGATAAGCACGATGAGCCACTAAGCTTGGGTGTAAAAAGCCTAAGAGACTTTACCTAAAAGAAAAAAGAAATAGTGTAATAGAAATCTTTTGCAGGTGTTTAGAGTTAACTGGTTGATTCAGATGATTAGGTTAATAGCTCGTTTAGACTACCTTTTCATGATATGCTAATTTTTTGAGATAGGAATTTTGGGTTTTTATGTGCTGTATGCCAAAATCATCAGTATTAAAACAATAAAAGACCTGAAATATTTCAGTTGGTGTGCAATGAATCTAAAATATATGAAAGTTAAATTTTTATCAGTACATTACAGAAAATAATGAACTTTATCACAATATGCTAATTTTTTGAGAAGGACTAGTATATATATATATATATACACACACACACAAACACACACACACACACACATATATATATGGGGATCCCTCGCTACTTTGAGCTTCAATTCATACTTTGCGCTTCTTTCTTTTTTTTGTTTTTAATAAATATTCATCGAATTAAAAAATAAGGAATTAAAGGAAGAATGGGGGGCGTCTGTATGTATCTTCTTCTTCTTTTCCTTTCGGCTGTTCCCTTCAGGGGTCGCCACAGCAAATGATCTGCCTCCATCTCTCCCTATCCTCTGCATCTTCTACTCTTACTCCAACGACCTTCATGTCCGCCTTCACTGCATCCATAAATCTTCTCTTTGGTCTTCCTCTGGGCCTTTTGCCTGGTAGTTCCAACCTCAGCATCCTACGACCAATATACTCACTATCCCTCCTCTGTACATGTCCAAACCATCTCAATCTAGCCTCTCTGACTTTGTCTCTAAAACATCTAACATGTGCTGTCCCTCTGATGTACTCATTTCTGATCCTATCCATCCTCAAGTTACTCCCAAAGAGAACCTCAAC
Organism: Plotosus lineatus; assembly: GCA_024760905.1. Lineage (NCBI taxonomy): Eukaryota > Metazoa > Chordata > Actinopteri > Siluriformes > Plotosidae > Plotosus > Plotosus lineatus. The sequence goes on from CM045734.1 coordinate 47,868,969, forward strand.
ATTTTCATCTCTGCTACCTCCAACTCTGACTCCTGTCTTTCCCCAGGGCCACTGTCTCTAAACCATACAACATTGCTGGCCTCATCACCGTCTTGTACACTTTTCCCTTCATTCTTGCCGATACTCTCCTATCACACATCACACCGGACACTTTTCTCCATCCATTCCAACCTGCCTGCACGCGCTTCTTCACCTCTTTTCCACACTCTCCATTGCTCTGGATTGTTGAGCCTAAGTACTTAAAATCCTCCACCTTCTTTATCTCTGCCGCCTGTAACCTCAAAGTTCCTCTTGGGTTCTTGTCGTTCACACACATGTATTCTGTCTTACTAAGACTAACCTTCAATCCCCTCCTTTCCAGGGCATACCTCCAGTTCTCTAGATTTTCCTCCACTTGGTCTCTGCTCTCACTACAGATCACTATGTCATCTGCAAACATCATAGTCCATGGAGATTCTTGTCTAACCTCGTCTGTTAGCCTGTCCATCACCATAGCAAACAAGAAGGGGCTGAGAGCTGACCCTTGATGCAGTCCCACCTCCACCTTGAACTCTTCTGTCACACCGACAGCACACCTCACCACTGTCTTACATCTATCATACATGTCCTGCACCACTCTAACATACTTCTCTGCCACTCCAGACTTCCTCATACAATACCACAGTTCTTCTCTCGGCACCCTGTCATATGCTTTCTCCAGATCCACAAAGGCACAATGCAGCTCCTTCTGACCTTCTCTGTACTTCTCCATTAACATCCTCAAAGCAAACACTGCATCTGTGGTGCTCTTTCTTGGCATGAAACCAAACTGTTGTTCACAAATGCTGACCTCTGCCCTTAGTCTTGCTTCCACTATTCTTTCCCATAGCTTCATTGTATGGCTCATCAACTTTATCCCTCTGTAGTTGCCACAACTCTGTACATCTCCCTTGTTCTTAAAAATGGGCACAAGCACACTTCTCCTCCATTCCTCTGGCATCTGCTCACTTTCTAAGACCTTGTTGAATATTCTTGTCAGAAAATCTACTGCTACCTCCCCTAGACACTTCCATACCTCAACTGGTATGTCATCAGGGCCAACTGCCTTTCCACTCTTCATCCTCTTCAATACCCTCCTCACTTCTCCCTTACTAATCTTTGCTACTTCCTGCTCCTCAACGGTCACCCCTTCTACTCTTTTTTTCTCTCTCATTTTCCTCATTCATCAGCTCTTCAAAGTACTCTTTCCATCTTCCCAGCACACTTGTGTCATCAGTCAATACATTTCCCTCTCTGTCCTTTATCACTCTAACTTGCTGCACGTCTTTCCCATCTCTATTTCTCTGCTGTGCTAACCTGTATAGATCATTTTCTCCCTCCTTACTGTTCAACCTATCATACAAGTCATCATACGCCCTCTGTTTGTCCTTTGACACTGCTACCTTCGCCTTACGCTGTGTCTCCCTGTACTCCTGTTTACTCTCTTCGGTCCTCTCAATGTCCCACTTCTTCTTGGCTAACCTCTTCCTTTGTACACACTCCTGCACTTCCTCATTCCACCACCAAGTTTCCTTATCTACTTTCCTTCCAGAGGACACACCAAGTACTCTCCTACCGGTCTCCCTGATCACATTGGCTGTGCTTGTCCAGTCCTCTGGAAGCACTTCCTGACTACCCAAAGCCTGTTTCAACTCCTCCTTGAAGACTACACCACACTCTTCCTTTTTCACCTTCCTCCACTTTGTCTTCTGCTCTGCCTTTGCCTTTTTCACCTTTCTCACCATCAGTGTCATCCTGCACACCACCATCCTATGCTGTTTGACAACACTCTCACCCACTACTACTTTGCAGTCACCGACTTCCTTCAAATTACATCGCCTACACAAGATGTAGTCTACCTGTGTGCTCTTACCTCCGCTTTCATAAGTCACCCTATGCTTCTGTTTCTTCTTGAAGAAAGTATTCACCACAGCCATTTCCATCCTTTTTGCAAAATCGATCAACATCTGTCCTTCTGTGTTCCTGTCCTGGATACCAAACCTGCCCATCACTTCCTCATCCCCTCTGTTGCCTGCACCAACATGTCCATTGAAGTCTGCTCCAATGACCACTCTTTCACCTCTGGGGGTATTCTGCATCACTTCATCTAACTCACTCCAGAATCTTTCCTTCTCTTCTAGCTTACATCCTGCCTGTGGGGCATGAGCACTAACAACATTGACCATCACGCCTTCAATTTCTAACTTGAGACTCATTACTCTGTCTGACACTCTTTTCACTTCTCGAACATTCCTGACAAACCCCTCCTTCAAGATGACTCCTACTCCATTTCTCTTCCCATCCACACCATTATAAAACAGTTTAAACCCTGCTCCTAAGCTTCTAGCCTTTCTACCTTTCCACCTTGTCTCCTGAACACACAGTATGTCCACCTTCCTCCTCTGCATCATGTCAGCCAGCTCCCTATCTTTTCTTTGCATAGTTCCAACATTCAAAGTCCCTACTCTCAGTCCTAGGCTCACGCATTTCCTCTTCTCTCTCTGCCTACGGACACGCCTCCCGCCTCTCCTTCTTCGACGTCTTCGACCAACAGTAGTCCAATTTCCATCAGCACCCTGTTGGTTGACAGCACTGATGGCGGTCGTTGTTAACCTGGGCCTCGACCGATCCGGTATGAATTCTGTACTGATCATTTGCATTTTTAAATGTGGCAGAAGTTTTACGCCGGATGCCCTTCCTGTCGCAACCCTCTGCATTTATCCGGGCTTGGGACCGGCATAAGGGGGAGAGACACTGGTTAGTGCCCCCCCGCCTCATGGCTGCATTGTCTGTATGTCTGTGTATTTATATTTTATTCACATGTTTTGCATTTTTTTGTAATGTTTAATTGTTATTATAAGCATTTATATGAATATGTATTTATTGATATTATATACACATATACATGTACGTATACGTCAGTTGGGGGGTGGGCCTACTTCGCGGGGGATCTCAGTGTCAATAAACCGCGGAAAGTGAGGGATCCCTGTGTATGTGTATGTATATGCGTGCGTGTGTGTGTGCCAGAAAATTGATTACCGGTAAGCTTACATACATAAGTGGATTCAGCTCAGAATTACACTTCATTTATTTCCCTGGAATGCAGTACAAATAGTTCACAACGATTCTTTAATCTCTTTGTATTTACTTTGGATAAATGGTTTAAAACTAGGGGTGTCATTGAAAACCTATTATTGGTATCGAGATATTGATTAAAAAAATTTACGATGCATCGATACATTGGAATATTGCTGTATGTATTGTTTCATAAATGCATTAAATACAACAGACTAAGATATATTACAGTAGTTTGTATGATGCATTGAATACAGAGAGTCGTCGACTCACAACCTATGCGAGTTTCGTCTGATCGACTTTATGACCACAAAAGTCGTAAAGCATGATTCATGGCAGTGCAGCGCAAGTGTTGTGTACGACAGTTGTTTGTGCTGCCGGCAGCACCAGCATCTTAAAAGGCCAAGCAGGAGATGATGCAGCTTCACTTTATAACTGCTCAGAGCAAATCTATTCATCTACTTTCAATGCCACGTCACTATGGCGCGAAGCTGAGAGCCAATTCTTTCTGTGTGGGTGGTCCGATACCCTGAAACTCTAATTTTATTTGATTCAAACGCTGCAGTGTTTATGTGACAGGAAGCCCGTCCCAAGTTTTGGCAATCAGCTGGTCTGCGGGTTGAAATTTTTCCATGTCTGTCCTTTTGTGTTTGCTTTCTAGCTGTGCTTGGCTTCGTGGAAATGAGCGGATCAAAATGAGGGAAATTTATCTCTTTACTCAAACAACACGTGCAGTCTGTGACTGTTGTTATAATCCAATAAAATTGGAGTTTGAAGCTATCGGACCTGCCCACACAGTGGAGTACAGAAAGGATTGGCTCTCCACTGTGTGTCACAGTGACGTGGAATCGAAAATAGATGTATAGATTCAGAAGATGCACATATCTGCATTATCCGGTGAGAAGTGTCTCTTCTTGTTCAAAACGTTCCGTGCTGTTGAGAACACATGCTCTGACGGCACACTAGAAGCAGGGACATACCATTTACCATACAGAGAGGCGGGACGTACCATTTACCATACAGAGAGGCGGGACGTACCATTTACTAGGGGTGTCATTGAAAATGGCTTTTACTACAGACGCTGTCATGAACACAGGAAAGCTATAACTTTAGAAGTATCGATATTCCTTTTATAGGTATCGATTATCGATCAACATAATTATATCGGCAATATATCGATATGATTGTCAATGAAATCCCTGTTTAAAACCCGCTCTATATTTTCATTAACTTAATTTCACTGAAGCTTCCCTGCATAATGACCTGTGGCTTATTTATGAACCAGTTAAAAAATGCTCAGAAGTTCTCCTTATCTAGGTTTGCTCACCCTTATGGGTTTGAAATGCAGTCATTCCCAGATTATTGCTATTATTCTGTTCTCCAACTAGTGCATGTGTCTTGTATAATCCACATCGCAATGCATCCCTTAATGTGCCTAACGTACTGTAATCTGTTTAGTTGATGAATCGTATATCCTTAATGGTATCTTATTATCTCACCTCCACAAAGAGATCACTTTTTTATGTGTTGCCCATCATGCTATTAGTGTACACACCAACTGCGGTGAATGTTTGTTTGTAAGAATTCCATTAACTGTGTTTGTGTATGTGTGTGTGTGAGTGAGTGTGTGTGTGGACCATTCCAGTTTGCTTGGACCCATGTGACTCTGTTGATTGTGGTAATTCAGTCTCACCTAGTCATTCAGATATTTTTGAAGGAATGATCTGATAAGCAGGAATCACACTAAACTTGACAGACCTGTCTCTTCATCTTTTGCCACTCACGCTCTGAAATAGCCTGAATATTTTGTCATGCATTTCAGTTTTTACCCCATTATGTTCTTGCATGCCATTGACTTCATTCTAAGTCTATGCTAAAGAGACCATTAAAGTATTTTTTTACGCAGTGTCAAATTTTAATTCAACTCCTAAAACTGCCTCTGTAAGGAATACAATACGACAGAGCATGATGTTATAAGCTGTATATATACACCTATATTATAGCTGTATATTTATCTATTTGAATAATGCATGCTTTTGCACTATCACTGTTGCAAAGCAAGCATTAACGTGATTATGTACATATATGCAATCAATGTATACAGTACATGTGAATATGTTAAGAGTACAAACACTCTTTTTGTGCAACAGGTTTATTGTACCAATATCAATCGTTATCTGTAACGACATCATGGCTTACTTGTTGGCTTCTTCTTCAGAAGAACACCTCTGATTAAGGTAAGCCTTTATATAAGGTTAAGATTTTGACACACACATTATGTGTATATATATATATATATATATATATATATATATATATATATATATATATATATATATATATATATATCTTCATGAAATAAAAGGATGTGGAAATATAAAAAAATGGAGGATGGAAAGGGGATGGGAAGAGAGAAAGAATCGAGAGGAAAAGTGAAACAGATGAAAAGAAAATGATGAGGAAAGAAAATCAAAAAGTAAATGTGTGTAATTAAGCAGATAAATTAGCAAGAAATATTCACACAGTGAGTTTTTAGGTTGAAAGAGAACATATTTTTTAAATATGCGGCTGACCATGAAACTGGTTCATTTCCAACTACCCAACTTCAATCTTGAATAAAAAATTCCATGTCCGAGTTTATTTGTCGATCAGTACATCAAAATCTTTAGTACATGCCTGGGAGATAGCATCTTAAAATATGTAGATATGGTGGCGTTTTTGAAATAATTGGCATACTTCCGAGTTTATACCTTTTTCATGCTCTATTTTGTGACAAGAGAAAATCTCTTCATTGTCATGTCCTGCTGAGCCTCTGCTAAGGTTTGCACAGGTCCAATAACCACATGAATCGGAGCACAGGTGCCACACCATGAACTACGAAATTTGCATATGTATAGCAAAACTGGTAAATAAGCCCCAGACTTAAAATGGGATTGATGATATTCATAACTTTTCCTGTCCGTGTTACACAGTGTATCTTTAGCTCTCCACAGTGTATCTTTAGATGTATCGGCATTAATTAATTTATAGATAAAGTTGAACATGTCGAAGCACTAGCAATTGGTACAGTATGGTAATTACACAATTATAGCTAAAGCTATTAGTGAATAGAAGGATGTTCATTCTGTCCATGTTACAGACTGACGTTTTGAGTCATTCTCCTAATAATTCGATGATGCTGTTTCTCTAAGGAATATTATCTGCATCTACCAGGTTTTATTGCATATTGACCAATACGTTAAAAATGGGGAAAACTATTTTTTTTTAATCTGCAGAAAATGTAAATTGTCAGTGTCACACATTTAGGTACTAGTTTTGTGATCAGATGCATACAGTTGTGTTCAAATAATATGTCAGACATCACTAACCTGATCAATCAGTGTTTTTGGTAGAAATTATATTTTTACATGGCAAATAATTTCCCAGCAGGTGTGGTAGAGTAATAGAATCTAACAAACCCAACAATCATGACATGCTGCTTATTCTGTGTAATTGAATCACTAATTGAACAGAAAATAATGAACTTTATCACAATATGCTAATTTTTTGAGAAGGACCTGTATATACACACATACAGTGTCCTCCATAATTGGCACCCCTGTTTAAGATGCTTTAAAAGCCTTGAAATAAATTACAGAATTAATTAAGCTACTCTCACTGAAAATTGTAGAAAAATGTAACCTTCAACTCAAGTGAATTAAAATTGGGGGGGGGTTCCCCAGACTAAGAAATAATTATTTTTCATAAAATGACTTGTTCTACAATTACTGACACCCCTAACAAGTCCAAGGAAATAAATGTAATTGAAGTTTTTCTGTCATTTCCACAGTAGTTTACAAAGTCTATCAGAGTGTCTAAGAACGCTTAATTAGTAATTCATCACTTCTTGTTTCCCTGGGGTAGAAATATGACATAACACAGAGGCCATTTCTCTTATCCTCTCTTCAACATGGGAAAGACAAAGGAACACACCATTCACGTAACACAGATGTGTGTTGACCTTCATAAATCATTCAATGGATACAAGAGAAAAGCCCCTCGCCTGCATCTGCACATATCTACTGTCTGAGGGATCATTAAGAAGTTTAAAACAACCGGAACAGTGGTAAACAAGCCTGAACGAATATGCAAACTACACATAAAAATGACTGAGGTCTCTGAGGCCAGGACTCACACCCACGACCTCCCTGCGGTGAGGTGGACGTACAAACCACTATGCCACCATCCCGCCCGGGCATTTCCAGTTTATAGTGTTTCACAGTCACCGGTATTTATAAGCATTGCAAAATTTTTGAATTCCAGGTGTCAGACTGACTGCTAGAAAAGCAGAACCCTATTAGTGATTGGCACAATAATTATAGAGCATGATCAGTAATAGTCTGAGATACAACCTGACAACCAGTTTAAAGCTAACAGCAACATAAGATTTCACTCTGCTGATTTTCAGGAATGTGGGCGTGTAAAATGGTTCTGAAGCACACATCCACACTGAAGACACTTGTTCATTCAGAAATTATGACAGTGTTCAAAAAGTGAACAAAGCGACCACAGTTAAAAATACGAGTTGGCCTGCAGTGCTGCAAAACACTCTCAGTGTGGGGTCATGTTAGAGGACAGATGCTGCAAGCGATCCAGAAAGCCATGGATTGGTGTGTGTGTGTGTGTGTGTGTGTGTGTGTGTGTGTGAGAGAGAGAGCAAGAAAGAGAGAGAGCAAGAGAGAGAGAGAGATATACTGTCAATAAAGAGAAAAAGAAACAGAGATATGAGTCACATACAAGATATGAGGACGCTAGGCGCCTCCATTCAGCAAATTCCCATGTTGCAAATCCCACTGAACAGAGCACGAGCTCTGATCAGAATTCCCAGCCGAACATCCCCAGTAAAACTCCTTCCATTGTGGCTCTATGTTGATTTTAATAGTCTTCTCTTTATTAAATTCCACATTCTTTATGTGAAGTCTTTCTGAACAAGAGTATGTATGAGCTCTCAAAGTGAAAACACTAATGATTGTGTCAAAAGAAAAATGTAAAAAATCCATAAAGAACAAGTGGAAACCATTGTGTTTATATCTGCTACACCAGATACGAGTTGGTTGAAAGAAAAAGAAAAAAAAAGGAATTTGAACAGAGCGCTCTTATCATGAAAGTGAGCATGCAACTTCTCAATCAGAATCATGCTCAATGGCTCAGAAATTACAGAAGTTATTTTATGTTTACAGTATTTTTGTCATCCTATTAACTTTTCTATGTCTAAATTTCGTCAGTCACTGGAGAAGATGGAGCATCAATGTCCAGTACCATTCCAACACTTGATTAAGCTTTGATATATTTTTTTCAATTAATGCGTATTCTACATAGAAAACAGAACTGATCCTGACAGGGTTACCTTGATGATAGGCCCTCCAGGGCTTTGTTGAGACATTGTGGCGTGTTGTCATTGGATGGCGGCACTTCAGGGGTGTCTGCTTTACCCTCGCCCTCCAAGTCCCCTTCCCCTTCACTTCCCAGGCCCAGTCTGTCATCACCATCTGTGTCCTGTACACAGAACATGCACATTAACACACAACCACACAACTTTTTTTTAATAATTACAAGTTTGAAAAACAATGTGAATCGCATATTGAATCGCACACCCAACCACCAAGTCCTCCAAAAACATTTGGAAATTGGGTGGATGCAGTAATAATTTGAACAACATAGTAAGAATACAGCAGAAACTGATAAGGACACGGTATGGATGCAGAGGACATGGTTGAGGGGATATATGGCGGCCCCTGATAAAGGGAAAAGCCGAAAGGAAATCTCATCTCTCGCATCTCATATATATATATATATATATATATATATATATATATATATATATATATATATATATATATATATATATATATATGTATGTATATGTGTGTGTGTATATACATACAGGTTTCACTCGCTACTTCGCACTTCAATTCATTCGGCTTCAGTGCATCGTGTTTTTTTTTTTTTTTAAATATTCATCAAATTAAAAAATAAGGAAATTAAGCAAGAATAGGGGAAAAAGTTAAGGAAAATGTTGCAAAAACAAGGCCAATTATGCAAAAAATATTTGATTAAAAATAATTGAGACGCACTGGGCTACAGTAATGCAAACTTCAGACCTCAGCCTCCTTGGTGGGATCAAGAACTTAAAAATTTGAAACATGTGAAATATAAAACTCTAAGAGACCATCGAGACAGGAATCTGGATATTACTATTTATTAAACCCACCGTAAATTATTTAAGAAAACGTTCCATTTTAAATGCAGAGATTATTTTCTTTCACAAAAAGAAAAGCTTATTACAGTGAGAGACAATCCTAAGGAATTTTGGGAAATGTTAAAACAGTGGCTAATCTTCATCTTTAACGGGAGACAATACTAATAATGTAGGCAGTGAAGACTGGTTCATTCATTTCTCTACTCTGAAAGGATAATACTCTGTTGGATAATACTCAGTCAACTCTGTAGGAATCAAACATGAAGGACTAAAAATATTAAATGGCGTCATTACTGAAAATGAAGTGTTAAATTAAGGCACATTGATAAATTAGAAAGTAACAAGTCTCCTGGACCTGATGGCATTGCAATTGACTTTATTAAAGCTTCTAAAACTCATCTCAAGAATTATTTAACAATGTTGTACAATAGGATTTTTAACGATGGTAATTTTCCTGTATCATGGGCTAGAAGCATTATTTGTCCTTTTTATAAATCAGGTGATAAAAGCAACCCAAATAATTACAGAGGTATTGCTCTTATTGACTCGGTCTGTAAAACATTTACTTCTATCTTCAACAGCAGGTTAAAGTTTTGGTGTGAGGAGAAAAATATTATTCATGAAGTATAAGCAGGATTCAGGTCGAATTACTCGACTACTGATCATTTATTTTCATGACAAGCCTTGATCCAAAAACATGCATGTAAGAAGAAGGCAAGGTTCTACTGCTTGTTTATAGATTTCTCTGAAGCATTTGATAGAATGAACCACAACATTCTTTTGTCAAGTCTTAAAAAAATTGGAGTTGGCGGCAAATTCTATAATATTCTTGTATCGATGTATGGTAGAATATCTGCTTGTGTCAAAGCATCCTGTGGTTTTTCAAAGTATTTTGATTGTAGTATAGATACCAGACAGGGATGCATTCTCAGCCCTCTATTATTTATTATTTTTATTAACCAGCTGAAGGAATATATGGAGGAATTTGGTGGCTGTGGTATACATGCATCACCAGACGTGAATAATCTTTATGCTCTTATGTTTGCAAATGATGTCTCATCAGTTTCAGAAACCGCTCTCCAATTCCAGGAAAAGATTCAAGGTTTAGAAAAGTTTTGCCAATTTACCGGAATGAATATTAATATGGACAAGACTAAAGTTATTGTGTTTAGAAATAGAGGACCTCTCAGACATAATGAAAAGTGGTTTCTTTTTGATCGAAGGCTGGAAGTTGTTTTTCATTACAGGTATTTAGGTTTAGTATTCACACCAAGACTAGTAGGGACTAAAGCTCAGATCACTTTTTTGCCGCTCAAGCCTATAAAGCCCTTCTGACTATTTATAGATATCAAACAAGAGTAGGCTATTTATCATGTGTAGATTTTTTTAGAATATTTAATGCTATGGTTAAACCTATCCTTTGTTACGGCTCAGAAATTTGGGGTGTTTAATATTGTAAAATTATCAAACAAATCCAAATAAAAATATGCAAACATTTCCTCAAAGTTAGCAAAACTACATGTAACAGTATGGTTCTTGGAGACTGTGGCCGGTTCACTCTTCAGCTTACTTACATGTCTAGGTAGTGAAATATTGGTGTAGACCAGGGGTCCCCAAACTTTTTCCTGCGAGGGCCACATAACTTTTCCCTTCTCTGATGAGGGGCTGAGGTCAGTTTGTAACAGAAAAAGTGTGACCCTCGCAGGGCTGCCTCAACGGAAACATTTTTTTTTTCCAGTAAGCCACGCATAACCAAACATTAGTAACCCTTTCCGGGACCTTCACAGAAAAAAGTCAGAAAATAAATAGTAAAAAAACAAAACAAAACAAACAAACAAAAAAATGCTGCTTGCTATCAGTTGAGCAACCTGAAAGCTGCCAGAACAGACGACTGGTGTACAAATGTATTCTTCTGAGCTGAGAGTCCACTTTTTAGCTTTCAGAGTTTGTCTACTCACATTTGGCCTCGCAAACGACCATACTCGTCTTTGTGACGGGATTCAGTGTCGGTTCAAATTGCCTTCTTTGAATACCGCCATAACATTCTTAACAGATGTTACAAACAACCTTTTCTTTGCATTGAACAACAACAAAAAAAAAAAACGTTTGTGCACTGCAGGATAAATAGAATACATGCAGGGGGTGGTGTTCCCCAGATAGGAGCACAGATGGCAGAAGGGTGGAATAGAATGTCATGTTCTAGGTGTATATTAATCCTGATCGCGTGGCCAGACACACAAAAAAAAAAATCATAATGCATCTCTGGTATTGTTCAGGGGCCAGGCCAAATGTGGAGGGGGGCCGTATCCGGCCCGTGGGCCGTAGTTTGAGGACCACTGGTGTAGACTCTTAACTCTTCCCAGATTTAGAATACCTCTGTCTGTCTTCCTTTCGGCTTTTTCCCTTTACTCGGGAGTCGCCACAGCGAATCATCTGATTCGCACGTTTCATTTGGCAGAGGTTTTTACGTCGGATGCCCTTCCTGTCACAACCCTTTTAGCAAGGGACAGAAACACACTGACGACTTTGCAGCCTACTCTTTACGAATGTCAGCAATGGTTCTTTTACATGCCTCTCACCATAGACAGCTCTATTTAATGTTAAAATTTTTAGATGAATCTATGTGCTGAACATGGGCCTCTTGTATTAAAAATATTCTATTTAGATTCGGATGTGTTTGGATCTCTAATATATTAGTGGTACAGATTATTTTATTGCTATATTTAAGCAAAGACTATCTGACAATTTGTCACAGGATTGGTATTCATCGCTTCATAGTACTACCAATACCAACTGCTCTAATTATATACTGTTTAAGTCCCTACTAAATAGGGGCCGGTGGCATAGTAGTGAGAGTGCTGGGCTCATGATCAGGAGGTTGATCCCCACTGTGCCTGTGTCCCCTCTGTTCACCCAGCAGTATAAATGGGTACCAGTAAAAATATACTGGGAAGGTAACCAGCTATGGACTAGTGTCCCATCCTAGTTGCTTCACGCTACAGAAACCGGAGATAAGCACTGGCCTGATGAGCCACTATGGCTCGGGTGTAAAAAGCCCAACAGACTTTTTACCAAAGTCCCTTCAAAATGTTGAGAGCCTAGATTTAGCCCCATATTTAAGAAATTGCTTGTCAAAATTGAGATGTGGTAATTTCGGACTGAGCATAGAAATGGGCAGATACAACAATGTGCCTTCGGTCTTGAGATTTTGTCCTTTCTGCCCAAAACAAACTTAATCTAATTGAAGATGAAATACCTGTATGTACTGCTTTATTGCAAAGCCTACAGTGTTATAAGAAATGATCTGTTAGGTAAACATATCAACTACCCACTAACAAAATATAACTTTGTTAATCTAATGTCTTCAACAAATGAATGTGTCATTATATAAAAATAGGCACAAGTTAACAAAATAAGGAACGCTGATGGCGCTCTTTAATGATGGAAGTACTCTTGCAAACTCATGCAATATATATTATATACATATATATTATATACATATATATATATATATATATATATATATATATATATATATATATATATATATATATATATATATATATATATATCTGTTTATTTATGTATGTATTATGGGCCAGTGGCCTTCTACTGAATAAAATGTCTGTCTGTCTGTCTGAAATTCTGACTTGATTTACAAGACACCATCAGAATGGAATGGCACTGTACTGCGAGAAATGGTTACCAAAACAGGCAGATCATTCATCACACTATAAGTATACAATAAATATTCTCACTCATTTACCAAAATGCCTAATTTTATTCAGTCATGGGTAGGCTGGAGCCTATTTCAGCCATCACCGGGCAACAGCAAAGAACACCCTGAACAGCTTACCAGACCATTGCAGTTCGACTGCACATAATTATTCAAACTTATTCACAGTCAATTAAACGTGGAATTAGATTGTGGGAGGAAACCAGAGTACCCATGCAAGCTTGGACAGAACATGCAAAAACGCCTTCGCCGAGTACAGGACTTGAACCCAAAACCATCCGGTTTGTGAGGCGGACATGCTAGCCTCGTCATCGTATCAGCCTGTGAACTTATAGCTCTAGCTATAATCATCTTTGTGCCACAGCACAGCAGCCTGTATGAAAATCATGGGCCACGCATTTACCTGCCAAAAAAGTGGCCAGAAATCCTGGTGCTGCACGTACGTGACCTTTTTGTCAAAGAGCAGAAGGCAAACAAATGCTAGGCAAATTCAACCCAGGCTGAAAAGCAACTCCACTGAACACGAGCTGGCGTGATACAGTAGAGCAAAGTTCAAACCTGACTCTGGGGGAGGTCACCTACTGGTACTCTGTTTTCCTATGTTTGGCGAGGAGTCAGGAGAGAAAGAATAGAGCAGCATGAGCTTGAACTGTACCAGTGACAGTCTGACAGAAATGTCCTTTGTGTACATTCACATTAAGAAGGTGTTTCATTATCAAGATATACGGAGTAACTGAATGTGAAGTTTAAGTCACAAACTCCATCATGCAGGAAGACAAACCGATGATTGAGGCTTTAACATCTCGGTTATGGATGGTTATACTTAATTAGTGCCCAATTTTTAACCACTCACCATGAAACCAGAGACTTATTTAGCAGCAGGTCGAAATGTGTACGTGCATCTGTGTAACATTCAACACAGGGAAGTCCGGAAGCGTTTAGTAAATACCCCATGACAAAGAAGTCAGGCCACCAGATTTTAGACCCATGCACGCACGGACATGTTTTTATCTCAAAACTAAATGTTGCGGACAAACTTCATAAGCATCATACCCACACATGACCCTCAAGCACCAAATCAGCCACAAGTCTCGATGCCGCATTTTTAAATTTAGAAGATGATCTGAAGGGACAACTGAGGGCAGTGGTGGTCTGGTGGTATAGGGCTCTAGAAGGCTGATCCTAAGGTTGGGGGTTCAAGTCCCACTCTCCACAAGGTTGTCACTGTCCCCCCAGTGCAGCTAACTGGGTTATCAAAGGCCGGCCATGTCTCTCACTGTCTATGGTATTCATGTAAAAGAACCATTGCTGACTTTCGTAAAGAGTAGCTGCACAGCCGTCAGCGTGTTTCTGTCCCTTGCTAAAGGGTTGTGTCAGGAAGGGCATCCAACGTAAAAACCTATGGCAAATCGAACGTGCGAATCATTCGCTGTGGCGACCCCTGAAAAAGGGAAGGAGCCGAAAGGAAATCTCATCTAAAGGGGCAACCGAAATGAAGGTATCAATCCAATCAGATGTTAGCTTTCATCGCTTCAGCAATCACCCATATCTGAAAAATCATCTTATATTACAGTGTTAAAGATTCCTTTAAAAAATTCCTCAATCTGGATAATCTCAGAATCTAATGTAGTCTTCAAAGCTTCAATACAGGCTGATGATTTTGTGGCATTCTTGGGATATTTCTAAGACAACTGGTCACACATTCCATCAATAAAGTGGCAGTTTCATGGTTTCTTAAAGGAAATAGCTCAAATGACATGAATTAGTCATTAAAGAAGATATAATTATGTATACAAATCGAAACGTAGCTTACAGGAGATACTGGACATGAATTGGGTTCACACATTAACTCACTACTGAGCACATGTTTCCGATTTAGCAGCTCTCTTCAGGCAAAACTTTTTAGGATTTCTGTGACATTTAGGACAGTATTGCTAGGGCTGCTTTCTGACATTTTACCCAATCACTGGCTCGGCCGCATCGCCCATTAAAGGGTTAGGTTTGGAGGGTTTTGTTAACACAAGCTCAAGCTTTAAAAAACTGTTCAGTTCAACAAGATTACAAAAAGTCCATATTGCAATCCACTACCAGACGCTTCATTAGTTCAGTTCATTTTCTGTAACCACTTAATCCTAATTAGGGTCGCAGGGAGGCTGGCGCCCATCCCAGCCGACTCTGGGCGAGAGCAGAGTACACCCTGGACGACTTGCCAGGCCATCTCAGAGCAAAAACGCCGGACGGCTTTGCAGCCTACTCTTGTGGAAAGTCAGCAATGGTTCTTTTACATGAACCTCAAACCATAGATAGACTACGACAGTGACAACCTGTGGTGAGTGGGGCTTGAACCCCCAACCTTAGGATCAGTGATCCAGCACCTATACCACTAGGCCACCACTGCCCAACTCACTTCATATTGGGCACAAAATCTCTCGACTCTTTAATTCACTATCTGAAAGACAATTCCAGAAGTAATTCCAAGTACCTGATATTCACTGCATATTGAAACAAATTTTGGAAATTCTATTTATGTAAAAATCTTGACACAACTCCTTTAAAAGCAGGTTTTTGATGCATATCAAGTGACTCAACTAAGTGTAAAATTTTGACTTTTTTTTAACATTTTATGCTAAAATGCTATTGAAAAAAACTTATGCATTTATCTTCTATATTTAAAAATACAGTTGCGTTAAGGTAGGTTGGTTTGTTGCCGGAGGACCGTGTACAGAAAATGCTGCTGAACGTGTAGGTCTACATATCTTTGTTGCAGTGCATTAGTTACACATCTAAAACTGAAACACAACTTCCCTACACAACAAAAATAGTTTGCTAATAACACTATTACATGTCTGGTGTCATCCACTGATCAACATTTCAAACAGTTTTAGAAGTTCCTGAACGACATTTAATAATAATTTTTTTTTTTAAAAACCACCGGGGAGATCATAATTTGAATTGTAGTGGGAGGTGTCACTATGAGTGTCAAAGAGACACTAGCCAATCATGTGCATTGTACAGGTCATGTATGCGGAAGAGGGTAGAAAGCACTTTTCTCCTTGTGATGTGCAGAAGTTTGAAAAGATTAGATTGTTTGGCTCCATGTGTCTTAAATAAAACCTTCCCTCTTACTGGCATGATCAAGAAGAGCTAGTTGGTAGATTAGATTTGGGAAGGCAACAGCTGAGGGAAACATTGAGAAAAATCTTTACGTTTGTTTTCAATATTTGCAAACTTTTTTGTATTAATTTTATTATTTATTTGCGAAACGGGAAATTTTGCATTTGCTCTCTTCTTTCCCAAAGGACGTATTAAAAATGTCTGACACCTGCTATTCCTTCAGAACACCGACTGCACAGCTCGAACAATGTCTCATGGACTATATGTAAAAATGTAAACACGTAAAAACTGAATTTTTCACCTTCCTTCAATTTAAAACATGATTATATTTGTTAAGCTACACATTGTAAGAAAGGATCCGTTTTTTTCTATAAGGAAGGTCATAAACCAGAGGGTTTGCAGCACAGGCAAACACAGCAGGCCACACCCTATTTAATAAAGAGTAAAGTGTTGGATTCTGTCGTATAATCCGCAAACCAAAGTAGAATAGTTTGTGAATATGATAAACCATTCTTCAACTTCAAGCCTACTTTAAAATAAAGAAAGAAGACACTGCTCAGGTCTATATTTATATAAATGATTTTTTTATAAACGCATAACAGCATATAAAGTTGAATTTAAGCTGCTCAGGAGAAAACAGGGGAAATTCTTTCTATATCAAATTCAACATGGTGACAGATCAGGTGGATGAAATCCAAAAGCTCTGCCGTTTCCCTTCCTCAGGATTGACTAGTGTTCTGGTCTTCACTCATGATCATGACCCTGAATTTTGCCTTTGAGCTGAAGCAGGAAATCTAACCAGGGAATGGTTTGGCTTGTATGGATTCAGGAAAGGAAAACAGTGACAAAAGTTCTTAAATTGAACAAATAGAATAAAAACATGGAACCTAAATTAAAAAGGTTTTTTTTTTAATTAAAAGAAAAAGAAAAAAGAAAAAAAAAAAACAGAAGTGGTGGCTTGGTGGTGAGGAGCTGGATTACTGATCCTATGGTCACGGGTACAAGCCTCTCTTTCAACTGTTTACTGCTTTGCCCCCCAGTGCAGCTAGGTAAAGTCTGTTGGGCTTTTAACACAGGATCCATAGTGACTCATCAGGCCGGTGCTTCCCCGGTTTCCGAAGCATGAAGCAACTAGGAGTACGACTCCTCCTGGATGGGACGCTAGTCCATCGCAGGTTACCTGTCCAGTATATTTTTACTGGTACCCATTTATACTGCTGGGTGAACAGAAGCAAACTTGTGGTTGAGACCTTGCCCAGGGGTCTTAGCACAGTGGGGGTCTAACGGATTTGAACACACAACCTCCCAATCATGAGGGCAGCACCCTAACCACTACACCACCGGCACCTCCACAAGGTTGTTGCTGTCCCCCCCAGTGCAGGTAACGGGGTTATAAAAGGCCGGCCATATCTCTCATTAGGGGTGTCATTGAAAACCTATTATTGGTATCGATATATTGATTAAAAAAATTTACGATGCATCAATACATTGGAATATTGCTGTACTGTTCCATAAATGCATTAAATACAACAGACTAAGATATATTACAGTAATTTGTATAATGCATTGAATACAGTGAGTCGTCGACTTACGACCTATGCGAGTTTCGTCTGATCGACTTTATGACCGCAAAGTAAACCATGATTCATGGCAGTGCAGTGCGAGTGTTGTGTACGACGGTTGTTTGTGCTGCCAGCAGCGCCAGCATCTTAAAAGGCCAAGCAGGAGATGATGCAGCTTCACTTTATAACTGCTCAGAGCAAATCTATTCATCTACTTTCAATGCCACGTCACTATGGCGCGAAGCTCAGAGCAAATCCTTTCTGTGTGGACGGTCCGATACCTTGAAACTCTAATTTTATTGGACTCAAACACTGCAGTGTTTATGTGACAGGAAGCCCGTCCCAAGTTTTGGCAATTAGCTGGTCTGCGGGTTGAAGTTTTTCCATGTCTGTCCTTTTGTGTTTGCTTGCCAGCTGTGCTTGGCTTTGTGGAAATGAGCAGATCAAAATGAGGGAAATTTATCTCTTTACTCAAACAACACGTGCAGTCTGTGGCTGTTGTTATAATCCAATAAAATTGGAGTTTGAAGCTACCGGACCCACCCATACAGTGGAGTACAGAAAGGATTGGCTCTCCGCTGCGTGTCACAGTGACGTAGAATCGAAAATAGATGTTTCAATTCAGAAGATGCACATATCTGTATTATCCGGTGATAAGTGTCTCTTCTTGTTCAAAACGTTCCGTGCTGTTGAGAACACGCGCTCTGACAGCACACTAGAAGCAGAGAAGTACCGTTTACCATACAGAGAGGCGGGACGTACCATTTACTGGGGGTGTCATTGAAAATGGCATTGACTACAGACGCTGTCATGAACACAGGAAGCTATAACGTTAAAAGTATCGATATCCCTTTTATAGGTATCAATTATCGATCGACATAATTATATCGGCGATATTCCGATAGTCAATGACATATCCATGTCCATGGTGAGAGGTTCATGGAAAAGAACCATTGCTGACTTTCAACAAGAGTAGCTGCATAGCCGTCAGTGTGTTTCTGACCTGCGATGACCAGACAAACTGTCTAGGGCGTACTCTGGCCTCGCATAAAGTCGGCTGAGATGGGCGTCAGCCTCCCTGCAACCCTAATTTGGATTAAGC
This sequence comes from Plotosus lineatus, assembly GCA_024760905.1. NCBI lineage: Eukaryota > Metazoa > Chordata > Actinopteri > Siluriformes > Plotosidae > Plotosus > Plotosus lineatus. The sequence goes on from CM045734.1 coordinate 47,887,814, forward strand.
AATTCATAAAATAAATGAACGAATGAAAAGAAGGTAAATTCTGTTGGGCTTTTATACCTGAGCGTACTGGCACATCAGGTCGGCGCTTATCCCGGTTTCCTTAGCATGGAGCAGCTCGAAGTTGACTTCCTCCTGGATGGGTCACTAGTCCATTGCAGGTTACCTTCCCAGTATTTTTACTGGTACCCATTTATTCTGTCGAGTGGACAGAGGCACCATTGAGGTTAAGACCTTGCCCAGGTTTTGGCGTGGTGGGGATCTAACAGGAATCCAAACCCACGACTTTGCGTACATGAGACCACCCTAACCACTACATACCGACTTGAACTGAAGTATCTGATAATTTAAGTGTTGTTATCGTGGCATATTTTTATTCAGTGCATGTGATTCAACATTCCATTTTGAATTTTCCTTTGAAATGTATTTTTGGTGAGTTTCTATAGAAAAGAAACCCATGATGAATATGAGAGCAATTACAAGGGATGAGCACTAAAATTAGCACCTGATTCAAAGCCATGTTCCCTGGATCTCATTAAGCATCAGAGAGAGGGAATTAGGTGCAAGTGGAGTTGACAAGAGGGTCATTCCAAGTCTGAAATTTCAGATTAATGTGTGTAAGATAAACCCTTTAACTGCTAACTTTTTCATGAGGCCAGAGTATGGCCCAAAGAATCCGGAGTTCTATACAGGTTAAACACAAAGACGTATCTTATTCACTGTAACATTTATAAAGCCAAAATCAAACCCAGACCAACAGTAGAATTGGAAAGGAGCTATACGAGTATGAGATACGGTACTTGAGATAAGTGGACTTTCATTTTCACTTAAGTGGACAATAAACAGAGAATAAAACTAGGCCTTTTGAATTGTGGTAAAAAGGTCTTGACTTGGTATTCTAAAGAATACGAGTTAAAATAAATGCGGAACATTGCCAAAACTGGCCTCAAGCTTTCGAGTGCTCGGCTCTAAATTTGAATTTTCTTTTTACCTAAATTTGAAGAAAAGCACCTGCCAAATAATAATATGCATAGCTTAACACACAACCTCAACCAATCCTACTTAGATCAAGACCAATCCTGAATGAGGCGGATAATCAGGCTGGGTTGCTGATCAGCTGGTGTAAAAGTGAGCCTACGCTAATCTCTGATTAGAAAGAGAGCGATCCTAGCAAAGCCTCACCCTGGAGGCCTTTTGCTAAGCAAACACATAATCCTGAGAGACTAGACAGCCAACCACATCCAGCTCATTTTACAGACAAATAGGAAGGTGTGCTTTGATTCAAAACTACACCACTCACTTGTCCAAAGCCTCTTATTTTTCATAAAGCATGACGCAGCGTGACAAACATCTCTCACTATGCTGAGGTGGAGAAAACTCCTAGATGCTGATGAGAAAGTCCTTAGGCGAACACTTGAGCTGCACAACTCCTTAGACATCATTATATCTCTGATTAAGGTCATTAAGCAACCTCCACACAGGAAGCAACGAGCAAAGCTTCACATAAATCCCTTTGTGATGTTGAACTGATCATAATAAAAGCTATTCCAGATCTACTGCAATGAACTACCTCACATCTGCTCATAGTTTCATGCAAAAAAAAAAAAAAAAAAAAAAAAAAAGGATTAAGAAGGGACCATACGAGAGGGTTGTGGGGCCGGTGGTGTAGTGGTTAGGGTGCTGTGCTCATGATTGGGAGGTTGTGAGTTCGAATCCCACTGAGACCCTCAATGTGCTAAGACCCCTGGGCAAGGTCTCAACCACTAACATGCCTCTGTTCACCCAGCAGTATAAATGGGTACCAGTAAAAATATACTGTGAAGGTAACCTGCGATGGACTAGCATCCCATCCAGGAGGAGTTGAACTCCTAGTTGCTTCACGCTACAGAAACCGGGAATAAGCCTGATGAGCCGCTAGGCTCAGGTGTAAAAAAAAAAAAAAAAAAAAAAAAAAAAAAACGAGAGGGTTACCTAGGCAGCAAAACCTAACTATGAAAGCACATAATACACACAATAAAGTGCTGTCAGGTCTTGTTTCCTATTATTATTCACTGACATTCCACAGTCACTTGATGTTCATCACTTGCTGTGTGGACATCGCTGTAATGAAACGGAATTTAAAATTACACTCAAATACAAGTTTTTACTTATGTACTTATTTTATAAGTACATAAGTAAAAACTTATATTTGAGTGTATGTACTTATTTTATAGGGGCAGTGGTGGTCTAGTGGTATAAGGCGCCGGATCGCTGATCCAAAGGTTGGGGGTTCGAGTCCCACTCTCCACAAGGTTGTCACTGTCAAGGTTGTCACTGGTGTGAGGCATGTAAAAGAACCATCGCTGACTTTCGACAAGAGTAGGCTGCAAAGTCGTCAGCGTGTTTCTGCCCTGCGATGGCCTGGCGAGCTGTCCAGGATGTACTCTGCCCCTGCCCAGAGTCGCTTGAGATAGGTGCCAGCCACCCCGCGACCCTAATTAGGAGTAAGTGATTCAGAAAATTAATCGATGAATGAATTATTGAGTCATGTATCATGGCCGACTCTGTGATCTGACAGGTTTTTTTAACAATCTGGGTTATCTGAACAAATCGTATGAACAGAAAGCCTTGTTTTACTGGTTCTTTTTTGATAACTTTTCTTGTAACTGTGACAATAAACCGAGGAAGAAAATACAGAATGAGTTTCATTTAGTAAAGAGCATGGAATAGTACAGAATAGTACCTGAGCTGGCATAACCTGTTTTCTTACTAACAGAAAAAACAAGGCACTATCCTTTTAATTAGTCTGACAGCACTCAAAAACATGTAGAAATTCCACTTGCTCATGGACTGTACATGCCCAACCCCATTCTTGAACATCGAACCACTCAAATAAATTCAGTACAAATATATCCAGCTCTGAAACCCGGGTGCTTTTGAAAGCCTCGATTAGCTAGTATAACAGATGCTATATTTGAACCAGCACCTGCACCCTGCTCCATCTCCTATATAAATGGCTTTAGATACTCATTCCTTTAGTACAGCAATTGTACTGCTTAACACATATGTGTGGCTCGAGTGTGTAAACACAAGCAGTCAGGATAAATGGCTTGATATATATGATACAGTTTACCATAATGTTGTACGAATCTTTCACCGAAGATTGTAGGTCATACTAAAACAAACAGGCTACAGGGTAAGAAATGCCAGTATAGACATGCTTTAAACTATGATGATCTTCTAATACATCTGAGACACAGGGATCCCTCACTTTCCACGATTAATGGGGATCGAAACCCCCCCCCCCGATTTCCACAAAGTAGGATTGACCCCCCCCCCTGACTGATGTATACGTACATGTATATGTGTATATATCATCAATAAATACATATTCAACGTTATAAAAATAAATAATTACGTCAAAAATTATGCACAAGACGTAAATAAAATACAATCGGCCCCCGACTTACGAAATTAATCCATTTCAGCGCCTTTTTCGTAACATGGGAATTTCGTTAGTAGGGGTCGCATTTTACATGCTAAACGCCTGATTTGTTCCAAGCCTCCAGTCTTTGGACTGGATAAACCCCATAAACCCTTTAAAAATGATAAAAGTACACCAATTTTGTATGAAATGTGTGTTAAAAGTAAAAATTATTTATTAAACCATTTAAACATTTTATTAACATATTAAACCATTTTAACATATTTATGAATTAAACCATTATTAAACATTTTTATTAACACACACACACACACACACACACACTTCTCTCTCTCTCTGTATTGTCTATACATGTTTATTGTAGCGCTGCGGGCCACGCCCACAAGACATGGAATTCAAAGCGCATTCCCTGCTTGACAGATCTGAGGTCCAAACTCAAATTTAACTTGATTCCTTGAAGGATCAAAATTCCAGATGAGCTCAAATGTGGCCACATTTATTAAACATTTACTGAATTAAACAACTTAAAAAAACTAGAGTGAAGCTTCCTTCTCTCTCTCTCTCTATCTATCTATCACACACACGGACGGGATGTTTCATTTAAAGCGGAATTACAGTACCTGTTTGAAAGATCAGAGGTCCTCACTGTATTTCCGCTTTAAAGTCTACTTCTGGTTCTGCGTCATCCCTCCTTGCCAATGGCAGGCCAGCGGGGCAGGATGTTGAGAGACAGCCAATGAGAGAGCAACTCGCGCATTGTGTGAAATTTTCATTGGCGTGTTTGAATTTCTTTTTGTAAGAGGGGGTTGTTTTCGTATCCTGGGGACGAAAACTTAGGAAAATGTTTTTCGTAACCCGGGGATTTCGTAACCAGGGGGTTTCGTAAGTAGGGGGCCGACTGTATAAATAAACACACATACAGACGCGCGCGCGCACACACAGATGCACGCACACACACTCAGATCCTTAATTTCCTTACTTTTTAATTTTTCGATGAATATTTTTGAAAAACCCACGATGCAATGAAGCCGCAGAAACTGAAGCACGAAGTAGTGAGGGATCACTGTATACATATACAAAAACAGAAAAGGGCAAAAAAGGCTAATTTATGAAAAAAAACAGAAGGCTAATGATATAAAAAGTTGACTGTGACAACATCATTGTGCGATGGTTAGAAAAATAAGCTTAACGCAGTAGTAAATGACAGGATGAGATTCTTCATCAGGATTCTTGCTTCATGCACGCTAAAAGCATAGACTGGTGGTGTATACACTGGGATATTTTAAACCAGTGCTAATGTGTATTATAACAAAAACATGAATAAATAAAATATAAGTAATTTTAAGTGTAGTTTTAAACATGACATACTGATAACACTGCAAAGCTCAACTACAGGCATTTGAACGGTATGTAAAGTAAGTCAGCAGGAAGGAAATAAAATTATGTAAAGTCATCTAAACTACATTATAAACAAACAAGAAACCCACAGATTTTTACATTTGAAGAGTTTATTTACAATAACAGATAAGTCCCATTATTTTAATTATAAGAAAAACAACTTTTTCCAGCGGTTTTATTTTACAGTTTATGATTTTTTTTTCACCCCCCCCCCCCCCCACCAGAAAACTACTGAAATAATTCTTTGAGAGGAAAGAAAATTGGACTTCTGTTTTTGCAAACAAACTCCTCATTTGTCTGTTGGTTGTTTTTCCATTACGTTCTCCTCTCTATCCTTTTGATTAAATTAGATTCATCAACAATTACAAGCATCGACATGATTTCGATGTTTGGTTAATATTGCAAACATACTTTTCTCACATGTGACTGAATCACATGGGTTACATACAGCACCCCATATCACTGCCTAAAACTGGATACAGTACACTGCCTAATAGTGTCACTTCCTACAGAAGGAATTCAGAGCCTTGCCTCAGACAATACTGTGAGGATTCCCAGCAGATACTTTACGCCTGTCTATGTGTGTCTATTAAATGCATGTGTACATTACATACACCTTTTCAATCGCATTATAAACACTAATAGTGGTCGATAAAACAATATTTTCATTCATTCATTTTCTGAAACACTTAATGATTAAGTTTTAATCCAAATTAGGGACATGAGGAGGCACCCTAGAGAGCTCACCAGGCCATCACAGGGCAGAAACACGCTGACGGCTATGCAGCTACTCTTGCGTAAAGTCAGCAATGGTTCTTTTACAGCCTCACACCACAGACAGTGAGAGACATGGTCGGCCTTTGATAACCCAGTTAGCTGCCCTGGGGATGACCCAACGCTAATATTTTTGATATTATTTTAGCATGCCCAGCTCAATTCTGATTTGTCAGAATGTCTGTCTTCCTTTTGGCTTTTTCCCTTTTACTCGGGAGTCGCCACAGCGAATCATCTGATTCGCACGTTTGATTTGGCAGAGGTTTTTACGTCGGATGCCCTTCCTGTCACAACCCTTTTTAGCAACGGACAGAAACACGCTGACGACTTTGCAGTCTACTCTTTACGAAAGTCAGCAATGGTTCTTTTACATGCCTCTCACCATAGACAGTGAGAGACATGGCCTGCCTTTGATAACCAAGTTAGCTGCACTGGGGGTCTGATTTATCAGAATGTGTTCATTAATTTTTTTTATAACAGCAGTTTATACAATAGTTCCTTCTCTGAATAAAATTAACGAAACAATTAATTTCTGAAAGTGGATATTGATAAATCTTATCCAAGATGTTTTGTTTAAGCATAAGGGCATAAGCTAAATGCCACAGCCGTCCATGGCCAGGAGTCCATAAGAGCTGATTGGCCGAGCTCTCACGGGAGCGAGGGATGGCATACGCTCAGCTCCACACCACTCACAGTGAACAGCAGCCAATCATGGATGTCTGTGAGCTCATTCGTACAAGGGGATGAATAGCGCTTTTTCTCTGAGCGTGTTAGACCGCCTCCAAATGTGCATGCATCGCAGTTTGAAAAGCGGCGCGTGGCTAGCAATACATAGTGGGGCATGTGCATGCTTTTGCCTCTCCCTGGTTGGTGGTGGTTGTGTGATAGGGAAGGCAACACCTGATGGGTGGGAATTGGATATGAATAAATTAGGGAGACAATGATGTTTTTTTTTAAATAAATAATGGAATAAGCACACTCCAACAAACTCATTAGGGTTTAAATGTACATAAGAAAAGTAAACCAAAATGAGATTATTAATGGCTTATTTTTCCATTTGTAAAGTCAGACAATGATGGTAACGTCAAGGACCAGGAGGCAGGTGTACTAACCTTTGAAACTCATTTTATTCATTCGTATTTGAAATTCTAATATTTTAGAATCAGTAACTGTTTTGGTTTCCAGCATTATCCACTCAGGATAACATCTACTATTTATTCTAAATATTTTCTCATTTCTGATTCTTGGAAACCCATTAAATAGTTCTTGGAAGTGCATCAACAGCATGTGATTGGTTGAATGATAATTGCACAACTGGTACATGCAACATAGTAACTTCACCCTTATACTTAAAGGTTATTTTGAATGAATAATAAATAATAATTAAAACAAAACATAGAATTCGTCTTTAGTTTGATATTGAGAATTGCAGTCTTTTAGGGTGTTATCCTCTAAGTCCTTATACAAATAGTTCTCTGTATCATACTTCACCTCATTAATTGTGACAGATCACATAAAATCAGATATTATGTACATTTGGGCTATGACTTATGCATACTTCCTGACGCAATAAAGCCACCAAAATGATGCTTGTAGCATATCTGGTTACTGAAAACCGGAAAATTTGTTCAGGGAATTTAGATGATTTCAAAATGGATAAAAAGTTGAAAGATAAGAACCAATTAGCTTCAAAATGTCCTTAGCAACCACTTATTTCATACGCTTTAACAAAATGAACTGCACTGAAAACATTCATTCATTTTCTGAACCACTTAATCCGAATTGGGGGACACTGGGAGGCTGGCACCCATCTCAGCCAACTCTGAGCTCAGGGCGGGGTAGACCACAGACAGCTCAAAAGGCCATCACGGAGTCAACCCCCACAAAACCATCCATACATGCACTCACAGACCTACGGGTGATTTGGAACAGCCGATACTACTGTGCATGTTTTTGCACTGTGGGAGGAAACCGAAGTACCGGAGGAAACCCACGCATTCAGAGGGAGAACGTGCAAACTTCACACAGAAACACCTGAGCTGGGAATCGAACCCAGGACCTTCTTGCTGTGAGGCGGGTGTACTAACCACTATACTGAAAACATATAAATACAAAAATATCTCTTTAATGATTAAAAACAGAAGATTAATAATAACTGCTGTGGTAAATGAGGTATAGCGCACAGCTGGTGTGAATTATTTTTCAAATACAGAAAATTCTTTCTGAGTTAAGTTCCTTCTGTACTTTGATGACTATGTCTAAGCATCAAGTCATATTACCCATTTCTCCTGTTCTTACCCGTGTTGCCACTTTGAAGCTCCTTTCGTGAGATTTAAAAAAAGAGCCCAGCAACAAATCTAACAACTTTTTCTTAATTTCATAAGTTACTGATTGTGTTCAACTCTCTACAGCTCTCCTGGATAACCACAGCTTTTTTTAGAATTGTCTAGAGTTTAGAATTCTGGATGTGCTTGCAACTAATCACTGATTACCACTGATCCCTAACGTTCCCCGACAACCAGTCACTGATCCTCAAGGTTCCCTTACAACTATTGGTCAACACTGTCCCAAAACAATCAATCACCGATCCCCGCCGATCCGACCACCGATCCCCCGTCCCCTCTGATCCAACCATAGATCACCGCCTTCCCCTCTGATCCAGTCACCGATCCCCGCCGTCCCCTCTGATCGAACCACAGATCCCCGCCGTCCCCTCTGATCGAACCACAGATCCCCGCTGTCTCCTCTGATCCAGTCACCGATCCCCGCCGTCCCCTCTGATCGAGTCACCGATCCCCGCCGTCCCCTCTGATCGAACCACAGATCCCCGCCGTCCCCTCTGATCGAACCACAGATCCCCGCCGTCCCCTCTGATCCAACCACAGATCCCCGCTGTCTCCTCTGATCCAGTCACCGATCCCCGCCGTCCCCTCTGATCCAACCACAGATCCCCGCCGTCCCCTCTGATCCAGTCACCGATCCCCGCCGTCCCCTCTGATCCAGTCACCGATCCCCGCCGTCCCCTCTGATCCAGTCACCGATCCCCGCCATCCCCTCTGATCCAAACACAGATCCCCTCTGATCCAGTCACCGATCCCCGCCATCCCCTCTGATCCAAACACAGATCCCCTCTGATCCAAACACAGATCCCCTCTGATCCAAACACAGATCCCCTCTGATCCAAACACAGATCCCCTCTATTCCAACCACAGATCCCCGCCGTCCCCCGATCCCCGCCATCCCCTCTGATCCAAACACAGATCCCCTCTGATCCAGTCACCGATCCCCGCCATCCCCTCTGATCCAACCACAGGTCCCCCCAGTCCGCTCTGATCCAGTCACCGATCCCGCCGTCCCCTCTCATCCAACCACAAATTCCCGCCATCCTCTCTGATCCAGTCACCGATCCCCGCCATCCCCTCTGATCCAATCACGGATCCCCACTGTCTCCTCTGATCCAATCGCTGATCCCCTCCATTCCCTCTGATCCAATCAACGCACCCCACTGTTCCCTTTGAACTAAGTACTGATCATTTTGTTTCCCAAACAACTGATTAGCAATAAGTACTATTTGTTCTATCCTCTTGCGTATTTTTAAACACTTTTCTGTAGACATTACATTTTATAAATACTAAAAAAAAAAAAAGTTAATATTTCACGACCTCTTCATTTACTTTCTTAAAACGAAAAATTTTAAGTCCGGTGAACGTGGATACTTTTTTTGGTTAAGATGGCGGGGGGTGGGGGGGGGGGTGGGGGTGGGGGGTGTTTAGGGTTAGTAAAAAAACGCGAGGTGGTGGGAGAGTGAAGCACACTTTCCTGGTTGCAGTGCCCTTGAGCAGGTCACCTCGACCCCAACTACTCTCCAAGTGCCCAAATGTGTGTTTGTGTGTGTGTGTGGCAACAGCAGCCCACTGCTCCGGGGCGCGTGCTCACTTTAAACGGGGTAACTGTGGGATTAATAAAAAGAAACGAACAATTTATGAATAAAAAAAATATTTTCGATATTAATTCCTTTTTATTCAAAGTGAGCATCTTCCTTATTCATGAACCATCGTTTGCAACCTGATACCATTAATAAACCATCATCAGGAATAACCAGTATGCAAATTATCCCGTGACGTCATGTGGCGACTCTTTTACACTTGCATTAAGTTTCCTTTCACCCCTGAAAACAGTCTCATTCTAACTGGATTAAAAAAAAAACCTGACAGGAAATAGGGAAGGTCCAAACACTTATAAACTTCACCTGTACCTTTCTCCTTATTATCATGTTCAGAGACTCAGCAGCTTTAAACCAATAGTCAAAATAATAATAAAAAAACCCCCACAAAGTGTTAAAACACACACACTTAATAACTGATTGTAACGACCGTGCTAACGTTTTATTCAAACACTACGATTTACAGAAGTTAATTGCAGTCATGTTTACATAACCTGAGCGCGAGAGTATTCAACAGAAACAGCAATTACTCAGCTAAATTACTTCCTTTTAAATCATGACTGGCTCGACAACTTTATATATAAACATATATAGTCATACATACTTGCTCTATAAATGAATAACAATCCTGACTATCATTGTAAAAATTTCTAGTTGATATATTTGTTTACTGTAAACAGACGCTAGCCTTATGCTAATGCTAATTAAGTATTAGCTAGCCTGCTAATTCATTCGTTTTAATAGATAAGTGAGTTCTGTTAGCTTGGTTGCTAAGTAAGCCTGCAACACTATGGTGAAGCTTTCAGGTGTTACTAGCACCGGTTAACCAGTTCTAAAAGACAGATAAACAACAGTATGGTTGTTAGATATACAGTAATAAGTGTGTGTGTGTGTGTGTGTGTGTGAAGTACCCGGTCACTGATATTGTCAGCACTGTCAGGCTCTCCTCCTCCTCCTCGCTTCCTCAGCTCTGTCATTACCTCTTTATTACTCTTCAAACATGCATAAGTAGTTCAAAATGCGACTTAAAAATTAATGTCAGCTCCAAAAGCGGCTTGCTTTCACAAACATGGACCATAAAGTGGCATACAGCCGAGGAAAAACGCCTTTAAAACATCCTCAGTATGACTGGAAGACTGTGTGACCAAATGCGTGCATTTGTTTATATCCGCAGATAAGTCACTGCAGCAGCTCGCTCGCGCTCTCTCTCACTCACTCACCAACTGACTTAACCGCAGGGTTGCCAAATTGATCAAGAATCCTCTCTCCACAAGCTCCCCACCCTACCTCCTCTCTCCTACCCTACTGAAAAATCCAGTTGGGGATGATCAGGTTCCAGTTTCCAAAACACAAGCCAAGCAGGTCAGACAAGTTAAACCATCTTTGCTAACTACTGAGTGCTACTCCCAAACAAATAAACTTAAAATTCAGATATTTATTGATCATTTGCCGAAATTAGGGTCGCATGTAGGATGGAGTCTATCTCTGCCGACACAGGTTGAAGGCAGGGTACACTCTGAATAGCTTGCCGTTTTATTGCAATGCCAACACACACACACACATACAAAATTATTCACATTAAAGGGGATATTTGGAACAGTCATTTCGCCTAATGTGCATGTCTTTGGACTGTGGGAGGAAACCAGAATATGTCATTGTTCATTTTCTGTAACTGCTTACTCCTAATTATGGTCGTTGGGGAGGCTAGTGCTCATCCCAGCCGACTCTAGGCAAGGGCAGAATACACTCTGGATGGCTTGCCAGGCCATTTCAGGGTGTAAACATGCTGACAGCTTTGCATCCATTTACGAAAGTCAGCAACTGTTCTTTTACATAAACCTCTCACCAAATACAGTGAGAGAAATGGCCGGCCTTTGTAAACCCAGTTAGCTGCACTGAGGGGGCAGTGACAACCCGTGGAGAGTGAGGCTTGAACCCCCAACCTTAGGATCAGTGACCCAGCACTTTTACCACCAGGCCACTATTGCCCTGGTAACCAGATATTCCAGTGGAAATCCATGCAAGCACAGGGAGAGCATGCAATCCCCATACAAAAACATCACACCCCACCAAGCCTGGGACTCAAACCCAGGACCTTCTTATTTAGTGATCAGTTTGAGAAAAATCGCCATCTCGGAAAAAACAAACAAAAAAGCTCCAGTGTGGCACCATGTCCTTCTGCTCTACAAAGCAGCTTTCACACAGGTATTTGTATACCACAGTTCTCCAGGTCAGGGGTGGGGCCTTTGTTATCTGACAATCCCCAGGTGAGGGGTGTTGGTTTTGCTACCTGACAATCCCCAGGTCAGGTGTGGGGTTATTGCTACCTGACAATCCCCAGGTCAGGGGTGGGGCTATTGCTACCTGACAATCCCCAGGTCAGGGGTGGGGCTTCTGCGACCTGACAATCCCCAGGTCAGGGGTGGGGCTTCTGCGACCTGACAATCCCCAGGTCAGGGGTGGGGCTTCGGCGACCTGACAATCCCCAGGTCAGGGGTGGGGCTTCTGCTATCTGACAATCCCCAGGTCAGGGGTGGGGCTTCTGCTATCTGACAATCCCCAGGTCAGGGGTGGGGCTTCTGCTATCTGACAATCCCCAGGTCAGGGGTGGGGCTTCTGCTATCTGACAATCCCCAGGTCAGGGGTGGGGCTTCTGTTATCTGACAATCCCCAGGTCAGGGGTGGGGCTTCTGCTATTGTACAATCTAGCTGTACAAGTAAAGGCTTATTGAACGGATGTGCATTATGTTAGCCAGCAAAGCTACCCATATAACCTGCAAAGATATGCACTTTTAAGTGAAAATCCAGGAAAACGAGACTCTTACAGTTGAAATTAGGGTAGCCCAGGTCATAATTAAATATTGGATGCTTGTGCTTCAATGTTTTTATATGTTAACAGGGTGCACAGAATGTAGATGTAATGTCCGATGTATACTGTACGTACTGGAATATTCATCACAGATTTTTTTTTTTTGCTGTGTATAGAATATATTTAGCTATTTTCAGCATTTACTGGATGAATTACCTATTCATTATGTACACTGAAGAACGTTGACACCCATTAATCAATCAATCATGGAAATGTTCTCTTTACATCCAGTCAGTGGCACAGAATGCATTCAGCAAGCCAAGCCTCTGCCCTGGTGGAATGGTAGACAGTAGAAGCCTGAGGGATCTCAGTGATAATCTCAGGGATAGGTTTCTTCCTGTTCTCATTTATTTTATAACAGCTATCGACAGTCATCTATTGTTAACTCCACCTCGAAGTTAATGAGAAACAGAACGTGTAAAGTCCTCGACCCAAAAGAATGTTACAAAACGTTATAAATGTTAGAGTCAATAATTACAGATTTTTCTTTCTTGATTGATCTCCTTCTCTCTCCTTACACACACACACACACGTTTCTGAGGTTCTCAGAAATCTCCTTTGTTCATGCCATAATAGACTTTCACAAACATGCGTTGACACTGATAGCCCTGTGTTCCCACTCAGACCTGACCGTAATCTCACCTTCAGATTACTTCAGATACTGTACCTGCTAATCTCAGAGGTTCACAAACTTTTGCACAGATATGTAATATCATATTTCACTCAATAAACAAATGAACAAGTAAAACACTTTTGTCTTATTTGTTTAGCTAGGCGCTTAAATCATATTAAAAATTATATACATTTTTAATCTCATCCCCCCACACTAGTCGAATCCAAATCAAAACATGAAGAAAAAATATATAAATTCTGTGTTATTCCTTTAAAGAAATAAAAAGTCTGCTTTCTTCTTTACAAACTCAAACATTCACTGTATAAACTGAGAAATCTAAGATTTTGTTTTCCTTTGAATCACTGACAACTAATAGTTGTATAAACACTTACTGAGAATTGCTGCACATCTGTGTTGTGGAGTCGACCAACTTCTGGCACCTGTGAGCAGGTTTTCCAGCCCAGGATGATTGGTCCACATTCCACAGTTCTTCTGTATTTCTTGGTTCTGCCTCAGAAACTGTGTTTTTGATGTCACCCCACAGGTTTTCTATTGGATGAAGGTCCGGGATTGGGCCGCCGTTCCATAACGTGAGTCTTGTTGGTTAGAAACCAAGATGTTACCCGTTTACTGGTGTGTTTGGAGTTGTTGTCTTGTTGCAACACCCATTTCCTCTTCAGCATAAGGCAGCATGACCTCAAGTGTTCTGATGAATTCAAACTGATCCATGATCCCTGGGATGTGATAAATAGGCCCGACCACTATAGTATGAGAAACATCCCTATATCATGATGTTTGTGCCACCAGGCTTCACTGTCTTCACAGTGTACTGTGGGCTTGAATTCAGTGTTTGGGGGGGAGGAGGGGCCTCTGACAAACTGTCACCGGCCACTAGACCCAAAAAGAACAATCTTACTTTCACCAGTCCACAAAATATTATGCTGTCTATAATGGAGTCCCAGGCTTAAATTTTTTTTTTTAATTATATATATATATATATATATATATATATATATATTGCACTGTTCTTTCATCAAGAATGCACAAGATCTTCTGTGATGTGAGCATCATCTACATTGAAGGAACCATGAACCCAACACAGCAGAAAATGAGATGTACTAGTACAGTACACGGAGTGTGTATACAGTACTCTGGTTAATGAAGACAGCAGTGATGAACACAGCCATGTAAAATATATATGATTGAACACTAATATGTTCAAAATTGGATGATAAAGTGTATTGACATGATATTTTTGATCATAGCGCCCTCATATGATGTGGGATTTATCTACAGTATTTATGACCAGACGAATACAGTAATTTGATATGTATATTGACACAAATTGGACACTTTTCACATTTGACCTTGTTGCCCCTCCCTAAAATGCCTGAACCTTCAAAGTGGCAAGATAAATTCGGTTGAGCATTTTTACACCTGAATCTACCGGATCATCAGAACCGGAGCTCATCGCAGCTTCTGTCGCATGTATCGAGTTCAACTCCTCCTGAATGAGATGCTAGTTGATCACGAGTGACCTTCCCAGTATTCTTTACTGGGACCCATTTATACTGCTGGGTGGACAGAGATACACTTGTGGTTATGATCTTGCCCAGGGGTCTCAGCACAGTGAGGGCCTAATGGGATGTTGAATCAACCATCTCCCAATCATAAACCCAGTACTCTTACCACTACATCACTGACCCCACTTCAAGCAGCAAGTCCAGGTCAAAACACCTTCAAAGCTTTGTTCTGAAGACGGGCACATGAACTACAGGCGGGTGATCTGGTGTGTCCTTTGAGTCGAACTGCCAGGCCATGGTTCATCACTGTCATGACAGGCTTGACTCCTTCTGGAACAAGAACAGTTCAAACGTTGGCCAACCTTTCTGTCAGTTTTATTTACATTATGTCATTTACGATTTTCCAAAACAAACTGCCTGAACCTAGACAAGTTGACATGGAACTGGGACTGGAATCTTGCAGCTGTTCCTCTGGAAAACTGTTAAAACACGTCACACCCAATGACTGCTGGTTTTCTTTCACTGTGGGTTATAAATGGGACTTCAATGAAAAGTTAAACCTATGAGCAGATGGTGGCCTCAGAGTGTACTGCCTTCTTTGAATTATTTTCATGGCTGTTGGTCTGATCATAAGAGAAATCCAGTTCTGGTTCAGCACAATGGTTCAGACATGAGCCAGATTTTCTTTTGAACGAAAAAAAAAAGCGTATTATGTGCCCTCAAAAAGATTCATGGTTGTCCATCAAGAGCAGGGGTGTCAAACCCATGCCACAAAGGGCCATGTGGCTACAGGTTTTGGTTTCAACCAAGCAGCAGCACACTTGACTTTGCTCATTTAAACAAACATTTGAGTCTTCAGCCAGTTGATTGGTTAATCTGTGTGCTCTGTACAGAGCCTGACCAATCAACTGCCTGAAGACTCAGATCAGTTATTTAAAAGAGCAAAGTCAGGTGAGCTGCTGCTTGGTTGAAACCAAAACCTGCAGACATCTGTGTGTCAAGAGGAACTTCAGCAGTAGAACTGAGGTTTCAAAGTAGAACCACTTCAAAATAATAATAAAAAAGTAATTACTCAAGTAACACTTTAGGAACCTTTTCCGTCAAGAACGTATCCTTCATGTATACTAAAGGAGAACTGCGAGCTCATGTTTATCATCAGTCACTAAATCACTCATTTGCTGAACTTCTTAGTCCTACTATTAGGGTTACGAGGAGGCTGATGCCTATCTCAGCCGACACCAGGCAAAGGTGGGGTATGCATTGAACAACTCGCCAGATCATCACAGTGCCAACACACACACACACCCATTCACACCCTCACCTAGGGGCAATTTAGAACAGCCAATTAGCCTAACATGCATGTGTTTAGACTGTGGGAGAAAACCAAGGTACCCGGAGGAAACCCACTCAAGCATGACTCCAAACAGAAACGACTCAAACTCTCCTTCTGGCTGTGAGGCACACAACTAACCACTGTGCCCCGTAGCGCCAATGATGTTTATCATTCATTACATAATTTCTGAGAAGACTGTCAAGGCTGGTGAACATACAGCATGTCACGAATGACTGAGAATACATTAAAACACTCCCGGTGGTAAACAGCGAGGATTTAATTGAAATTAAATTAAAAAGATGAGTACCAGGTCTATTGCATTGTAGTAACAGTACAGTTCAGGGTTATTCTACAAGGAAATAAGGGGGCATGTAGTTGTACTTAAACACAAATGCACAATGAACATTCAGCTACCACAGATTGCACATCAGATACTGTAGTAATGCAGTCTAACACGACCACCAAAAAAAAGGAAAGAAAGAAGAGGAGAAAACCATTTGTCTTTTGTATTTTTTTTCTTGATCAGGCATTTTCATACATGTGAGTATAAAAGTCAACCCGGAGTGTTTCAGTCTACTCTATACTTTTCTCTCAGGGCTTTATAATCAAATCATTTAATAATGCCATAGAAATTATTTAATTAAAAAAAAAGGGAATAATGCCAAACATGTACAATGCACTGACACAGAAAGTCAGCTGTGTTAGACATGCAACAAGTGACCCAACTTGCTGGAAAATGTACAATAATCATAAAAAGGAAACATTATAATTGCATAAATACTTTGTACAGTTCATTTTGCTGTAAAGGAACAAACCACTTTAAAATGACAGCATACAACATAAAAATGCATTTGATAAAACTGTAATCTTTTTTTTTTTGTACATGTAAAGGTGCGAAAATAATTGATATAGCCGTCTGGTCTTCGAGTTCTGATGTTACGATTGCACGCTAATTTACAGTAATCATAATTCTGACCAGAGTGAATGCAGACTCAACCGTACGGCAATGAACAGGGACGAATACGAATAAAGGACATGTGCACATGTAATAGTTCTTGCTTTAAAGTGATTTGTTTCTAACTTTTTAAAAGAAAAAGAAAATACATCTCTTCCTAATAATCAAAGCAGCACTTTCAATGTAGTATTGCCCACAGTACCACTGAAGAAATACAACAGGTATTAAAGAAAATATATAAAGTCTCACGGCATCATTTCACATAAGAAAAACACCCTTCCAGTTTTTCATCCAAAAACAAACAAACAAACAAACAAACAAAAAACAAATCCCTTTCTAATAATAAAACACTGAATTCTCTGGTACAATCTTACTGGAAACGTTCCAAGACTGAGGCACGTGAGTTATTCCTCAAAAAAGTCAGACAAATGGGATGATTAGAGTTCCGCAAGGAAGAGTTAAAACGAGGTCTTCAATGGTGGTGATATTTACATAAAAAAAAAAAAAAAAAAAAAACCCAAAAAAAAACCCCAACAACAACAACAAAAAAAATTGTCGGGTTGATTCACTCAGAGTTGCATCAGTCTCCGAGAGAAAGATTAAAGCTAGTTCATATCACATGAAGTGGTGAATGCTGAGCATGTTAAATGTAAATAACCCCACTGTTAGCCTTCAATTAAACAAACAAAATACCATAAAACAAAAGTACCAAAAAAAAAAAAAAAAAAGCGTGAACCAGTTAAAAGTGTCATATTTTGCATTTTCTACAATGATATGTTATAAAATAAAACGACATGAAAGGCCTAGGAATGCTATAGAAGGCATGGGTGGGGTTATTAAAAAAAAACAACAACAAAATTTCCTTTTTTTCCACAAATATGTTAAAAAGTTTTAAAGGCATTTGGCAAAAAAAACAAACAAACAAACAAACAAAAAAAAAAAACAAAAAACCCCACTATTTTCACAAACTACTGGCAACGGCTTTGATACTGTGGGCAACACATCAACGTTAACACATTGTAAACAAAATTATTTGCATAACTAGACACGGTAATAATGCCAACCCACAAACATTAATTATTAACATTCATAGTCCCCGATATTATACCCGCCGGGAGGCCACGCCTCATGACACCGACTACACACGACCGCTTTAGTTGTTTTTTTTTTGTTTTTTTTTAGTAGTTTTAAAGTCAGGAGTGTTAGGTTATAATGCTATATTACAGGCAAAATCTTTTCTCTTTCTCTCTTAATAATGACTTCATTTCTAGTTAAAAAGGCCATTTTGCTATTTACAATATTAACAAATATCGTCTTGTTTTGCAGAAGGTTTTGCTCCTAAAATCTAAAATGTTGCGCAGTTTATGGAGCGGGAAGATGACTACCGCCTGTCATCTGAAATGAGGAACATGAGTGATTTGAGTTTATACCAAGTCCATGATTTGTGGTGAAGCTCTAAGGACAGTACAGGGCAATGGGAATATCTGAGTGATGGGGGGATGGATTTAGTTTTTGGCCCCTTCCTCTGAGGCTCGCTCATGCTGTAGGTTGTAGTAACAGTTCTGACACACACGAACCGGAGAGGATATCTTCAAACGCTTGATCTCGGACTGGAAGCGACTGCACCTGCAAGAGCCGAAGACAGAGCATTGAATCCTCCTGTAAAGTTACACGGCTTAGACATGTTTACATGCACAACACATCCTCTGCTCAGGGCTGCAAATGAAAATAAACTATAGGACCAGCAGGTCACTCATCGAGCGCAAGTTACTTCCTGCAGGGACAACAAATTATGGTGGCAAGCGCAGTGATTAACCTGAAATATCTGCCTGAGTGCAGCTATTTATTACTTGGCATAATTATAATAAAATGTGTGACTCCACTGAGCATTTTGCATCATGACAAACAAGGATTTCACAGGAATTAAAAAAAAAAAAAAAAAGCATGATCACATGTGCAGATCACCTCCAAAATGCAATGGTTGGTTACTTGTTTGGTTACTGCACCCACTTTAGACAATAAAATTCAACCAACTCCATGCAGATCTTTATAAGTTATCTTGCACACAAACAACCAACCCAACCAGAAACCAACATTATCTCCCAGTGGAGGTAAATATTTTGGGTTCAAATCGCTGTGTGTATTTCTATATGTACAGCAGTACAGTACTGTGCATGCTGAACCACTGTGTAAATGTGAAAAGACCAGAGCTCATTTCCCCAATGTGTTACTTACTGCCTACTCATTTTTTTAATTGTCACTACTGTATTTATAAACAAAAACAATAAATACTACTTAATTTAATACACATTAACAAATAATAAAGCACCATACACACACTACTAGGTGACTGATATGCTCTGAACAGTCACCACACACATTATATCTCAGCAAAGATTGTATCTCAGGGCTGATTTTCAGAGTAATGCTATAGCAAATGGCATAGCAAGAGTTGAAATAGGGTCAAGAAACGTGTGAGGGTCTGTGAAACCCTGTTTGATATCAAATATCTTGAGTCCAGTAAGCCACACGAAATAATCAGCAATGTGGTTTTATCCATTCATCCATCCATCCAAACAACCATTAAAAACATATTCGGCTACTCAGAAAATTTGATATACAGATGCTCCAAGACTTGCGTTCATCCATTTTACGTTTTTTCGATTTTTTTTTCTTAAAAAAAAAACTTAAGTCGGGGAGCTTCTTATGTTGGAATGTTCAAGCAAATTTCAGAAACTAGTGCTAAGAGTCACAGTGGTCCAACCCACAAGAAGAAAAGGTTATACAGGGATCCCTCACTTTCCGTGGCTAAACGGAATCGAGACCCCCCACGCGCGACCACTGATTTCCACGAAGTAGGATTGACCCCCACTGACTGACGTATATGTACATGTATATATGTGTATATAATATCAATAAATACATATCCAACGCTATAAATGCTTATAATAACAATTAAACATTCAAAAATAATGCATAAGATGGAAATAAACAGATGTGCATCTTACATAAAAATGTAAGTAGTCTTGTTGGGTTGGTTTTTATTTTGTTTTTGTTTGTTTGGGATCCTCATCCTCATCGTCTTCCGCTAAGTCCAGGGTCAGGTCGCGGGGACAGCAACCTTAGCAAAGAGGTCCAGACATCCCTCTCCCCAGCCACTTCCTCCAACTTTTCCGGGGGGACACCGAGGTGGTCTCAGACAAGCCAAGAAACATAGTCCCTCCAGCGTGTTCTAGGTCGACCCCGGGGTCTCTTCCTGGTTGGAATTGCCCGAAACACCACACCAGGGAGGCATCTGGGAGGCATTCTGACAGGATGCCCGAGCCACCTCAACTGGCCTCTCTCAATGCAGAGGAGCAGCGGATCTACTCCGAGCTCTCCACGGATGGTACAGCTTCTCATCTTATCTCTAAAAGAGAACCCCGCCACCTGGCGAAGGAAGCTCATTTCAGCCGCTTGTATCCACGATCTTGTTCTTTCGGTCACTACCCAAAGCTCGTGACCATAGGTGAGGGTCGGAACGTAGATCGACTGGTAAATTGAGAGCTTCGCCTTACGGCTCAGCTCCTTCTTCACTATGACAGACCGGTACAAACTCCGTTTAACAGCAGAGGCTGCAGCGATCCGTCTGTCGATCTCCCACTCCATCCTTCCCTCACTCATGAACAATACCCCAAGATACTTAAACTCCTCCACTTGGGGAAGGACCTCATTCCCGACCCGGAGGGTGCATTCCACCCTTGTCCGACTGAGAACCATGACCTCAGACTTGGAGGTACTGATCTTCATCCCGGCTGCTTCGCCCATCGGCTGTGAATTGCTCCAATGAGAGCTGGAGGTCCCGACTTGAAGCCAAAAGGACAACATCATCCGCAAAAAGCAGAGACGAGATCCGGTGGCCACAAAATCAGAACCCCTCAATGCCGACTACACCTAGAAATTCTGTCCATAAAAATTATGAACAGAATCGGTGACAAAGGACAGTCTTGGCGGACTCCAAATCCCACTGGAAACGAATTCGACCTGTTGTTGCCAATATGGCCTAAACTCTGGCTCTGGTGATACAGCGACCGAATGGCCTGTAGCAACGGGTCCGGAACGCCACACTCCCGGAGCCAGCCTCACAAGATTGTTCAAGGGGCATGGTCGAAAGCCTTCTCCAAATCCTCAAAACACATGTGGACAGATTGGGCAAACTCCCATGCCCCCTCCAGAATCCTGTGGAGCGCATAGAGCTGGTCAAGAGTGCTATGGTATTCCCTCCACCTCTCAACAACATCCCCAGTCGAGGTAAGCAGCTCCCCGCCTCCACTGTAAACAGTGTTTGCGGAGAACTGCTTCCCTGTCCTGAGGCGTCGGATGGCAGTCCAGAACCTTTTTGAAGCCAACTGATAATCACTCTCCAGGCCCTCACCGAACTCCTCCCTCCCACGCCCGAGATTTTGCATCTGCGACAGCCTCGGTTGCAGCATGTTTGGCCTGCCAGTACCTGTCTGCTGCCTCGGGAGTCGAACAGGCTAATAAAACCCGATAGGCCTCCTTCTTCAGCTGAATGGCCCCTTTCACCGCAGGTGTCCACCACCGAGTTCGGGGGTTACCGCCACGACAAGCACCAACGACCTTCCGGCCACAGCTATGGGCTGCCGCCTCAGCAATGGAGACACGAAACATGGCCCATTCGGATTCCATGTCACCCGCCTCCTCTGGGACGTGGTTGTAGCTCTGCCGGAGGTGGGAGTTAAAGGCCCCAGCAGACCCTGATTACATGCTTGGGCCTGCCAGGTCTGAAAGGCAGCCTCCCCCACCACTGAAGCCAACTCACCACCAGGTGGTGATCGATAGACAGCTCAGCTCCTCTCTTCACCTAAGTGTCCAGAACATACGGCCGCAAGTCCGATGACACGACTACAAAGTCAATCATCAAACTGCGACCTAGGGTGTCCTGGTGCCAAGTGCACTTATGGGCACACTTATGTTCGAACATGATGTTCGTGATAGACAAACTGTGACGAGCACAAAAGTCCAACAACGAAACACCATTCGGGTTCAGACTGTAGAGGCCGTACCTACCGATCACACCCTTCCAGGTCACACTATCGTTGCCCATATGGGCATTGAAGTCTCCCAAGACAACGAGTGAGTCTCCTGAGAGAGGGTTCTCCAGCACCCCCCCAAAGACTCCAGGAAGGGTGGGTACTCTGTACTGTCATTTGGTGCATAAGCACAAATAACAGTCAGGACCCGTCCCCCCCCACCCGAAGACGGAGGGAAGCTACCCTTTCGTCAACCGGGCAGAACCCCAAAATTTGGGTCCCGAGACGAGGGGCAACAAGAATGCCCACACTGGCTCGCCGCCTCTCCCCATGAGCAACTCCAGAATGGAACAAGGTCCAGCCTCTCTCGAGATGGATGGTTCCAGAGCCCAAGCTATGCGTTGAGGTGAGCCCGACTATATCTAGTCGGTATCTCTCCACCTCACGCACCAGATTAGGCTCCTTCCCCGCCAGAGAGGTAACCATGGTTTAAATCAATATAAAAATTTTACATCGAGTTGAACCACATGCCAAGACAACACTAGCTTTTATTTCAGAGACAGATATTGGCTTCTACACACAGTACATTAAACTCACTTACTGTGGGCCGTGAGAACTTTTAAAGAATATGATTATAGTATCGACCATTACCATGAAACCTAATTCATCATCCTTCCACTAAGTGGCAGCAGCCCATTTTAAGTAAACAGTCATTCATGACTCAAAAAAACATCGTGTGTTAGCTTGTAGCTGTTAAGTATTGTCAGAAAATGCACGTGAATAAAGGAAAAGTGGATAAAAACACCTAAACAAATCCTTTTGTCGTGCACATTTCATGGCTGCCCTTTTAGAATACATGTTCAGTGATTATTTGTCCCTCCATCACCTTAAAGTTTAGTGATGTGGCCCTCAGTGAAAATGAGTGTGACAGTCCTGGACTAGATAAATTGTTCAGAGAAACTGGCTGTGAAATTGCCTAACTGTACACAGTGATTGTATAATTTAATAATAAAGGCAAGGAATCATCCTGTTCAGGTCGACCTGGACCCTCTGACGAGTGTCTTCAGAGTGTCAAGCTGGCTGACAAAAATAATTCCCATTTTAAAGCAACTATTCAAAGTTGCAGAGAAACTACAAGTGGATTAGAGCACTGCTATGAGGTCTCTCCATCACCCTGGCGATTTATTTATATACATATTTACAGTCTGTAAAAATCTTTCAAAATGATGTCCATTTACTTTTGATAAAGTTATGAACAGTACTGTGTACAAGAAGAAAATACAAATTACTATCCAGTATCTAATACATTTTGTGAAGGTATTAACAAAATGATCTGCAGCTCAAGCTGAGGAGGGTCTTACTTCTGGCAGAAGAGCTGGCCACAGTTCCTGCAGTGGTGGCGTCTCTCGGTGAGTGAGAAGCGTACAGCGCACGCCGAACAGCCCTCCACCTGCTCGTCTTTCACCCAGTGATCTGCGGCCGAGCGTCCCGGCTGCTCGCTCACTGACCAGCAGAAGACACGGCCACGCCCATCGCCCACCACTACCTTACTGTGGTCCCTGGGAATAGCACAGGATTTTTTTTATAAGGATCAAGTTACCAAAAGCGATCACAAAGCAGTGTGCTTCATTAGAATAGATTGTGTGAAAGTGTGGTTGGGATTAAAGATCGCAAAGACCATGTTAACCATGTGGTTCGATACCCAGAGACATAGCTGTGATAATTTCATCATCTTACAATTTAAAGAAATGGTAAAAAATAATGCTCATTGCTAAATTCCCAGTCATTTAGTGTCTGCAGGTGTGACATTGGTATTATTCAGGGTACTGCACGTAAAATGGGAGTAAATGGAATGGTTTGCTTTCCACTGTTAATGTTTATATTCCACGTGGGCACACCCACAACATTTTTGCAGGCAGTAAATACTGAATTATAAAGAAAATAAATTGTACAATTTGCTTTAAAATTTAAGTGGAGTGCTTTATACTTAATTTCAATACACAGAACGTGGTCATTGAAATTTCTTGATGTAAGACTCCATTAGCCATAAATTGCCTGATTTTATCCATTGGCTCAAGTTGTTGCCATTGATTTAATTTTGTCCAGGAACAGCTGACTGCTGTTTGAAATAATTTCTTATTTATCCGTATAAGTTTTCAAGAATTCTCAGCAGTTCGTGTTTTCAAATAAATTTTCTGTAGACGATTTCAATGTCATTTTCATGTCATCATTTTCAACCCACGATTGCAGTTTTGAGTAATGAACTGGGCTGGGAGTTTTTAAAAGCCTCAGGAATCTTTTGCAGGTGTTTAGAGTTAATTGGTTGATTCAGATGATTAGGTTAATAGCTCGTTTAGAGTACCTTTTCATGATATGCTAATTTTTTGAGATAGGAATTTTGGGTTTTCATGAGCTGTATGCCAAAATCATCAGTATTAAAACAATAAAAGACCTGAAATATTTCAGTTGGTGTGCAATGAATCTAAAATATATGAAAGTTTAATTTTTATCAGTACATTACAGAAAATAATGAACTTTATCACAACATGCTAATTTTTTGAGAAGGACCAGTATTATAATAATAATAATAATAATAATAATAATAATAATGATAAGCACTCCAAGAATGTTATTTTACAACAGCTGAAATAAAGTTGGTTGGCAAGTAGAGCTTGAACTTTTCTATTTAAAAAAAACAACAACAACAATAAAAAACCCACAGGTGATGATGCACCAGCTGGGAGAATGAAGGCTCAGGCTCAGTCTCACCCAAAATCCCCGCTATTGTTTGAAACATGTCCAACTTGCCTCTGT
The DNA here is from genome assembly GCA_024760905.1 of Plotosus lineatus. Taxonomy (NCBI): domain Eukaryota; kingdom Metazoa; phylum Chordata; class Actinopteri; order Siluriformes; family Plotosidae; genus Plotosus; species Plotosus lineatus. The sequence continues at coordinate 47,912,490 of CM045734.1, forward strand.
TCATGTGCCGTCCCCTTGTGAGTTACATTTTAGCATTCAAATGACCGACATGTAACCGAGAGATTCCGGTCATTTTTCAAAATATTTTTTTTTTCAAAAATAAAGATCGTTCAGACTCAGATAATAAATAAAACGGAAATAATGAATTATCTCTTCTGTGGACCAGTACCAATTGAGCAGCGGACCGGTGGTTGGGGACCTCTTCTTACGAAATTAATCCGTTTCAGCACCTTTTTTCGTAACCTGGAGTTTTCGTAAGTAGAGGTGCATTTTACATGTAAAACACGTGATTCGTTTCAAGGCTCCCAAGACTAAACCATAAACCCTTTAAAAATTATAAAAAGTACTCCAATTTTGTATGAAATATGTATAAAATGTGTTAAAAGTAAAAGAAAAATTATTTATTAAACCATTTTATTAACATATTTATTAATTAAACCATTATTAAACATTTTTTATGAACCAATTTTTTATTAACCAAACGAAACATTTTTTATGAACCAATTTTTTTATTAACCAAACCAAACAATATTAAACATTATTAAACATTTGTGACACGCTCCGTCAAGTGCGGGCATCGTCGCAGCCAACACCGGAGCTTTTGGGACGGAATGCGGCTTGTCCGGCCCTCTGATCTGTCAAGCAGGCAAGTGCGCTTTGAACACTTGTTTAGTGCTCAACATTCACTCGTTTGCTTGTGGGATCGGAGGTCCGGATGAGCCGCGCCCTGTCTCGAGGGCTCCGGTGTCGGTCACGACGCCGCTCATACTCGGCGGAGCGTGCCACAATTATTAAACATTTACTGAATTAAACAACTTAAAAAACGAAAAATAACACTGCAATGAGCACTCTCAAAGAAACTCACGAACCAACAGTACCGCTCTCCTTTACACGTGTGACAAACAAGCTTTACGGTTACAGTACTATGGAGATTCAGCTCCCTTCTGGCCAATGGGAGGCCAGTGGGGCGGGACGTTGGGAGACAGCCAATGAGAGAGCAACTCGTGTATTGTTTGAATGGCGCGTTTTAACGTTTGAATGGCATGTTTGGTGCTTTTCGTAAGAAGTTGTTTCGTATACAGAGGACAAAAATTTAGGAAAATGTTTTTTGTATTCTGGGGATTTCGTAAGAAGAGGGCTGACTGTATAATAAACACCTAGTTTAGTATTATTTAAAGTGTGTACACGTTTTGTTGGACACTTTGTGTGTGAGTATGTGTGTGTGTGTGTGTATATATGTATGTATATATATATATATATATATATATATATATATATATATATATGAGTGCTATCATGTGAAAAAACATTAATACCGTTGTTACATACACTGTATGTTATACCTCCGAGATACTACAGTAGGCTACAGCTATTAAGCCTCAGCGCAAACTTATTCTATTTTTAAGATCTGTAAGAACCTAAAATCTTTTCCATGATTAATATATATCTCTTTAACACATCCAAAAATACACAGGGCTTACTTTGAGATGGCCAGGGCTGTGATTTCAGCTGGCTGGGCATTGTCCTTGCGGTCAAAAGCGGTGTGCATGGTGAGTTTACTCCGGAACACCAGCTGTCTCTCCCATCTGTAGCCTGCATAGGGGGAAAAACAAAAAAGAACACAAACTGCTTACAAGAACTCAAGCTATAAAAAGTGTGCAAACATTGGGGTGTGTGTGTGAGTGAGAGAGAGAGAGAGAGAGAGAGATGCTACCGCCACAAAAACTGCGATCTGTCAGCTTGAGGAATGCTAAATGTTCCTCTTGAATACTAATGCAGTCGAAGTAAAATGGTGCATGGCCAAAAAAAAAAAAAAAAAGTTTATTTATTTATTTATTTATTCCTTTTCAAAGCCAATTTACTCTAAAATTAGGGTCACAGTGAGGCTGGTGTCGACTGTAGGAGCACACAGGAGGAGGGCGCTGGGGGTGTTTAACACCCTGAACAGTTCGCAAGGCCATCGCAGAACCATATTATCTATTAATTAATTTATTTATTAAATTCCTGAATAAAGTTTATGAGCGAGACTTATATACTATTGAGCTCTCCGTGAACAGCTGAACGATAGCACTCATGCCAAGTTAGACAGTGCAGGCATGTGTCAGAAGATTTTATATCTGAGAGACGGGGACGAGGGGCCGAAAGGCAGTGAGAAAAGCAGCGTGAATCTTCCACAGCTAAAGAAGAAAGGCAGGAGAAAGGAAAACAGCAGAATTCATCTGAAAGAAAGGTACTGTTCTGTACATACTTGATTGCCTCACATTCTGCTCTGTTTAGAATGCCAGGCTTTTGCTATGTGTTTTGGATACGTTTATTTTTGGGGAGACTGAATTGACTGTATATATCAGGGGTCAGCGACCTTAAACAGTCAAAGAGCCATTTGTCCCATTTCCCCACAGGAAAAAAAAAAACATCTAAAATGAACAGAACACTGGATATATCATTTTTTTTCCTTTATGAAAAGTACAGACGCTCCCCGACTTACGTTTTTAATTGGTTCCGGATGGCCGAACGCAAGTTGAAAGTGAACGTAAGTTGTTACAGTGACGTGTGACGCTCATACTGTACTCTACAGCCATAAATACCATTACCGTATTTCATAAAACACCCCTAGATCAATTATTATAAACATAACATTGTAAAAGAATATCAAATATATCAAACATCAACATTGATTTCAAATAAGTTATTTATAACGAGTTACTTTACATGAAGCTTAAAACAGGCAATCAACGCTTACAATATGTGAAGCGCTCAATACCGAAAGTAGTGTACTTGCAAAAGTAGTGTACTTGCTGTGGGTTATACAGACTTCCAGTCTTTCAAGTCAGCAAGGGTGCCGTTAAACTCGTTTAGAACACAGCCTGCAGTGATGTAAATCCCAACAAAGCGGAGAGTTCTTTCTTTTGTGTAAGTAAGTTAGTAAACTTCATTCAAGAGATGCATACAAAGAACAAGTACAAATCCTAATGAATATTAATATAAAAATAAGTATATACTCTTAGGATTCTGCTGAAAGATAATAAATATCTGTAATTGTTCTGTAACTTATGCATTCAGGTTTTCATTCATATTACAACTCTCTTTGCTTTACCGAGTATGCATGGTAGATTGTGCCGATCTGAGCAGATAGTTAATTCATCTCTGTGTATGAGACTTGCACCCATGCTCGTAGGCTTATACTTCTGACCAACCATATTTGCTTAGGGTTTCAAAAGTCCGCAAAACGGTGTAAACACAAAGATCACAGAGACGACGTCTTAACACAAGGATAACACACTATATAACTGATATACACACTCAGTCTGTAGTTTATGAACAATGAATGCAGCGTCATTACGTCAGTGTACTACGTAGGTACGTCTAAACTCAAAATTTGACTTTTGTTTTTAAAAAAACAAAACAAAAAACAAACAAACGTAAAATCGAAAAAACGTAAAACGGATGAACTTAAGTCGGGGAGCGTCTGTATAGAAAAAAAAAAAAAAAAAAAAAAAACGTAGTGTGTTGCTACCAAGAAAACTAAATTATATTTCTGCAGGCAAACAAAAATATTTTTGAACAGTTTGAACTAACCGTAATTTAAAAAAAAGTCTCTGGGTTGAAGGTTACTTTCAAATAAAATGTTTAATATCCAATTGAGTCCTCCTCACATTCATGACATTTTAGCCTGCAGAAAACCAAAAATGCTGGCTGCTTGTGTGTCGTCGCCAGTCTGCGTCCACTTCTTGAAATATTTGCTCAGATTAACTTTCCGCAACAGTTCCGAAACGGACTTTTTTCTCTCTCATCTCCATCTGGATATATACATATATACACTAGTCCTTCTCAAAAAATTAGCATATTGTGATAAAGTTCATTATTTTCTGTAATGTACTGATAAAAATTAAACTTTCATATATTTTAGATTCATTGCACACCAACTGAAATACTTCAGGTCTTTTATTGTTTTAATACTGATGATTTTGGCATACAGCTCATGAAAACCCAAAATTCCTATCTCAAAAAATTAGCATATTTTATCTGACCAATACAAAAAGTATTTTTAATGCAAAAAAAGTCAACCTTCAAATAATTATGTTCAGTTATGCACTCAATACTTGGTCGGGAATCCTTCTGCAGAAATGACTGCTTCAATGTGGCGTGGCATGGAGGCAATCAGCCTGTGGCACTGCTGAGGTGTTATGGAGGCCCAGGATGCTTCGATAGCGGCCTTAAGCTCATCCACAGTGTTGGGTCTGGTGTCTCTCAACTTTCTCTTCACAATATCCCACAGATTCTCTATGGGGTTCAGGTCAGGAGAGTTGGCAGGCCAATTGAGCACAGTAATACCATGGTCAGTAAACCATTTAGCAGTGGTTTTGGCTAGTTCCTGATAACTAGCTGCATTGATCCTGCCCTTGATAAAACGCAGTGGACCAACACCAGCAGCTGACATGGCACCCCAGACCATCACTGACTGTGGGTACTTGACACTGGACTTCAGGCATTTTGGCATTTCCTTCTCCCCAGTCTTCCTCCAGACTCTGGCACCTTGATTTCCGAATGACATGCAAAATTTGCTTTCATCCAAAAAAAGTACTTTGGACCACTGAGCAACAGTCCAGTGCTGCTTCTCTGGAGCCCAGGTCAGGCGCTTCTGCCGCTGTTTCTGGTTCAAAAGTGGCTTGACCTGGGGAATGCGGCACCTGTAGCCCAGTCCACTGCTTCCACAGGTCCCCCAAGGTCTGGAATCGGCCCTTCTCCACAATCTTCCTCAGGGTCCGGTCACCTCTTCTGGTTGTGCAGCATTTTCTGCCACACTTTTTCCTTCCCACAGACGGCCCACTGAGGTGCCTTGATACAGCACTCTGGGAACAGCCTATTCGCTCAGAGATTTCTTTCTGTGTCTTACCCTCTTGCTTGAGGGTGTCAATAGTAATGACCCAGGCTGGGAGTTTTTAAAAGCCTCAGGAATCTTTGGAGGTGTTTAGAGTTAATTGGTTGATTCAGATGATTAGGTTAATAGCTCGTTTAGAGTACCGTTTCATGATATGCTAATTTTTTGAGAGAGGAATTTTGTGTTTTCATGAGCTGTATGCCAAAATCATCATCATTAAAACAATAAAAGACCTGAAATATTTCAGTTGGTGTGCAATGAATCTAAAATATATGAAAGTTTCATTTTTATCAGTACATTACAGAAAATAATGAACTTTATCACAATATGCTAATTTTTTGAGAAGGACTAGTGTGTGTGTATATATATATATTTATTTTTTTTAATCAAAGCCCGTATGTTTTTTGTGGAAAAGTCTGGCAACATGTGACATTTTGTTGTTCGCGATTTTTTTCCACCACATATTAGGTATATATGCTAGGAATCCACTCTCATCAGCAGGAAAAGCAAATCAATCTGTACACATCTCATTAAATGTGCTGTTTTCTTCAGAAACTTTTCTTTTCTTGCATTTGTCCATGCTGGCCAACCTGGGGTTGAAAAGCTTGATCTGAACTGAATGGAATTTTCAATTTCGTGGCAGCGGATTTCGCAAGTCAGCAGTTATGACACATATTTTGAGCGACATAAAAATTAACCAGGGTTTATTTTAACATTACAAGAGCATCAAAATCTTAGAATTTAGAATTACATAAAAAAATGAACTAAAATAAAATGCATTTAAATCAAGTATTTATATTTATTTTTCAAATCTACATGGAGCTGCAGTAGAGGGATGAAAGAGCCACTTGCAGCTCTGGAGCCGCGGGTTACCGACCCCTGGTACAGGCGATGTTACAAATCACTATAAAGATCATTCAAATAATTTTTAATCTATTCTACTGGTACAAACTCACCCTTTATCAAACAAACCATAATTGCAATGTTTTTTTTAACTGATGGCAGACAAATCTGCTGAAGATGCTGCCATTCCCTCATTCCAGTTAATGCATGTAAATAACCGTTTACGGTAAATATGAATAAGTAAATAAATTGTATGTATGAAATTGAATGTACATGCATTACTGCTTTAAATCTATATCTTTGGTTTATTATTCAAGAGATGTTTTAGATGTCACATTGTTTGTTTTAAATTTTCCTGCGTTCCATGTACTTGTATTTAAAAAAAATAAAAAAATAAAAAAAAATTACCATTTAAAACGCATGCTTTTCTAAGTGTCAGTTTAAAGTCGAAGGCTGCGCTGTCCTATTTCCTGTCAGTTTTAATGTGATGTGCAGTTTTGTACCTGCTCGGAGTTTGTTGTAGGGCCGTGGCTCGATATTGCCGGGCTGAAGGGGCTGTTGCATGGACTGCGGGTTGGTGTGGGGGTTAGTGGCAGGGTTGGCGGGCCTGGTTTGTCCCTCTGAATAGTTGACGAACACAAACCCATCCTTCTCATCGACACTGAGTGAGTCTGACCAACGACCCGATTCCTCCAAGCTGGTACGTGAAGGCTTGGGCTTGTGATTGCCACTCCCAGGCTGACTGTTCACTGACTGCGTTTTACACTCCTGACTGGTCTCCTCAGCCTCTGACTCACTGCTGTCCTCATCTGCAGCTTCACGCCCATCTGTAAGACATGCAAATGTGTAATAACAAAGAAGAATGAAATAAGAGCAGGTAATTATTCATCTAAAACGGGTGTTATTGGTAATATAACAGTGTTGGTGTGAATTCATTATGCCCCAAGTGGAGGAGTTTAAGTATCTTGGGGTCTTGTTCACGAGTGAGGGAAGGATGGAGTAGGACATCGACAGATGGATAGCTGCAGCCTCTGTTGTTAAACGGAGCCTGTACCAGTCCGTTGTGGTGAAGAAGGAGCTGAGCCGCAAGATGAAGCTCTCAATTTACCAGACGATCTATGTTCCAACCCTCACCTATGGTCACGAGCTTTGGGTAGTGATCGAAAGAACAAGATCGCGGATACAACCGGCTGAAATGAGCTTCCTTCGTCGGGTCACGGGGTTCTCCCTTAGAGATAAGGTGAGAAGCTCTACCATCCAGGGAGAGCTCGAAGTAAATCCGCTGCTCCTCCGCATCGAGAGGGGTCAGTTGAGGTGGCTCGGGCATCTAGTCAGAATGCCTCCCGGACGCCTCCCTGGTGTGGTGTTTTGAGCATGTGCAACCAGGAACAGACCCTGGGGTCGACCTAGAACACGCTGGAGGGACTATGTCTCTCGGCTTGTCTGGGAATGCCTCGTACCCCCCCGGAAGAGCTGAAGGAAGTGGCGGGGGAGAGTGATGTCTGGACCTCTTTGTTTAGGTTGCTGCCCCCGCGAACCGATTCTGGATCAAGCGGAAGATGATGACCTGGATTTGTAACCACACCTGGATTCATAGCCTAAACTGAATTTGTACACAGGAACTGCTGTTGTAATCAAGATAATGTCCTGTGCTCAAGCCAGATAAGAACATTATTTCTGTTGCTTCATCATTTTGTGCAACTTTTTAATTTATAAACGACTGACATTTCAGTTACACTCTTAGGCAAAGCCCCAAATCAAATGACATTATGACGATATGGAGAGAAAAAAAAAAAGGAAGTGGTGACATCTACATTTACTTTGAGCTGCAGACAGTCCGAAGCCAAGATGTTTCATGTTTGTTTTGGTCACCTTCAGTACACTTTATAATACACATCCATTCCTGTAGTTCATGAATGATATACATTTCAAAAACAGTTGGGGCGGGGTAACTTAGAGCTATCAATCAGATAAAACCATTCAATACTGATGTGATTTGAAACAGGTGATTGTAATAATAATTTGGTACAAAAACACCATTGAGGAAAGGCCTAGGCGTAAAGATGGGCTAAGGATCTCCAGATTGTCAACAAATGCATAAGACAGCCGCTGAAAGCAATGTTTTGACATGAAATAAAAAATTCTGATGACATGTGTGATACTCCTCAACAATAAAGTTCACACAATATCACCATCACGTTACCAATTTTCTCTTCTGTACAGCAGTCTGGAACATCTGGAGGTTCGACCGGCTCGGGTGCAGGGGTTTCTGGGACTTGCAGGAACTCCATTCTCCAGAACTACAAAAAAAAAAAAAAAAAAACAACAACAAAAGAAAAAAAAACTGTTTATTAAAATTTCACATTATCTTCAAATCTATTCCAGTCAAATGTACTGAAATGGTGTTCAAGTGAAGGATTAATAGCGATGCGCTGGGTGATTACCCTGACGACGCCGTCTGAGTGTCCTGTGATGATAACGTTCTGTGTGTCCCACTCGTTCATCTCGGACACACAGCAGCACAGGATCTGTTGGCTGCGCCCGGTGAAAGTGTTGGCACTAGCGATAGGATTGCCGTTAATGCTCCATACGTGGATGTATGTTCCCGCACAGGACACAATATCCCCCTGTAAAACAAATTATTCTCCATTCAGAATTCATTTCACGGTGTCCGGACCACAAACCACGGTGAGATTTGATTAGATGAACAATAAAAGACAGCTTTTAATATAGTAAGTTCAATAAGAAAGTGCTGGAAAAGACTTACAGTGAGCTCATTTATACAGAGTGCAGACACTGGAGCACGGTGACCCCTCAGCTGTGTGACAAACGACAGTTTATTCAAGTCCCAGATGATGCAGGTTCGGTCCCGAGAGCCACTCACGACAATGTGATATGCAGAAGACACCGTTAAACACGTCACAGCATCCGTGTGTCCCAGGAGAGCCTGGAATAAACAAGTCCATGCCATCTTATTATACAGCGACTAGTTTTTGGACATCACACCTATACATGATTCTTCAACACACGGTTGGAAGCAAAAAGGGCCAAGTCGATGACCACACTATCTTGTAGATGTCTTTACATTCTGAGACATTCCAATTCCACTAAAGGTCCCAAACACGTTCCAGCACGACAATGCTCCTGTGCACAAAGCACAGCCCATAAAGAGTTCTGTAAATCTCACGTGGCTCACTGAGAACAGCGCGGCTTAAATGTCTAGAACAGTGGTCCCCAACCCCTGGGCTGTGGACCGGTACCGGTCCGTGGATCAATTGGTACTGGGACACACAAGAAATAATAATTTATTTCTGTTTTATTTATCATCTGAGTCTGTTTTATTTTTATATGAGGTTTTATTTTTGAAAAAAATTAATTTAAAAAAATAATTTATCGGGTACACGTCGGTCATTTGAGCGCTAAAATGGAACCCACAAGGGGACGGCACATGAACAGAGGCGAGTTGGACATGTTTCAAACAATAGCGGGGATTTCGGGTATTCAAAATAAAAAATTAATTAAAAAAATTAAATAAAAAAAACCCAGGTTTGTTCCCGTCACAGAGAACAGAACACGCTGTGCTTATGCGTACAGCTGTTGTGATGTCTCTTGTGAATCACAATGCCATTTCAACATTACGCCTTCACATCATGTATGCAGACACCCTTTAAACTTCGGCAAACCTCCAGCAACAAAGCCACGGGCCGTGCGAGGTGTTCCGAGTGGCATTTTCATGTCAGTGGCAGAATGTCATCATTTAGTCATATCCTGACCTTAGTGAAAGACAAAGGCCACTGAATGCATCACACTCGGATCATCGTTTCATCTTTTGAAGCTCTCTGTAAATGTTTGTGCACTGCACAAATCAAGAATGCGGACGTACCAGTTTCACAAAAACACGTGTGAGCCGGGTCACAATGAGTACAGTTACAGATCTTTCTGACTGCACATCGTGTAGAGTTCAGAAATAAGTTGAGTTACTCTGTAATTCAACCCTTATACAACACACCATAGTTAACACAAATCCTAAATGAGATATTCAACTATTTATGGATTTGTGTGTGCACTGTTATTTAAATTATTTAATTAATTTTAGTTATTATATTACTTTCATGTTTTAGGAAATGATCCTTTTTTATTCTTTTCAATTTTTTTCAATAACAACTTAACCCTCCAAATCTTTTCATTCTTTCATCCTTCTGATTTTCGAACGCTTAATTCTAATCAGGGTCACGGGTAGGATGACATCTATCTCAGCCGACGATAGGTGAGGATAGAGTACACCCTGGACAGCAGGGCAGAAACACACTGACGGCTATGCAGCTACTCCTGATGAAAGTCAGCAATAGTTCCTTTAAATCAATTTTGCAACAGACAGAGGCAGACATGGCTGGCCTTTGATAACCCAGTTAGCTGCACTGGGGGACAGTAGGGGCTTGAACCCCCGACCTTGGGACCAGTAATCTAGTTCCGAACCACTTAGCCACCACTGCCCCCACTTCAAATCATTTTTTTAGATAATTAATATTTTTAATTAAACTAATCCAATAATAATTATTTTTAAAAATCATCTTTAATTCATATGAATTAATCCTATTGTAAAATCTTGAGTTCCTGCACCTGTTTGAGTGTGAGGGTCTTGGCCTTTTCTTTAGAAGGACTCGTCTCCCAGACGCAGATCGCTGTGCTTGTGCCACCAGTAATAACCAGCTTTGGATTTGGACAGATAGCACACAGGATCTGAGCCCATTCAGACAGACACTCGTACACAATCAAAGCCTGTGGAAAAATTTAAGCTGATTATAGGTTACACAGACCACACAAAAGTCAACAGCAACATAAAAGAGCTCAGGACAAGTCAATAAACTTTGACATATGAACACTAGAGGGTACTGTTAGCTCGTGAGTGAAATACAGAACATTGAACTGCTAAGTTTTTCTTTCCTTAATCGTAAACCAAGAGAAATGACTCAACCGAGCCCATGGCATCTGACTGAGGAGTGGCAGGGAAATAGTGTTACATTTGAAGACAAAAACATAGTGTGTGCACAAAAACACAATTTCTAGGCAGGTGCAGCCTTTACCACAGGGTGTGTCTGATCACATCACACACACACACACACACACACACGGACGGAGGAAAACAGATTCAATTATGGTACTGGTTTAGTGTTTTTCTTGTTGAACAGGAAAGGCATTTGTTTTGTTCTCGAAATTGTTGGAACGACATCAACTGAACAAAAATAGTTGGTCTGTGCCTCAAACCACATCGTACAGCACTAAACCAATGTGTGTTTGGAAAGCAGCCGTATAATTATTGATTTTATAACAATAACAGTCATTTAATTTGTTAACCAACTTTGGTTCACATTCACGCACCGTTGCATCCCTGATTATGTTCCTATAAACATCATCAAGTTTCTCTTCCCTATGAGACTGTTCCCGACCGACTTGAACAAAATAACAGACTAATACATACACCTGTCATCCTGAGGATTTTCCTCAGGACCATTTATTTCCAACAAGGAAAACTTTGAGCTGTACTTTAAAAATGCTGAACACTGCAGGTTTACAGAGTAGAAAAGTTGCTGACCTTGTCAGACTCGTAGTTGGCCAGCCGGCAGCTCAGGTCTGCATAGCCCCAGGCAAATGTCTTATTCCAGGCAGGAGGAACCAGCACTTTGTTCTGCTCTACCGCCAGAATGCCCTTATCAGTGCATACGATCTGGCCCACCGGCTCCCTCAGCTCTGCAGCACACACATGTACACACAAATCACAACACGAACACACATCAAGAGAAGAACGTGTTTAATGACAGCCTGTTAAATCAGACAGCAGTGACTTACTCAAAGAGCAACACAGGAAAACGTGCTTCTAAAGAAACAAGATAAAACTTTTTAAATGTACCAGGTGTCTGGTGTGACAGAAAAATTATCACATTTACATAAGGCAATATATATATATATATATATATATATATATATATATATATATATATAAATAAATCATCTCTCTTTCACCAAACTGCGTAATCCTTATTAGGATGTCAGGGCAAAGTGGGGGTACACCCTGAACAGCTCAGCAGACCATCGTTGGGCAAAATTTACACTCGCACTCAAGATCAATTTTCCAAAAAAAAAAAAAAAAAAGCAATAAACCTAATGTACCAGAGTACCCTGAGGAGATCAATTCAAACATGGGAAGAACATGTAAACCACGCAAACACCTGAGTCTGGGAACTGAATCGAGGACCTTCTTGCTGTAAGGCAGATGTGCCAACCACTGCACCACCATGCTGCCCTAATCTACAAAAATATCTAGAATTACAGTGATCCCTCGCTACTTCGTGCTTCAGTTTCTGCGGCTTCAGTGCATCGCGGGTTTTTCAAAAATATTCATCGAAAAATAAAAAAATAGGGAAATTAAGGAAAAATAGGGGAAAAGTTAAGGAAAATACAACAAAACAAGGCTAATTATGCAAAAAAAAACCCAAACAAACAAAAAAAACAACCCCGCCCCTCCAACAAAACTACTTACATTTTTATGTGAGGTGCACGTCTGTGTGCGCGCATCTGTATATGTGTGCATTTATATTTTATTTACATCTTATGCATTATTTTTGAATGTTTAATTGTTAATATAAGCATTCATAGCATTGAATATGTATTTATTGATATTATGTACACATACACATGTACGTATACGTCAGTCAGTGTGAGGTCGGTCCTACATATAGCCGTCGGAGGGGTCTCGGTCCCAATTAACCACAGAAAGTGAGGGATCCCTGTATTTCTTAAATATCATTTCTCACTGTTACTCATTCATTGCGGGCACACTGATTAATGATTAGGACATCCCACAGTACCTTTAACGGGTGCTAGCGAAGGCCGCAGGTTGTCCAGATGGTGGAAGAAGATCTTGTCTGCAGTGGAGTTATTGGATGCAGTAATGCTGGGGATCTCACCGTTCGACTTGCTGCGTACACGCTTGGGGGGATGAGGCTTCTTAAACAGCTGCAACGAAATTCACACATGCACACTTCAGAAATATAAAGGAGCATTACATGTACAATTTATCTGCGCTGTAGAAAAAGTTAGACATTTACTATAAATACAGGGTACAGCATGTGATGTCACACCAGGTATCAGTATTATATAATGAAATGAAATATTGTGTTGTTTTCACAGCATGTGACCTATTGAGATGAGATTTCCTTTTGGATTTTTCCCGTTATCAGGAGTCGCCACAGCAAATGATTCGCACGTTTGATTTGGTATAGGTTTTTAAGTCGGATGCCCTTCCTGACACAACCCTTTTAAGCAGGGGACAGAAACAAGCTGATGGCTATGCGGCTACTCTACGAAAGACAGCAACGGTTCTTTTACATGAACCTCTCACCATAGATAGTGAGAGACATGACCGGCCTTTGATACCCAGTTAGCGGCACTGGGGGTGGGGGGACGGACGGACAGTGACAACCTTGTGGAGAGTGGGACTAGAACCCCCAACCTTAGGATCAGCGATCCAGCGCCCCATACCACCAGGCCACCATTGCCCTACTTATTAGTGTTAAATAATGAAATTAAATTATAATCTGTTACTTTTTTGGATGAAAAATCTCTGACGTCCGCATGGACTTCAATTAATAATACAGGACATCCTTTCTACTGCATTGTACTAACACACAAAGTACCATTTACACTCACGTTCACACCCATGGGCAATTTACATCAGCCAGTTAACCTCATTTACATGTTTTTTGATTGTGGGAGAAAACCAGAATGCATGTAGGAAACCCACAGAGACACATGGAGGACACATTGAAAAGCGTCTGGGATAAAAATAGACGAAAGTGTTTCAGTAGCCCTTGTCCAGAACCTCTTACTAGTTCATATCAGTGACCACTTAAACAAACCCAAAGACACCAAGAGCCACAAATAGCTTAACATATCCTTCCCACAATGCACACAGAATCCCAGCAGTCTTTGTTAGCAAGGTTAAATACTGGGTATTACTGTATTTTTAATATTTTTTTCGACATTTATTTAATGATGCATAAAAGAAAGCAGCAGCATGAACACCTGACCACAGTATTTCGACCTCTGTACAGACTGAGCAATTTCAGAGGGAATATCTCACCAAGTTCCTTCTCATTAAACTTCAGTAAAAGGAGTACTGTCATCCATGTAGAACCAGCACTGTCATCCATGGTTCAGTTTTAATTGCTTGCTTCTACGCCCGTGACCCAGAACTCTGGTGAACTTGGAACTGGTTATCTCTGACCAAAAAGCATTACCTGTGGCAGCTTTCTCTAAAATTACATTTTATTAGTTATGAAAAAACCTCTTGTATTATAGTAGGCGTATAAAAACTTCTAAAAGGAGACCGTGCAGGGTATGTGTGTGTTTGCTGCCCACTGAGGACCAGAATACCTTAAAAGCTAAGAAAATGAGGACAGATCCATGCCGTAGTTGCGGTCATGCTCTTTCATTGGACTCAATTTTACTCTGTATGTGAGCTTTTTCCGATAAACCTTACCCATCATACCTTGACAGTACATGTTCATGGTGGGGTTCGTAGTGTACTGTTCATACCATGGGAGTAATTTTATATACACTCACTATCCGAGTTATGACCTAGATCGGTTCCGACCAACCAGTTGTAAGTCGGATTGGTTGTAAGTCAGATATTTAACACAATGAAACTGAAACCACCCAACACTCGCTATGAATTCATGTGAAGCGCATTCTTCACCTGCACGTTCTTTAAACATGCAGCCTTACTGTGCACTGTTCGCAACATCACTTTCACATTTCTTTGCCTATTATCTTCCAACAATGTGCATAGCAACTTTTCCATCTCTGCAATCGGTCCTTCATGTTGTTTTGTGATGATAGTTGACTTAATTATGGCTGCTGCTTTCACTGCTTATTTAATGCGGTCCTTGTCCTTCAAAATTGTCGACACCGTGGAGTGGGAGAGATGGAGATTCCACTTTAATCTCCAACGACAGTGCCTTCCTTGCTTTCTTGGTAGAATTGCCATGTGATGAATTGGACTTCCTCTTGGGGGCCGCCACGGTAACGGTGTACAGCAGCCCCATGACTATTCGCGATTTTGCACTCGCAGCTTTGCATATTCGCGGATTGCCGAGCAACTGTCACGTAATTCAAATTCAGCCAATGGTTGTCCTTCTTCCTAATGATTGGTTGAGACTTATGTATATGCCCCTTTTTCCCTCATTCGTGCACAAGTTGTTAATGAGCCTTTTTTTAGTGTTTTATTTATCAGTTAAGTTCTATGATGCCACTCAAACGCCGGCTAAGCAGCAAAAAAAGGTTGGATGTCTCTTCTGAAGAAATCAGACTTTCTCCGGAAGAAATGACAGTTTCCTCCGAAGTGTCTGAATAATCTGAACTGTTGTAAAACACTACATTTTTTGTTCTTTTATGTCCTTTTTGTTATGGTCTGTGTTTTTGGGGGACTTTGATTTTGGCGGCTGTGGCTCTAACTAACCGTTTTCTGTCTGCTTCAGCTGAGGGGCGTGGCTGAGCTGCTCGGTGGCTCACACCTGAATTCACTAATCTCATCTACTCACAATAAAAAAAAGCACGCTTACCTCTGCGCCAGAGGATCAACTCACATCATGTCACCGCTTCTTTGGTTTGTAACCCTCTCTAACTGTTTCACTCTAAAACTCAGTTTTCTACCCACTAAGGGGTGTGGCTGAGCTGCTCGGACTGAATGCAGTTCATACCTGAATTCAGTCATTTCATGCCTCACAAATAATGCAATACCTTCCTTTAGTGGGCATTTTTAAAAACCACAGTGCTCTACAGGTGGTCATAACTCACGTACGTCGTAACTCAGATAGTGATTATATATGAATGCCTTAATCGATTACAAACGCTCCCGACTTACGTTTTTTAATTGGTTCCGGACGGCTGAACGTAAGTTGTTACAGTGACGTATGACACTCATACTGTACTATACATCCATAAATACCATAACCATATCTCATAAAACACCCAAGTCACTTTACATGAAGCTTAAAACAGTCAATCAACGCTTACAATATGTGAAGCGCTCAATACCGAAAGTAGTGTACTTGCGAAAGTAGTGTACTTGCTGTGAGTTATATAGACTTCCGGTCTTTCAAGTGCACAAGGGTGCCGTTGAACTCGTTTTGAACTCATTTATTCATAAAAATATGTTTGTTATTTGTAAGGTTAATAATTTATTCCTGGAGTCTACAGAAAATATGCTATACTGAATCAGGATATGAAATACCCCCATTTCACTGGAACACGGCAGACTCACGAAAGCAAAAATGTTGTCATCCACAAACGTTCCGCAATTATTCCCTCATCTTCCGTGTCATTCCGTGTGATTCTATAGTTATTCTTTAAGTCTTCCTCCACTTCCGTATGCTTCCGGCAGGCCAAAATATTCTGTGAACGTGCTTTTGAACATGTTCAAAAGCACGTTCACTGAAAAAAAAATTCTGTGAGTGTTCCGTGCTCTACACACCACACACCATGAGCACCATCAGCAGCGGCAGCATCAGACCGAGCGCTTGCCGGGCGCTTTGCACCTCACTTTAAGACATGGCCCCTGAAGACTGATCAATGGCACACCGTGAGTATTTCACCTTCTTCTGATTCACTGACCCACTGCTGATTGTGGTTTGCTTGAGACTTCGATCGGGTCTGCATGATCATCCTTCTCATGCCGATGATCACGTGCGCGCGAACGGAGTAGAGAGCGTAGAGAGCGCGCCGCACGCACAACCATGTTTAAACTGCCTTATAATAAATGATCAAGCAAATACAAAGTGGGGTTCAGAGATCAGCACATCTTAAACACGGGCTCAAGCACATGCTTTCATCCAGCACAGACTCGATCAGAGGGATTTCCACTTTTCCGCAGGGTTTTCACCCATTTCCCGTGTGAAAATGCCGAAGCTCTTCCGTAGACTGCGATCCGTGCCTTTGCGCTACGATTGTTGCATGCCATGCTCCAGTGTAATGGGAGTAAAAGGATTTATAGAATGATGTTTTGGTTACATCAAAAAACTACACAATAGGTGTGATGGTTAAAGTGAGGGTACGGGCCAGGGAATTATACCATTATACCAAGGCCGGTCCCCACAATGAACAAGACTACTAGACTGTGTGTGATTGAGCTCACCTGTTTGGGGATCTGGCCGAAGTTGTTGATGAAGCCGATGGTGGCCGTCTCTTTCAGAGGGTCGTTGATGTTGTAGATGTCGACTTGGCCCTCATAAAAGAGATGGTGGAAGACGTTTACAGCCTCCACTGCAGGAGGACCTTGCTGCTTGTAGCCAAATATGAGATCAATCCATTCATGCAGGTGGGCGCTGACATAGTCACACTCTAATGCCTGGAAAGGAACATGAGCAAAAACACACATACATATCACTTTATCTCGTGGTCGCTAACTAGAATTATTCACACAATTTATCAAGTGGTTGGGCTACGTTTTGGGAAGATTTATTAAATGATGTACAAAATGTATGCTTCTGCATTAGTTATATAGATGTCATTCTACACTTACAAACATAAATGGATTCTACATAATAGTTCGCAATCATGCTCACAGTCTAATGTAAATCATGTGTAAATATTAACTTTCGTGCTACGATGAAATAAAGGTGAAGGGACATTTTATACCTGTCTGTGAACCCTGATGAACTCTCTTGGATCCCCTTTGGCCCACGGAGGCAAAATCACGTCACCCAGTCTAGTGCCATTCTGTTTACTTCCTGTGCCACAACAAGAACAATCCTCAGTCTCACATTATCCCTTGTGCTCGCACACACAAACCAAATCAAGAATTTGCTACCTAAATCAAAGTTATTGGAGTTGAGCAGGAACTCGGGGAGGTAGAAGAACTCTGGAATGAGCTCCTTGACATCGGCCATGTTGTGCTTGGAAGCAGAAAGCCAAGCTTCCCGCACGCTGTGGAACATCCGGTCTGCCAGATCAAAGTGGCCTCCCTGTGAAAAAGAAAATAAATACAAATGGAAACAGAAATACAAATGGGCAGAAACAAGCCACTGGCTCGACAGTCAAGCTCCTCGATTCATAAAATCTGTCAAGCAGCCTGAGGGCATATTGATTTATAACTGTTTACTCTCTGTGAATAACATGCCTGAGAGACAAACAAATGCAATGTAAATATTTGCAGAGAAAAACAAAGATGCTGTTACTGTGCAGACAGCTTGTCTCTAAGTTGGTCCTGAAACTGCACTGTGAATAATGTGAACAGTTAATCCAGTTTGAAAAAAAATCCTCCTGAAAGTCCACAGACTGCAGGGTGCATTGTACTTATCTTACTTAATGACTTCAACTGGATGTGTTAGATTACTTAATTCTACACTTACTTAACTCCATGCAAATGACACATCCTAATAGTAAACAGCAAGAAAAAACACTAAGATATCCTGTTATAAAAAAGGTGTGACCCTAAAGAGGACTCTTTTATATAAAAGCACACCCTAAAATGTTTTCCATTCATGGCTGCCCAGCATTTCCCATCCATTCAGCACAGCACAGCATGAAGGTCCAGATGCTCCTATCAGCAGGGCCATGTAATAATACATACATTACCTTGACTGCTAAATTGACTGCAGTGACCTTAAAACAAGTTTCAGGGCACCCATATATAATTCCAACTGAGACCTTCCTGAGTGGACGCCATACACCAAATTTGGGAGTCCTATGACATTTACTTCCAAAGTGATCGCAATGACAACTGACAATGAGGCGAATCTTAAAAAACTGATTTTGATCAAGTTTAGGGTGTCCATACATAGCCTCAACCGAGACCTTCCTCAGGGGAATCCATCCACAAAATTTGTTGAACCCGTGTCACTTCCTTCCATAGTCATCGCAATAACTATCCATTCTGAATATAGAAACGTGACCACCTTTGCTGATGGCAGCTGCTGATGACATGCTGGACTTCTTATCTATTAATAGCTATGTTTGATGCCCCAGCAGCAACCTGAAAGAAGTTTATTTTATCACTTGTGTGAAAGCAATCACTATGCCTCGTTCCTTCACTAGCATTTCCTCACTCAAAATGAGTACAATGCAAAAAAAAAAAAAAAAAAAAATGCAGCTCGTCATGTCATCTGAATATTGAACACCTGAGTGTGCCTGAGATAAAATCCAGACTGCTGCCCTGACTGCCTCCAAAAACGTTAAATTAGGCATTTCCATTCAGAAAAAATCGCATCAATTATTTCAAACTTTGTTAGTCTGTTTATGTCAAGTGTCACACATATCTGCATGGGTGCACCATGAAATCTTGAAAAACCTGAAAAGACGGGGGGGGGTTGCTTTAAAAGTGGGTGCGCCCCATTCGGGCTTAGAAAAAATTTTAAATCACAAGTTAAAATGGCTGTCTCTCATGCAATCTTATACCAACATTTACAGCAGTATTCTTCTTCTTCTTCTTCTTTTACTTTCGGCTGCTCCCTTCAGGAGTCGCCACAGCAAATCATCCGCCTCCATCTTACCCTGTCCTCTGCATTTTTCTTTTCTGACTCCAACGACCTTCATGTCTTCCTCGAGGCCTTCTGCCTGGTAGTTCCAACCTCAGCATCCTACTGCCAATACACTCACTATCCCTCCTCTGTACATGTCCAAACCATCTCAATCTAGCCTCTCTGACTTTTTCTCCAAAACATCTTACATGGGCTGTCCCTCTGATATACTCATTTCTGATCCTATCCATCCTCGTTACTCCCAGAGAGAACCTCAACATTTTCATCTCTGCTACCTCCAGCTCTGCCTCCTGCCTTTTCCTCAGCGCCACTGTTTCTAAGCCATACAACATCGCTGGCCTCACCACCGTCTTGTACACTTTTCCCTTCATTCTTGCTGACACTCTCCTATCGCACATCACACCGGACACTTTTCTCCAACCATTCCAGCCTGCCTGCACACGCTTCTTCACCTCTTTTTCACACTCTCCATTGCTCTGGATTGTTGAGCCTAAGTACTTAAAATCCTCCACCTTCGTTATCTCTGCTCCATGTAACATCCCCGTTCCTCCTGAGTCCTTCTCATTCACACACATGTATTCTGATTTTCTGAGGCTAACCTTCATTCCTCTCCTTTCCAGGGCATACCTCCACCTCTCTAGATTTTCCTGCACTTGTTCTCTGCTCTCACTGCAGATCACAATGTCATCTGCAAACATCATAGTCCATGGAGATTCTTGTCTCACCTCGTCTGTTAGCCTGTCCATCACCATAGCAAACAAGAAGGGGCTCAAAGCCGATTCTTGATGCAGTCCCACCTCCACCTTGAACTCTTCTGTCACACCGACAGCACACCTCACCACTGTCTTACATCTCTCATACATGTCCTGCACCACTCCAACATACTTCTCTGCCACTCCAGACTTCCTCATGCAATACCACAGTTCTTCTCTCTGCACGCACCCTGTCGTATGCTTTTTCCAGATCCACAAAGGCACAATGTAGCTCCCTCTGACCTTCTCTGTACTTCTCTATTAACATCCTCAAAGCAAACATTGCATCTGTGGTGCTCTTTCTTGGCATGAAACCAAACTGTTGTTCACAAATGCTGACCTCTGCCCTTAGTCTAGCTTCCACTATTCTTTCCCATAACTTCATCGTATGGCTCATCAACTTTATCCCTCTGTAGTTGCCACAACTCTGCACGTCTCCCTTGTTCTTAAAACTGGGCACCAGCACACTTCTCCTCCACTCCTCCGGCATCTGCTCACTCTCTAGGACCTTGTTGAATGTTCTTGTCAGAAAATCTACTGCTACCTCTCCTAGACACTTCCATACTTCCACAGGTATGTCATCAGGACCAACTGCCTTTCCATTCTTCATCCTCTTCAATGCCCTTCTCACTTCACCCTTACTGATCTTTGCTACATCCTGCTCCTCAATGGTCACCTCTTCTACTCTTTTTTCTCTCTCATTTTCCTCATTCATCAGCTCTTCATAGTACTCTTTCCATCTTCCCAGCACACTTCTGTCATCAGTCAATACATTTCCCTCTCTGTCCTTTATCAATCTAACTTGCTGCACATCCTTCCCATCTCTATTTCTCTGCTGTGCCAACCTGTATAGATCATTTTCTTCCTCTTTACTGTCCAACCTATCATACAAGTCATCATACGCCCTCTGTTTGGCCTTAGCCACTGCTACTTTCGCCTTACGCTGTGTCTCCCTGTACTCCTGTTTACTCTCTTCGGTCCTCTCTATGTCCCACTTTTTCTTAGCTAACCTCTTCCTTTGTACACACTCCTGCACTTCCTCATTCCACCACCAAGTCTCCTTATCTACTTTCCTTCCAGAGGACACACCAAGTACTCTCCTACCGGTCTCCCTGATCACATTTGCTGTGGTTGTCCAGTCATTTGGAAGTACTTCCTGGCCACCCAAAGCCTGTTTCAACTCCTCTTTGAAGACAACACGACACTCTTCCTTTTTCAACTTCCACCACTTTGTCTTCTGCTCTGCCTTTGCCTTCTTCACCTTCCGCACCATCAGCGTCATCCTGCATACCACCATCCTATGCTGTTTGGCAACACTCTCACCCACTACTACTTTGCAGTCACTGACTTCCTTCAAATTACATCGCCTACACAAGATGTAGTCTACCTGTGTGCTTCTACCTCCGCTTTTATAAGTCACCCTATGCTCCTGTTTCTTCTGGAAGAAAGTATTCACCACAGCCATTTCCATCCTTTTTGCAAAATCTATCAACATCTGTCCTTCTGCGTTCCTGTCCTGGATACCAAACCTGCCCATCACTTCCTCGTCCCCTCTGTTGCCTGCACCAACATGTCCATTGAAGTCTGCACCAATGACCACGCTTTCACCTCTGGGGGTACTCTGCATCACTTCATCTAAGTCACTCCAGAATCTCTCCTTTTCTTCTAGCTCACATCCTGCCTGTGGGGCATAAGCACTAACAACATTGAGCATTATACCTTCAATTTCTAACTTGAGACTCATCACTCTGTCTGACACTCTTTTCACATTTAGAACATTCCTGACAAACCCCCCCTTCAAGATGACTCCTACTCCATTTCTCTTCCCATCCACACCATGATAAAATAGCTTAAACCCTGCTCCTAAGCTTTTAGCTTTGCTACCTTTCCACCTGGTCTCCCGAACACACAGTATGTCCACCTTCCTCCTCATGTCAGCCAGCTCTCTACCTTTTCTTTGCATAGTTCCAACATTCCAAGTCCCCACTCTCAGTCCTAGACTCATGCCTTTCCTTTTCTCTCTCTGCCTACGGACACGCCTCCCACCTCTCCTTCTTCGACGTCTTCGACCAACAGTAGTCCAATTTCCATCAGCACCCTGTTGACTGACAGCACTGATGGCGGTCGTTGTTAACCCGGGCCTCGACCGATCCAGTATGGGGGTAATACTTCTGATTTGCATCACAAAAGTTTGGCATTGGTTTTACGTCGGATGCCCTTCCTGACACAACCCTCTGCATTTCTCCGGGCTTGGGACCGGCATGAGGGGGAGAGACACTGGTTAGTGCCCCCCCCCCCCCCCCCCACCTCAACCTGCAAATTCATATATAGTATATTGATGCAAAATAAAGATTTTTTAAAATTTAAATTACAAGACATATTTTGTTGAACAATCTTAACTCCCAACTAACCTCTTTGTCCACAACATTTTTTAATGTATATAGTGCAGACGAACACCTTTAACCCCCATAAAAAAAAAATAAAAAAATTAAGTCTTGAGAAAACAGGAATTTCCGGCATATGTCGGAAAACTTGCACCCATGTCTATGTCTGTGTGAAGGCTGTAGTATTGAATCAATTATTATTTAGCAGTAGCATATTGATATAAGAATGCGATTTAGATTAGAGACTGTACTACAGGTCGAGCTGGTCTTAATTAATTGGAAACAGCGTTTCAAAAGCAATACATGGTGTAACAGAACGCAAATAGGACACACACTAACAGAAGCCAATAACCTGAAGTAGGAATGAAGAGCTCAATTGTTTCTTATAAATGAAGATGTAAAAAATTTAAAAAAAAAAAGATGATTTAAGCATTTTTTGTGAGGAATTACAGCTCTCTTGGTTCAGGATCGAATATGTACTTCCCCTCACCTGCAGTCGGAGGAAGATCTGCGTGAAAGGCTCCATTCTCACCAAATATGACGCTACAATCATGGCTGAGGAGTAATGAGTTCCATAATGATACGCTGGAGTCTCACCTAGGCAAAAACACACAAGAATCATCAAACAGACATCACAATTTGAGCGAAGCCAAACTGGAACTGTAGTTAACAATTTCATTTACGGTACTTCAAAAAACCCCACACAACTGAGAAATTGAGGGTGAAGGTAACAACAGAAGCATGGCTGCACCCCCAACTTTTGGATTACTAATCCAGAGTCTCCACCACTGAGCCATCAATGTCCCTTAACAAATGTATTTATTCTATGAACCCACCATTCGGATCCTCCCAGTCTTTGAATCTCTTCTTGTACTGAATCAGGCGGTCATCTGTCTGAGCACCCATGGGTTTGGAAAGGTTACGGAATGTCTTCGGATTGTTAAGGTCCAGCTCCTGTGCACATGTTATGGATAATCAGAACACATTAAATTATAATTACCAATTTTTCACCAATGGGTGAGGTGGCGGTCACTGAAAAGTTTCTGAAACCGAATTCTGGGATATCCACTAAGCCGGCAGTGCATAATTGTTTAAGTACCTACTCCATGGGGACAAATCACATCATGAATTATATTGATCGTCTTGATGTATATTAATCATTACGAAGGCCATTACGCTCTGTGTGCAGACCATACACAAAGTGTCACGATATCTTTATAAATTTCAAGTTTCAGGTTAAGCTCTGGTAAACTGATGTTGGGATACTGTCGCTACCTCACTCTACAGTGGTATGAAAAAGTATCTGAACCTTTTGGAATTTCTCACATTTCTGCATAAAATCACCATCAAATGTGATCTGATCTTTGTCAAAATCACACAGATGAAAAGACAGTGTCTGCTTTAACTAAAACCACCCAAACATTTATAGGTTTTCATATTTTAATGAGAATAGCATGCAAACAATGACAGAAGGGGTAGGAATAACTGAACCCTCTGCCTAAGGAGACTTAAAGAGCAATTGAAACCAATTTTTACCAAACAATTTAAGTCAGATGTGTGCCCAATCACTGATGAGTGGCTTAAAGCTGCCCTGCCCACTATAAAACACACACCTGGTAAGAATTGTCTTGATGAGCAGCATTGTCTGATGTGCACCATGGCTTGCTCAACAGAGCTGTCTGAAGACCTGCGATCAAGAATTGTTGATTTGTATAAAGCTGGGAAAGGATACAAAACCATCTCTAAAGGTCTGGATGTTCATCAATCGACAGTCAGAGACGTTGTCTACAAATGGAGAGAGTTTGGCACTGTTGCTTCTCTCCCAAGGAGTGGCCGTCCACCAAAGATGACGCCAAGAGTTCAGCGCAGAATACTCAGAGATATAAAAAAAAAAAACCCAAGAGTGTCTGCTAAAAACTTACAGAAATCACTGGCACAGTCCAATATCTCTGTGCACACATTAACTATATGTAAAACAATGGCCAAGAATGGTATTCATGGGAGGACTCCAAGGAGGAAGCCACTGCTGTCTAAAAAACATTGTTGCTCGTTTAATTTCGCAAAAAGGCACTTGGACACTCCACAGAAATTTTGGCAAAATATTTTGTGGACTGATGGAACCAAAGTTGAATTGTTTGGGAGGAACACACAACATCATGTGTGGAGGAAAAATGGAACAGCTCACCAACATCAACACCTCATCCCCACCGTGAAGCATGGTGGAGGGTGCATCATGGTTTGGGGCTGTTTTGCTGCCTCGGGGCCTGGACAACTTGCAATCATTAATGGAAAAATGAATTCAAAAGTTTATCAGGATGTTTTGCAGGAAAACCTGAGGCCGTCGGTCAGACAGTTGAAGCTAAAAAGAGGATGGATGCTGCAACAAGACAATGATCCAAAACACAGAAGTAAATCAACTTCAGAATGGTTTCAGAAGAACAAAATACACGTTCTGGAGTGGCCAAGTCAAAGTCCAGACTTGAACCCCATTGAGATGCTGTGGCATGACCTCAAGACAGCGATTCATGCCAGACATCCCAGGAATCTGACTGAACTACAGCAGTTTTGGAAAGAAGAATGGGCCAAGATTAGTCCTGATCGATGATGTGGCAGACTGATCTGCAGCTACAGGAAGCGTCTGGTTGAAGTGATTGCTGCCAGGGGGGGGGGGCCCACAAAATATTAAATGTAATGGTTCAGTTACTTATTCCTCCCCCTTCTGTCATTGTTTGCATGCTATCCTCATTAAAATATGAAAACCTATAAATGTTTGGGTGGTTTTAGTTAAAGCAGACACTGTTTTTTCATCTGTGTGATTTTGACAAAGATCAGATCACATTTGATGGTGATTTTATGCAGAAATGTGAAAAATTCTAAAAGGTTCAGATACTTTTTCATACCACTGTACATGCACACCCAGGCCCGTTTGACAGTGGGGTGGCCGATTTCCCAGTGGCACAAGGTGCCTTCACATCTGCCTCCCTTCTGGTTCTCTCTCTTTTAGTTTTTGCTGCGTCCCTGCTTGCACTCAACAATAATAAATTCTTCTATTTCCATTACACTACCATGAGGATACCTAACAACCTCTCTCTGCCTCTCTCTCTCTCTCTCTCTCTCTCTCTCTGTTTTTGCTGAGGTACATATTCTTCTTCTGGGATGCCGATAATCCCGACCCTTCTGTCTTCTCAGTCCTGTGGTCTGTCCAGGTGTGCTGATGCTGGCTGGAGTTCTCATCTTGGAAGCCCCTACCTCCCACTGATGAGGATCTATATGGACTCAGATGTGCACTCTCAGACTGTGAACATTGAACTTTTCACTGCTGGTGATATAAACTCTTTTCCCACAATTATTTAGGACAGTTGTGCGAACCAACAGGACTACATTTGGTATTGTAGTGAAGTTTCTCATATGTGGTTTGTATTTTTATGGTTTCACCAACATGAGGAAAGGTTTCCATTTTGGGTCTGGTTCCTCTCACGGTTTCTTCCTCGCATCAAATGAGGACGTTTTTCCTCGTCACCATTGCGAAGCTCATTGGGGATGTGTATGGGTTGAAGAAAATATTTTTAAACACAATACTTTGTTGAATTGAATAGTTAAAAATTACACAGGAACATCAAGAAAAATAGACTTTAAAAAAAGATTTTTATATTTATTTTTTAATTTATCTCACCCATGACGGACGTAAGTGAATTCTGCATGCTACACGAGTAG
The DNA here is from genome assembly GCA_024760905.1 of Plotosus lineatus. Taxonomy (NCBI): domain Eukaryota; kingdom Metazoa; phylum Chordata; class Actinopteri; order Siluriformes; family Plotosidae; genus Plotosus; species Plotosus lineatus. Next base: position 47,938,597 of record CM045734.1, read on the forward strand.
AGAAAAAGCAAAGTTGTGAAACGGTGATTTTAAATCTTTTCCAAGTTTTAGTATACACTACATGGAAACATGAGCAAAGCACACCAGAACAGCATTTTTATATAATTTTTCTACTATTTTAAAGCATGATAATAATGATGGCGGCCTGCTGTAAATGACCGAGACAAACCGTGAGGCGTTTTGATAAAAGCACTATTTACCTGGGATAATAAGCAATTTGTAAACGAGGCAAAGATGATACAGGGCGCTATTTGGTTGCGGGATTATCATAACACCGTCCGAGACAGGAAATATCATATGAAAGCCGAATCTTTTCAATAGTGTTAATTACATTAAATGAATATTATATTACACGATTGGCCAGCACAATAATCACTTATCTGATAGCAATGATCCAATAATTTGGTTCTCGCACAGCAATGACGCATTAAAATTTTTTTTTTTTTTTTTTTTTTTTTTTTATAGCTTTCCACCAATCAGAAGGAGAATATTTCTTAAATTAATCATAATGTTTATTATCCCCTAGGAGAGTGGACCGATTAGCAATTCACCTCAGAGTCATAATCAGCCAGGATCCACGGGAAGACCGGGTACTGCATCAAGTCATTGTAAGACCTTCCAGCTAGTGTGTTGAGGTGCATTAGATACTGGAAATTGCTGATCTCTCCTCTCTGAGAACAAAAAAAAAAAAAAAAAAAAAAAAAAAAAAAAAAAAAACCGGGAAATTTTAATCTTCCTGAACATTTAAAATGTCAAATTGAAGATTTCAAATCAAAGACACTATTTCACTCCTCACAAAGTTACAGGCAGATTCCAAGAACATCAATATCACTCAATCCTCTCTGATGAGCAGTCAAACGTCAAGTTCAGCCGCTTCAGAGAAGAGCTTACCTCCCACCGCTGTGTTACTGATTTCTCTCCGACCAAATTGCTGAGAAGACCCGACCTAGAAAGGATCGCACAAGTCAGATAATCGGATTTGCTACCCTGCAGTCTGAGGTTATAGATGAAAATCAAGTTTGACAGGTATACCCTTGCTCTACACTGGTGTTGGGTCGCTGACCAGAGACAGACTCAGAGCTGTCTGCTAGTGAGGGAACAACTGCCAAAAACCTACAAATAAAATAAAATAACAAAGCAATTCATCATTTGTACGAGTTAATATTATTGATATTTAATAAACTCGGGGCAGCTTCTTCAATATACACCCTACCTCTGATAGACCTTGTTCCTGACTCCCTTCTGGAAGGCCAAAAGATAATTTCGCCCATCACCTGAAAACACCTCCACTGCCATTGGCTGCAACAAATGCAACAATGGTTGGCGAGGAAAGAAGTACAGTAATTTTAAAACAGTCTTTTATATTTACATTTTGCTTTGTATCTACTAATGGTGTCCTTTTCATTACCTGGAGCAGATAGCGTCGCTTGTGCACCTCTTTGATGTCTTCATATGCAAAGATGCTGCAGGTCCTCTTCAGCTGACTCTGGCTTTGCCGGGCTCCTTTGGGGATAATTGGCTCGTGCATGCTGGGAGATTACAGACACATCAACATTTAAGCCTTCTTTGGCTACATGTGGTGGCAGGCTAAATCTATTACTGATGGGTTTATTTCTGCCATGCAGGCATTTTCTCCTCATGCAGTGAAAGAACTCCAGCTCAAATTAGCATTTTTCAAAAATAAACTCAGCAGGGGATGGTTATAATAATAAAAGTTTTCTGCCAGGCAGGAAAAATCTGATTGGGTGGTCAGATGCTCTTCTTAGCGTTAGAAACAATTTTTCATGGCTGCTGCGATTTAAGAGTGGTATGTCGTTTTTGCCTGCAGACTACAAAATGATAGATAGATGCTTTTGAACATGTACAGGGATGTTGTTAAGAAGATGAAGAATGCTAAAAAAAATCCTGCAGGCTGTTTAAATGAACTATGGCAACCTCAGTTAGGCCTCACTTTATGCTCAGTATTAGCATACGTAATACAATCATGAATTTCAGCACTCTACAAATTCATGATTCAATAATATACCTCCTGTGTTGCTATGCAAACATTAAAACAGTTTATAAGCTCATTCAGTTTTAAATTACAGCCATATGGATCCAAGTGTTTCATTACAGAGGAGATGCTCTGTCTGTATACTGCTAATGCTATAAAGGATAACACCATCAGATCATCTCATAGCGGAGTATAAGCCCTTAAGCATTTCTCATTTCCAAATTAAAAAAAAGTTGCATCTGGAGGTGTACAGATACAATAAATAAATAAATCATGATAAATGTGCATAACAACAGCACAGCTTGTGATCTTTGAAAAAGTTTGCACAAAGCAACTGACGATTAAGACACACATACAGTGATCCCTAGCTACTTCGTGCTTCAGTTTCTGCAACTTCAATGCATCGCAGGCTTTTCAAAAATATTCATTTATTGAAATTAAGGGAAAATAGGGGGAAAACAGTTAAGGATAATGCCGCAGAAACAGCCAATTATGCAACCCCCAAAAAATAAAAACAAACAAAAAAAACAACCCAAAAACCCCCAACAAAACTACTTACATTTTTATGTGAGGTCTGTGTGTGTGTGTGTGTGTGTGTGTGTGTGCATGTCTATGTGTGTGTATTTATATTTTATTTACATCTTATGCATTATTTTTGAATGCTTAATTGTTATTATAAGCATTTATATTGCTTAATGTGTATTTATAGATATTATACACATGTACATATATGTCAGTCAGGGTGGTCGATCCTACTTCGTGGAAATCGGTAGTCACGGTGGGTGGGGGGTCAGTCCCCATTAATCGCGGAAAGTGAGGGATCCCTGTATTCCAAAATGTTTTCTGAATTTCAGCAGGTCAGAACTATATAGACAGCTGATCACCACACCAATGTTTCACAAACTAGTCACTGAAACTAAAAGGCTAAAACTTTCTCTAGCATGACAATGCACCTGTCTCTATGAAAACATGGTTTGCCTGACCTCAATCACACTGAACATGAACTGGCATGCTGGAAATCGGCACGATCGGGAATGATGACTGTGCCCTGGGCCTTTGTTTGATGTCGTGGAGAAATTTTTACAGAAGGTGGTTAATATAAAAGCAAAGAGGAAATATATGGCATGGGATACTTAAACATATCAGTGTGATTGTCAGGTGTCCACAAACTTTTGGTCATGTAGCATAACAGCACAGTTTTACAACTCTGGAAATTAGTACTAAAATACACTAAAAGGCACAAAACCTAGGTGCCAATTCTAATGAATTTTAATCTACTGGGAAATTTGCCCCAATAACCGGGTGAAAATTGTACCACTCTGTACATCATACACCGTTAGAGTGTAGCTTCTGCATCATGCTTTAAATAGAATTAAGATATTGTCTTCCTGTGTCCCATATTCAGTATAAACATGGAGGATTTTTTTTTTTTTAAAGAAAGTTTTCTTCCAAACAAATCTTACTAAATTGATGCGGTAACATTAAATACCAGCAAATCCCTCCAGCCAAAAGATTTGAATCTCACTTTGCAGGAAGCGTCTCGATGTCTCTGATCTCTCTGGTGACAGTCATAGTAAAACCGTCAATCACATAAAAATGTTCTTTGCCAAACAGCAGCAGCCCTTCGCTGGTGTCTAGTCCTTGGACTCGAGCACAACGGTACATGTGCTGAATCTGTTTACACACATAGTAACAAAGCCTTTAATTATAAGCACATAATAAACATGTGTAATGTCGTCATAACAAAAGCACGCCATGACGAATGAGACTACTTAACACCAACTAAACAAAAGACACGATTAAAACTAGATATTTCAACATCCAAGATTGAATTTATTAACCTTCTCTCCCTCCTCCAACAGGCGGAGCAGCGTGGTGTTGTCAGTCTTCTGCTCCTCGTCTATGGCTCCGCACTCCAGAAGTTCCTGTAGCTGTTCTGAGCTGTCCTCGTCCGCGCCGTCCGCTGTGGAGCGGGAACGCTTCAAAGGAGCTTTTACAAGGCCTGCACACGCATGCACACACAAACACACACACGTATACACACACACACACACACACACACACACACACACACACACACACACCATCAAAAGCAGTATCTTAAGTAACTACTTTTAGTCAAACCACAGAGTTCTGCCAACACGCAGACAAACAGAAGAACGCATCTCTACTTTTAAATTTAAACTTTTCAGCTCTCGAGTGGAGCATCAGCAAGGTGAGCGGCGATCATCTTGAAGATTAATTCTAAATCCAGATGGATGCATAAAGCCATCCATGGGCCGAAGTACATGGAGCTAGTTGGCTGTTTGTCATTTAAAGCAATTACAGCCATCTGGTGAGCTCGTGCATACAAAACGATTTTCAATACTTTTCCCTTATAATGTGTTAGGCTGCAGCATCACATGCCACAGAGGGGGCCACACGTTTGCTTTTTCCCCCTCAATGGTCACGTGAAAAAGAGGCAATACTTGACAGGGGAGAATTGGATATGAACAATCTTGGGGGAGGTTTTTTTTTTTTTGCATATATAAACCATATAACCTGTTATTATAAAATCTCCAAGGCATTCATGTAGTATAGTAAAGCCAACTCAACTACTTCTGTTAGGAGCCAGTCCTCTAATGTGCTCCATTATTTTGGGAACAGTGAACAAAAGTGATTAGTAAATTAAGAGCAAAGTATCTTTCAGGCCGCCTTAGTTTACCACTCAACTAGTTCTTTTAAACCCTGCTATTTTCCTCCATGTGTTTTTGCTTTATCTGTAATTTGTATCATGCAGCCGTGTGGAAAACAGCAATTGGCAACATGCTGTGATTTAACAACGCAGTCTGAGCAGTAATAAACTGATTGCTGGAGAAGAGTTGAGCGCCGGAGTCCACTTTAACACACAACAGTGGGTATTGAAACTTTCTTAAAGAAGAACCTATTACAAATATTTTCCTTCTTTCCGCAATGCAGGGATCGATTCCCTCGCCAGAAAGACTATTAAAGAACCCTTTTCCCTTCCACTGAAGACAGATCGATTCATCACCAACAAAACCCAACAAGAGCACACGGAAAGAGCGAAGCTCCAACAAAAACAAGTTCACCACATAAACCAAAATTGGAAAACCATTCTATTGCAACGCTAAAAAATACTGTACGGAGAATCTGATCTGCACCATCTTCAAAATCCAATTTAATTTTCCTTATTTGATTTTGTCACAGTCCCACTTACAAAAACAAACAAACAAGGATTGGTCTCTAGAATAACTAAAATTTTGAATCTAGATTGTAGCATCACTTGTAAAGAATCCACAGCATTAGACATATTCATGAAACACATTATCTGAGAAGGTTTCATGGAACATTGGCTGGATATATTAACTGCAGTAACAGCAGCATCAGTGATGATTGCTTCGCTTTTCCGGAGAAGACACTTTTTTTGACAGACATGCTTGTCAAGTTGGTGTAGAATTCTGTACAGAAAGTATTTCACATAGAATCCCAATTAAATTTTTCAGCAAGCTAGACAGTACTAAGCATCTTTAGAAAAAGCAATTAATATCTGTAAAGAGCACTGTCCTCAACAGATAATGTCTACTTTCCGGAGAGGACATTTTTGACCAAAGGATCCAGACAAAGCCACTGAAATTGCAAATATCATAACATCTTTTTAGATTGTATGAAAATACCCGTCTAAAAGTAAAATTTTCAGGGTGTCAAATAAAGAAGTGAATGCATTTTCAAGTTTTACTTCAGGGCTATTTAAGCTGGCTGTATACACAATAAATGGGAGGAAGCCAAACAAGCTTGATCCACTGGTGTCCGTAATAAAAAAATTAAGTTCTCAAAACTGATATAATATTGGACCTTTAATTAGGTCTTAAGCAGGTTCCAAAAACATACATTTATAACTGCTTGTATTGGACTGGTCTTTTTGTTTTCTGTCACCAGCATTTTGAGCGGTTTACAAGATAACAGTTATTGCAGGTTTTAAATGAACTGGACTGGTTTTACCTTTTACCCTTGCGATGGTGTCCTCGCCATGTTCTGGTTCCTGCTGCGTGCTTTCTCCCTCGGTGCTCTGCTGAATGGAGTGCTGGTACATGCCCGGGTTTCCCGACAACAAGCGCATGTAGTACTCCTTACTGTCATAGCTGATGGCTCTCCGGTAACGCAGCGGCTTCTAAGAAACAAAGCAAATAGATTTAACACGTGACAAATTTTTTTTTTTTGGAGAAACCTTTATTTAAAACATTATTACAAGCAATGAATGCTAGCTATAGCTCAGACATTCAAACACTTGGGACTCATTAGTGCCTCCTGTTTGCAAGTCCAACAGCTATCCCTAGCTTACCATTTTTTATTCCTATGTATTATTCGGTAAAGTTACATGATATGGAATTGATTAGACTGTCGTCTGAATGCGTGAAGCAGATGTCTGTTTAAAGGAAGTTAATATGCACGGAAATCATACTGTATGCAGGAGTGAAAAGCACCAAACACCAGAGTAGTGCAAAAAACTTTCAGCCACTTCTGTCCAGAGCAATGCATCAGCCTTTTGGAAACATTTTCACAGCATCTCAACACGTAGGGCTCATAGAAGATAACAAGCAAAGGCTTAGACATCAGATATTTTCGGTTCAACAAATGCTGAAATTTAGAAACGGTCAAGGTTTCTAGCATCATGCAACTGTTTGAGTAAGTCATAGAAAAATTTTTGCAGAATTGTTGCATTTATTAGTCCAGATTATACCTGAATTGGGACACAGCCCGCTGCCCCCAACAAGGGTACTGGAAAAGAAGTCTGACAGGAGTGAAAGTGTGTGAGGTACAGATTGGAAAAATCCAGTTATTTCTTGATTTCATTTTTGCTTAACACCACAAATACACTGAGTTTGAACTATGAATGATTAAGCAGCCTGAGGAGAGCACCGTTAATAATATGGATATCCATTTCTAGCTTTAAAAGACCAAAGTGAACTGATACTTGGTGAAAAATGAAATAAAGTGAAACACTCACTACCTGAGAACTGTTGTTTGGCTCATTGTCAGGCACGTAGGGGTAATGGATATAAAACAAGTCATTGCGAACCATCTTCTTCCTCATTCGACAGGGACCTTCTGTCATGTCCAGCTGGAACTTGTCAAGGTGTGAACCAATGGGAGGTCCCCAAAGACCTCGCTCACGTAGTAACTCATACTCGATGGCTGCCCATTCATCAGTCACATACTTCAGTGCATTCTGTTGCCTCTGTTATAATAACAAATATTACATAAAATAAGATGAAATGATTTAAAGTGCAACCCTGATTTAATGATAAAGTGTCATGTGTAGATACACATTTTTACACTACACTGAATTGCTGTGTGTCAATCAGGAATTTTGTTTAGTGAAAAGGTGTGTAGTTTCGTACGACAGAACTGTAAATACAGTGCAAAGTGTGCTTCTTGCCCAATGACCTCATCCCCTCTGTTTCAACAACATAGCCCTCATTAGTGTATAATACACAGGAACAGTATGACCTGAATGGGGATTTAAAAATTATCCTGAGTGGATACTGCTTAAATGACTTTGACAAACATTCCCGTGAATTTGGCGCCAACATCGTTAACGGGCTTTAAATTGTAAAAATTAAGCATAGACATCTCCTTTTTGTTTGTTTTTCTTGCATTTCCACATAGTATTCACTAAATCACCTTTCATGGACCTGGTTTCCATGTAGTGCGAAAGGGTAGGTTCAACAGACACCATTAGCCACAGTGGCAGCTCAGCTCAAAGCCCAGAACTCACCTGACCTGCTTCTGTCATGGTTAAAATGTTTACAAAACCATATAAAAACGTTATTGTTTGATTTGTTTGTTCCTGTATAGTACACTGTATACCACAGGCATCAAACTCATGGCCTGCAGGCCATTTTATGTGGCCTACGAGTGCTTTCAATATATATGATTATCGTACATTATTTGCATTAACTATACCATATACCATGAAATGCAATTTATCATCCATCCACTAGGTGGAGCCAACTTATTTCAATTAAAAAGCTAGCTACTCATGACTCAGGAAAGAGCTCATCCTAGTTTATCACCATCAGGAATGATCAGAAACAGAAAGAGGGCAAATGGACAAATATTATATAGATTTCATGAATGCTCCTTTTGAAAGGGTTTTCAGTGATTTTTTTTGCCCTTAATGAGCTCGAACTTTAGGGATGTGGCCCTCAGTGAAAATGAGTTTTACACCGCTGCTGTATACCAAAACAATTATTCATCTCAAGCTCAGTGGTTGTCATTGACTTGAAAAGTCCCCTCACCAACATTCATATCACCATCAGCACATCCTGTTTTTTTTTGTTTGTTTTAAACAAAAGCAGATAGAGAATAGGAACTTTTCTGATAGTGAAAAAGAGTGAATTTATGTGCCAGAGTAAAAGCCTATAAAAGAAAAGTCTGGGCAGAATCACTACATCTCCACTGCTGCAAACCCCGATTTTTTTAAAGACATCTGTAAAAGTTTTGACAATTACTGAACCTAAAACTACGTTGAAACATCGCAAACTACACCTTCATACGATGTGCTGTAAGCTTTATGTACAGAAATACAACTGAATAAATCTGATATAGCCATCACTATTAGTCAGCTTCAACTTTTTTGCTTTACAACATTTAAGGTCACAGATTTAACCTTGAATCTGCAAATCCAGTAACAACAGCAAGTATTTTCATTTTAAGGTAGGAATGCTAAATCCGCAAAGCAGAAAGTAAATTGATACCAACCTACTTAAATTTCACAAGTCAGCAGTATTTGCCACTTTGGATGACAGGAAGGTCATAACCAATAAAAACATACAGAAGTGCAACAGTAAAATGTTTGTATTTTTTGTTCAGTGATATTCTCACCTCTTGGTATTCTTTATACTGCATGGCAACTAGATCTCGTACCACTGCAATGTGAGTGAACATCCACTGGAAGGTTTCCTTGGAAAACAAACAAATAAAACTTTTAGAAATAATAAATTAAAACAACTAAAACAAAACTTTAAAAAACTATTAAAAACAAAAAATATCTAAATCACTTCAATTTTTCAATAAATCAATAAACAAAAACACCAGATATGACAAACCTTTTTTTTAAATTATGGAATCTCCTTTCAAAAAAATACCCCCCCCCAAAAAAAAAAGCAAATAAGCAAATGTCAATACCACACGAGGCAAACAAATCTTCAAGAAATAAAAGGAAGTGAGAGTATTAAAAAATGGAGGATAGAAAGGGAATGGGAAGAGAGAAAGAATCGAGAGGAAAAGTAAAACAGATGAAACGGATGATAAGGAAGGAAAATAAAGAATGAAATGTATGTAATTAATCAGATATTAGTAAGAAATATTCACACAGTGAGTTTTTATGTTGAAAGAGAAAATATTTTTTTTAAATATGAGCCTGATCACGAAACTGGTACATTTCCAACTACCCAACTTCAATCTTGAATAAATATTTCTATGTCCAAGTTTATTTGTGAATCAATGCATCAAAAGCTTTAGTACATGCCTGGGAGATTATATCATCTTAAAATATGTATAAATTGTGAACCCTTTTCACATTGTAACTTTTCCTGTTTGTGTTACATGGTGTATCTTGTGCGCCCACCGATCACTGATGTATTGGCATTTATTAACTTTAGATAATAAAGAAAAGTTGAACATGTCAAGCACAGGGTAACTAATTACAGGGATCTCTCGCTACTTCGTGCTTCAATCCATTGCGTTTTTTTTTTTAAATATTAATCGAATTAGAAAATAAAGAAATTAAGGAAGAATAGGGGAAAAAGTTAAGGAAAATGCCACAAAACATGGCCAATTATGCAAAAAAAAAAAAAAAAAACGTGAATAGAAGGCAGTTCATTCTGTCCATATTACATATTGACTTTTTGAGTCATCATACTGATAATTTGGTGATTCTGTTTCTCTAAGGAATATTATCCCACATGTACCAGCCTTTAATGCATACTGGCCTAATGCATTAAAATATGGGGAAAAATATTTTTCTACCTCTGCATAAAATGTAAAGGGTCAGTGTCACACATTTCACTACCAGTTTCGTGACCCATATATACTTGTAGTAAATCTCCATGGCTTGTGATGGCACCAGTTTCAGTACCTGAGCTGAGAGATTATTCTTGTTCATGCCGCTCTCTTTTTTGTTTCGCCGGGCACCTGTGAGTTTAGACAGGCCAAAGCCACTGCTCACCCGGGACAATTTGGATTGATTTGCTGGAGCCACAGCTTCTCCCCGACTGATACACTTCTTCTCATGGGCTGCAAAAGTCCATGTAAAGAAAAACAAAACAGGCTTTATAGGTTGAAGCACACAGGGTTTCACCGCCCTCATTTGTAAATGTATATAAAATATTTGAAGTGCAACAATCATGGCTAAATAGAAGTATTTATTTTATACCTGTATTAATGTTTTATTGCCTGATTATTTTTGTTTATATATATTAGTAAAATAACAATATGCATGTTACCCAGATGATTCTGCCAGCTCTTGGCTGCAGGTTCCTCTAGTGCAGGTCGGGCAGTTGCGATGTCCACGTGTCCTCGGTCATTCACAGGAAGCGAGACTTTAAAAATGTCCTCAAGCATTTGTCGTTTACTGTGCATCAGCTCAGTCCACACCCTGTTTACTGCCTTTAGGAGCAGCTGTCGACCTGTTGGTATTTACAACTGATATTAAAACACATAAAAGAGCAGAACACATCTGGTTGCATATAGTATAATAAAAAAGCTTAGAATACAACAGAGAGAGAGAGAGAGAGAGAGAGAGAGAGAGAGAGAGAGAGAGAGAGAGAGAGAGAGACATACCCTCACTGACATCCTGGCTTTGCTGTGTATCAGCTTCATTCTCTGATGGTATCATGACATGCCAGGTGGTCATCCGAGCTTCAGCTTCCAGCCCAAACCCCTCCACATTACTGCAATACAACAGTGATGTCATAAATCTCATCCTGCTAGAGTCAGGAAAATTATATTTGTTTCTTCATTTATTTCCCCATTTATAAGCAACATTAGGATTTACCAGTCAGATACACAAACAGCATTTTATATACAAAGACAAAAGTCCAGGTAAAGCCCCAAAATTTATTGAATAGCACAATAAATTTGCACAACACTATGGTGTAATTCTGTGAAAGTTTGGTTGAAATCAGTCGACTGGCTGAGGAGTAGGGGAGGATTAGAGGCGAGTGAGAACATGGATGACGACGCAGATGAAGATGACAAGACGATAGAAAGTAATCCCCGCCTCACGGCAATCTTGCTGGCAGGTAACATCAGTGACATGAAGGTAAGAAAGTTCGCTTCCATGAAGTGCATCAAATATAGACACTTCATTCATGAGTCACACACTCTGCTAAAACTAATCAAGCATAAACAATGTTTAAGGTAATTAAAGGGTACCTGTGGTGAATTTGTATTACTAGCTCTTTAAAACGATCACATATGATGATGTCAGTGGTTCGATCGAGCAACATTAATCCTTGCTTCTTCTCAAGTACGTGCAAGCGCTGCCGGACTACTATTTCTCCTCGGCATGCGCTGCGACATGTTGCCTTGACTGTTTGTTCCAGCCCTGGTAGGGACACAAACTTGCTGTTTTGTCCTATCAGCTAGGCTGCAATGGACTAGTCACTGACCTTGTGCAGCAGACACCAGTCTAAAAACGACAGATGATCAGAGTACAGAAATCATTGCTTTTGTGTTCATAAACAAACTGATGACAGAAAAGCTGACTTAGAAATACAATCTGCACGAGCCAAATTCTCAAACCGTTTCTTTTTGGACACAATTCAGTAGTCTGTGAAGACCACTTTAAACTGACCTGCTATGGGCATGACCTCCATGTAGAATTACTTGGCATGAAGTCCAAGCTTTTACCTCTAAAACCAGACGCTGCTCCTACGGAATTTCGTAAAAAAAGTCAAAGGATGACAGTGCACAAGAGTCGCAGCCCAGCAAAAAGAAAATCAGTAAAAGGTAAGAGACTTTAGTTTACTTGCGTTGGACAACTCGGCCCAATGAGGTCATGTCAGTGCCGAGGGAGAAGTGGTAGCTTTGCATTAGTTCAGGCCCTGCTAGTAATCCACAGGATAATATATTGCCCAGTATAGTGTTTTTAGGGTCATATTTATGTTAAAGTAAGCGCTGCATGGCTCAAACATATCACATTAGACATATATTCTGCTGTAAGAATCATCAATTCCAGGACTCTTAATGCAACCACCACACTGCAAGTGGCCTGACCTTTAATTTTATATTAATATTATTGAAATAATAGATATCGCTAACCTGACATATCTATTATTTCAGTCATATTAGTATAAAATTAAAGACCAGGCCATTAAAAATACATAAATAAATAAAAAAACTTAGTTATTAATGACAATGGTCATTTCTGCTGTCAGCCCAGCCAGTTAGATGGCACACTGATAAAAATGTAGCCTTTCCGCAGTGATTGATTTTTTTTTTCTGATGTAACACAAGAGTTATCTTAGCTCCTCAGAGAAATTATTTCATGAAGTAGAGAATTCTGACTCAGCCTAGAAACAGTCTCCTGACAACACAATCTCGTGTCACACTACTGTGTGCCGATGTGAGTCAGACATGCAGAAAAATAACAGATGAAGGGGGAAAAAAAGGCACAATCCAACCCACATACAAAGCTCAGACCTCATTTAAATGCAGTCACCAAAGACCACATCTGATATTCCGGCATAAGCAAAATCGTGATTACTGCTTTGAATAAAGCTTCTCAGAACACTTCTTTTATCTTCAGAAACAGAAGACACTTCTGGCATATGGGTCTGATAACGAAACTTTTACATTTTCCAACTACCAACTTCAATCTGCATGCCTGGGAGATAATATCATATCAAAACATGTACATATAGCGAACACAGTTTCTGATAGGTTGCTCCGATAGATTTTATTAATAGGATGTCCACATTACTGACTTTTTGAGTCGTTGTATTGATGATTTGATGATGCTGCTTCTCCAAGGAATACTATCCTGCATCTACCAGCCTTTAATGCATTAAATTGCATTAAATAATGCACTATTTTTTTTTCTAAATCTGCAGAACATGTAAAAGTTCAACGTCACACATTTCGGTTCGAGTTTCACAATGAGGTGCATATCAGGTTTTATCTTACACTTTCCATCCAATCCCGTAAAGTATGTACTCTCAAAGATCCTGTATTACAATTCCGCCAAAACCAAATGAAAACCAATAAAGGTGGCATGGAAATTATTTACATTTCTCTTTACTTAAAAATGGCAGCAACTGATCATAAGTTCAAATCAGGGTTGATGCCACAGCCATCCGTGACCAGGAGTCCATGGGAGCAGATTGGCTGACCCCTCATGGGAGGGAGCGATGGCATAGGCTCATACGTTCTCTGTCACTCACTGCGATCACCAGCCAATCATGGGCGTCTGCGAGCTCATTCATACTGCAAGGAGGAGGGTTGCTAGAATTGCATGTCAACGGAGGGTGTGTGTGTGCATGCTTTCGCCCCTCCCTGGTTGGTGGTGATTGTGAGATAGCAAAGGTAATACTTGATGGGTGGAAACTGGATACGGTTAAATTTAGAGAGAACAGTGTGACAATGTGTATATGTAGGGAGGAGACAGCATGTATGGATAACAGGCAGTTTGGAGATAGATGCTTTCACCTCCTTTAGCTCACAAGCTAACTAATTAGCCTACAATCTAATTATGTTTCAATGGTGTACAAACAAAAGTACGGTTGGACAAAATGCCCAAAACATGATGTCAGAAACTACTGGGACTGAGTCGTTGTGCACCAGTTGTCAGATTTAACTCTGACCCAATACAAACCCCATTCCATTTGTCAGAGTTTAAGCTGAAATGCTCCTATCCTTTAAACACCAATATCGTTCGAGTCCCACTCTCCACAAGGTTGTCACTGCCCGCCCCCCCAGTGCGGCTAACTGGGTTATCAAAGGCAGGCCATGTCTCTCACTGTCTATGGTGAGAGGCATGTAAAAGAACCATTGCTGACATTCGTAAAGAGTAGCTGCAAAGTCGTTAGCGTGTTTCTGTCCCTTGCTAAAAGGATTGTGACAGGAAGGGCATCTGACGTAAAAACCTCTGCCAAATCAAAATGTGCGAATCAGATGATTCGCTGTGGTGACTCCCGAGTAAAAGGGAAAAAGCCGAAAGGAAGACAGACAGACTACTATAAGATAGCTCACCTGCCAGTATGTAGATTGATCAAGCAGTGCGCAAGGCAGGCCACAAATTCATGGTCATGGTTTCCAGGTCCTAGCACCAGGTTACGGTTGACTGTTAGCACACGTAGTGAGTCAAGCAGCGCCACCTGCTGGGGAACGGTCTTATGCGGTCGACAGAGCTGATACAGTACGGTGCGATTCAGGCAGTGATAGATACAATCCAATGACAATCCCTGAGAACGCCGCTTCGCCTAATGAAGGAAGCAGAGAGAGAGGAAAATAATTATGAAACGACAAATATAATACCTGAGTTGAAACAAACACAAAAGACTAATAACGATGGGCCCATGGATGCCGAGATGCATCTGGTGAATCCCCAAGATTATCCCAAGTTCAAACATTAGTGTTGTGCAATATTAAATTAAACATGACCTTGATTTTTATCGTATTCAAGGTTGTACTTCTCGTGTAAGTTTATAAGTTACACAGAAGGTATTGTGATGCATCAATTTTTGTTCCACAGGAAACCTTGTATTTGTCTGCCTGCAGTCCATGAGTACCTGCTCAGTCCTAGCAAGTTATTACCATTCACGTGATTTTACTAATTTTATATATATATATATATACACACACACACACACACACACACACACACACACACACACACGCGCAGTGGTATCTTACCTAACAAAAGTCTCACCAAACGAAAAATTCAGGTTATGAAAAGTATTTTCCTAAAATTTTTGTCTCAGGATACAAAACAAGTTCACGTTACAAAAGCGCCATCTTAAAAATTCACACACGCCATTCAAACAATGCACGAGCTGCTCTCCCATCAATGACGTTCAAACATCCCACCCCACTGGCCTCCCATTGGCGAACAACTGAGCTGTCGCCTTCACTTGAGCGCCATCTTGGACAGGGATCCCATTGCCTAGGAGGAATGATGCATCTACCTCCCATCGCCTATTATAGAGCTGAATCCACCATGATGCTTTTGGTGTAAAGGACAGAGTTACTGTTGTTTATGCTTTATTTCTTGACTCAGGCTTTTAACCTTCCATAAACATTTGTAAGATTATAACTCTGCTCAGAAGACATGGTCAACACACGTGCACACACACACACGCCTGTGTACACATGCACACACACACACACATGCACACACACACACACACACACACACACGTGATTTCACGGTTCAACTTACGAAAAATGCAAGTTATGAAAAAACCTCTGAAATGGATTGATGTTATTTTCTGCAATTAAATACTCCATGTGGCAATTTATATCGTAGTTTATGTTCCTTAAGACAGTCCTTTTACTAGTAAAATCTGAAGAACAGATAGTTTTGCAGAAAAGGTCTGTATCTTTAATTATAATTCTAATGATGATGATGAAATAAGAAGAATGATTAAAAAATTATAATATCCTCTCAATGCAAGAAAGTCAGAACTGGTTAGAATTGATATCAGTCGGACACACTTGAAACATCTTCGCACGAGACTTGTTAAATGGAATGGAATGAACATACATGACTAAAGCAAGACAACTGAAAGAAGGATTAAAGACAAGAGAGAGACGCTTGTAAGAGACTGGTAGGAGCCCTACACAAATACATAAAATTAACTAAAGATTTCAGTGAATAAATGCAAATCCTACTGAGATGTTTAAGCTATAAAATACCAGATGTGCCAGATTTCCTGTAATTTCACATAAAATACTATTATACAGATATTATAAGACATGAGAATATTTCTTCAGCACAACTTCACATTTTAACATATAGGATGATAAATCTGGGGAGCAAAAGGGACAGTTTTCCCTGGAGTAGAAGGCTAATTCAATCATTGTTCTCCAAAAGCGAGTTTATCTGCTTGTTAGCGCATTACACTAAATGATGCACTGCATACAGCATCTCGCGTTAGAAAAGTGATTTTAATGTAACTCACTTCCTGTAGAAAAGGTGCACTTAATCTGACTGCTTAGAGAAGCCAGCTAGCACAATGAGCTGTTTCTATGGCAACAGCTAGCATTAACATTTACATTTACAGCATTTGGCAGATGTTCTTATCCAGAGTGGGATTTTTTTTTCTTTTATACAACTGATCGATTGAGGGTTAAGAGCCTTGCTCAAGGGCCCCCACAGTGGTGATAATAAGGATTGAACCGTCGACCTTGGGATCAGTAACCCATCTCCTTAATCACTAAGCGACTACTGCTTCGAAGTTAATAAATTGCATTAAGACATTCTTCGGTGACTTGGGCCAACACAATAATTAACAAACACACTACACATGTTGACATCAGTAATAAAGCAATTAAGCAACATATACAGTATATCTCATACCATCAGTGAGTTAAACCTACGTGGGCTTCTTCTGTGTTTATATGTTAACGAATGTGAGTGTTGCAGTCACTTAAGTATGCCTTAATCAAAAGTACCACACCTGGTGTGGTATTTCTGGCATGTCCAACCGGCAAGAGACCCCGGGGTCAACCCAGAACACGCTGGAATCTACAGTGAACAGAGTGACTGTACAATTCACTTACAAAGACTGATGAAAATACCTCGTTGTTGTAAAGCTGATGGTGCAGAGAAACCACGAGTGAATCCGAGCACTGCTGTGAGGGATCTCCAACAATGTGGCTACTATATATGTATAAATTCTTTAAAAAAAATACGGTTTCTATTTATTTTTGATACTATATGCCATTTGTTAATGTTTACTAATGCAGTAAACAACAGTCAATTAATGCTGCAAATGCATTAGGATCTGGTAACCTAAAACAAAATGGTTCAGCCAAGATAATAAATTTGGACGTAAAAAAATTCCTACATATTCAAGCTAAAGCTGAATACTTGTGGCCCAAACTCCATTAAAATTGAACAACTGGGAAAAATTTAACCAACAGTATTAAATTAATATTCCATTGTGGTAGCAAGAAATGATGTGTAACAGAATCTTTACTTAATAGGATATATATAATAAATAATTTATTGGGGGCGGTGGCGTAGTGGTTAGGATGCTGCGCTCATGATCGGGAGGTTGTGTGTTCAAATCCCAGTTTGACTGCCACTGTGCGAAGACCCCTGGGCAAGGTATTAACCACAAATATGCCTCTGTTCACCCGGCAGTATAAATAGATACCAGTAAAAATAGGTAACCTGCAATGGACTAGCATCCCATCCAGGAGGAGTTCAACTCCTGGTCGATTCACGCTATTGAAACCGGGGATAAGCACCAGCCTGAAGAGCCACTATGGCTCGGCTGTAAAAAACCCCAAAGGACTTTACCTTATATAATAAATAATTTATTAATTACAAGTTTTTATCTGTTCAGTTTTGTAAAAATTTCCAAAAAGAAGACTTACCCATGTAAAAGAAGGGTATATGGTTCTTTCAACTGTAATTACTGTCTCCTTCTGTAGATAAAATATCTACTGCAAATAAATAGTTTCATTCTTTTTGGACTCGCTGGATATGAGCAATCACAGGTTCTGATTGGCTAATCTACTACAAGGATATGAGCTCATATACCATTAGTAGCTATGGGAGTATTCAGGTCTCATTCTAAGCTAACTACTAATGTCAGTTCTGTTCACTTTATACTTATTCCACTGAAATAAACAAAATTTGGAATTAAAGAATTTCAAGATATGGGCGTTCAACCCCACCCATTTTTTTTTTTTTTTTTTTTTTTTAAATGCAACTTTATTGACCTACTACACAGAACATGCTTCCAATCCTCCATGTCACCTTCTCCATGACTGGAGAAGATAACCTTTGTGTTGTTGTGACTGCAACCAGAACTGCCAATGGGAAGACTACCTTACAAATTGACCAATTGCAGCTAGCATGCTATTGCAAGCCAGATAGCTTTTCAAAAGTATTTAATTGTAAGAAAAAATATGTATTTTTTTATTTTCAGAAAACATATATAAATATACATTTTTTTTCTCCACTGAATGCCTGAGGCAAGGTTTGTGCTTTTATGTATTTAGAATGAGCGCATGTTCCAATTCTCATCTGTGCAAATCACCTGGCTGATCAGCTGCACTATGAACTCCACCACCAGTTTGGACTCCTTATTGAACATTCCCTGCCACAGTTTGTCCACCACCCGCTGAGCAAAGTAAAATACGTTGTTGACCAGGACCTGGTAATTTCCCCCAGTGGTAATGGGCATTGATGCATCTTCACCTGTGGGAAAAGTTCATAACCCTGAGAGAGTGTGCAATAATCGTCTTACAACTTGAGCAACGAATGGCTTCAGCATCAATTGACAATTGGAATGAAATGCTGACCTAGTAGCACATCTGCAGCGAGGAGATGTTCCATCACACCATCCAGGATGTAAGACTGGAACTCTTTCTGCTGGGTTCTGGTGGAGCGCTCGGGTGACGACTGGAGACAAACATCACATCACACACATTATCACTGTATAAACATTTTAAATATGAAACTACAGTCATGGGGACATTGAAGCATGTGTAGTAATACTTTAATTGTGGAGAGTTAATGGGGTTAAACTAATGACATTTCTGACTGTATGTTAATTTTTAATTATGGCAGTGATTCAGTGTGTATTTCCCACATGTGATAGCAAAATACACAAGACTAAATCATTCACATTTTTTTTCAACAGAAAAAGGAAGTAAGGAACACGGAGGAATCTTACCTCCAGCAGAAGATCTAAAATGGGTGTCTGCTTGCTGGCAGGAGTCATACACAAGTTCTCCATGATTAACACCCTGAGGAAATCAAACACGTACTTCTTGGCCGGATGATTGGTCAGAAAGGTCTTGGAGCCCACATTACAGTATTCTGATTGGCTACGGTTCATGCCCGTGTCTCCCGCGAAGGCTTTGAATTCTTCGGTTGGTGAGCCAGCTTCATCATCCAAATCACTGACCTGAGATAAAGGTTGCAAATGAATGAAAGAATCAACTAATAATATTTCTGTACAATGTGTTAAAAAGATGAAAACCGGACCGCACCATCTCTGAGTAGGGTCGGATGTTGAAGGGGAAGACAGTAGCTGCGAGGGCGCACAGGAAATCTGGACTGTGCCACATGGGTGCCAGGTCAGGCACATTGTGATAGAGGTAACGGAAAAACTGCATCAATGTGACGGGGTATTCCCTGAGCCAAGAGCCTTCCTCCTCCGACTGCCAAGGCTACACATGGAAAATTTTATTCAGTGCAAATCAGAAATAAATAAAACAGTGCGAACTCTCTGAACTCAATTACAATTATTTATTTAATTATTAAATAAACACAAAAATGTGAACAAAAAATTTGCTTATATGGGTTTTTTATACTTTATTACTACAGTGGTACCTCACCTTATGATAGTCCCAGCAAACAAAAAAATCCAGGTAACGAAAAACATTTTCCAAAACTTTTGTCTCTGTATACGAAACAAGTTCTCCTTATGAGACGCGCCATTCAAACATTCAGACGCGCCATTCAAACGTGCCATTCAAACGATGCACGAGCTGCTCTCCCATTGACTATCTTCCAACATCCCGGCCCGCTGGCCTCCCATTGGCAAGGAGGGATGACGCAGCTCCTTCCCATTCGCTATCTCCCAACATCCCGCCCGGCTGGCCTCCCATTGGCTAGGAGGAATGACACAGCTCCCTTGAGCAGCAGTTTGCTCATGAGTTTTTCAAGTGTGCTCATTGCAACTTTTTTTGGCTCAGGCTTTTAACCTTGCATAAACATTTGTAAGATTATAACTCTGCTAAGACGACATGGTCAACACAAAGTAAGTACCTTAAAAGGTATGCTTTTATAATTTTTAAAGGGTAGTATTGGGGGCCTTGGAACAAATCACGCATTTTACATGTAAAATGCGGTTCTACTTATGAAAAATCCAGGTTACGAAAAAGGCTCTGGAATGGATTAATTTCGTAAGTTGAGGTACCATTGTACTTATATATTTTCCCTTTCCCCCCACTCCCCCCAATAATTGACAAGAATAAAAGCTAGGACCTTTTAAAACTTTACTTAAGCTAGACATAATAGATATAAAAACCATTGTATTCAAGTTTCATCAAACACAGAGCCTCGCTTGTTTATATGCATTGTTGCCTGAGGGCCTTAATGGAACAAACATCAAATACGGATTTTCAGTCCTGTCGCCTGCACACAGAATTTTCCAGACTCTCAGAAGCTTTGGTAGATATTTCTCTTTTCCTTTCCAGTAGAATTACTGCTGATTTTCTCAGGACTCAGGGTTAAAGGTTAAAGTGGCTGTAACGTAATGAATAAACACGATACGCAGTATGAGACTCTCTCTCTCATTCGCTGTTCAAAGTACTGAACACTGAGCAGCATTCAACACACTCGACTCTGCTCCGTTCCAACTCTGATCATTTGTTCAGCAAGGCAGATTTTCCTCACATTTTTTGACCGAACTCCGATTTGTTCAACCACCGAGGTTCCACAGTATTTGAAGGCTGGTGAACTTCTGCCCAGAAGGCCTTATAATTCCCAGTCATTTCACGAGTTAACCAAATTAGTTGCAAAATGTTCTTCAAGCTATTTTTTCAGTACCACTTTGTTCTTCTGCGTTTTGTTGTTACGTCCTGACACTGTGATACGACGTATCGCTGCCATTAAAGTCAAAATAATATAAGCTTTCCCAATTATAATAACGAAAATGTCTTGGATTCAACATTTGTTTTCTATGTTGCATTGTGAATAAAACTAAAAAAATTACCAAATCACTGTCTTTTGTTTACATTTTACCCATCCCAACTTTTTTTGGAAATGTATTATATTTTTTATTCAACCTTTGATCTCTGGGACCATAAACGTTGGTTTATTTTACTATACCATGATGTTATTTAGTGTGAACCATATTTAGAAGAAGATCTTATTCACTGAACACGGACAAAACTGGAATACAGCTAAATCTAACAGATTTTACACGATCATCCGTCACGTTTTTAAAATGCTCTGTTCCTCTGAGAAGGCGTGACAGTCCAAATGAAAACAGAATCTCAGCTCTCACCAGGTTGAGCATGCTGCGCAACATGGCCAGGAGGAGGAAGGCTGCCTCGGTACACACGTTGTGGACGGAGCCCACCACCGTGGCACTGGAGGCTGGAACCCCAAAGATGAAGGTCCAAATGGAGTCCAGATCAAACTGCACAGACACACAGAATAAGTCACGTTCTCTCCATTCTTCATTCCAGTTAACATTTAACACTACTAAAAGGTTTAAACATTAGACATCATAAACATTCTACGCAAAACCAAACCAAATCATGGAAATAAAATAAAAACTTAGTAAATATTTTAAGTAAATAACTTGATTGTTTCATAATAATGCTGACTAAAGTACATTCAGCATTTAAAGATATCATGCACAAATATAAATCAGACACAAGCATGTGACCACATACACAAATACACCATAAAACATGATGTGTATACACACACACACACACACACACACACACACACACACACACACACACACACACACACACACACACACGTCTAACCTCCGGAGTCTTTTAGTGTGTTATGGTTATTCAAAGAAATGAGATCTGCATGCATGAGTATCAAATGTTTGGTGTTAAGTTAAAAAAGGAAGGAAGGAAAAAGGAATTATCAAATAGTGTATTCGGGGAAAAACACCTTAGTAGTCTGTATTGTTATAATAATAATAATAATAATAATATAATAAATATCATAAGATAGAGATTTAGGTCATGTCTTCAAGAGGAGCTCCTCATGAGTTTGATTCTTTCCATTCTGAATAAAATCATTATTTTGTATGGAATAAAAAACAAATTCATTTGAATAAATTTAAAAGACGGGCTCATGCTTCCAATGACTGTTTATTGTAAAGCCTTATATGTTGTGCCAACTGAAAATGATACAATAGTGACCGCTAAAAAAATTTCGCTCTTAGATTGGTTAAAAACGTGATAAAGTAAAATTAATTATTATGCCCTTCAAAAAATTTTAAATAAACGACAGAGAGGCAGACAGTCATGCAGACAGGATCATATGGTAACATTTGGTGAAAAATGCAAAGTCAAAAAAAATATATCAGTGACGTGCAGTCAGAGGAGGCAGGTGAGTCGTTATGGAAAAAAAATATATATAAAATGAAAAAAATATAAACTAAATGGCTATATTCAGTGATTTGTACTTTAAAGTTACTTTCCGTTAAACTTCACCATTTTTAGATTTTTTTTTCTTCAAAATTTCTGAATTTTCACATTTACCATTCAAATACTAAGTGGAGACGGGCGGTGAGGCAGCAACCAGCCAAGCCTCACCATGGATTGTGTAATGACTCAGCTAACTGTGCTGGCATGCTTATGCAATGAGACCGTATTGCTGTCTCTTTGTATGTCGCTATCAAAATGTTCAAACACTTTTACTATATGAATTAAATTTCCATAATTTAGCTGATGTATATAATGTGAAGTGTTTTTGTTTTTTATCAACAACGGTATGTGTGTAATGTGTTTCTTGTGCTGAGCAATAATAAAACGCCTTAAGTGAGGCATGCAGTTCTCCTGCCTCATGCTAGTGGGCTTCTTCTAACAAAGTCTTGGCTGCAGAATAATAAAATTAGTAACAGCAAGCTACAGTAAACAGTTAGGAGCATGCAGGGACAGGACCACACATCACAGGGTTACGAGGACACACGGATAGTATGATTAGTAGGGGAAGAAAGGTTGCATACTGACATGTACCTGCAGGCTCTCCGGCAGCTCAGTGACAGGCTGCTGCAGGAAGAGTGCCATGAGCAGAAAGTAAAGCTCTGGAACATTGGTGTGCTTAGGCAGCAGCGTTTGCAGCACAGGGAATCCTGGGAAATGACAAGCGTCGCGGTTTATCTCACGTACGGTGGACCTGCCGCCTGCACTGCGACCCACATTAAAACCTGAAATGAAAAAGAAAAATAGAAAGAAAGGGCGAGTTTTGAAGGACGTGACTCTGAAAATTTCACACAATTCTCGTCCTATACTCAGAAAAACAATGTGTATTAATCTGCATACTTATTTACAAAAAGGCAGCATTTATGATACCAAAATGATGTCATTCCTATAAGCAAAATGATGCCAGATGATGCCATTTCTGATAAGGTGTACAACTTGGTTTGAGAGAACACGACCCTGTTGAAATCCGCACAATACAAAAGCAAGTACAGTGCACTGTCTCCAAGGGTTTGTATTTTTTTTTTTTTTTTAAATGGAAAGAATTACAACTGACACAGCTCTATAACCCACAAAAAATAAACACATTCATTAATAAAAACCAAACCCACTCCTATCCTAGAGGAATGTTCCGTTTGCTCACCGAGTACGGTGCCGATCTTGTTGGTGAGCACCGAATCGGTGTGCTCGAGCCAGCCTCCTCCACACAGACCCTCTTTAAAGCGACTGAGGATGCTCAGATTACTCAGCAGCACCACCAGAATCCAAAGTGCCACAGTCACTGTACTTGAGTGTATGTGTTCCTCCATGAACATCAGCAGCCAATCAAATCCCAGCGTGCGCACCAGCTCTTCACACGCCCTACAGATGGGAGAGTTAGACGCACAGTCGGATATTAGAACAGCCAAGATAACATATGGTTCACTGACATGGGTTTCACTTGTCCTGGGTGATTTATAAACATCTTTAAAATTAACTTTGACAAAATTGATGCAATTTATTGTCATTGTTTTTAATGGGACACATTACTGTGCATTCACGCTGCATTTCTCCTTGGAACTGAAAAGCAGTCTGAGCAGGATGTCGAGCAGTCGATTGCGGAGCAGGATTACATTTGAGGACAGCAACCCTCCGAAATCTTCCTCGTTTCCTGGACGAAAACAAAAGCATTTAATGAACCACCATGTCACACAACATGAGCATGTCATAGACTTAATGTGTACAATGCAATTGCAAACACGGTTTATGAGGCCAGCCTCACCTCCATCAACCTTCTCCTCATTATTAACCTCCATAACCACAAACTTCTCACAGACTGCGAATGTGGGTAATGTAGATGAAATAAACTGGCCAAACCTAAAATTAAAGCAGGAATTTTTTTTTTCAAAGGTTAGAAAAATTATTACATTTGATTTATTAATGCACTTAGAAACGATTGGTCCTTAAAAGTAATGGTCTGGAGCTTTATTGTATTAACATATTAAGTACTCTGATAAAGCAAATGCTCTGATGCGATGCTTGAAATCAAAACGTCCTGAAAAGACTACCCGGCAATAGCAGCATGAGGAATGAGATGTATGCTATCGACTGAGGGTGAATGGTGTACCGGAGAAGGTCGTAGGAGTTGGGGAAGCCTTGTAGAAGCAGGCTGAGGACGTTGCTGATGGCAGCCACTGTCGGTTGAGACAGCGTTTGGTCCCTCAGTGTAAGCAGCAATTTGGGGATCAGCTGAAACTCCCGTAAGAGCTTTGCGTTTTTAGCAGCCTCACTGTAATCAGAAAGCAATTAAATTAAATTATATTTATCTAATAACCTTGATACCACTTTTATTTGAGAAAACATAATAGTATTTAATGAGGTTTAAAGTTCTGTCTGAAGTGAAACGTCTCACCTGGATTCAGTCAGGAGTTCAATGAAGTGCTCAAAGAGAGACAGGTGCAGTTCATATGGTGCATGCAGCCAAACCTGACAAGAAAAAAAAAACATTCTATTGTACTTCAAAAGTGTCAAATACATACATACAACACAAACAAATCAACTGCCATATAAATAGGTTTTGAATGGAGCACATAATTAAAAACCTCAAGATATTGAGCTATTCTACTGTAAAGTGCACCATTTTTCAAATTGTTTGAACACTGAAAGTGTGCATGTTGCTGTGTAAAAGTCAAGCATACGCCATGAACAGCATAGAGACTGTGGGTGGCACACACCACCCATAAAATTAAAGCCATAAAATTTTAATGTAGTGATCTGAATACCACAAAGTAGTAAACTAAGTACAGTATGCAACATTCGATGACGATTGGCCGAAATGTCTCCCCCTAGTGGGCATCTGATGAACATTCACTCACATTATTTCCACTTATTAACTTTCTCGATTATTTTTTTCAACATGATCCCATACAGAAATCATCTCCAATGTTTACTGATTTTTTTTATACTTGTACTACACCCTTTTCTAGAAAAAAGGCATTGGAAAACTGAGGATAACTCCAGCCTATGACCTAAATCTATCTATTCATGTGATGCTCCACTCACATTCCTCATCAGCATTAAGTACAAAACATAACTCAGAACTAAATCTGGATCAAAAGAAGACAGATTAAAACTAAACTAAACCCGGGTAAAGAGAAAATAACAGACTGATCCTTAATCAGACTACTCAGTAAGGTACCCCCCGGCTTATGCAAAGGTTACATTAGCACAGTAGTTGCACCTCAAAGTCACAAAGCAGGTCTTGAAAAGCAGTGGAGTTGGGAATGATGGATGTCTCATGGCCACTGTCTACTGTACCCACTAAGGAGAAGGTCAGGTGGAGAATGTGGCTGTTCAGTAGTGAGCGCTTCTTCTTTAACAGCATGGCCAGCAGCTATATACAAACAGAGAGAAGATTTACTAATTATAGCATCTCCAGCAAGAGTACTTGGAGAGCGCAAACCACTACCGAGTCGAAAAATAAATAAATACAAGAAAACCCTAATTTACACAGAGCTCTCGCTGGGCCTGCCATATTAACACACTGATAAAAAAAATCGGTCCATCTCAGATTGTTAAAGGAGAAGTGAGCACTTCAGGGCTTGTCACAAAATTAATCTCATATGAATAAAGATTAGGTTCTTTCACTGTAAAACAAAATATGAGGCCAACACCTTCTGTTTCAACTAATTTATGGTCAGTTATTTGAGAAGTGAGTCTCAGAATCATGATGCCATCAACGCCCAAGTTAACATATACAAGTATAGGTGTGAAAAGGTTTCTGTTAAAATCATAACATGTGCAGCGAGAAACTATACATACACACCAGGACAAATATATTTAAGCACAAACTCAAAGCAAAACAAATAATGTTTTTAGCCACACTCCTCCATGTTAACTGAGGCCTTGATGAGGGTAGAGGGTATTTGTAAGATTAACTTTTAACATGTGCAGCTTTGTCCTTTAAAGAATCCTTTAAAAAGAGCTTAATTAAAAACACACATGTACAAAAACTGGAAATAAAATATAACATCCTTGATGGGGATAATTACCATAAGAACATTAATAACCCATCATTCTTGTAATGGGTTGATTCCAGCTAGAATCAGGATCAAGATTCTATTCTAGTACTGTTGGGAAGAGATGAGCCGCCCTTCAGTGTGTCGAACTCTAGTGATAAAAGTCTGAAAAGAACAAAATTCACCTGGTAGCCTCTGATGCGCTCCATTTCTTTACTGGCCAGCGGGTTGCTCTTGACCACGCAAACCAGAGCTTTAACGGCTGCGTATAGCCCCTCCACGTCTGATGCCATCGCTACTAAGCCCAGAATGGCGGCAGCACCGCCCACATACTGCAACGTGGTGGCCACTGGAGTGGGCACAAAGGCTCTCACACCTGCAGGTTGGGGACAGAAAGAAAACCATATTTCTATTGAAAAATCACGAACACACCACAACAACTGATCTGCAGTAAGCGATTCACAACACGGCTGAATTCATACCCAGGTATCCTATTACAGCAGCTCCAATGGTCCTGGCAGGTCCGATCAGATGACCCGCAGCATTGTGGATGAGCTTCACTGGAGTAGCGTTCTCATGAGATGAGACTGCCAGCTGTAAAGAGAGTTCAGTATTTTTTAATAGATTCTACGTCATGAGGAGACATACAGTATGCAGTGTATCACATCCCCAGCCAAGCAATGGCGACAAGGGGCTTACAATTAAACACTGATTAGTGCCTCAATACCTCCTTCAAATAGGATTGTATTAAATATATTATTATTTCAAGCAGGAATTTTCTGTAATGACTTAATTTCTTTAATTCTATCATCATGCTTTTATGTCCTGACTATAATACACCTTGGCTGTGAAGGGACACAGTGACATGCTGACACTGCAACTCTGTTATAATGCTGACTAAGAGCTTCACTTCTCTTATAAACTCCTTCCAACCCCCGAGTCTGCTGTTAAATACTCATTTTAGTTTATTAAAGAAAAACATTTCAGGAAAATTGTATCATTCTTAGCAAAGAATCTTGACATTTTTTGTTTTTTTTACTTTGAAGCGA
>CM045734.1:47968563-48021063 GCA_024760905.1 Plotosus lineatus
TACAAGCAGAAAGATTGCATCATAGAGAATGTTAAAGGTTGTATTTGATACTGTATTTGATATTTGATGAGTGAATTTGATTAAAATTTATCTATTTGAAATTATTTTGTTTGAATTGAATTTATTTGAAATCAATGTTGATATTATTTGATATATTTGATATTATTTTACAATGTTATGTTTATAATAATTGATTTAGGGGTGTTTTATGAGATACGGTAATGGTATTTATGGATGTATAGTACAGTATGAACGTGATACGTCACTGGAACATACAGTAACAACTTGGGTTCATTTTCAACTTCTGTTCGGCCGTCCAGAACCAAACAAAAACATAAGTTGGGGAGCGTCCGTATACATATACAGTAAAACCTCCGCTGACGAACGCTTAAGCTCACGAACTTTTCGCCTCAAGAACATTAAATTTGCGAGCATATTGTCTCTGCTGACGAACTAGTTTTCGGCGGACGAATCAAACCACGCGGTCGAACAGCGCCACGGTGGCGGCCACGAGAAGCTGACGCACGCTCACGGCGTCACAGTTCGTCACACCCCTTTCTTTGAATGCGGAAGTGGTTTGTGTTTGCTAGACATTTTGGACCATATTGAGTGTACTTTTGCTATTATGGGACCGAAAAAGACCCCACCACAGGCGGAGATCATTGAAAAACACGAACGAGGTGTGCGTTTGTGTGACTCAGCGTCCCAGTACCAGTACGCTAAGTCTACCATTGCTCCCATCCTTAAGAACAAGGAAGCTATTAAGGGTGCGTGTGTGGCTAAGGGTGTTTTCCAAACAGTAGGCGTTTCCAAACACTCCTTCCAAACAGTAAGTCCCTCCCTCCCTCCTCCTCCCACTCCATTCCATCAAGCCATCAACTACCATCACAAAGGTAAATAAAACTACTTTATTATACAGTACAGTTTATTTCTTTAATTACAATACAATAGCACATTTATTATACATAAAATAAGGTATATTTTTGTGTAGTTTTAAGGCTTATTTAGTAGAAAATTATGTTTTATGGGGACCTGGGAACGGATTATTCTCATTTTAATGGTTTCTTATGGGAAATAAATGTTCGGAAGATGAACTTTTCGCCTCACACACACGTTCTGGGAACCAATTATGTTCGTGAGCAGAGGTATCACTGTATACATATATGTATGTGTGTGTGTGTGTGTGTATATATATATATATATATATATATATATATATATATATATACATACATACACACACACACACACACACACACACACACACACACACAGTAGACGAAAGTCCCAGGTTACGAAAAACATTTTCCTAAAATTTTTGTCTCTGGATATGAAACAAGTTCACATTACGAAAGCGCCATCTCAAAAATTCAAACAATACAAAAGTTGCAACATCTCGCCCTGCTGGCCTCCCATTGGCTAGGAGGGATGAGGCAGCTCCCTCCCATTGGCTATTATGGTGCTGCAGCTCTATAATACCCATGATGCTTTTCGTGTAAAGGACAGAGTTGTTGACAGAGTTGTACTGTTGTTTTGTGAGTTTTTCAAGTGTGCTCATTGCAACTTTATTTTTTGGCTCGGGGTTTTAACCTTGCATAAACTTGTAAGATTATAACTCTGCTAAGAAGACATGGTGAACACACGCACACGTACACACTCACACACACACACACACACGTGATTCCCGGTGCTGTTGAAAAGTAGAAGTGGGCTCGTGGCATGCAGTTGAGTGATATCGCAAAGGAATATGGCCAAACCTGTCTACCACTGGTACGATATTGAAGCAGAAGGGGGCCTTAAAAGGGATACTTTTAGAATTTTCAAAGGATTTAGGGGTAGTATTGGAGGCCTTGGAACGAATCACGTGTTTTACATGTAAAATGCAGTTCAACTTACAAAAAAATCCAGGTTACGAAACCACTTCTGGAACAGATTAATTTCGTAAGGTGAGACACCACTGTATAGGCACACACTGTCTATATTATACTGAAGCAAAGCACCATATATTACTTGTCAGTGACAGTATGTGGGCGCACATGTGAGTGAAGGGGAGGTCAGTAGGTTTGTAGATAGCATTGAACCAAACAGAAAGTTGGCTCACTTGTTTGGCGATGGCTTTGCTATCCAGTTTGTTGTAAGCCTTACGAATCTTGGCCACAGTGAGGGCGGAGACAGACAGGCCGTAGAGACTGAATGATACTTTCTCCTCTGGAACCAAGGACACAGGACATGGAGGAACAGCTTCAGTCTTTGAGTCTTTACCTATGCAGGAAAAAAATACACAAAATAAATACAGCAAGTCAGTGTCAAATTCTTTTTTTTTTTTTTTTTTTAGAAAACAATTTTTTTTACACATTAAACTGAGTGGCCTTGTCTCAAATGTGCCCCAGAAAGTTTCCTGCCCAGGGGAATGCAATGAATTCTTTTTTTTTTGGAGTCAAGGGTTTACTTGTGGGTTTCCATGGCAACACTTAAATTGCAAACCTGAAGCACAGAGAATAGCGATGGAATATTTATTCCATGTTGCATGCAAACTTAATTCGGTTTGCTGGGGTATAAACGGTGCATCAACCAAAGGTTCAGTTTTGCAAGCAATAATGTGTTGTGGTTCACCTCTGTGTGCCTAACCTTCATCAGAGAATTGTGAATAAGTTTTTTTTTTTTTTAAGAAAAAAAGGGCTTTGAGCACATCTAGTGCACAATGTTGTGAAAAATTTCAGTTTATGCAAGGCAGGACCAAAAAAAAAAAAAAAAAAGTAACATTCCAACCCTCAGACAGCACTGCATGAGGAACACTCAACCTGCACAGGCTCAGGAGAACCAGAATACTGTCTCCACTTATCACAATCTGTGGCGCATTAAGAAATGCAACCTGAAACTATTTCGTAATGAGGACGCCATACATGAGTTCCATACAGAACCTTCGCTGAGTTTTCTGGGTGAAAGCTCACCTCAGATAGACTGAAAAACAGAATACTTGCTGAGGTCACTCAATGTTTCAGTTTGTTTTTTGGGGGAAAGCTGACATCAGCTTCTCCCTGCCTAAATAAAAAAAGCCCAGCAAGATTGTTAAGAAAAGGTGCATAAGCCAACATTTGTCACCCGTCAGTGCCCACAGTATGGGTTATTTATACATGTTTTGAAGGCACCATATACTCCGAAACATACACTGATTTTTAAAAGAGATGTATATTGCCATCTAGGAAAAAGCTTTCACGGGAATTCCATAATCATTTCATCAAAATCGTTTCATGACTAATTTTGCTTGTGGAACAACAACGTTGCCTCGTGGACAGAGAAAGAAAGTGCTTGACTATCCAGACAGCAGTTCAGATCCATCTCCTGTTGAAAATGCCTCAAAAAAAAAAAAACACCACTCAAAATTCCAACGCCAACCATTAGTATGTCACTCCCTCCAAGAGTTTCAAAAGATTAGATTTTATGACAAGTTACAAAAAAAAGTTATGCATGTTGCAAATATTCTTGCAAAGAAAGTGTGAGATTACATGAAAATTGCAAAAATATTTGTGCACGGTCGCACCCCAACTTCTTCAAAAGCATAAGCCAGAAAGTGATTTATTGTTCAAAGTTTGCATGGAAGCCTGCTATTATTGGTGAAACTCAAGGTACATTACAACAATTAGGCAGATTCATTGAAAGTTGCGGATATTTGTTAAAATTGCAAGGTTGCACAAAATGGACAATGATTGATGAATGAATTATCACGGTGGCATTGCAAATTTCTGGAAAGAGAAATTTTTTTTTGGATTTCCAGCCATTTTCTCCCTAATTTAGTCATATCCAATTCCCACCCATCAAGTATTACCTTCCCAATCAGACAGACACCACCAAATAGGGAGGGGTGAAAGCAAGCACACACCCCCTCCGTGACATGCTAGCCACCCGCTTCTTTTCAAATTGCTGTGCATTCACATTTGGTTGCGGTCTAATGCACTTGGAGGAAAAGCACTATCTGCCCCCAGTATGAATTAGCTCACGGATGCCCATGATTGGCTGCTAATCACTGTGAAGGGCAGGACCATGAGTGTAAGCCAGCCCTCCCTCCTGTGAGAGTTCAGCCAATTAGCTTCCATGGACTCCTGGTCACGGATGTCTGTGGCATTAAACCGGAGTTCAGCTTGAGATCTTTGAGTTAACAGTCATGCACCTTGTCGATGTGCCACATGGGGGTAGTAGTATGTAAAAAATGATGTAACAATGGTAAACATGTCTCCATCCAAACTATCTTTTTTGGCTCACAGGCATCAAATTCTAAAAGTTTATAGTTACAAAATACATGTTCATTTGTCAATAAAATATTGTATTTGCACTTTTGACACTTAAATGAAAGTTCACAAAAAGTACCAAATCAGAAACTACTGTTTGTATCGGATTTTTAAAACTATCCCAGAAAAACTTAATTATAATAAAAAGTTAATGCAATGTCAAAATTATGTAACATTAGTTATATTTTTACATCTATTCCTTAAAACACCCCACCGCAGCTTTACAAAAAATAAAACCACTGAGATCACAAACACATCTAAATACACATGCAAATACATAGATGTCCACACTG
The DNA here is from genome assembly GCA_024760905.1 of Plotosus lineatus. Classification (NCBI taxonomy): domain Eukaryota; kingdom Metazoa; phylum Chordata; class Actinopteri; order Siluriformes; family Plotosidae; genus Plotosus; species Plotosus lineatus. Next base: position 47,973,143 of record CM045734.1, read on the forward strand.
AGCTAAAATGACTCACATGGTAAGTAGACGGCCTGGAAGCTGCCCACATAGTTAGGCCCGAGTTCGTATATGGTGCTCACGCTAGCAGCTGGGAGGACTTCTTCCAGGAAGTGTGTCGGCCCCAAACGCCAAACCAAAGAGGAGAGCTGGCGTTGAGCAGGTGGAGTACCAATGTAGCCGTACACCGTGCTAACCACAGGAGTGTTGGCCGCCCCGGAGCCACCAGGCACACTGTGTACATAGTGCAACTAGACAGTGTGGGAGACAGAGTGAAGTCAGCGAAAGAGAAAGGAGGAAGTGGCTTGAGGTGACTGTGTGGTTTGTTTGGTAGGAAGCTCTGTCACTTTATCTAACTTCATATCAAAAGAATCGACCCAAAACCACAAAAGTGTTGTGACGTAGTTCTATATAACACTCAAGCTGTTTAAGCATGACAAAGTACCACTTTCTTTACTTCAGCTCTGTTAGAAAAACTGACTACATGGGAGGGGGAACAACCATTTCTTTCAATCCTTTTCCATCCCAAAAGATGCAAGGAGTCAAAAATGAGACAATAGGATAAGTAGATTATCTAAATTATCCATAGGATTTAAATTATTAGGCTTTTTTTACTACATACTAAATTCTTAATACCTGAGTAGATTATTAAGATTTCAAAAACTTTTAAAAGTAAAATCTTTAAAGGGACCCATTCACGAGTGAATATCTGATGTGTTTTATCTTCCATTAGCCAAGGTTTCTCTACCAAAGCTCACATGCTCAGTATCTCGTATTCATCTTGTTCACATTATTCACATCTTGTTTTGGCTCTGTATCCGTTTACAATAGTGATGCAGAGTACCCCCAGAGGTGAAAGAGTGGTTATTGGCGCAGACTTCAATGGACATGTTGGTGCAGGCAACAGAGGGGACGAGGAAGTGATGGACAGGTTTGGTATCCAAGACAGGAACACAGAAAAACAGATATTGGTAGATTTTGCAAAAAGGATAGAAATGGCTGTGGTGAATACTTTCATCCAGAAGAGACAAGAGCATAGGGTGACTTATAATAGCGGAGGCAGGAGCACAAAGGTAGACTACATCTTGTGTAGACAATGTAATTTGAAGGAAGTCAGTGCCTGCAAAGTAGTAGTTGGTGAGAGTGCTGCCAAACAGCATAGGATAGTGGTGTGCAGGATGACACTGATGGTGAGAAAGGTGAAGAAGGCATAGGCATAGCAGAAGACAAAGTGGTGGAAGCTGAAAAAGGAAGAGTGTTGTGCTGTCTTCAAGGAGGAGTTGAAACAGTCTTTGGGTGGTCAGGAAGTGCTTCCAGATGACTGGACAACTACAGCTAATGCGATCAGGGAGACAGGTCGAAGAGTACTTGACATGTCCTCTGGAAGGAAAGTAGATAAGGAGACATGGTGGTGGAATGAGAAAGTGCAGGAGTGTATACAAAGGAAGAGGTTAGCTAAAAAGAAGTGGCACATTGAGAGGACTGAAGAGAGTAAACAGGAGTACAGGGAGATACAGCGTAAAGCAAAGGTAGCGGTGTCAAAGGCCAAACAGAGGGTGTATGATGATTTGTATGCCAGGTTGGACAGTAAGGAGGGAGAAAATGATTTATTCAGGTTGGCACAGCAGAGAAATAGAGATGGGAAGGATGTGCAGCAAGTTAGAGTTATTAAGGATGTGGAGAGAAATGTACTGACTGATGACAGAAGTGTGCTGGGAATATGGAAAGAGTACTTTGAAGAGCTGATGAATGAGGAAAATGAGAGAGAAAAAAAGAGTAGAAGAGGTGACCATTGAGGAGCAGGATGTAGCAAAGATTAGTAAGAGTGAAGTAAGGAGGGCATTAAAGAGAATGAAGAGTGGAAAGGCAGTTGGTCCTGATGACATTCCTATGGAGGTATGGACGTGTCTAGGACAGGTAGCAATAGATTTTCTGACAAGAACATTCAACAAGGTCTTAGAGAGTGAGAGGATGCCGGAGGAATGGAGGAGAAGTGTGCTGGTGCCCATTTTTAAGAACAAGGGAGACATACAAAGTTGTGGGAACTACAGATGAGCCATACGATGAAGTTATGGGAAAGAATAGTGGAAATGAGACTAAGGGCAGAGGTTGCCATTTGTGAACAACAGTTTGGTTTCATGCCAAGAAAGAGCACCACAGATGCAGTGTTTGCTTTGAGGATGTCAATAGAGAAGTACAGAGAAGGTCAGAGGGAGCTGCATTGTGCCTTTGTGGATCTGGAGAAAGCATATGACAGGGTGCCGAGAGAGGAACTGTGGTATTGCATGAGGAAGTCTGGAGTGGCAGAGATGTTAGAGTGGTGCAGGACATGTATGAGAGATGTAAGACAGTGGTGAGGTTGGTGTGACAGAAGAGTTCAAGGTGGAGGTGGGACTGCATCAAGGGTCAGCTCTGAGCCCCTTCTTGTTTGCTATGGTGATGGACAGGCTGACAGACGAGGTTAGACAAGAATCTCCATGGACTATGATGTTTGCCGATGACATTGTGATTCAAAGTGAGAGCAGAGAACAAGTGGAGGAAAATCTAGCGAGGATTAGGTATGCCCTGGAAACGAGAAGAATGAAAGTTAGCCTCAGTAAGACAGAATGTGTGTGTGTAAATGACAAGGACCCAAGAGGAACGGTGAGGTTAAAGGGAGCAGAGATAAAGAAGGTGGAGGATTTTAAGTACTTTGGCTCACCAATCCAGCATGTGCAGGCCCGCTGGAATGGTTGGAGAAAAGTGTGATAGGTGATGAGGCTAGCAATGTTGTATGGTTTAGAAACAGTATCACTGAGGAAAAGACAGGAAATGTTGAGGTTCTCTTTGGGAGTAACAAGGATGGATAGGATAAGGAATGAGTACATCAGAGGGACAGCACATGTAAGTGGTTTTAGAGACAAAGTCAGAGAGACTAGATTGAGATGGTTTGGACATGTACAGAGGAAGGATAGTGAGTATACTGGTAGTAGGATGCGGAGGTTGGAGCTGCCAGACAGAAGGCCTAGTGGAAGACCAAAGAGGAGATTTATGGATGAGGTGAAGGAGGACATGAAGGTAGTTGGTGTAAGAGAAGAAGATGCAGAGGATAGGGTGACATGGAGGCAGATGATCCGCTGTGGTGACCCCTGAAGGGAACAGCCGAAAGGAAAAGAAGAAAGAACATCTGTTTACAATAAGAATAATCATACTTTGTGACCAGAGCAATAATCTTGTGCATGTGCAGCAGCTTGCCAGTGTAACACCGATTCACAAAAAGTGGAAAACTCTGAGATCAAGTGTTAAGAAACAAAAGAACGTGTACGCTTTCAAGAAAAATAAAGACGAGAATGTTTGCTAATTTCATGGAGCAGGGCTCACTGAGATTTGCATAGGGGAGTAACACAATGTTTTCCGAAAGACATTGTGGCTGATTTCATTTAATTTCCAGGACATAACATTGTATTTTGAGTTTATTTAAATTTCTTAGAAAGCGAATGGGCCCCTTTAATTCTGTTTTGCATACATATTTTTTTTGGTTTACTCTTAAATTAAAATTATGTTTTTGTAATGTCATGATATTGAAAACAGATTGTGCCAGCATTATCTTTAGAAGAGCATTTAAAGCTTTTTTTTTTTTTTTTTTAAAGAACAAATTCTATTATGGGTGTTATATGAAGCTTATTTTGTGACTATTATGTGTTTATTTCCATAAATATGTTTATATTCTGTATGATTTATGCGATAACATAATTGTGTTTTGGCAAATTAATTGTATGTGGTTGCTTTTAATATTCCTTCCATATCACCACTATACTGTGATTAAAAACTTCTGTCAAAGCTGTGTAAGAATAATGACTCTCAATAACTATATTTGACTTTAAATTAAAAAAAATGAACTACTTTAAAAATATATATTAGTGTTATAAACCATGAAGAAACTGATATAATTATACTGGACATTTTCAAATTTACTGACAGGAAAATAAGTGTATTTATGTCCATGTGTCTCACTTTAACAGTGTTGACTAGCTGCCCATCGATGTAAAGTGTAGCCATGCTGTTCTTCAGCATCCCCTTGCTCATGACCAGCACCAGGTGGTGCCACTGGCCCTCACTGATGAGGTCAGCGCAGCGGAAACGGGCGCAGCATGGCAGCAGCTCATAGAACGACGATTCCTCACTGAAATCATCCACTGTAGAGTGAACCACACAGGAAGTGAGATCATGCATGTTGAGCCACAGACAAAGAAAAGTGAACTGAAAAGGCTGTTTATCTAATTAGATGTACCACAGACATGAAAATATAAAAATGCTGAACATCATAGCAATGTGCTTCATCTGCCATGACAAAGGCTCATAAAAACAACAGAAATATATCCGATGCACATCCTAATGTATGGAAAATGCTGTTTGTAAAATACTGTAAATAGCACAAAAATTACACACTGGAGTAAAAGAAAGGATGTGGACTGATTTTACTCAATATTAATAACCGGCATAACATTCTTTCCAAGCTATTAAATATGTTGACGGTAATAACCGCCTCACAACAAGATCCAAATCCTGGACTCAGGTGTTTCTGTGTGGAGTCTGTGTGTTCTCCCTGTGCTTGTGTGAGTGTCCTCCAGGTACTCCGGTTTTCTTCCACAGTCTAAACACATGCACATTAAGTGCATCGAAATGTGAGTGTACTGTGTATGTAGTACTGCAATGGTCTGGTATTTAAGTGTGTACCCTGCCTTTAAGTGTGTTGGGTGAGCTAGACTTCAGCCACCCCGCGTCACTAATTTTTATGAACAATGGTTGTTTATTTGTTTTTTTTTTTAAATTGATTTCTATTTGTATAACTATAATTAATTATTTTTGCTATTTAAAACCCATTTCTATGTTTGACCCATATACACCACATCAGTCATACACAGAGCCTTAAATTCCTTCAAATCCCTCTGGTCTAGACCTACATTCCTTATTCTCACACAGACGCATTTCTGATTATTTTCACACTTGTACTGAATAATTCCTAGTAATTCTTGAATAATGTGCTATCAGACGACGAGCTGAATATTAAGCTTGGACTGTAGGGGATTTATTTCATTATGCCTTAACTTCAAAACTAAAGAAAAAAGGAGAGTCTCATGAATAAGACAAACACCAAGTATAATTAAAATTGAACAGAAACATAACAGCAAGTGCACAATCAGGTGTGGCATTTAAAATGAGATCATGTCATGGCTACTTACTTTCAATAATCTGTGTTTAATGCAGCATTTTATAGTTTGTCCCATGTCCTTTGCAATTTGTGCTACTTTTTAAACTCTCTGAATTTTTAATTTTTTTTCCAATGTATAACTCAAATAGATCCATTTCTGGACGTTGAATTCTTATCTGATGTTATTGAACACCTTTCTGGAGATAGATGTTCTGTAATTTATTTGGCAAATAAGTTAATTGATTTTAAATGTTTGTTTTGGTAATTGCAGTATTACTGACTAACATCTTAACATTATATGATTTTCCATGAGTGCAAGTTCACCACTTAATGCAACACGGTCTCTTATTATGGAATTTTTGACAAGATTACCTGCATGCTCTGGTGCAGTTCGATAGTATTACATATTTATCAAATGGTGTGTTTTGGTGTTAATACTATAGTTAATGCAATATTACAGCTTTGTGTCCTTGTCCCCCAGATAATAAAACTGTATATGCTGTGATCTAATGTGCCATGAAGTTTCATTTAAATGTGTGTGAATGTCTATGAAAGCCGTAATCTCCATAGTTCCACACTCATGCTTAAACTAGCATGGAAGAAAACCATCGCTCCGTCACATGTGCTATACCTGGATGGTGCGGCCACATGACCATATAACTCATATGAGGATTGCAGCCTCTTGCTTGTGTCATTGACTTACAATACTAAAATGTAGTCTCTGTCGTTGATATAGTGCCACCACAATCATAGTTCTTTTACTCACAGGACTATTGGTTTTACTGAACACAATCATTAAGTATTAAAACATCTAATTGCTAATTTGGAAGTTTCGACAACTCACTAATCCCTAAAATATACAATGGTACGTTACCTTATGAAAGACCCAACAAACGAAAAATCCAGGTTACGAAACGCATAGCCCTAAAATTTCCATCCTTGGATACGAAACAAATTCACGTTACGAAACACGCCATCTCAAAAATTCAAACAATGCGCAAATTGCTCTCCCATTGGCTTTCTCCCAACATCTCACCCTGCTGGCCTCCCATTGGCTAGGACGGAGCTGCATCTCCATAATACCTATGACGCAGCTCCCTCCCATTGGCTATTATGGAGCTGCATCTCGATAATTCCCATGATGTTTTTCGTGTGCCTTCGACCCATTATTCGTCACTGAGTTCTAACAGGCATAAAGGACAGAGTTACTGCTGCTTCATGAGTTTTTCGAGTGTGCTCATTGCAACTTTATTTTTTGGCTCAGGTTTTTAATCTTGCATAAACATTTGTAAGATTATAACTCTGCTAAGAAGACATGTTCAACACACGCACGCGCAAGCGCGCGCGCACGCACACGTGTGTGATTCCCGGTGAAAGTGATCCCCAGTGCGAGCGAAAAGAAGAAGCGGGCTCGTGACATGCGGTTGAGTGACATCGCAAAGCCAAACCTATGGTACCTATGGTCTACCATCGGTACGATATTGAAGCAGAAGGAGGCCTTAAAAGATATTCTTTTATAGTTTTTAAAGGGTTTAGGGGTAGTATAAAATTTTAATTTAGTTAAAGTAGTTCAGGGGCCTTGGAACGAATCAGACCTTTTACATGTAAAATGTGGCTCAACTTACGAAGAAAAAAAAAAATCAGGTTATGAAATCACCTCTGGAGCGGATTAATTTCGTAAGGTATATTTTTAAATCTGGAAAATTTGTGTCTCAGCTGAGGGTGCACCAGCCATCTCGACAGCTACACTATTAATATTGCTCCCAAATAAAGATAACAAAACAATATCTTGGTGCACATCATGTAAACAGAAAAGTTGCTTACCGTAGCTCTGCAGCAGCTCCTCTTTGGTGGAGACGATGAAAGAGCGGTCTTTGGCAGAGAGCACGATGGCCAGGCAGACGTAGTGCTGCTCGGACGCTGTGGCCCTCCTCACGATGGTCAGTAAGCGGACTGGGTGGGTGTGTGGAGATGAGCTGAAATGCTCCACGCAGAACCAGGTGGAGTAACTGAGGCCGGATGGAGGAGGAAACAAGCGCTCGCCTGCAAACAATGAGGAACATGTTACACATTTCAACATAAAATGTTAATTTGCCTGCTCGGTAATACACAGTTCAATACAACATCACTTATTGTCTTTATTTCAGAAATGCAGTGTATTTTCACACATGCAACATTCAATCTTTTATTCGAATCCTGATGCATTTTCTTGCTCAGTATCTTCTGTTAAAAAGATCTGGACAGAGCTAAAATGCTGCAGGAATGTGTTGTGTTCAGAATATTTGCAGATGCATCAAACAGGAGCAAAAAAAAAAAAAGGTGAAAATGATTCGCAAAATTTGCAAATGTGCACTCGTCTGTACTGGGTATTTCCACCAGCATGAAAAAAACATAAAAAAATTATAGAACTTAAATTTAAAATAGGAGGTGACAAACAACATAATAATATAAAGATCCATTTACAGAAGAATGAGGGGTTGCAGATTAGTGACGGCAACCTCAATGTGAAGTAATGACAAAATCAGTGTTCTGCTATGGGAAACCCCAGAAATGGATTTATGAGAAAAATAAAATAGAAAGTGCGCAGTCACACAGGGGCAGTGGAGGCTCGGTGGTAAGGTGCTAGCTAGATTACTGACCCCAAGGTTCAGGGGTTCAAGCCCCACTCTCACCGCGTTGTAACTGCTGCCCCCCCAGTGCAGCTGTATGCATGTGGTGAGAGCGTCAAATAAAAGAACCATTGTTGAATTTGTCAAGAGCCATCAGCATCTTTCTGCTCTGCGATTGCCTGGCGAGCTGTCCAGGGTGGACTCTGTCCTCACACGAGTTGGCTAAGATGGGCACCAGCCTCCACAATTCAGGGGTTTAAAAAAAATGAATGGATGAATGATGTCACACAGTGCTCCACATGTGTCGCTCCAGATTTGCTAGTCGGTGACACAATGGTTGGACTAATGACCAACAACAATAAGAGTGGATACAATGTGCATGTAATTGCCCTTCGATGTGAGTGTGAATGGTTGTGTGCTGGATGCATTGCAATCGATAAATGAGGTTTTCAGGGTGTAATCCGAATTCACCCAAAGATGGCAGAGTTAGGCTCCACCCTCCCCATGAATGAAGAAGTTCAGCAAGTGGACGGATGAATGAAATTATATTAAACAACACAGGATACCAAATGTAACATGCAATGTAAAGATTTATTTAACTATAATTATCAAAGAATTTACTTCTATGTTCTTGAATGACTTTGACTTTGTACTCTTGGTAAACTTTATCTTTCTCCTTCAGTATATTTCTAAAATTACAGTTTTATGAAAGAAATCTCAGGTCCATATGTTCATTAGCCAATGCTTTAGTGCTGTATTTGGTTGTTTAAGGATGAGCATCGTGAATTCAAACCAAACGTCATTTGTAATCAGGGATCTATTTTACTAGGTTATTACAGTGGTGTAGTGGGAAGCACATCCCCCTCGCAGCATGAAAGTCCTGGATTTGACTACCAGGGTTGGGCATTTCTGTGTAAAATTTGCATGTTCTCAAGGGCAGTAGTGGCCCTGTGGTAAGGGGCAGGTTTACCGATCCTAGGGTTGGTGGGGTTTAAGCCTCACTATTAACAGAGGTCACTGATGATGCCCCCCCCATCGCAGCTAACTGGGTTATCAAAGGCCTGCCATGTCTCTCACTGTGTATGGTGAGATTCATGTAAAAGAACCACTGCTGATTTTTGTCAAAAATAGCTGCATAGCTATCAGCCTATTTCTGCACTCACCCAGAGTTGGCTGAGATGGGCTCCAGGCCTTGCCCTGACCATAATTAGGATTAATTGGTTCAGAAAATTAATGACGATTTTCATGTTCTCCCCCAAACTTGTGTGTATTTCCTCCTAGTACTCTGGTTTCCTCCCATAGTCCAATTACAATCACAAAATTCAAATTGCCCCTGTGTGTGAGTGTAATGGTGATGAGCATTGGTGGCCTGGTGGTAAAAGGTGCAGGACTGCTGATCCTAAGGTTGGGGGTTCGAGTCCCACTCTCCAGAAAGTTGTCAGTGTCCCCCCAGTGCAGCTAACTGGGTTATCAAAGGCCAGCCATGTCTCTCACTGTCTATGGTGAGAGGTTCATGTAAAAGAACCATTGCTGACTTTTGTCAAGAAGAGCTGCATTGACGTCAGTGTGTTTCTGCCCCTTGCTAAAGGGTTGTGTCAGGAAGGACATCCAACGTAAAAACCTATTCCAAATCAAACATGCGAATCATATGATTCGCTGTGGCGACTCCTGAGAAAAAGGAAGCAGCCGAAAGTAAAAGAAGAAGTGTGAGCGTAATGGTTGTGTGTGTTGCTTTTCAAAAGTCTGGAGAGTTGTTCAGAGTATATGCTGCTTGCGCCCAGTGTTGGCCAAGATAGGCCCCACCCTCCCAGCAACTCCAGTAGGATTAAACGGTTTAGCAAATTAGAGAGTGAGTGATTATATGTTTTATTCTAAAAACGAGCTAATCAGTGTAAAATTGGCTTTACTTTAGAAAGACGTCTACAATTTTAAAGCTCGCTGTAAACAAAGCACAGCAGTGTAATCATTAATCCTGCAATTATACACATCAGGACCATGTGGGAAATCTGAAAAATATGGTACAGTATTTATGGGAGGTGTCTTTCCATTTTAGCAAATAAAATCAACCCGAGCTGTCAGTGATTATTGAGAAAATATTGACCTTCACGGTTTGCACAGAGACTAAAATGGGGGGGAGGGGGGGGGGAGAGGAGAGAAAAGCACTGATCCAACATAAACAAAGCACTTCTTTAGACTTATAAACCATAAACATTGGTTCGTTGTTTGGATGCTCCCACCATCAGAAAATACAGAGCAACAACAAAAATGAGAAGAAAATGTATGGGGCTGAGATTCGAGGCTCACGGGGCTTCTGGCTGCCTGAGAGAATGTGAATGAAAATTCTTGAGCCAGCGGCAGTGATGACGTCATTCTCAGAAAAACTGGGTCAGAGGACATGCTGCAGGAGTCTGACTGTAAATACTGAAAACATCCATTTACTTTCCCCAGGGAGGAAGGATAAGGAGAGAAACAGAGATGGAGAGAGACAGAGAGAGAGAGAGAAAGAGAGAGAGAGAGAGAAACTTCCATCTACCTGACGTGAGTGGAAGATTAGAAAGAAAGGAAGGCGAATGAGGGATCTAAAAAGCTCCATGTTTGAGCTCACATCATCGCATTAATACTACATAACACTGGCACTTCAGCAGTGCTGCACTAGTTGAGACTTAAAGTGCACACACACACACACACACACACACACACACACACACACACACATACACACCTCTATAGGTCTCCACACACACACACACACACACACACAAAATCACTTTCTCCTAAGCTCTCAGCTGCCTCTTAGTATTTGCTCTGCGCCACTTCTCTTCCCTCCCGCTTTCTCGAAAACTCCAGGACATTCCGTCCTTTCTTAGTCCCCTCTCTTTAATCTTTATTCGCATCTCTATGTTGGATATTTACCCAAACAGGGTGAGGACTACTTGCTGAGTCAGTGTTTGCTGACGTGCTTGTGTGTATGTAGGTACTGACCGGTCCCCATGCCACTGACGACAGTCCCATCGTTCACTCCTGATGCGTTGGTGTTGTTGGAAGGCACATTGTGAGGAGCCAGGCTCGGCAAAAACAAACACCTGGAAAAAAAAAAAAATCCACACAGGAATAGTTGTGAGATCAGAACATATATCACAGTGTTGTCCTTTATATATGACAGAATAACTTGGTTTTTCCGGCTATATTCCAAAAAGCCTACTTTGAGATGCGTTTCTGTACAACACGTCTGTTTTGAGTGGTGATTTGGGTCAATACAGGCTGCCTGTCAGTGCCAACTAATTCGGCAATTCTCTAACGAATCTTCTCATTGACCAGGCACATCAATGTACATATTTTCCATTTAGTGGATTTACTCGTTCACATATGATGTAAAAACTAAAGCTGCTGTGTATATCTGGATGATTTCACGCACTATAATGCTGACATAAGATTGGCTGAGGAAATAATTGATGAATGGGCATAATGCGTACTATAACAAATCTTTTACCCCATCTGACTAAAACACAGGAGAGTGCTATGTATTATGGCCATGTTTAAACCTCCCCCCAACCAACTACCACAACAATGCAAATGCCTCCCGAGTGAAGGGGCGGCGCCACAGCTTTTTGAAGAAAATACACTACCAAGACATTATCATTCATATAGATGGATAATTGATTTACGACGGACAGCAGGAACGAATTGGATTCATAGATTAAGTTTGTTAGGAGTTTAAGAATGTCATTTTTAAAAATCGTTCAGTTCAACCAGATTTAAAATACTAGTCCTTCTCAAAAAATTACCATATTGTGATAAAGTTCATTATTTTCTGTACTGTACTGATAAACATTAGACTTTCACATATTTTAAATTCATTACACACAACTGAAGTAGTTCAAGCCTTTTATTGTTTTAATATTGATAATTTTGGCAAAAAAGTAAAGAAAAAGCAAAAATCCCGATCTCAAAAAATTAGCATATTTCATCCAATCAATAAAAGGAAAAAAAAAAGGTGTTTTTAATACAAAAAAAGTCAACCTTCAAATAATTATGTTCAGTTATGCACTCAATACTTGGTCGGGAATCCTTTTGCAGAAATGACTGCTTCAATGCGGCGTGGCATGGAGGCAATCAGCCTGTGGCACTGCTGAGGTGTTATGGAGGCCCAGGATGCTTCGATAGCGGCCTTAAGCTCATCCACAGTGTTGGGTCTGGTGTCTCTCAACTTTCTCTTCACAAATATCCCACAGATTCTCTATGGGCTTCAGCTCAGGAGAGTTGGCAGGCCAATTGAGCACAGTAATAGCATGGTCAGTAAACCATTTAGCAGTGGTTTTGGCACTGTGAGCAGGTGCCAGGTCGTGCTGAAAAATGAAATCTTCATCTCCATAAAGCTTTTCAACAGATGGAAGCATGAAGTGCTCCAAAATCTCCTGATAGCTAGCTGCATTGACCCTGCCCTTGATAAAACACAGTGGACCAACACCAGCAGCTGACATGGCACCCCAGACCATCACTGACTGTGGGTACTTGACACTGGACTTCAGGCATTTTGGCATTTCCTTCTCCCCAGTCTTCCTCCAGACTCTGGCACCTTGATTTCCGAATGACATGCAAAATTTGCTTTCATCCAAAAAACGTACTTTGGACCGCTGAGCAACAGTCCAGTGCTGCTTCTCCTGGGGCTTGACCTGGGGAATGCGGTACCTGTAGCCCATTTCCTGCACACGCCTGTGCATGGTGGCTCTGGATGTTTCTACTCCAGACTCAGTCCACTGCTTCCACAGGTCCCCCAAGGTCTGGAATCGGCCCGTCTCCACAATCTTCCTCAGGGTCCAGTCACCTCTTCTGGTTGTGCAGCGTTTTCTGCCACACTTTTTCCTTCCCACAGACGTCCCACTGAGGTCCCTTGATACAGCACTCTGGGAACAGCCTATTCGCGCAGAGATTTCTTTCTGTGTCTTACCCTCTTGCTTGAGGGTGTCAATGATGGCCTTCTGGACAGCAGTCAGGTCGGCAGTCTTACCCATGATTGCGGTTTAAAGTAATGAACCAGGCTGGGAGTTTTTAAAAGCCTCAGGCATCTTTTGCAGGTGTTTAGAGTTAATTGGTTGATTCAGATGATTAGGTTAATAGCTCGTTTAGACTACCTTTTCATAATATGCTAATTTTTTGAGATTGGAATTTTGGGTTTTCATGAGCTGTATGCCAAAATCATCAGTATTAAAACAATAAAAGACCTGAAATATTTCAATTGGTGTGCAATTAATCTAAAATATATGAAAGTTTAATTTTTATCAGTACATTACAGAAAAAAATGAACTTTATCACAGTATGCTAACTTTTTGAGAAGGACTAGTGGTTCATGTTGCAATCTATGTCCACCCACTGTACAGTTTGCTCAAAATCCCCCAACTCCTTTTAATTTGCAAGTTAAAAGGATATTTAACAAATACACACTACAGTGATCCATCGCTACTTCGTGCTTCAGTTTCTGCGATTTCAGTGCATTGCAAGTTTTTCAAAAATATTCATTGAAATTTTTTTAAAAATAAGGAAATTAAGGAAAAAGTGTGATTTCTTTCTTAATATTTTAATCTAAACTATGTTGAGCAAAAAAAGAAAGTGGTTGAACGAATATGTACAACATGGATTCACATATATAACGGAACATGATGCTAGTCAGCGTCCTATCTGCATGATTTGCGAAGTCGGATCGACCCCCGCTGACTGACATATACGTACATGTATATGTGTATATAATATCAATAAATACATATTCAATACTATAAATGCTTATAATAATGATTAAGCAGTCATAAATAATGCATAAGCTGTAAATAAAACAAATACACACACATACAGACGCACGCACGCGCACACAGATTCGCGTGCACGCACTCGGATGCGCACCTCACATAAAAACGTAAGTAGTTGTGATGGGCGGAGTTCATGCATTGTATTGGTTTTGTTCTTTGAACACATTGATGTTAATGCACGGTTCATTTTGCTGCCCCAGTAAAAACATATACCTATGTCTTGAATTTAAAGGAAAAAAAAAAAAAAATCACATTTCATTTTTCAATAAAGGAGGGTTCGGTGAATAAGCATATGAAAATGGTGGGGTTCAGTACCGCCAACAAGGTTAAGAACCACTGTCCTAAATGCAAAAGGGTCCTGGGTTTGTGTCATGAGTTCTGTGGGTTGGGGTGTGGGTTTGCATGTTCTTCCTATTCCTACATGGGTTTCTTCCAGGTAATTTGGTTTCCTCCCAGAGTCCAAAGTCAGCATTTCTTCAAAGACATGCACATTATGCTAAGTGGCTGTTCGAAAATTGCTAAAATACTAAATATGGCGGCCTTGTGAATGATCCGTGATATCACTACTTGAGTGGGTGAAGATTCACAAAAAAATGTGCCGTTCTGCAGTTTGGTAAGCTGAAACAGTCATCTTTTAAATGTGTGTTTTCTTTTGTTTGTGGGAAGTGGTGCCTGATTCAGTCATCAGAAGGTTAGCACTAAGTTGCAGATGTTTGGCACTTGAGCAAAACCCTTAATTCTCTACTGCACACTGCTATAAATGAGATCAAATGCTAGTTGCGACAGATAAGGGCATCTGCAGAATATCATAAATGTAAATCCTTTCACAAAAAGACGTATGTACTTTGGGGAGAAAACTGAAAGCATGCTTGTAATATTTTTTTTAACAACATCCCTCATAAAGAGGAAAAGGAAACAGAACGTCTGCTTTTATCTGCCAATAAAAATGGGGGGGAAACTGCTTTAAAATGAGCAATATTTTTCCTCTATAAATACATCCCAGCATTCATTTTTAAACTTGCTGAGGCTTTCTTCCTGAAAGGATTATGCTGGCTAAGAAGCCAGATTTAACAAACAGCAGTGGGAAAAAGCCCGAGGCTAAAAATGTCTAAAATCTCGGAATAAGTAGGAGCTCTTCATAACGCAAAGCATCACAGCTTGATCGGGTTGCTAAATCACATGTTATAATCAAACAGACGAACTGAAGATACTGAATGTCACAATGCCCATAAGGCTCCTGTGTAAAATATGAGTTACTTCAGGAAGTATAACACATGAAGATGAAAACAAGCCATGACTGGGAAATCGGAATACACCGTGATATGAAGGAATGATTAATGAGACAGTTGGAAGTTCTCATTAGAGCTGCCAACAACGTCCCCATAGCGTCCAATTTACTCCAAATACACATGCTTCTGATATTATCATATTGGACTAACAGATGCAGCCTCAAACCCATTACCGGTGACCAAAAAACTACTCTGCGTGTGTCGCGGATACAAATATGCTAATACCCTTCCCTTTCCCTGTGAGCCCACAGAAGCTCGAGTGCAGCTGTGTCTGCTCCATTAAGCCGCTCCACTGGTCCTGATAAGAAATGAGTTAAAATTAATATTTCATTGAGCCAGATGGAGGTAGGTGTGTGTGTAGTGTGTGTGTGTGTGTGTGTGTGTGTGTTAGTGTGGGACAGACAGTATGACCAGAATATCCTGCTCACCAGCACCTTCAGCTGAAAATGGAACAGACAGCATTCCACAATACGCACAAATCAAACTGCCTCTAATCTTAAGAGACGGTCCCACATTTCCCATAATTCCTCTAAAATCTTTCCTTCTCGAATAAATAACAGACTGATTCTAGATATGCTTTTGTACAATACAATGCCGAAGAACACGGGATAATCAGTTAAATTCCTTCTATATGATTATAATGAAAGAAAGGAACAGTGGTCTGAGTAGATATTTAATACACTGAACTCGGTCAAAATTTGTAATCAGTTATTGCTTTATATCATTGCAGCTACAGAGCGTGTCAGTGCAAGACATGAAATAATTTTAAAATCAGTAAAATAATGTATAACAAACTGATCATTAATGAAGCCCGTAGAGTTCCATTGTGGTGCTGATCAACAGATCTGGCATTTCTCACATTTATAAGCGCTCTCGCCTCACGCGGTCCTGCCTGATGATCTAGGAGGGCATTTCAGTGTGCAGTTTACATGATCTCCCCATATTTGTGTGTGTGTGAGTGGGGGGGGGGGGGGGTCTCCAGGTGCAATGGTTTCCTCCCACAGTCCAAGACATGCACAATTAGACTAATCTCTATTCCATATGTCTGAATGGATGTTTGTTCTGGAGAACTTGTTCTGCAGGGAGCTTGCAACCCTCTCAAATAAAAACAAATATTGTAACAAGATTTCACAAAAGTGGTCCAATGCATCATGGGTGTGGAAGGGTATTATAATAATAATAATGAAAATAACCATTATTATTATTCAAGTAGGCCACAGTAGGCAAAGCTGCAAAAATGCATGTACAGAAATTTGCACACCTGCAGTGAGGTGTCAGTAATACTGCATTGCTCTGCTCACAATTTACTATTACTGCTGATTCGGCAGTTTGTGAAACAAAGAAAACGATATTTTGAAGTTATCTAATGTCTTCTTGCCTGACATTTCTTTACTCCACTCAAATGGTTAACAATGTTTTCTACATTCAATGTATAGAACCATCTAATCAGAAAAGAATTGTAAATAATACTAATACTACTATTACTACTACTATTATGAATAATGATAATACCAACAATAGTTCAGTTCATTTTCTGTAACCGCTTAATCCTAATTAGGGTCGCGGGGAGGCTGGCGCCCATCCCAGCCAACTTCGGGCGAGGGCAGGGTACACCCTGGACAGCTCGCCAGGCCATCGCAGGGCGGAAACACGCTGACGGCTTTGCAGCCTACTCTTGTCGAAAGTCAGCAATGGTTCTTTTACATGCCTCACACCATAGACAGTGAGAGACATGGCCGGCCTTTGATAATCCAGTTAGCTGCACTGGGGGGACAGTGACAACCTTGTGGGGACTTGAACCCCCAACCTTAGGATCAGCAATCCTGCACCCTATCCACTACACCGTCACTGCCCCACCAACAATAGTAATAATACAAATAGATTATTATAATAATAATAATAATTATTATTATTATTATTAAATGTGGAATTGTGGAGCGATCGAGAATCCAGCCCTGATCATTTGTAAAGTGTTGGATTTAATACAAGGGGGCTATTTAAACTTTTGCATCAAAAATTTCATCCACTGTTTCAGCCAGTCTGACTCAGTCAACTCGCAACAATTAAGAAAATAACCTGCATGAGCAGATCTATGTAACTTGGTCTTAATTATCCTTCATCTTGCATGGAAAACCATCCCAGGCGACATTACACAAAGACAGAATTTTCACTTTTTGAGTTACAATTTTGAGTAGAAACTCATCTTTGCAAGCTGACAGTATGACATTCAGTTCTGATAAAAACCTGAAACTTTTCCCTCCCAAATAAACATGACCAACTGTAACTGTGTGTTTATTTATTGTTAAATATAAACTTCTCAGGTCAGCCAATTCTAACAAATTCATATACAGGGATCCCTCACTTCCCGCAGTTAATAGGGATCGACCCCCCCACCACCACTCATTTGAGCGAAGTATGATCAATCTCCCTGACTGATGCAGACGTACATGTATATGTGTATAAACGTCCAATAAAAACATATTCAACACTACAAATGCTTATAAAAACAATTAAATATTCAAAAATAATGCAGAAGACGTAAATAAAATATAAACACACACCCATACAGATGCTCACCTCACATCAAAATGTAAGTAGTTTTGTTGGAGAGGGGGTTGAGTTGTTTTTTTTGTTTGTTTGTTTGTTTTTTGCATAATTGGCCTTGTTTTGTGGCATTTTCTTTGAACTTTCCCCTTATTTTTTCTGAATTAATTAATTTTTTTTATTTTTCGATGAATATTTTTGAAAAAAACGCGATGCACTGAAGCTGCAGAAACTGAAGCACGAAGTAGTGAGGGATCACTGTACTGGGTTACAAAATTACTCACAATACATAGAGAAACCAATTTGGTTTAAATAGAATTGTTCAAAAATAGATTGCTTTGTATACTATCTCAAATAAGGCGTTGGTGCAACGGTGGTAAGATGCAGGATTTCCGATCCCAAAGTTGGGCGTTCAAGCCCAGTTGCAGCTCACTGTGTTATCAAAGGCTGGCCATGTCTCTCTCTATCTCTCTCTCTGTCTGTGGTAAAATTCTGTAAAAGAACCATTGCTGATTTTTGCCAAGAGTAGCTGCATAGCCATCAGCATGATTCTGCCCTCCAACGGCCTGGCGAGCTGTCCTCGCCCAGAATCGGATGAGACCCCGTGACCCTAATTAGGTTTAAGCAGTTCAGAAAATGAACGATGGAATGAACTCTCAAATGATGTCATACAATTCTAATATTTAATGAATCATAACTATCAGAAAAATTTCCCAAAAAAAAACTGGGAGATGTTGTTCAAGTGCTTATACCTTCTGAATAAAACACCTACATACAATTACCAAACTACAAGGTGTGAATACTTTTGCAACCCACTGCACATTATTGGGTTTGATTTCAAATAAATGATGTCAAAATATCCTCCATTTATCTTCACAGACAGTGGTGGTGCTAGGCAACTGTACTCGAGAGCACAGGGAAGAAGGTCAGGCTTCTAGGCAGTGTCAGCTAACACTACAGAATTCAAAACACTGCTACAAATCAATCCAGATTCATACGCAGCCCATCTCGCTTTTATCGGAGGCGAAAAGACAGATTTTTTTGCCGTAGTTGTGAATGATGTCTATGTTGATCACAAACTTTGTTACACTGTGTCGGCCTGATGTAAACCGTGTAAAGGCTAACAGGTCTGACAATATAGTACAGCTGAAGTGGCATCTCTGGACATCACTGTAATGTAAAATTGTGGAAGGACGATGTAATGATTGTACCGGACAGCACTAGCAATAAGCCTGTGAAACAAATTGTAAGTTGTGTTGCAAAATTTTTCAAATGAAATGAATTTTAATGCAGCAATCTGATTTTTACATTATTACTGATGTTTGGTAAGAAAAAAGAAAAGATGCTAAAGTATAAATTCCAGCACAACATTACTAACAGACCACCAGTTACCCCTGATGCTTTGTTCACTGAAAACCTCAGACGAGGCATGACTTTCACTGAAGAACTGAAGTCAACCAAAGCAGGCTCAGATTATCTTCTTTTCCTTTCTGGGGTCGCCACAGCGAATCATTTGTCTCCATCTTCATGGAGATCATATTAATGATTTACATATTTGATTTGGCATTGGTTTTTACATCGGGTGCCCTTCCTGACACAACCCTTTAGCAAGGGGCTGAAACACACTGATGTCTATGCAACTACTCTTGGTGAAAGTCAGCAATGGTTCTTTTACATGAACCGCTCACCACAGGCAGTGAGAGACATAGCTGGCCTTTGATAACCTTTGAGGACGTGGTCAGTGCAGTATATTCTGTGACTCACTCCAGCGTTTCAGACAATGGTGGCCTGGTAGTAAAGGTGCCGGATCACTGATCCGAAGGTTAAGGGTTCGAGTCCCACTCTCCACAAAGTTGCCCCCCGCCCCACCATCAAGAGTAGGCTGCAAAGCCGTCAACGTGTTTCTGCCCTGCGATGGCCTGGTGAGCCGTCCAGGGTGTACTCTGCCCTCGCCCGATGTCAGTTTTGCAGCTACTCTTTATGAAAGTCAGCAATGGTTCTTTTACATGCCTCTCACCATAGACAGTGAGAGACATGGCTGGCCTTTGATAACCCAGTTAGCTGCACTGGGGGGCAGCGGCTACAGAAAATGAACAAACGAATGAACATTACTTACAGTAAAGAATATTTACCTAAGGACTGCTGCTGGCTCGATGTGCCTTCAGAAATCATACCATATGTTTAATCTGAGCAAAAAGAGCTTTTTGGAAAATGTGCACCTAACATACTTGGATTATCTTAAATAAAAGCAGCTGGGAGCTTAAAATGCTTTATTTGATGCACTTGTAAACCTGTCGTGACAAGAGATTTACACACACTTTCTGATCTTCATTTGGAAGCATGAAAACCGAGACAAAATCCTAAAGGTCACAAAAGCCACATAAATTTTATACACACACACACACACACACAAACACACACAATCATGTCTATACTTGAAAGCAGAGAAACATATAGAGAAACCACAGGACTGGAGACTGAACCCTGTACACTGAATACACTGAAAATGGAGGCTTCAAGGGGACCAACCTTCATAACGGCACAAAAATTTGAAGCCCAAAAAATCCCCAAAAAACCTTTACTCAACATCAACATACTTTTTAAAAGCCGCAACTGTTTCAGTTGCAAACTTGATTCAGAAAGTTTCGCGTTCTTGAAAACTTCAGCTTATTTACTGTTGGCATGAAGGTCTTATAACTGCAACGCAGCAGTTCCTCAGGCCTCCCCAGCAAAAGACGGAAAAACAGCTGCTTTTATTTGAAAATAGAGCAAATGAAGTTTAAAAACCATTTTAAAAACTTATTACATATCCCCTGGAAAATTATGAAATTATCACACAGAGAATGATTTCCCATCTTTTTAACTTTGTACAAAACTTTTATTTGATAACAGAACATTACATCTTCATGAAACATCTCAAATTCCATTAAATAGCTGTTGATATTGTAAACTCAGATCAGCAAGAGCAAAAAGCACCTTATAATTTGCATTTCTCATACAAACATTGGAAGCGGACAAAAAAAATGCAATTAACCTCCAGTTAAGTGTTTTTAAACGCAAAGCGCTTTGGGCCAGCGGACGCCGAAGGCATTGGCTGCAAAGGCCCAAGGTGCAAGAAGCGCGGGAAGTGCACAGGAGGGATTATCCCCTCCTGCAGGAAGGTCTGAAGGGCCTCCACCAGAAAATATTTCGAAATCTGCAATTAAAATATGAAATCTGTAGCCATATGGAGACAAAAGTGTCGAGTTAAAAAATTTAAAAACAAGAAGAATTTGCGCGTGTACTGACAGAATTTCAGTCCCCCAGTGCAGCTAACTGGGTTATCAAAGGCGGGCCATGTCTCTCACTGTCTATGATGAGAGGCATGTAAAAGAACCATTGCTGACTTTTGTAAAGAGTAGGCTGCAAAGTCGTCAGCGTGTTTCTGTCCCTTGCTAAAAAGGTTGTGACAGGAAGGGCATCTGACGTAAAAACCTCTGCCAAATCAAACGTGCGAATCAGATGATTCGCTGTGGCGACTCCCGAGTAAAAGGGAAAAAGCCGAAAGGAAGACAGACTGACAGAATTTCAGTGGTTTTAACTTTTATTCATAGTTAGCTTACAATTTATTGTTTATCGAGTGACAACAACACGTTCTAATATCAACTCGAAATCAGGAATAAAAATGGTCTTCCGAATCAGAATCACTGTCCGGCAGCCTGACTGACACCTGTATGTTTCTTCTCTTCTTTAAGCTTCTCAAGGTGCTGTACACTTTCTCATAAGGAAAGTCCCTGTTTCACATAAGGAGCTTTATCCTCATCAGGTGATCCATGTGCCTCATTTTTGAACAATTTCTTGATTTTGCCTTGATTAGATTCATCTGGCTGAACCATTGCTGTTGTACCTCAGTGGTCTGGGAACGAGTCTGCCCCGAAATGTCTCATTCGTGTATTGGTGTATTTCCAATAGATGCTGAATATTTTGAGAACTGTTAAAAATTATTTACAAACAAGTTGTAGATTGTGGAACTTAAAACAAAGATGAAAAAAATTACTGGTGCAGCGCCAATAATTCCGTGAGCCAATCTAAAATAATCTACACCGCTGTCACTCCAATTTAGCTGAATGGGAACATTGGTTGAGAGCAACTGGTATGCACGTCAGTGCCAAAATGGAAGGTAGAATTTATTTCATTTAGTCCATGAGACACTTTAATGTAAACATTGAGTTTCACAGTATGCTTGTAATTTAAGTCTAAATATGTATGTACAAAAAACATTAAACAAATTATGCTGGTGCTTTCCAGTTGTAGAAGATAAGCAACCTGATACGATTCAGCTCTGAAGTTAATTGTGATTCATTATTAGTGAAACTAATAAACATATGTAGAGGGACAGAAATTTACCTTCACCAAGGAGGTCATTTTTTTACCTTTAGTTTTCTGGCAGGATTTTACAAAACTTTTTAGAGATTTTGGGGATGACCCAGATCTGTAAAGGGAAATTTTATTCACATTATAAAATTAAATGTGTGGGCCGCTTCCAAGCCATGCTGAGCTTTGAAGAGGTCTGAGCCCTCAGTGCTTGTGTTAATTTTCATTATTTACCTGCAAGATCTGTTACATTCTAAATAAATCAAGTTAAATAATCATTTGCATCCACTGTTACATCCATGTACAGATGTACAGAGCAGGCAAACTTCTGGACTACAGACAAGATAACCAAGTTAAAGCTCCAGTCTACAAGCCGCGAGTGACCCTGAAATAGCCCTGACACAATAGCAGGACAGTGACTACTGTGTTACAAGTTTTAACATGATGTGTAAACCTCCAATGCCCTAACTATTTTCAGCTGAACTTTAGCCGGGGGTCTGTGGTCCAGGGCGGAGCCCGGTGGGAGGACAAGGGGGCAAAGCCCCCCCCCAAAGCTCTGAGCATTTGAGCATTTAAGGGGCCCTAAAATACCATTAAAATAAAAAGAACAGAGTGACTAATCCAATTATCAAATCAGTTTTTATACTCCATCATGCACTGACCAATCAAACAACTTACCTTCATTCCTTTAGGAACTCTTAATTCTCTTTACTCCCAATGGTGAAGATGGTGATGTCATTTTTCTTTATGAAACTCGCCAAAGGTTCGGTACATTCTGAGTTTGTTTATTGATTTTCACCTTAAATTTCACAATCTTCTCTATCCATTCCCACTTAAACTTATTCTAAACATGCTTATCTATTTCTGACACGCGGGATTCCTCTCCTTTAGTTAAAGTTCGCAGTCTTATCTTATTTTCGGGATTTTCTAACCAGACATTCTCTTCGTAATAACACAACATGCTGCCATTTGCATTGAGCCAAGTCACTTTACGACACTTCTGATTGGTCAATAGTCATGCTTCCACTTAAAACAGCCAATCAACAAGTGGCTGACAATATAGCTTTGCATTCAAGAGCTCCTGCGCTAAAACATCGCGGAAAGCAACGAAACGGCAATCGACCACCAAATTAGCCCTATACCCACCCCTAAAATTTTCTCTCCAGATTTAGACGATTCACAGAAATTACCAATTTGACATAAAAACCAGGAATTCCACGGATTCGTGGAAAATTGTCATGACAAAGCAGTACAGAATCACCACACAACAGGGTTCACGGGCAAATTATGAAGCACTGCATGTCCCACCAGTCACAGGGTATGAATGATGAAAATTTAATAAATGTTCCAGATAAAATCTACAGGGAAAAACCTTCATTAAGTAAGAAGAGCAGAGATAACGAGAAAGCGTTCAAATGAAAACAACCATGAGAGTTCTTGAGAAGTAACCTGGAGAAAATTTCTAAGATCAAATTGATTGTGAGAAGGTCAAAGGTCACACCTAAGAACCGAAAAGCCACACACACACCATAGGAAAACTGCAAGCATTTTCAGCACCGGAAATAGCAAGATGGACAATGAAATAATAATACCCCAACAGGTTAATGGCCAAAGAGTAAAAAA
The DNA here is from genome assembly GCA_024760905.1 of Plotosus lineatus. NCBI lineage: Eukaryota > Metazoa > Chordata > Actinopteri > Siluriformes > Plotosidae > Plotosus > Plotosus lineatus. Next base: position 47,996,550 of record CM045734.1, read on the forward strand.
AAAAATCAGGTTAGGTCAGACCTAAACCGGGGGGGGGTTTCTTTTAAAAGTACAGGTAATGTAATAGTCTATAATAAACTAGGAAGATCTGAGATATCAATAACTGTTGATTTTTCCCAAACCCACACACACACACACACACACACACACACACACACACACACAACTTTCGGTTTCAAACTACAGGCGAGAATATATTACAAAACATTAAAAAAAATACAAAAGTATGATGAAAGTCAAACTTTTAAACACCTTAAAATGCTAACTCACCCAAAACCCTCGAGTGATGTATCAAACTCAACGAAGGCTGGTGTGAGGGCGGAGCCATGCAGACGGATGATGTCGTGTGGTGTTGTCATGGACACCAGACATTTCACACGTGTCAGGGGCACAGCACTGGCTTCAGTTGAGCGCACCAAGCTCCGGCTGATCCGATATGAGCCAGTCTCCTCGTTCACCGTAAACACACTGTCCACCCCAAGACCCTCCATAGATGCCGTCATGCTGTCTAAAATAAAACACAAAGGAAAAAGGGTTCTGCCTTTCTTCTAGAACAGTCCTTTATGGTGGAGAGAAAGTCTACACACCAAAACAAACTGAAATCTTTCAAAGGGAGAGGGGCAAAAAACAAACAAAAACAAAAAAACCTTACAAAAACCTTGTTGTATTAATGCATTAAACCAATACAAGTGGCTGTTCATTGGTTAAGGCTCTGGGTTAGTGATTTGATGGTCAGAGGTTCAACCACCAGTATCACCAACCTGCCACTGTAGGCCTTCGGGCAAAGCGCTTAACCATCAATTAGTTAGTTGTAAAGATAAATGACTGATTTTCTTGAACGCAAGGTGGAACATAATTGCAGAAAATATGCCAAACTGAGTAGGAGCTTGCTTGCACCCTTGCTTGGCACCACTGTTGTAGTCTACACACACAAAACACATATACATACACACACACATATTATATATATATATATATACACATACACATACATACAATATATACATACATACACACACACATACAATACATTATATACATACATATGTATACATACATACATTTATACACACACACATTGTGTATATATATATATATATATATATATATATATATATATATATATATATATACACATACATACAATATATACATACATACACACACACATACAATACATTATATACACACATATATATATATATATATATATATATACACACACACACATATACATACATATATACACACATACATACATATGTATACATACATACATTTATACACACACACATATTGTGTATATATATATATATATATATATATATATATACACACATACATACAATACATTATATACACACACACACATACATATATATATATATATATATATATATATATATATATATATATATTCACACACACACAGACATATACATACACACACACATACATATATACACACATACATACATTTATACACACACACACACACACACACACACACACACTTGTTTTAGTGTGTACATTTGTATTCACATAGTATATACCAAAACTTTTATTTATCAATGCAGGATCAAATACATTTTTAAATGAGCAAAACAGTCTTAAAAGCCTAAAAATATGAAATGTGATCGATCACAGAAAAGTGGGTATAAAGTTATAAATTATTAAGTATTTGTTGAACTTTAAACACGATTTTCTCCAAAACTGCATGTTTCAAAGGCTGAAATTTCCTGGCAGATTCTGGTGAGTGACTCCAAAACAAGACACATATGGAAATGTGGCATTAGGTTCAGAATGTCAACTACAAAAATGGTACCAATTACTACTAACTAAAAATTAATAATTTCTGATTTAATACCACTTTGCTGTGATGGATCACAAATAATCACAATCCATTAAGATGTTCCTAATAGAACTTCTTTCCTAAACAGTGATACCTTCCTTGAGCTTGAAGTGGCCAAACATCTCAATTAAATGAAACTATTCAATCCGGGTCAAACATGATCCCTCTTACAGCCAGAATCATGAAACTCAACAGCAAAGTGCTTTATGCAAGTAACTGTTTGTCGTTTAACTGCATTAGAATGCAGGCAGAGGAAGTGTTCTTCCTTTCATTAGTAGAAGGAACATCACTAAAGCTGAACAAGAGGTCAAAGAGTTATGACAAACCAAAGGAGGGGGGGTGGGGGGGGGGGGAGAGAAAAAAAAATGCACACGCCAAAAATAAAACTACACGAATCATCTGTTTTACTTACTCCTTGCTTCAGCTTCGTAACTCAGGGAACTCGGTTTATGAACCCGATACTGCTTGAGGAGTTTTTTGTCCCAGGCACCACAATTTAAAGGGTTCCCTAATCGCAAAAACTCCCTGTGAAATGAAAAACAATGACAAACATACAGTGTAAAACGTTAAAAAAATTCCTTATTATTGCTGTAATTTAACATTTGGTTGCATGCCTTCATTTCGACAACTGAATCCCCCTTTTCCTGTTTTTGATTTCAAAAAATACCTTTGTAATTTAACACAACCGTACCCATGAAGGGAAATGGCTTTTCTTATTTAAGTGTAAATATTTCATCGAGTTGTAAAACTGGACCTGGTAATCCAGAAAGCCAGCAAAATTTAAAGGTACCATCTTTTCAGGGCGCCGATTAAATCCACCCTGTACTCTTGGAGGTTTTTAGACAAAGTCACACCCAGTACACATGCACAAGTAAGGGAATATGAAAGCATTGGATATTTGCCAGTGAGTCGTCCGACAGTAACTGGTTGCCGTTTTTACAGGATTACAGTGTTCACAGATGATGTTTTTTTCTGACCCTTTTCAGATCTTATAAGTAATTGAATGCCATTGGGGTGTGAAGAACTTCTTTTCCTTTCGGCTGTTCCCTTCAGGGGTCGCCACAGTAAATGATCTGCCTCCATCTCACCCTATCCTCTACATCTTCTACTCTTACTCCAACTACCTTCATGTCCTCCTTCACCACATCCATAAATCTTCTCTTTGGTCTTCCTCTGGGCCTTCTGCCTAGTAGTTCCAACCTCAGCATCCTACTACCAATATATTCACTATCCCTCCTCTGTACATGTCCAAACCATCTCAATCTAGCCTCTCTGACTTTGTCTCCAAAACATCTTACATGGGCTGTCCCTCTGATGTACTCAATCCTGATCCTGTCCATCCTCGTTACTCCCAAAAAGAACCTCAGCATTTTCATCTCTGCTACCTCCAGCTCTGCCTCCTGTCTTTTCCCCAGGGCCACTGTTTCTAAACCATACAACATCGCTGGCCTCATCACACTTTTCCCTTCGTTCTTGCCGATACTCTCCTATCACACATCACACCGGACACTTTTCTCCATCCATTCCAACCAGCCTGCACACGCTTCTTCACCTCTTTTCCACACTCTTCATTGCTCTGGATTGTTGAGCCTAAATACTTCATTATCTCTGTCCCCTGTAACCTCACCGTTCCTCTTGGGTCCTTGTCGTTCACACACATGTATTCTGTCTTACTGAGGCTAATCTTCATTCCTCTCCTTTCCAGGGAATACCTCCACCTCTCTAGATTTTCCTCCACTCTCACTACAGATCACAAGGTCATCTGTAAACATCATAGTCCATGGAGATTCTTGTCTAACCTTGTCTGTCAGCCTGTCCATCACCATAGCAAACACCCTTGATGCAGTCCCACCTCCACCTTGAACTCTTCTGTCACACAGACAGCACACCTCACCACTGTCTTACATCTCTCATACATGTCCTGCACCACTCTGCCACTCCAGACTTCCTCATGCAATACCGCAGTTCCTCTCTCGGCACCCTGTCATATGCTTTCTTCACATCCAGAAAGACAAAATGCAGCTCCCTCTGACCTTCTCTGTGCTTCTCTATTAACATCCTCAAAGCAAACACTGCATCTGTGGTGCTCTTTCCTGTCATGAAACCAAACTGTTCACAAATGGCAACCTCTGCCCTTAGTCTCGCTTCCACTATTCTTTCCCATAACTTAATTGTATGGCTCATCAACTTTATCCCTCTGTAGTTGCCACAACTCTGCACGTCTCCCTTGTTCTTAAAAATGAGCACAAGCACATTTCTCCTCCATTCCTCCAGAATCTGCTCACTCTAAGACTTTGTTGAATATTCTTGTTAGAAAATCTACTGCTACCTCCCCTAGACACTTCCATACCTCCACGGGTATGTCATCAGGGCCAACTGCCTTTCCACTCTTCATCCTCTTCAATGCCCTCCTCACTTCACCCTTACTAATCTTTGCTACTTCCTGATCCTCAACGGTCACCTCTTGTACTCTTTTTTTTCTCTCTCATTTTCCTCATTCATCAGCTTTTCAAAGTACTCTTTCCATCTTCCCAGCACACTTGTGTCATCAGTCAAAACATTTCCCTCTCTGTCCTTAATCACTCTAACTTGCTGCACGTCCTTGCCATCTCTATTTCTCTGCTGTGCTAACCTGAATAAATCATTTTCTCCCTCCTTACTGTCCAACCTTGCATACAAGTCATCAAATGCCCTCTGTTTGGCCTTTGACACCGCTACCTTCGCCTTACGCTGTGTCTCCCTGTACTCCTGTTTACTCGCTTCGGTCCTCTCAATGTCCCACATCTTCTTAGCCAACCTCTTCCTTTGTACACACTCCTGCACTTCCTCACTCCACCACCAATTCTCCTTATCTACTTTCCTTCCAGAGGACACACCAAGTACTCGCCTACCTGACTTCCTGATCACATTAGCTTGGTTGCCCAATCATCTGGAAGCACTTCCTGACTACCTAAAGCCTGTATCAACTCCTCCTTGAAGACAATACGACACTCTTCTTTTATCAGCTTCCACCACTTTGTCTTCTGCTCTGCCTTTGCCTTTTTCACCTTCCTCACCATAAGCATCATCCTGCACACCACCATCCTGTGCTGTGTGGCAACACTCTCACCCACTACTACTTTGCAGTCACTGACTTCCTTCGAATTACATCGCCTATACAAGATGAAGTCTACCTGTGTGCTCCTACCTCCGCTTTCATAAGTCACCCTATGCTCCTGTCTATTCTGGAAGAAACCTTTTACCACAGCCATTTCCATCCTTTTTGCAATATCTACCAACATCTCTCCTTCTGTGTTCCTGTCCTGGATACCAAACCTGCCCATCACTTCCTCATCCCCTCTGTTGCCTGCACCAACATGTCCATTGAAGCCTGCACCAATGACCACTCTTTCACCGCTGGGGGTACTCTGCATCACTTCATCTAACTCACTTCAGAATCTCTCCTTCTCTTTTAGCTTACATCCTGCCTGTGGGGAATAAGCACTAACAACATTGACCATCACGCCTTCAATTTCTAACTTGTGACTCATCACTCTGTCTGACATGCTTTTCATTTCTAGAACTACTTCTTTTCCTTTCAGCTTTTTCCCCTTTCGCGGGAGTCACCACAGCGAATCATCTGATTCGCACATTTGATTTGGCATAGGTTTTTACGTCGGATGCCCTTCCTGTCACAACCCTTTAGCAAGGGACAGAAACACGCTGACGGCTTTGCAGCTACTCTTTACGAAGACAGCAATGGTTCTTTTGCATGCCTCACACCATAGACGGTGAGAGACATGGCCCGCCTTTGTCCCCCCAGTGCAGGTAACTGGATTATCAGTGACAACCTTGTGGCGACTCAAACCCCCAACATTAGGATCAGCAATCCTGTGCCCTATCCACTAGACCACCACTGCCCCCTTTTCATTTCTAGAACATTCCTGACAAACCCCTCCTTCAAGATGACTCGTACTCCATTTCTCTTCCCATCCACACCATGATAAAACAGCGTAAACCCTGCTTCTAAGCCTCTAGCCTTGCTACCTTTCCACCTGGTCTCCTGAACACACAGTATGTCCACCTTCCTCCTCTGCATCATGTCAGCCAGCTCTCTAGCTTTTTCTTTCATAGTTCCAACAATCAAAGTCCCTACTCTCAGACCTAGACTCACGCCTTTCCTCTTGGCTCTCCGCCTACGGACACACCTCACGCCTCTCCTTCTTCGACCAACAGTAGTCCAATTTCCACTAGCACCTTGTTGGTTAATAGCACTGATGGCGGTCGTTGTTAACCCGGGCCTCGACCGATCCGGCATGAATTTTGTTTTGATCATTTTGGCAGAAGTTTTACGCCGGATGCTGTTCCTGTCGTAACCCTCTGCATTTATCCGGGCTTGGGACCGGTGTGAGGGAGAGACACTGGTTTGTGCCCTCCTCACGGCTGCATAGGGTGTGAAGAACATTTCAACCAATAAAGTACAACTAAAAAGTTATCAACCACAATTGTAACAGTTATAGCTACAGCCATCTATTGCCATAAAAACCTCAAGTCATGGAAGCCTAGAGTGAAGCATTACCATGGTAAACACAACTAGTTTTTCCCTTTTTCATACTAACACAGAAGAGATAGAAAATAACGACTGCTAGTGGAATGCGTCTGCGCCGCCATCAAAGCCGAGCAGCCTGGCGGAAAATTAAAAAACATTAATCTGACAGTGACTTCAAGACAACACAAAGAGCACTTTAAATAACACTGAACCCTGACTAATTTCATCACTTGGGTTTTAAGAAGAACCTGCAGAGAGCTGTGAGCTTCTGAGTGCCAGGGATGTGCTTGGATAATCAGGCACACACCGGGAAGATTTTATTTACACACGGAATCAAAGCGAGATCGGGAGATAAGAAGCAGAGCTGCTATTTATTAATCTAACTCGTCCGCTCCAGACTGCATGGGATGAACAATTTGAATAATTGTGATTGTTATGATAATTGCTAAGGGAAAAGACTGCGTTATCTGTGAGCTCGAACAATAAACAGACTTCAAGCCTTTATTTTGTTTAATCTTCCCTGAGTAAAGTTAGAATTTAATTAGGAATGAGATAAATGGACAAGATATTGATCATTCTGCTGGAATGTTACATTGGCTTTATTGACTCAATCCTGGATGTTATTTATCAATGGTTGAGAAGTTAGTCATGTGAACAATAGACTTTATTTATTTTATTTTTTAAAGTTCTATGAGTCAAAAATAAAAACAAACTGGTACAATATTATAGATGGAGCTATAACTAAATGGCAACATATACAATATACAAGAACGCATCTCTCCCATTCTTTTGGAAGGTAAATATTTTTACGACCTATTGAACGATACATTCGGGGCAGTGGTGGTCTCGTGGTATAGGGTGCTGGATCGTTGATCCAAAGGTTGGGGGTTCGAGTCCCTCTCTCCCCAAGGTTGCCCCTGCCCCCCCCCCCCCCCCCCCCAGTGCAGCTCACTGGGTTATCAAAGGCGGGCCATGTCTCTCACTGTCTATGGTGAGAGGCATGTAAAAGAACCATTGCTGACTTTCGTAAAGAGTAGCTGCAAAGTCGTCAGCGTGTTTTGCTAAAAAGGGTTGTGACAGGAAGGGCATCCGACGTAAAAACCTCTGCCAAATCAAACGTGCGAATCAGATGATTCGCTGTGGCGACTCCTGAGTAAAAGGGAAAAAGCCGAAAGGAAGACAGACAGACATGGAACGATACATTCAAATTCAACAGAACTGTATAAGGTTTATGAGCAATTTTTTTTTCCAAATTTTAACAATATATTTTTGCGATATAATAAATTATCATCACATTAGTACAACACATAAATGCAATAAATGCAAGTTATACTGTAAGAAGAAACCTTTCTTCTTATAACAGTACAATATTTATAACATGAGAGCTTTTTGTTTCACATTATATCGCGATGAGGGCAGTGGTGGCCTGCTGGTAAAAGGTGCTGGATCACTGATCCCAATGTTGGGGATTCAAGCCCCACTCTCCACGGGTTGTCACTGTCCCCCCTATGCTGAGAGGTTCATGTAAAAGAACCATTGCTGACTTTCAACAAAAGTAGCTGTATAGCCGTCAGCATGTTTCTGCCCTGCGATGACCTGGAGAGCTGTCCAGAGTGTACTTTGCCTTCACCCAGAATCGGCTGGGATGGGCATCTGCCTCCCCGTGACCCTAATAAGGATTCAGCAGTCAGAAAATGAATGAATTATATCAAAACAGTTTACAATATTAGGCGACAACATGAAATGCTGGTCTGAACATGGCCAGGTTGTACAGAGAATGGATCACGAGGGAAATATGACTCATTTACACAATATGATGAAATTTTGCTTCATCTAAAAGCAGTTAGTCGTTTAGTGGAGGTGCTCTTTGGATGAGATCGAAATATCAATATTCTCCTCATATTAAGGGCTACTTCATGTTTGGGGTGAGATATGAAAGATTCTGCTGTCATTGAGTGTTGCGGGGTTGACAGTGTAATACGAATGGGTACATTAAGAAGGATTTTTAAACCATAGAGAGTGTATACTTACCCTCAAAACCAACTTATCTTTTTATGGCATTAAATGTTTTATGTTATAACAGTTATGCCATTGCTTTTTTATTCCTTGTTTCATGGATCTGCTGATGTTAATATTCATGATTTAAAATAGATAAATAAATAGGGAAAAATCTTTATTACCTCCAGAATTAAAATTATTAAATGTTCAAATCAAAGCACTAGTTTTGGCTTCTTTAAAAATACAAGAAAATGTTTTTATTTTGCCTTTTTGCATTCTTGTTCTCTGATGTGTTGTTCAAGAAAAAAAATCTGTTGTTTACATGCTTTTTTTCTCTCTCTCTCCTCTCTTGGGTTTACACACTGTATTTTCCAGGTCATAAGGTCATAAGGTATTATAAGGTGTAATAAGCAATGCATGACACCCGAACGGCAGATGTCCATACATAAGGCGCACCGGATTATAAGGCGTATTAAGTGAAACAAAAGTCAGATCAGTCAATCTTGATTCAACTCTCACAATAACACTCAACACTGTTCAGCTGTAACACAAAATATAAAAGAATACATTTCACAATAATTCTCATTATTGTTCAGATGTAACAATATAAAACAATAAACTCACTTTTTCAGTTCATTTCTCTCCCACAAATCCATCGAATCCTTCATCTTCAGTGTCGGAGTTTAACAATTAAGTGAGTTGGACATAAAGCCCGGATCCCTCTGTTATTTTTTATTATTATATTTTATTATCTATTATTCCTTCGCGCATGGAGTCAGATCAATAGAGACAGAGATTAGAAGTCTTCCTGGGTCATGACCTTCTCTCAGCCAAGCCAACTTAAAGAGACAGTGCATTAGTATTGTGTTCATTACAGAACGGAAGTCATTACTCTTAAGAAACAACGCCATCAGTGGAACTTTCAATTCAAGAAGCTTAATCCGAGGTCTTAGGAGGATAGCTGCAGCAGTGTTTTATCCCGGTATTTGGAAATAAAGCCCAGATCCCTCTAACTTACCACCTGGAGACTAATATCTAGTGTTTAGAGTTTTTTGATTAATCCACCGGAATGATGGTAAACTCTGAATTCATTTGCTTCACTTGGGTTTTGATGGTGTCAGCGAGACGGAGTCTCGTGTGTCATTCACATATAAGGCGCACTGAGCTATAAGACACACCGCCAGGGTTTTTTTTTTTTTTTTTGGGGGGGGGGGGGGGGTTGAAGGCTTTTAAGTGCGCCTTATGGTCCGGAAAATATGGTGACCGAAATCAGCAAACAAATGAATGACCAAAATTACCATGAAATATTTTTTGCCGTGATAAGTTGTACACAAAAAATTGTTATAAAATAACTAATTTATGATGTAATCACATTAAAAATATTATTATGTGCAAACCTCTTCATAATATACATTTCCTGTTAATACATGATGTATCAAGCATTTATTTATGCCACTGTGTCAATGTTGAAGTATCAGAACAGTGATGAACAGTATTTTATTCTAAGACAAACAACAAAAACAAAATTTACATTATATTTACTAATTCTGGTAAAACTAGCAGCCTGGCAAGGCTGTCATTTATGATGGAGGAAAAGTCATCCATATTTTATTACCCTAATCCCTCAGCTAATAACACAGTGCTATATTTATCAGAACATTTCCCAGACAGAGTTGGGTTTAGACTGACCGGAGTGCCATGGGCTGCAGGTTCTGCGAGGCGAGCCTCTCAAAGGTTCGCTGTAGCGGTGGGTGTAGCGGGTGCTCCTCATCGCTCATGGCGCAGCTGCAGCGCTGTAGCAGGCGTGATGGCAGGCCTGACTCACACAATACCTGCTGGTTCCGCTCCGAGTGAACCAATAACTGCAGCACGTTTGCCACTGCCAATTGCAACTCCAAGGCATGCTGGGAAATTAAACATCACAGTTATGATGCAAAGCAAGTAAAAGGTAAAGATATACTATTCTGGTGAATTAAATATGTTTTATTAGCACAGTGCTGATATTTCGTACACAGTCTCTCTTTTACCCAACATGCATGATGGCGAGAAGAGTAGGTCAGGTTTGTCTTGAGCTTCTAGCTATTATTTAGATTTTTAGCTCCATGCATATTTAAGGTGTATCTAAAATACATTTCCAACAGAATCAAAGGTAAAAAGCACTCGGTATGAGTCAGGTTTTCATCAGAGCTGGAAGCAATTTAAAAAAAGAAATAAATAAAGTCTACCAAAAAATATGACTTGAAGTAACGGTGATGTGCTTTGATCATGTTGACAGGAACTCAAGCAGCAAAAAAAAAAAAAAAAAAAAAACTAGAAAGAAACATTGGGGATTATTCTAAACTTCTATCAGCTCATCATTTCTCAACATTCTCAGAACAGACTGTCATAGGACTCACAAGGACATGAAAAGTCTAAACTGCCTAGAGATAAAAGTGTGTGAGAGAGCGAGAATTGTGGCACATTTAATTTTAAATTTTTCATGCAGTTTTTGTTAATATTACAAGGCCAAAGCTGTAAAGTTTTCAAAAAAGTGGCAGACTTCTGAGTGTTGCAAAACAAATTATTAAGGGAAACTTACGAAAAAGGAAATCAACCTCATACATCAAGCAAAAATAACTCAAAAACTATCAATTCTTATAAAATGTAGTGGTGTTTAATTAGTAAATATTTTATCTCCCAGTTGCTGCTAGCTACCTGTTCTATGTGCATTTAAAAAAAATAATAATCTGGGGTTTGTGCAAAACCATGTTTGTAGAAGAAATAATCTGGCTCAGAGTAAACCACACAACACTATTATAGCCAATCAGCAACAGGGAGCTGTTGTACTCCGACTGGATGGAGGGGAGGTGAAGGTGCTGTTCTTAGAAATGCTTCCTTGACAATGCGTACCTACGTTTTTGAAGACGAAGCATCTGAAAAGCACTCAATGGGATTATATTTACTTTGCAGTTATGTTTTGGAAAAAAAGAAAAAAAATCTTTGTACTGTAAGATATGCTATAAGGAGAGCAGAGAAGTGTACCTCAGGTTGATTCTCTGAGCCGATGGAGGCCAGCAAGTCCAACATAGCTAAGACCGCCCCTGGATGAATAACTACAGGATCAGAGGCATGCTGAGTGGGGTTCCCCAGGTGCAGCTTTAAGTCCGTGAGGTTTTTGATTGGAGCCGTGTTGGAGGAACTGTGGTAGCCGTGTCTGTGTGGCAGTACGTCAATACATAGTCTTGTAGATTCCTTATGTACATATATTATCAAAATCAAATCCATTTCTTAATTTAATCTACTAATTACTACAGCTGACAAAGTTTAAGTATTCACACACACATTAACTATACATCCAATGTAAATATTTTATGCAATAGGGAGCAAGTGAATGGGATTTTTCGCCCCAAAAGTGTTCAGGGACATTATTAACCATTGGAGTGGAAAAAGCTAGAAAAGTTTCTAAGTTACGAATCCCAAGAGACAAGTGGGAAGACTTCCTCACATTTTCATGCTAATGATTAGGAAAGGAAGAATGAAGACAGGAGTCACACAAGGATCTGTAGGGCCATCCTTACCATTTCTGCACCTCTCACAAAAGTTTTTGACAAAAATGAAGTGAGAACTTTTTCTTGGAACAATGTATTATGGGTTTGTTTGGGTTTTTTTTTTTTTTTTTTTGGGGGGGGGCACAAAACAGAATTCTTTAGCTAGAGGAGTATGAGTAAAGAAGGGTTGTGTGTAAGATCCAAAGAAAACTCCAAAACACCACACCCATGAAGAAGTACAGGGGGGGGGGTGGGAGCATTATGATATGGGGCTCCATCTACCTCAAAAAGAACTGGGCAATGACATGTTGAAGGAAGCATGAATGGAGTAATGCACCAAGACATGGACACCAATTAACAAAATAACTATGTATTTAAGCAAAAAAAAAAAAAAAAAAAAATTTAAGGAGAAATTTTGTGCTGAGAGGAAATAGCACAAAACAATCCATCAAATAATGCTTATTAAGTTAATTTTTTTAAATAATAAACTTTATGCACAATCTGCACAAGTGAAGAATTACCAGGAGTTCTGAATTTGCATTTAAAGTTTCTGAAATAAACTCCTCTTCAGAATATAATTCTCAACGATTTATCAGTATGAACTTTGGAACAAATATTTCACCCTGTGAAATAGGGGCAGTAGTAGCCTGGTGGTATAGGGTGCTAGATCACTAGGGTTGGGGGTTTGAGTCCCACTCTCCACAAAGTTGTCACTGTCCCCACAGTGCAGCTAACTGGGTTACCAAAGGCCGGCCATGTCTCTCACTGTCTGTGTTGAGAGGTTCATATAAAAGAACCATTGCTGACTTTGGTAAAGAGTAGCTGTATAGCCGTCAGCGTGTTTCTGTCCCTTGCTGAAAGGTTGTGTCAGGAAGGGCATCCGACATAAAAACCTACGCCAAATCAAATGTATGAATCAGATTATTCACTGTGGTGACCAAGTGAAAAAGCCAAAAGAAAGAAAGACATAACGCTGTGAAATACTTTTAATTTGAAACACAGTCAACATGCTTGGTTTCATCTGACCAAATGTCTAAAAGGCACTTGGATCGGATCCACCCCTAAACAGGCCGCTCTGCCGTATGACTTTGCATGACACACATTTTCTTTATCATCTTTCTATGATTGTGAAGCATTCAGCAAGTAAATCAAACACATCTGATGAATCTGCTCTGCCTTTAAATGGAAGATTTAGTTATACAAGTGCTGTGAGAATTTGTTGACGCAAAAACAAGGTTCTTTAGACAGAAGGGGTTTGAAAAAGGACTGGCTATTGGTTTACTCTGAGAATAATGTACTTTTATATCAAATGACTTTATGGTGTTAATTCCAAGCTAGGTTTTTGGTACAAGGACATAACACAATGAACAATATTCACAAGACTCAAGATCAAGTGACTTTTTTGACTATTTTAAAGAAAATCAGGTTCCCTCATTTAATGCACGTTTTGATTAATATACTGTAAAGAAATTATATATTTTATAAGTGTATGTATATATATATATATATATATATATATATATATATATATATATATATATATATATATATATATATACATATATATAAAATATCAATAAATATCACAGTCCAAAATTAAAAAGTTTTTACTTAATTACTAAATTTTACTACATTAATACTGTATTCATGAGTAAGACTAGAGAATGTGTTTGAGAAGCAATTTTTAGCGCATGTAGTATATATATATATATATATATATATATATACACACACACACACACACACACACACACACATATATATATATATATATATATATATATATATATATATATATATATATATATATATATATTAGAGGATTTTCTGAGTAGATCCTTCCGTAGGAGAGTGCTCAATACTTTTTGGTAGAGCAAATAACAAAAGGACAGGACAAAGACTTTCTATTGAAACTCCATTTATCACTACAGATCTGTTTCGAGGGGTGGTGAATCTATAATTCTATAATCACCTGAATCTATAATTCTATAATCACCTGAAGAGAGAGGATGGTTTCACCACCCCTCGAAACAGATCTGTAGTGATAAATGGAGTTTCAATAGAAAGTCTTTGTCCTGTTCTTTTGGTATATTATATATATAGGTATTTGTATACACCGTATTCGACATAATAAACATCCTGCTCCAATACCCACCAATGTTTTTGATATTGCGTCTAATAACCGCCCATGTGTACTGGGAGCAAAATCGGAGAGCAAACTTGCCAATTTTATTCGATCAGTCTCTGTACGCGTAAAATGAGACGTTCACTGCCTATAAAAGTGAGTTTACACAATATTTCAAGACATCCCTGGCACTGTGGAATGTCTATAATGTTCATCAATAACAACACATTTGATTGTTCTGCCGTGCTTTAAAAAACAGGAAAATATTTTGCTGTGTTCTCTTGGTAAATGTCCAACAACCGATGAACCATTAGAAACTGCTACAGCAGAACTATGAGATGCTCTGAATGAATGGAGCGATGAGCCAGATATGGACCTATCAGAAAGTGATGAGTATTTTTCACCCTGGCCATGTGGTTTTGTTTGTTTGTGTTGATTGGCTCATTTTACTTGGGAAAATGTTGAAAGGAAATGCTTCAAGGAACAGCAACGGGAGGGAAAAGTAAGGGAAGTCTTTTTTTTCTAATTTATGCTGTTTTCTGTTTATTTTCAGCTTTCATGTAAGTAGCTTGGTTGATACCACAAAATGAATCACAGAAATACCAGTCAAACTCTTTTATTGTTTTGTTATTATTCCTGTTTTCCACCTCGATGGTAATAAGCACTTACAGTTCCACTCCGCTTGTAACATTTTAATAAGCGCCCACCCAATCCAAGTTTTGTGAGCACCCTGGATGCTTATCACGCCGAATACGGTATATAAAATGACTAATATTGAAGTCTAGACATTTTTCTAAGGTTCCAATACTAAAATCTGAAAATTGGTCATTTTGTCCAATTAATGCATTCGGCAAAAATAAAAAATAAAATAAAAATAAAAATTTAAAATGCTGTGTTGCGCCTAAACCAACAAAACTGTGTCTGTGCAAAAGTGTGGGGGTTTTTTTTGCCATGAAAAAAAAAGAGAGAGAGAACTAAACCAATGATCTCTTAGCTTTGTGATTGATTACATTTTTTATGCGTCGAGGCAGCTGCTAGCTGGTTATTTTGTTTACATGACACTGACCTATGGAGTCTGCCGCGAGCTCTTCGTCTTGTGATTAATGACTTGCAGAATCAGCCAATGAGATTGCATTTTATTGTGTGGCCAGTTGCAAGACTGGCGGCACGGTGGCGTAGTGGTTAGCACGTCTGCCTCAGAGCAAGAAGGCCTGGGTTTGATTCCTGGCCTGGGCTTTTCTCTGTGGAGCTTGCATGTTCTCCCTGTGCTGGCGTGGGTTTCGTTCGGGTGCTCCGGTTTCCTCCCACAATCCAAAGACATGCACAGTCGGTTAATCGGCCCTTCTAAATTTCCCGTAGGTAGTTAATGACTTGGAGAGGGATGGGCGCCTCCAGGCCAAAAATCAAACCAAGTCTCGCCATGAAGGCGCCCCAACGACATCCCCGGATGTTAAGGGATAAGTGAAGTTGCAAGTCTATATTCTATTGGCTAACCTGATCTGGGCTAATGACATGGAGAATAATCTACACTGAGCTCCAGTCCGCTCTCACAGGTGACTGGCTTCAACTTCCAGTCATGGAGGTGGAGGAAGAGATACTCCTATTGGCTGTGAAAACTGTGCAAACGGTTTCAAATAAATCTCTTCTCACTGCTAAGTGTTTTTTATTCTTTGTAAAACCGTACTCATGCTGATATCTATGGATAGTACCATAGTATTTCAGGTACAAGCACTTAATGCTATAGACAACTGGCTTAAGGAAGTACAGACTGATCTGCACAACACAGTGCAAGGAGAAGTGAACCAAGGTTTGTGACTACAATATGTTTGAAGATATGGATCATGATTGTCGTTGTAGCATGTGGTGATTATTTATGAGAATTTAAACTGAATGGTGTTTCCTTGTACTTAAATCTTTACTGAATTACAACCTATTGTTCACATTTACAAATTACATAATATTTATGTTCTAGGACACTAGAAGTTCATTCATGGTATCTGGGATATAACACACTTGTGAAGGGGAAAAGCCAGCCTTTTTAAGCCCGTTAGGGGAAACACAGCAATTTTTTTAGGCCTTCAATGGTGATCTCAAAAATTCAATCCTGAAGCTTCCTGGATTGGTTCTGGAGGGACAAGTATTCGAGAGACTTTAACAACCAAGAAAGTGAACTTGAGAAGAAGATGGATGCTTCAACAAGCCAATGCCCCCAAACATCCAAACTAAATAACTTACAATGACCTTCAACGGCCGAGCCAATCTCCTGACTTAAATCCCTCTGGACATTTATGGAGGATTATGAAATTGCGGGTATATCAGAAGGACCTTTTTGACCTTGAATGTGATTTATTAAGACAAATGGGGCAAACCAGAAGCTGGAAAAAGTTAATAGCTTCTTACTGCAGAGGTGTCAAAGCTGTAACGACCAACAATGGGTTTTGCAATAATATATGATGTGTGTAAAACTGGCCTGAATTAATGCACTGGAAATATATTAAATAATACCGACATTAAAAGTACATATTACTCCAATTCTTATTTCCGTCCCTGTTTAATTCTTATATTCTTATCAGTCATGCATATCACACCTATTAAAAACACTGATTAATGACAAATGGACAATAATGAAGATACTTCGGTGTTAAGCCATATAAAAGCTTGCCGTTGAAAGCCCCAACATCACAGTATGACTCGGTTTAAAACCATATTTATCCGCTTATTCTGTCATATTCTTCACTTGTACATCATGGGAATCATGCCTGGTCACCAGTGGGCTTTGCTTGAAATGTGAAATTAGTGCTGATTCATTGTGTGTCGATTGATCCAACAGAGGGCACAGGGGCTAGAGTTTGATGTAGGTCATTTAAAGATTTGCCTTGATGCAATGTTAATTACTGATCACTGTTCCCTACAGAGATATGAGCTATTAGCACAAATAGTCAAGAAGCCTTTTTTTTGCTGCAACTGCAAGCTGGAAGTCAGCAGAGCAGCTTGATGAAACAGGCTGGGGTGCAACCTCTCTCTCTCTCTCTCTGACGCGCACACACACACACACAGGATAGGGGTTGGTCAGTGAGAATTATGCATAGAGGACAAGATGAGATTTGTGTTGGAAAGCATGAGAGAGAGAATGAGAGATGCCAGAACAAAAGATAGAGAGGGTGACGGGGATGGTGGGGAAGTGGTTTCAGAAAAGTTCAGAGCGCAATACCTCTTCCTGGTGAGTGCTGGCGTGCCCCAAGGAGAGGGAAGCGAGGTCTCGTGAGTCAGGCAGGGAGGCACCTGCTCGGCACGACTACACACACACACACACACACACACACACACACACACACACACAGGTCGAGGACAAGCACATGGCATACAACCATCCATTGCACACACACGGCCACCAGAATTCCAACAATTACCCGGGTGAAGCAACACACACCCAGCATGTGCAGCCAGGCAACGCCACGGGTTACATCAGCAAGAGAGGAAGAGAGAAAGAGAACAAGACACACCATGGAAGCCGTTAGTTCAAGACAAGAACAGAATTCAAGATAGCAAACACAGGAACTGGTACAATCTAGTCCACATGCACGCACAAACACACATACACACGCATGCATGCACGTGGCCCAGCCACAGGCTAAAGAACAGCCGCACTTCAAAGGCCAGTGGACCTCACACTAACTTTGAAATTGGAAGACTGAATAGTGCTATATATTAAATAAGGTTGAGTGTTTAATGCTCAGATTATAAAGGAGATATAACTCCCCATTTAAAAAGGGGAAAAAAAAAAAAAAAATATATATATATATATATATATATATATATATATATATATATAAACTAACTTAATAACTAAAGACAAATGCTTTCTAAACACAATTTCAGCAGACACGGGCACGTCATTACCTGTCAAACGAGTCAGTGGCCATTTTGTAGAGGTAGACGAAGAGCTTGGCACAGTAAGCCAGCTGCGGGCCTACACTATCTTCAGATGCTGCCTCGTCCTCCAGGAGCCTCTGAAAGGCCTGGGTGCTGGAGACCATGGCACTGGAGGGCACAGTAGTCACCGGGGCAAGCTTCTTGGCATCGGAAAAACAACCAAGCAGACGCACAGCGTCCGCCAATTTCTCATACTGCACCTCTGTGCGGAAGAAATGTGCGTTGGCAGGCTCGTAGCGCATAGCGGCCGTCAGTGTACGGAAGACTGCACGCAACAGTGCCAGTGGACCAGTCGAGTCCGTCTCGACTCGTTTGCTGGCACCCAACAATCTCTCCATGGCCAACAATAAAGATGTAACATAAACGAAGCCACCGACGCGCCTGAACACTGTGCGGGAACGGTGGCTTTCACGCAGCACAGCCAGCAGCGCCTGCATCAAAATAAATTAAGATCAGTTCTAATCCAATAATCGACTTAATGACAGTACTTTATTAAATATTTGGGTTACTTGCTCTTTTTTTATTAATACTTCACTTTCTTTAAATGCCTCATTAACATCACTGTGAATTAATTGTTACTTGTCAAAATATCATGAAATGCACAGTATTCATTCTTTAGTTCCAATACATTTATAAATCAGAAACCCAATTCAGCTTTAATAAACCATCTTCTATAATCACTGAAAATTACAGCAATCAAAATTTACAGAATGCATAAAAACCCTACAACAGAGGATTTCAGCCTTTTAAAATGCTATAAACATTCATTAGTATCCACTACACAGTAACGATACACATTGCACACCAATCATTCCCCACCAATCAGAAGTGAGAAAATATTTTGAGTAGATAATAAAATCAGTGATGTACTATACTGCCAATTTGCAGACAGCCCTAACAGTATGACCCACAATTCCTATACTTTTAATCTTTACTATGTTTGCTTATGTTCTTAGATTATTATTGTTTCCTCTCAGTCAATTTTTAAAGCTACATTTTGCCTTGAACATAAGTTTATTTCTCATAGCTTAGGTTTGTGCTTCAAATTTGCATCACAGCGGTAAGATCAGTCTTTACTGTCCAACTTATATTTTCTCTGAACTAGATACTTAAAAACAAGTGTTTTGGGAAAATATGGGGAAAGTTCAAAACTTTGCAACATAGCCTTGCACAGATGAGAATGTTTTGTTCAGGGATTATTCTTTTCTTGATTAAATCAATACAGCTTTCGTTCACACTCACTGAGCATTCGGACTTTAAGTCTTTAAGTGAGTCCTTCGGCTTGTTTTCGCTCTTAACCATCAAACTCTGATTAACCAGTGTCGTGCTTCAAACCCATCAAAATTCACAAGCCTCATTTTTTTCAAATCTCTAATTCAGGACTTTTATGTATACATTTGTCTGTGGTTACTGGGTGGGACGATTGTTATGTACTCTAAACTTGGGAGTATGCATTTCCCTTATATTACGATGTGGGAGGTCAAACGTCATTCAATTGTTTTTATGTTCACTGAAAAAAGAAATGAGAGAAAACCTTTATTTCCTTTTAGGCTTCAGACATCATTGTTTGAATTGTATTGTGTATTGTGTGTGTGTGTGTGTGTGTGTGTGTTCTGACCCGCAGTATGTCAGTTTTAAGCTGCAGCTCCGAGGAGGGTGCAGAGTGCATGAGGCCCAGCAGTGTGCCCATGTCGTCGTCTCCGGAGGGCGAGAGCACCAGCTGCTGAATGATCATCAGCGCATGTTCGCGACACTGCCCGTATTTCACTATGTTGTGCACACAGCGGGCACCTCCAAATTCCCGAAAAAGACCTGCAAACAAAAAATCATTAATCACAATGCTACTCAAATTCACTGACAAGCTATGTGTGTGTTCTCACTTTGGATGAGCTAAATACAGATTTCCATTGTGGCATTAATACAGTAGATTCAAAACAGGAACATTTAAAAAAAAAAAATCCTAATACTTTATACTTGTGATAAACATGTAAGACGCTGTATACGGTATGTTATGGTCCTGCTGTTAAAGTGAAGCTACAACATCTAATGAAAGGTTATTTAATAGTCTAATATTATATAGCTTATGGGTCGAGAACCTATGGCCCGCGAGCCAGATGTGGCTCTTTTGATGCAAGCAGTCCTTCTCACCTGAAAAACATCAAGACCAACCTGCAGTCACGTGTAACAGATGGAAGCATAAACACCTGCATGAAGCTGAACCTCAGCACGTATCAACCAGACTACAAAGCCATCAGCAAAACCATGCAGCACCAGAAGTTGCATTAATAGTAAGAAGTAACTTCTTGATGACAATGTCGTTTAAAATTAATACAGAGTCTTATTATACTCTCAAATTGTTGGTCTTCTTTTTTAATTTAGTTGTATTCAGGATACATAAATATTG
The DNA here is from genome assembly GCA_024760905.1 of Plotosus lineatus. Lineage (NCBI taxonomy): Eukaryota > Metazoa > Chordata > Actinopteri > Siluriformes > Plotosidae > Plotosus > Plotosus lineatus. Next base: position 48,016,917 of record CM045734.1, read on the forward strand.
CAATAATACTGTGTGTGTGTGTGTGTGTGTGTGTATATATATATATATATATATATATATATATATATATATATATATAGCAATAATACTGCTCCCAAATCCTGAATCATTATCACCTGCTTGCAAGAATTGACTAGAGAAACACGGTCTTCAAACTGTAACTCAATATTCTGACAGATACAACTTACAGAAGTTATTAACTCAAAGAAACCACAGGAAGGGCATATGTGCAATCAAATTTGCAGCCCAGCATATTTTGCGAAGCAGGTACAAAAAAGGGAAAAGTGGGAAGGGAACCACAAGCCTGATTGTTGAACTCTGTAATCTGAAGACAGTCAAAGCGATTTATATTCAAATAAATTTCCACCATTAACCAGGACACAAAACATTTCAGCAATACCAAAGCAAGCAATCAGGGGGCGCACATCCCATGTGGTTACCATAGAAACAATATATTAGAAGGAGTAAGGAATCATGGTAAGGAGCTGCTGTTACAGAGAACTTGATCAACATCCTCAGAAAAATATGAATCAAGCACTGAATATAAGCACCGCAGTAAAGCAAGTAAGTGGGCTTTTTATACCCGAGTCTAGTGGCTCATCAGGCCGGTGCATGGGGGGGGGGGCCTCTGTTCACCCAGCAGTGCCTCTGTTCACCCAGCAGTACAAATGGGTACCAGTAAAAATATACTGGGAAGGTAACCTGCAATGGACTAGCGTCCCATCCAGGAGGAGTTGTACTACTCGTCGCTTCACACTGCAAAATCTGGTGATAAGCACCAGTCCGATGAGTCAGTAAGCTCGAGTGTAAAAAGCCCAACGGACTTTACCTTTACCAATATAAATAGTGTTATTTGTCTAAAAATTGTTATAAGTAATTCTCTGCATTAACACTGTATCCTTATTAACATAATAAATCCTTATCATCATTATGGAATACAAAAAAAAAAAAAGGGAAGAAATATCGATCAACTTCCAACAAAGAATCACTTTAAATCTTTTTGTTTAAAGTCTAAAAACTGTTAATAATATGCATCAATTTGCCTGAAATTTAAAAAAGCATGCTTATTTAAACTGTAAACATTTTTGACCAACAATTTGTACCATTTGATACTGAAAAAATTAAATAAAATTAATAAATAATAAATTCAAATTGATCAGCAATATTAACTCTTCTTCTTTTCCTTTCGGCTGTTCCCTTCAGGGGTCACCACAGCAAATGATCCGCCTCCATCTCTCCCTATCCTCCGCATCTTCTACTCTTACTCCGACCTTCATGTCCGCCTTCACCACATCCATAAATCTTCTCCTTGGTCTTCCTCTGGGCCTTCTGCCTGGTAGTTCCAACCTCAGCATCCTATTACCAATATACTCACTATCCCTCCTCTGTACATGTCCAAACCATCTCAATCTAGCCTCTCTGACTTTGTCTTCAAAACATCTAACATGTGCTGTCCCTCTGATGTACTCATTTCTGATCCTTTCCATCCTCGTTACTCCCAAAGGGAACCTCAACATTTTCATCTCTGCTACCTCCAACTCTGCCTCCTGTCTTTTCCCCAGGGCCACTGTCTCTAAACCATATAACATTGCTGGCCTCATCACCGTCTTGTACACTTTTCCCTTCATTCTTGCCGATACTCTCCTATCACACATCACACCGGACACTTTTCTCCATCCATTCCAACCTGCCTGCATGCGCTGCTTCACCTCTTTTCCACACTCTCCATTGCTCTGGATTGTTGAGCCTAAGTACATAAAACCCTCCACCTTCTTTATCTCTGCCCCCTATAACCTCACTGTTCCTCTTGGGTCCTTGTCGTTCACACACATGTATTCTGTCTTACTGAGACTAACCTTCATTCCCCTCCTTTCCAGGGCATACCTCCACCTCTCTAGATTTTCCTCCACTTGTTCTCTGCTCTCACTACAGAACATGATGTCATCTGCAAACATCATAGTCCATGGAGATTCTTGTCTAACTTCGTCTGTCCGCCTGTCCATCACCTTAGCAAACAAGAAGGGGCTGAGAGCTGACCCTTGATGCAGTCCCACCTCCACCTTGAACTCTCCTGTCACACCGACAGCACACCTCACCACTGTCTTACATCTCTCATACATGCCCTGCACCACTCTAACATACTTCTCTGCCACTCCAGACTTCCTCACACAATACCACAGTTCTCTCGGCATCCTGTCATATGCTTTCTCCAGATCCAGATCAGCAATATTAACTCAGGAGCACAATATATAACACTTTAACCTACAAAACAAAAAATGAATAAAACAACTTGTATTATTTTAATTTGTATTATTATTTTCATTTGTCAAAATGATCAAGTCCAGATTAATGGCTATAATGGGCACATTTTGCAGTGCACAGCTTTTCGAAGCCAGGTTTAAAGCCCGATACTGAACTCTCGGCTCCTGCTCAATGCTGAACTGGGACCTGGACTTTTCACTTCGCTGACGTCATCCAGCATGAAGGAGTGTGCTGCAGGTCGGATCAGTTCCTCCGCGCTGCTGTGGGGTTTTCTGCACTGAGCAGTTTGTTATTTCACCTTATCTGATGCTAACAGAGCTCGCTGATTTGCTGGAGTAGCATTCACAAAGCGGGATGGTTGTTGGCAATATTCGGCACGTTTTCACCGAAAAAAACTCACGTGGCTCATCACGTGATCGGGATGTGATGTCTTTAAGTGACGCCTGAATTTATTTGGCTTCATGCTGTCCACTGCCAAAGTTTTCAGACAAAGTAAACACACCGGCCTTTCCTCGTTTCTCACCGCAGCATAGTGAAGCCGAGTGCTACATCCACTTCATCATACCTCCTCGACTTAACTTTCGGGAGACTTTTGTTTCTCTCACTGTCTCCATCTGTGTCCACCTCGGTTAAAAATTTCCATGGTGGGTTTATTAACTTCACTTCTTATTTTACCTCTGGGCACACTCTGACAGTGAGGAAGCCACTGCCACCTGCTGTAGTGGATGTACAATTACACTTTATTCTAATACGGCAAAAAAAAAAACCCAGCATGTTCCCTGGGGTCACACGCGCCCCACTATTTGAGAACCACTGGGTTACGACCTTGCCCAGGGGTCTTAGAACAGTGGGGGTCTAACTGGGATTTGAACACACAATCTCCTGATCATAAGCGCAGCACACTAACCACTACACCACCAGCCTCACATAAGCACTGCAGTATAAACATCTAATTATAACAGAACTTAAAAAAAGATAGCAAGAGCACTCAGTGAGTTCAAACCTCCGCCTGGTCCAGCAAACACCCCCCATAATAAATTAAAATGTCAGAAATCCCCCTCTCATAATTTCAAAGAATATACTTAAAAATTCCAGAATTGGATCCGGATCATCTCCAAAATCTAACAGATTTTTCCTTGTCCAAAGTCCCATCTCTGGGAACAATTTCATGAAAGTCTGCACAAAAGTTTTTGTGTAATCCTGCACACAAACACACAAACTGTATGGAATTAAAAATCAATCAAGTCAACAACAGCAGGAAAAACAGTAAACTAAAAATAGAGGAAAGGATGATAAACAAGAGAGAAAATAAAGAAACGGCAAAGAGGGAACACTGAAGACAGGAAAATAACGATACAGAGGAAATAGTTGCTGAGACAGATAGTGATACAGTCCTAAAAAAAGAGCCTTTGTTTCCTCTTACACAGAGTCAGATAAGTAGAACTGACAGCAGGGAAGTCAGTGAGGAAAATCGCAACCCCTAGCCCTCCACTTATCACTCAGCTTTCTCTTTCACTTCCCTTGACCAGCGGTGAGAGACCAGAGAGATGAAGAAAGAGACATGGTGAGTTTGGACAGTCTGTCAGTAGCAGCGGTGCATGGTTGGTTATGTAATTTTAACGCAAGAGTGGCTCCTGATTTCCACTTCAGTGGTTTAAAAAAAATTGTAAAAATTACTCTCAACAAATATAAACGCAACATTTTTGTTTTTGCTCCCATTTTTTATGAGCTGAACTCAAAGATCTGCAACTTTTTATGTGTACACAAAATACCTATTTCAAAATAGTTTGACTAATATTTCAAATATTATTCACAAATCTGTATAAATCTGTGTTAATGAGCACTTCTTTGCTGACACACACACACACACACACACACACACACA